>OZ025292.1:160531687-161214811 GCA_964019185.1 Maratus speculifer | reverse complement strand
TAAGAAATAAAAATAAATATTTTTAAATGTAAAGAGACATATTCGTTTCTATTTAAATATCTAACTTTATAATA
Organism: Maratus speculifer; assembly: GCA_964019185.1. Lineage (NCBI taxonomy): Eukaryota > Metazoa > Arthropoda > Arachnida > Araneae > Salticidae > Maratus > Maratus speculifer. The sequence goes on along the minus strand of OZ025292.1, from coordinate 161,214,737 downwards.
AAATTATACTCAAATGTATTTTCTTTACAATTTTATTCCTTAATTTTTATTAAGTATGTAATAAATGGAAAACTAGTTTAAATTGCGAATATTTATATATGAATTGCGACTGATTTGATCTTGCATTTTTAGACAAGCACTTAATAAATTTTATTAAAAATGGGTATTATCCAATCCTAATTTTTTAAAAGCGTATACATCTTTTAAAATACAATTTACTAGCACCAGTTGTTGAGTTTTATTTAATGTCTGAAGAACATATATTCATAATGAATTACTACAGTTAAATATAAAAATGTGCAGCCCTTAAAATATTGCAGTGCTTTTTTAAAATTAAATTTATTTCTATGCAATATTCATTCAGAATATTTTTGAATTCAAGTGTTATTAATATTTTAATTTAAATCCATAGCAAAATTTTATACATATCTGTTTATACTTACTATCACGATGTCTGCATATGTAATTTGTAACGTTTCCATGCAAAAAATTAAAAAGCATTTTAATGATGAAATTAATTTTTATTTTTAAAGAGAATATTGAATTTATTATTATAATAATTTAGTTCAGTATAATTCCTTTTACTACTGATTTCTGTAAAAAATGCAGTTTTAAAGATTCTGATAATGTTTGCTAATGTTTTTTTATTTAAAAACAATTAACGTTGAAACTACTTTGAACTTTGAATTGACAGTGCTTTGAGGCCTATAACTACAATGGCTGTAGCCTCGATTGATCCATAATACACAGAAACTTATACAATACAGAACACTTTTTATTACAGATATCCATTAAATATATTTATTACACTTCAAAGGGACAACACACCATCCATGCCCGTACCCGGATTCGAATCGGGAACCCGCGGTGTGGTTGCAGCTGCCGCTACCAACCACGCCACTGTTTCGGCCTTGAAACTAAATAATGGAAAAAAATATGACAATAAACATATTTCTTAAAAATAAGATAGAAGATTATTGCATCAATTCAAATTATTGATCACTGAAAATGCCATAAAATATATTTATTATGATTATTAAAAGATATTTATAACGATATACTGTTTCTCTCAGTTGGTTCTATTATATTTGCTAATAAATATCTGTGCTTATAAATATATTTATAGCTATTTATAGCTATCCTCCGGTCATCTTTAATAAGCATATTGATTCTGAAAATGTTATTCCTTACGAAAGATATATAATAGATACCCAGAGTATAAGGGAATGAATATTATTCAGTTGTATTCTTCTTAGAAAAACCTATGAATCTTCATATCTGACGCTTATGTACATTTCATTACTTTGGTTTTCTCCTGCTTTCTTTAACCTTATTTGCTAAATGCAAACAAAATTCACACGTTGGACTTCTATAAACCTGACATTTTTCAGTACTCTATAATGTTCCGTGACTATCTAAAAGCTCAAATTTGACTAACCACTGAACATCTTATATCATGAATATAATGTCTTCTAAGGTTTATAGGCTGCTAAATTTTGCTTAGATAAAAAAAAAAAAACTCTTTTTTTTAGTTAAAAGAGATTCCAATGCTTTGGTTTAAAATTCACGTAATTTTAATTTTTTTTTTTTTTTTCAAATAAACACGATACCACATACGAACTTTTTTGTGCGATTTTTTTGACATTTCATACATAAAATTAATTTTTTGTACGTAAATAAGAAAGGAAAATGTGTATTTTCGTCTGTTTGGGGAAGCCTGTTGATGTTTATCCACAGCTTCTATGTCAGGGACCATTTTCTTCTGTCACAAACCTGAAAACAATCTGAAACATTCTTAAACAGTCTGAAACAAACATACAAACATAGCAGCCAAATTATGAAATGACATTCAAATATCTGAAGCTTATACTAAAGTTTAATTTAAATTGTAACTTGTTTACAAAATGGCAGTTATTTAAAAATCTTTGAGCCTTAAAAATTAATTAATCAAAGAAAATTATACTTTTGTTAATAAACTAAGATCCTGAAAAAAAACGATTGTTTTTTTTCTTTTAATTAGGAAAAATGAATGGAATATGCCATATAGCTATCGAGAAAAAAATGGACTCCCCGTTAATGAAAATTGTAGTTCGAGAAAAACAATTTTAAAATTTTGCAAGAGTGATATGTTAAACGATGATGTTGCATTTGAATGAGTGAATTTACTAGCCCTTCAATGACAAACTCCCTCTCTATAAGAAAGGATCATTCCATTTTTTAGCAGGTGGGAAAAGGTAGGAGGGAGTGATAGCGGCCGCTGCACGCGGTACGAAGATAATGAATGTACTAAAAGTACATTCAGTAGTACGATTTGTTTTGATTTGGCTCCATTTGATAATTTGATTAAGCCTGCGCTATGTCTAATGATTTTACAACCAAAAGGCCTTTTTCAAGGCCAACTTCGACTAATTTTGATGACGACTCGGAACAGAATTTGGCTAACGATTATAGGAATAAAATATTGACCTCAGAAAAAGATGTTGACGATTTGGAACGGACTTCGGCTAAAGATTGCATGAATACGGATAATGTATTGACGCCGGTGGATAATATTGACCAGGACTCGCCACCTTTGGTTTAATTTTTCTTTTTTTTCTTTTGAATTTTTCCATAAATTAGTATTTCGTGATTATTACTTAGGATGTATCTGCTTACAAAAAAAAAAAAAAAAAAAAAAAAAAAAAATCAAAACAATTCGAAAGCTTGTAAATAAAGTTGGGCGATTATTAATTTATCTACTTTTTTGAGAGGGGAAGGGAGGCACAAATGACACAATTTTAAGATATAAAGAATTATGAAATCTAATACAAAAAAATTTCAGTAATGGCTTTAGATATGTTACTTACTTTTATTTTTCGCCAATTTTAAGGTTGTTCAAAGTTAAAGAATTATGAAACCGAATAAGAAAAAATTTTAATAATCTGCGTTACGTTACGCTTTTATTGCTTTTACGATACGTTATTTTTATTTTTCGCAAAAAAAAAAAAAAAAAAAAAAAAAAAAAAAAAAGAGCAATCATGCTCTAATTTTATTTCTTTAGCTTTAATAAGGAGAAGGAGCACTGCACTTAAACTAGATAAAATTAGTAAGATTTCAGTTTTAAAAATCCGATTTCAATTTAAAAAATTTATTTTATTTTAATAACCAAATAATTAATTAAACATAAAACAAAAATGACATCTTCAGTGTTCCGCTAACGTATTTTAATTTCAAGTTGATAGATGAAGCCACTATTTCAATTAACTGCTCTACCTTTCTGTACCGATCACTCCCTCCTACCTTTCCCCACCTGCTAAAAAATGGAATGATCCTTACTTATAGAGAGGGAGTTTGTCATTGAAGGGCTAGTAGTGAATTTACGTTCAACAATCAGCGTTTGGGTCTGCATAAAAAGTAACATTCAATGAACTTCTTTGTGTCCAACGAATGATTACGTTAGCTTCAACAAACGAAACATTTTAATATTACTATACCGTTTTAGGAAAAATATGCGTACGCTTAAGAAATGCAAAACTTCATCATCTTTAAATAAAAATATTTCAAAATTTTGAAAGAATAAAGTTAAACATCCTCTTACATTAGATAAAATTATTAGAGAGGTATTTTTAAAATAACCTTCAGCTCTTACACAGTACATTTGGGAAGACTATAAGTTCGTATTTTTTGCTATAATTATGTTGAACTCTCTAAAATCGGGTTTCCGAATTGGGGGAAAATGTAAATAATGGTATTTGATTGAACGTCGAGCAAACTATATTTAAATTTTATTATCCTTATTAATGTTACAAATATTTTAAGTCATATGAATAATTAGATACCAGGTTTGATTTGCTATATATCTCAATTGAAGTTATCACTTTTTACAGGATTTATGACGCTAGATACATTTTTTTAAAGATTTGTTTAAAGCTTAAAAAGCAGCTAATTGGAATAGCGCACAGACAAAATGCATGACGTTTTACTAAAATTTAGAATTTCTTATAAAAAAATCCCTGTCGGCTGGTTCTATAGGCGGAGGTAGATTTCGAAGAGTGCTCATTTAAAATATATACATATATATATATACATATATATATATGATTAGAGATAAACCCAGTTTAATAACTTCATTTGGCCGTTTATGAAAAATTTTTAATTTCATTTTTCTGTAAAAACTGGTTTTATCAGAATCATCTTAAGAAAAATTCAGCTCAAATGCCCATTTTGACAACATATTTTGAAATAAATTCTGAATTTATTAAAAAATCGACCAAAACAGTACATTATACAATTCCTAAATAACAAAAAACTGTCAGTTGAATGCATTTGAGAAAAAAAAATTGAATTTAAAAATGAGTCATAAAATAACCGATTTGTTGTTTAATACATCCTTAATTCTTTAATCATGATTGTTTCGGAACATTTTGTGCGAAATACTCACTTTGACAGCATTTTTAAAAATATATTCTATCTTTATCAAAAAACTGGCCAATGCGTCACAGTGCAGGGTGATTCTAATTTTTTTTTTTTACAATAAAAGAAGGGTGATAGTACACATCAAGACAAACAATATGAAATAGGCGACCAAGGTCGAAACGTTTTCGAAAGGAGATAGCCGCCATTACAGTTTAGGGACCAAAATTTCAAATAAACATAAAAAACGGAAAAATCGGTCGGCTGATTTGCGGTTTTCACTAAAATTATTCTTTATGCCGGCATTTTCTTGAAATTAAATTATAAAGCTAAATATCAAAAAATTCCGATAGACTTTGGAGTAAGGAACAACTATTTTTTGCCGGTATTTTTTGCATCTCATTAAATGGTTTCGCAAGCATAAACTCAGACTTAAATTTTGAGCTCAAAATCTGAAAGCTGGGAGTAGTTAAATAGCACAAATTGAGCTGTGTTCAGAGGGTTCAAACTTTATATGATTTTAAAAAACGAAAAAATTGGTTCATTGATTTGTGGTTTTCACTAAAACTATTCTTTATGTTGGTATTTTCTTGGAAAATAAATTATAAAGATAAATTTCAAGAAATGTCGCTAGAGGGTGCTTTAGATTTTCGAGTAACGAACAACTATTTTTTGTCGTTATTTTTTGCATCTCATTAAATGTTTTCGGCAGCTTTGACTTCAACTTAAATTTTGAGTTTAAAATCAGAATAGTAGGGAGGGGTTAGGTAGCACAAACTGAACTGCGTTTAAGGAGAAGGGGGAAGATCAAATTTAAAATAATTACAGAAAATGGAAAAATTGGTCGATTCGTTTGCGGTTTAAAATAAAAGTAATCCTTAAGTCAGTATCTTCTTGAAAATAAAATTTGAAGATAAATCTCAAAATATTCCGTCAGAGGGCCCCTTAAATTTCAAAGTAACCAACAATTCATTTTAACCATTATTTTTTCATTCTAATTAAATGTTTGCAAAAGCTTTTTAACTGTTTTCGGAATCTTAGATTTAAACTTCGATTAAATTACTTCGTTAAATTTTGAGCTCAAATTCTGAATCGTGAGGGGTTAAGAAGCGCAAACTGAAGTGTGTTCAGGAGTTATAATTTAACCCTCTTTCCTCCTCGAACACAGTTCAATTTTTCGCTACTTAAACACTCCCAACGATTCAGAATTTTAGCCCAAAATTTAAATCTATGCATTTGAAAGCATTTAATGAGATTAAAAAAAATAACAGTTAAAAATAGTTGTACGCTATTCCAAAGTCTAAAGCGCCCTCTATCAGCATTTTTGAAATTTATTTTTTTAATTTATTTTCACGAAAATACCTAAATAAATAATAGTTTTAGTGAAAACCGCAAATCAATCGACCAATTTTTCCGTTTTTTATAATCATTTGAAATTTGAACCCTCTGAACACAACTCAGTTTGTGTTACTTAAACACTCCCAACTATTCAGATTTTGAGCTCAAAATTTAAGTTTGAGTCTAACCTTACGAAAACATTTAATGAGATGCAAAAATACCGGCAAAAAATAGTTGTTCGTTACTCCAAAGTCTAAAGCGCCCTCTATCGGTATTTTTTTAAATTTATCTTTATAATTTAATTTCAAGAAAATGCCGACATAAAGAATAATTTTAGTGAAAACCGCAAATCAATCGACCGTTTTTTTCGTTTTTTATATTTATTGGAAATTTTGGTCCCTAAACTTTAATGGTGGTTATCTCCTTTGGTAAACGTTTTGGACCCTTGGTCTCCTATTTAATACTGTTTGTCTTAATGTGTTCTACCACCCCTCTTTTATTGTAAAAAAAAAAAAAAAAATTAGAATCACCCTGTATACAGCTTCTAAATAAGAGGATCAGTAAACTGGATGCGTTTGAGAGCGAAAATGGATTTTAAAACGAGTCATAAAAAATGCAATTTGTTTTGTGAAAACTTCCTTAAATTTTCAAATCACGAAGACTTCGGTAAAATCTGTTCAAAATGCCCTTTTTGGTAGCCTTTTTTTAAATATATTCCGTCTTTTAAAAAACTGATCTATGCATCACATTATATAGTTCCTAAATAAGAGGATCTGTAAATTGGATGCGTTTGAGAACAAAAATGGATTTAAAAACGAGTCAGAAAAAAAACGCAATTTCTTATTTGAATACTTCATTAAATTTTTAGTCAAGATGACTTTGGGAAATTCTTTTCAAAATACCCTTTTTGGAAGCCTTTTTTGAAATGTATTCTGCCTTTATCAGAAAATTGACCAATGCGTCACTTTATACAGTTTCTAAATAAGAGGATCTACCATTTGGATGCGTTTAAAATCAAAAATGAATTTAAAAATGAGTCAGAATATAAGCAGTTTGGATTTGAGGATTTTTCTCCAACTCCTATTTTTGTTTAATTTCTTTTTGCTATACGAATTGGTCCTATGAAAAACTTGTCAGTATAAAAGTTGTAGATATTTTTGAGAAGATGTAAAATAAATTTAATCAGATTTGATATCTTAAAAATTGACGGAGTTATGGATTTTTCTCTTTTTTCACTGCCCTTTTTTTTTTCGTTTTTAATTTTTTTCATCGGTAAAAGTTAGTCCTATCAAAAACTTGTAAATACAAAAGTTTTAGATAATTTTAATAACATTTGCAAAAAATTTAGTTCGACTTGATAGCGTGAAAATTGACGAAGTTATGATTTTTTTTGTCTCAAAACCCATGTTTTTTTCGCCCCTTGAGAACACTTCTAAATTTATCAAAAATCTGTCATGCATAAACTTTTGGCCCATTTTTAAGAAGTAATATAAACTTTAAACCGATTCGATATCTACATTAATTAAGAAGTTATGGCGTTTTTTCGGTTTTCACAAAAACGCCCCCTATCCGGACCCCTTGGTCCGATTTTGCCCATTAACGAACTTAGCCGAGATTTTATCCCCTTTGATTTTATGTACCAGTTGGGTGGAGATTGGTGAAGAATTATAGAAGTTATCGTGTCAATAAAAAAGTGATATATATATATATATATATAAACTGGTGCGATTGCAATAGGTAGAATTTCATACGAAATCTACCTAAATATTTCATACGAAATCTACCTAAATAAAATTTAGAGCAGCGACATATGCCCAGCGTTCATGATAAGACGGAAATTCTGCGTCCTAAACATAGCAATCTACATGATAGAACATGATGATTTTCGAATAGATGATTGATTTTCTCAAGTTAAACGCATATCATGGCGATAATTGCGGGTTTCCTAAAATAAATATAATGTCAAGATTTACAAGCTTTAGTCAAAAATTCTCTTGGCCAACATAATTTCATTCGCTATATGATACTATTCTATTGTAAAATATATTCTTCTATAATTTTTACATACTAACGTAAATTGCAAGAAGTAATTCTCATAATTGTCACTTTAACTGAATTTTAAATATGAATTCAGACTTATAATGAAATGCATATTCTATAAGCTAATTGCAAACTGCGACACTTTGCAAAAAGATTGGGTTGATTGTAAAGAGGTCGGCTAATTGGATGGTGTATTTGGTGTATTTTTGTCGGCCGATTATCTACGCTATGGGATATAGGCCCTATGGGGTGGGTTGCCCTCCGTGGGGGTCTTTCTAAGGGAACCTAACCCGTATTTACGCAAGGTTCGAAGAAAACCACGGAAAACTCCGAACGGTTAGGCCGACGGTCGCGATTGGGTTCGAACCCAGCACCTACTGTCTACCAGTTTGGAGGTCAGAACCTCGCGGCCACTGGTTTGTTAATTGGTCGGCTAATTGGAAAATCATCTCTTTTTACCGATTCGAGTGATATTTTTCAGACTTAGTGGAAAGAGCTTAAACAGCTAGTTAGAAAATTGCCGCACACTTCTCAAACAGTCTGCTATTTTCAGGATTATTGAAAAGAGCCTGTAGAGATATAGGATAATTGCAAATTATTCATTTATTTCTCATTTAGATTATTTTTTAGATGTTTTAAATTAAACATGTGAAGTTTTGAGCTAATTAGAAAATGACCCAAAAAGGCCAGCAATGACAATTTGCTCGTCTAAACAGCTTTGTCTCTTCCAGTTTAATTCAATATGTCCAAGCCAGTGAATGTTTATGCATATTTTTAGTAATAAATAAGAGAGGGATCTAAGAATACATAGGAAATTTTATTGAAAATTTTCATTAATAAGAGGAGGTGTATCTAAAGCTAATGAATAGTTCATTTTTATTTTTTCTATCGTTACAAAGAATTAAGTAATAGTATTTAAGTATCGTTACAAAGAATAAAGTATTGGAATCGGGAAAATTCCCTAATTCATGATTTTGCCGGATTCACATGTTTTATTTTTAAAAGTTTCCAAAAAACACGTTTTTACGAAGTGTCTCTCTGTGACTCTGTCGGTATCTGATATAAATTCTCACTGTATGTATATGACATAAATTTTGTGGTCGCTCTATTTCAAGAAATAGCACAAGGATTTAAATAAAAAAATTTATTCGGGTTTCCCCTGTTATAAATTGATGCTGATTAGTTTTTGGTGTAAATCGCTCAATACATGGCACTGTTATGCTGATTTTTTTTCCATTCACGTAACAGCTATAGATGAATAACTAATGCATGGATTCCCATCAAACTTTAGATTGCATTAGTTCTTGACATGAATTGTTGTTGTGGTGTGGTCAGTTTGAGCTTGATATAAACTGGTGCTAAATGAACTCAGGTGTAGGGGGGACTGGGGTACAATGATCCACTTTTGTCAATTTTGACTGTTTATTCTTAAAGTATTGATTTTTTTTCTTTTGATCAAGTACATGCATGTTACCTATACATTAAAGTTTTTACTGCATCCACTCAAAAATAATAATTATGCATACTTTTTTATATACTTTTTTAAATAGTAAGTGACAAAGTGGACCATTGTACCCCAATTCCGGGGTACAATGGTCCACAGCATGGGGCTCTATGGACCACTTGTAATTTGAATAAAGATATATCAGTGTAGTTCATTTTTTAACAATAAGAAAGATAAACTATATCATGATTTGTTTTTCACATTTTATTATTCATTTTTATTTGTTTATTCACATTTTTTATTCATTTTTATTTGTTTGTTCACATTTTATTATTCATTTTTATTTGTTTATTCACATTTTATTATTCATTTTTATTTGTTTATTTACATTTTATTATTCATTTTTATTTGTTTATTCACTATTTTAGCTCTAACTAAAGTAACATTTTTTTTCTTCATTTTTTTATCATTAAGTCATTATACCTGTCTCAGATTGAACAATTAGATTTATTATCTTCCACAATACATTTTACAGCCTGTTCCATAACTTCATGTGGCACAGAACCTCTATTGGTTTTTCTAGGCTTGTTTCTTGGCATTGCTAAAAGATATATGAAAAATAATATATATCCTTTTTGTCCAATGATGCCACTTAAGGTTAAATATAAACATTTATAATACATATATAATATTAATATATAATATTAATATATATTAAAATAGAATTATAATATATTAAACACAATTAATATACAATTATAATATTAATATATATCTATCTAAATATATGACTGGGGAAAAAATATAATAAATTATTCCTGTCTACTTTACATCATCTGTATTTTTTTAATGAATTTTACCTTATTTAATTATTATATCCAGATACAACCTAATAGGTAGATATATTTTTGTTTTTCTCATTCTACTATTTTATTTAAATCTAAGTTATTATGGAGGCATGTATGCATAAGTGCAGGAATATTGGATTATCAAGTTATATAAAATAAAAAAAACCTCTCAAATGCACAAAATATTTTGTTTACTAAATTTTGGTGTTCAATTTGGGTTAATTTTTAAATTTGAAAGCTTATATTATATAGATAAATATTTCAAAAATGAATTTCACAACATGAATCATTAATTAATTCACACACAGAAATAAAATAATTTATTAATTATTGATTTGGGCTAATTTTTATGTTTGAAAGCATATATTATGCAGATAAATATTTCAAAATGCGCTACACAACATGAATCATTAATTAATCTACACACAGAAGTAAAATAATTTATTAATTCTGAATTTCACATATAATATTTAACTTTTAAAAACATGGGATACAAAACTGGGGTACAATGAATCATGGTCTATTGTACCTCAGTTTCTGATGGTCCATTGTACCTCAGTTTCTGATGGTCCATTGTACCCCATATGGAAGTTTGACAAAAACTTGATGATAAAAATAGAAATTTAGAATTCTATTATTTTAGCTATAATAAATATAATAATGTATTGTATTATCTTTTTATTTTGCCACACAATGTCTTTCAAATTAGAAATATGTAATAAATAAATGAAGAAAAGTTTCACTGAAAATATTTACTTTTGCCTTACTCTTCCTGTGTCAAATCAATTATCAAGCATAAAATGGCTAAAATGTCAGCTATGCACATGGTTTCAAACTTCTTTCTACTACTTCATGACTGTCATCTATATACTAAAATGTGAAGCTTTCAAAAATAGAATTAATATCAAAAATAGGGGGTGGACCATTGTACCCCGTGGTCCATTGTACCCCAGTCACCCCTATATGTACCAAGTGGTGGCTCTTCTGTTCTCCAATTTGTACGATTCCTGCAATATCTCTATCTGAAGAACTAATGGGCTAATTTTCATCAAACTTCAGATTCAAGCATAGCTTGATAATTATTATTGCTCTTTGTGTTTTGGTATGAAATGTTCAACAAATGGAGCTCTTATGTTGCATTTTTTCGCAATATCTCCAATTATTCTGTTTCAAGAACAAATAAATTGAATTTCATATATTTAGAATTTTCACAAATTGACATACATTACCATTTATTTTTGGCAATGCGATAGCGAATTTTGATGTATTAACACGCATGAGAAGTTTTAAGAGTGCCGCATTCGATTAGTTATTTGAAGAATTTATATTTTACTAAAACTCTATAGAAAAATAGTAATACAATATATATGGCAGAATTTTGAATTTTTTTCTTAAATAGACAGAAAAGATGAGTTTCTGAATGAAAAAATATTGTATTTTTAAAATCTGCGCATGAGATAGATTTTCATTATTTTACTAGCAATATGTAGACAATCAATGTTCTTATAAAAGTAGACAAAGACTCTTTTAGAAGAATGAAATCTGCAGATGAGTCTATCTTTTAATATTTTACCTGAGATGCATATAGAAGGTGGGTTTATAATGAAAATAACTATAAAACCTAAATAAAAAAAATTAGTCTACATTTTCCATTAGAAAGGAAACATGGGTTGATGTTGAACATAAATATAATAAAGACGTGAAAATGTTTTCCATATTTAAATCTGCAGAAGAAGCAGATTTATCTTGATGTTCCTATTATATATAGTGAATAGGGTTTGCTGAATGAATATGTTTATAAAAATATGAATAAGAAAATTGCTGCAGGAAAAATATTACGATGAGGCAATTGTTTAATGTAGTTTATTCAGCATTATGAAGAGGTGATGAGTTGCTAAATGAAGTTAGTCAAAACAAGTGTAAAAAACCCGACTTATTTACAGATATGATTTATTTTGCTGATTACTTGAGATAAGAAATTTCTTTAATTTTTAGTTTGTAGTGCTCTTAAACGTAAATCGTTAATGTGTATGAATATCACATATTATGCACTCAGCAATATATTACTTCTGTAGATGAGACAATAAAAAAATCTTGCGGGAGTTATTTCAGCGTAAAGTATGTAAAGTAGAAGTCATTCAAAAGTTTAATCTTCAAAATTTTAGCTATCTTTAATTTTAACCCATTAGTGCCTAGCGTCCCTGTTTAGGGACGATTATAAAAACAGCAATAAAGCACGTTTCACACCAGTAAATAGAAAAATAAATAAGTACTATTTTTCGCGAAACAAATTTCTCAATAAATTAAAATAAAAATTATTCGTTTTTAAAAGTGATGGGAAACCCAAAATTTCATTTTTAACGAAGAAAATAATTTGGGCGTTAATGGGTTAACTAAAATATTTATGCTTACCTTAAAAATGCTTGTTTAGACTGCATTAAATATGTCTTCAGTATAAAAATAAATAAAACAGAGTAAAACTTTTAATGTCTGAACTTTATCATCGAAAAGTAAAGATAAGATCAATCACGCATTAAATAACAACACCTAATTAAAATTTCTTTCAATAAAAAACGTCAAAATTAATTATAAATTTATAAGGCTTTTTTACAAGGCATGTAGTATATGCAGCTTTGGCTGTGTTAAATGCAAACGATCCGATTTTTTAAAAGAAACTTCTGTCACGAATTTTGTTCTTTACTCATAACTTTTTTCAATGTTTGTAAAACATAATAACTTTGTGTGCATTTTTATGTTTCAGTAAAAGCAAACATTTGTTCAATTTTTCTTCTGTCTTTTAAATCCACTTTTTAATTACATATTAAATTCAGGAAATAAAGGATAAGTCATTTTAAAAATTTTGTTTTCATCTCAGAATTTCTTAAGATTTTATTTTTATGTCTTTTCAATGCATCTAGATTATTTTAAACTATTGAATTTTTATTTAATCTAATTTTTTTTAATGAAAATTCAATTCAAATTTTTTTTTATAATGTTATTGAGATATCTTTACAAAATAATAATTAAAAAAACTTATTTTTTTATATAATACTTTAAATGCAGTATCATGAAACGGTAAATTTGTTTTCTTTAAAATACGTAACAGAGTAAACCACAACGTAATAAAGTTTAACCAATACGTAACTACTTCAATATAACTTTGTAAATTATTAACTTTTATTAATGAGTTTGTAGGTAAATAAATAACTTGATTTTTTTTTTGCTTACTAGGAACATAGTTTTAAATAACACAATTTAATATATTCTTTATCCGTTTTGCTAACTTATATTCTAGATATAATTTATTTGAAAAAATAAATTAGTTTCAAATATTCTTTTACATTTCATAACCAACTTCAAAAAAGGAGAAGGAAAAAGGAGAATTTTTGTTCAATTTTTCTTCAGTCTTTTAAACCCACTTTTTAATTACATATTAAATTCAGGAAATAAAGGATAAGTCATTTTAAAAATTTTGTTTTCATCTCAGAATTTCTTAAGATTTTATTTTTATGTCTTTTCAATGCATCTAGATTATTTTAAACTATTGAATTTTTATTTAATCTATTTTTTTTTTTTTAATGAAAGTTAAATTCAAAATTTTTTTTATAATGTTATTGAAATATCTTCACAAAATAATGAGTTTGTAGTTAAATAAATAACTTGATTTTTTTTTTGCTTACTAGGAACATAGTTTTAAATAACACAATTTAATGTATTCTTTATCCGTTTTGCTAACTTATATTCTAGATATAATTTATTTGAAAAAATAAATTAGTTTCAAATATTCTTTTACATTTTATAACCAACTTCAAAAAAGGAGAAAAAGGTTGTCAATTCGACGCGTATGTATATATATTTTTTATGCATGCTGCAACTATCCAATTGATTAATTTGTTTTTTGTGTTAAATGAAAGAGGCTACTCTCTAATTGATACCACTTCTATTTCGTAGAAAGTGCTTCAGTACTTTTTTAGTAATTAGGCAAAACTAATAAAATTATCGAGTTCTTGCAATTAAATGTAACATGGGTGTTTAATAAGCTCACCATGTGGAGCGCAGTCAGGATAGCCGAGCGGTCTAAGGTGCAGTGTTTAAGCTATCGTTCTGAAAAAAAGCGTGTGTTAGAATCTCACTCCTGACATACGTGTATAATTTACAATATTTTTTTCTCGTATTATATTAATTATTAATGACTTCAAAAAAGGAGGAAGAGGTTATAAATTCGAAGCGTATGTATCTTTTTTTTTATGTACGTTTTCCGATTACTCCGAAACTATCTAACTGATTAATTTGGTTTTTGCATTAAATGAAAGAGACTGCTCTCGAATTGGTACCACTTCCTTATCATCGAAATTGGTTCAGTACTTTTTTAGCCAAAACTTATAAAATTAGTGGTTTTTCCCAAATTAACTTTCATTGTTGTAACTGTTTTCCCAATCATTAGCATAAAGCTATATATTTACCTGTGTCAGTTCCATTTTGTCGCCAAGCTTGGCATGGTAGATAATGAAAAAATTGCTAACTTTTAACTAAAAAGAGAAAAATAAACTTTTCTACCAAATATTGAACCCACTTCAAAAACTACTGCAAAGTGAAAAGTAAGATTTTTACATAATATTAATAAGAAATTAAATTAAGAGCGTAGTATTTACTATGCGTATTATTATATTTATGTACATTAATTTGATTTTTTGGAGTCGGTACCAGCCAAGTCAAGTTCAAAATTAAGATTAATTATGCCTTGCAAATCGTAAAAGAATAAAGTTAATTTTCTTAATTAAATAATAAAGCGTAAAAAAACTCGTAGAAAATTTTTGTGTGTGTCTATTGTAAAATTATATGTAACTTGGCTTGGCTGGCACCGACTCCAAAAAATAAAATTAATGTTTATAAATATTATAATACGCTTGGTAAATACTACGCTCTTGATTTAATTTCTTATTACTATTATGTAAAAAATTACTTTTCACTTTGCAGTAGTATTTGAAGTCGGTTCAATGTTTGATAGAAAAGTTATAAAATTGTTAAGTGTTATCGTGAAGATTATTATTATAATATCTGACATTTTTCGCAGAGCAATTTTTTCAAAAGTATTCAGTATCAAAATAATTTAAAATAGTTCAAAAGATATATTTATTTCTGAATTTCTTTTGCGTATATATATATATATATATACTGGTGTGCAAAATTTAAGGACGAGCCCCAAAATGCCAATTTTCAAGGGATTTTCAAGCGATAATTTTCACGCGAGTATTCAAAAGAAAGTAATATAATTCGAATAAGTATTATCCCTTCATAACATCTAGTCCATATAACACACACATAGTCCATATAACCATCACATATATATCTAGTCCATGGTCACAAAAGTCACAGTCACTACGGCGAAACAAAAAAAAAGGAATTTACATATGTCTCTTTTATGAGTCTCAAATGACTACTATATGTGACTTCACTGACATGTCACTGCGACTGTTGATTTTTTTCTAGTCACCAGGTGACTTTTCAATGTCGTTTTATTGAGACTTTCATGTGACTGTCATTTGGAGACTCAATTTCAAAGTCATTGTGATTGTTGCATTATGATAAATCCCCAAATAATGTTACATTAAAATCACATGGTGACTTTCTGTCACAAGACATTGTCAAATGATGACAGAGAACCTAGTGTGAAGTAACCACTTTGAAAAGTGGTGAAAAATCATCATATGAGTTTAATGAGATATTATTTGGTAATTTATCATAATTCAACGTTCACAATGACTTTGAAATTGAGTCTCCAGATAGGAGGTCACCCGAGTAGTTCATTGAAACGATATTGTAAACTCACCTGGTGATTCGCCACAAGGCAGAGGTCACAATGACCTGCCAGTGGAGTCACATATAGTAGTTATTTGAGACTCATAAAAGAGACTTATGGAATTTCCTATTTTTTTGTTTCGCCGTAGTGACTGTGACTCTTGTGACCATGTGTGATCTGAATGAGACGTTACATAGACTATCTGTTATGCAATGATATTATTCGAATTATATTACTTCCTTTTGAATATTTGCATGAAAATTATTGTTAAAAAATCCCTTGAAAATTGGAATTTTGGGACTCGTCCTTAAATTTTGCACACCAGTGTATATATATATATCTATATTATGTACGTTTAGCGATTACTCTAAAACTATCCAACCGATTAATTTGGTTTTTGTGTTAAATAAAAGGGGTTGATCTCGAATTGGTACCACTTCCGTTTCATCTAAATTAATTAAGTACTTTTTTAGTAATTAGGCAAACACTAATAAAATTAGTGATTTGTCGCAAACTAAAACTAACATGGACATTGAATATGCTAGCCCAATGGAGTGCAGTCAGGATGGCCGAGCGGTCTAAGGAGCCATATTTAAACTCTGGATCTCGGAAGAAAGCGTGGGTTCAAATCTCCCGCGGACATACGTGTTTCATTTATAATAATTTTTCCCGTATTGTCTATATATTTAAAAGACCTGGCTGTTTTTTTAGTCATCTGCCCTGAGCTTTCTACTGGCCCGATTTTGATAATTATTTTTTAAATGAAAGCTGTTTATGTGTAGATGTGCTCATTCTGGCTAATTTTTAATTTATTTCCATTTTTATATTTTATTTTTAATTTTAAAAGCTTTTTCGTGACATTTCTACAAAACAGTGGCAACAGGTTAAGCTTTTCTCACTATAATAAAAAAAATATTTTGCTTGATTACTTTCCACCAATCAGGAGCTTGACCTCATCAATGAATGTGTAATCGCATTTCAAAGAAACATGTAATAATTTTCGTTAAGTTTAATCCTAATAAAATGATTGCACATAATCATTCGCTAATCGCGGTACAATACACAGATTATTTACTCAGTAATAATATTAAGTATTATGTAAATAAAATAACAACAAAAAATTAATAAAATATAATATCTAAAGCGAAATTTGGTCGATGGAGAAAATGTTGTCATTCAGAAACCAGATAAATTTGTTCCATGAATATAATATGCATTGTTATATCTGTGCCCTGATGATGTTATATTCGCTGACTTTTATTCCTGCATCTAAATAAACTGAGCTTCTATTTATTTAACGGTCCGTGGTGTGCATAAATGAAAATGTTTCTATAAATTGTGCCATTTCTATTTAATTATAATAAATATTTTATGAAACTAAAGAATTTTTAAATAACTGTATAAATCATGCTTTTATTTCGAAAAAGATAAGTGTTTCTGAAGGTGTAAAGGATGTCATATTAGAAAAAAAAAGAATATACCTGTGATATGCCGGTATTAGGATATTTCTATTTTACATAATATAAAAAATTAATTAAAATCCTTTGTTTGTATTAAGTTATTATATAAAATAAAAATAAATAAAATACTTTCTGCATATCAGCAGCAAACACAAAAATTTTATTTTTTTAATAACAAAGATATCGCTTTTCTTTTTCGTTGTCATGACAATAAAATTAATTTTGACAAGTTCATGGAGGCTACAAATCAATAAAAAATTAAATTTATTGCAAGTGCTGTAAATGTGTAGTGGGATGGTTATCGAGTTTATTAACTCCATGTTTCTATTATATTGATATTTTAGTCACTGTAACAGATACCAAGCAATACTTAAACGGAAAAAAATAAACTATGCAGATAGTTTTGAATTCATTCGTCTTCTGGGGTATAATATTAACTTCCTAAATAATTTGGAATTTAAATAATGTTTAAGATTTAGAAACCGCCTTAAAAAAGATTTGTAGCTGAAGTTGAGTCTAACATAATAATTTATGAGTTGTTTTCTTTATTTTTTGTTATTTTCTGAAGTTTATGTATCTTCACCATGAAAAGTTATGTTATCCCTATTTTAAGAGGTGGCAATTGTTTATTTCGCTCAGTATCTTATTGTGTACATAAGATTGATATATATCATATTTAATATATATTTTTTCCTGTCGAATTTCGACGGGTGCAGCTAGCAATTTTTATTAACCGGCTTCAAAAAATCGTTAATTTTTAACTAAATAGCGAAAAACAAACTTTTCTACCAAAAATTAAACCGTCTTCAAAAACTACTGCAAAGTAGCAAATATATTTTTTTACATAATAATAATAAGAAATTAAATTAAGTGCGTAATATTTAGTATGTGTACTATTACATTTATGTACATTAATTTGATTTTTTGGAGTCGGTGCCAGCCAAGCCAAGTTCAAAATTAAAATTAATTATCCGATGCAAATTTTAAAAGAATAAAGTTAATTTTTTAATTAAATATGAAATCGAAAAACAGATCTTGTGGATATTTGAATGTGTGTCTATTGGAAAATTACATGAAACTTGCCTTGGCTGGCACCGTTGCCAAAAAATCAAATTAATGTACATAAATATAACTATTATATAAAAAAAATATTTTTCACTTTAAAGTAGTTTTTGAAATCGGTTCAATTTTTGGTCGAAAAGTTTATTACACTTTAAAACCCTCCAAGCGTCTTGCAAATGGGTAAAATTGTCATGTTGTTTTCTCTGCATTTTGTTTTAAACGCTAATAAAATATGATTATTTCACTATTACATAAAAAATCTTATTCAGGAATATAAATGTAATCCTTGAGAGTCTTAATCATTCTTCAATGGTTTGAAAATTCATTAAATTTATAGAATTATAATATCTTAAACATTGCTTATATTGCAGTGAAACCTACAGCTTAGTGTACGGAATATTACGGGACAAACGCCTAGTGGGTTAAAAATATCAAATGATGTCTTCCAATATATTGGCTATCGTCTAAGAAAGTGTAGGGGTTTTCTCTCACATTCTCAGAAACGAAAACTCTTCCGAAAATTGTCTAAAATACAATTTTTTGAAGACGGGAGAAGATATCTTTAGTAAGAACCGAAAGAAAATTTTAGGAATGTCTGACATCAAGAAATTATTATTTTATTTAATGCATTAAATATTTATATTTTCAAAATAAAAGATATCATTAGAAACGGCAAAGTATCTGGTATAAATTTGTATTTTTTACTTTTTTGTATTTTCCTTCAGAAAAATTGATCGAAGGTCAAAATTTTTTACCATTCTATCTCGCGCACCAATGCTCAGAATTTAATTATCTTCACATTTATTTAGATTTTGATAAAAACTGGTGTTGATTACACTGGTCAACAGCCATTTTGGTGCCTAGGTATTTGGAGCTGATTTTATATGAATTTGATGTCCTAAATTCAAATATGGCATTATTTTTGCCCAAGCAGCTCAAATTTTTAAGATAATTAACTTTTTGTGAAATATATGTTGCATTATTTTAAGATAAATCCATCTATCAATATATATATATATATATATATAAAATAAACACAGAATTTTTATTTTTATTCTATACAAATGCTAATTCCTATTATTATGATAAACACATATTCAAAAAACAATTTTTAAAACTATATTTTACTAATATTTTTACTCTCAAAGATAGAGAAAAACGTCACCGATGAGTTTGATTCTCACTGAACGATTTAGAAGCTTCTTTCCTGTGACACTCTCGAATATATTTCAGAAGAGTCTCTTTTAAAATTCAAAGAATAATCTGCCATCATACGCTTATTCCATCTTTCACGGAAGGGATCCTTCATAGTTTTAATATTCTGGTGAAATCTTTCACCCTGTTCCTCACTTGTGTTTCCTAAATTTTTAAGAAAATTCTCTAAGTGGCTGTAAAAATAGTGCACTTTAATGCTCATATTACACCCAAGAGATTTAAAACTATTATGCATTTCATTTACCAGTTCTACATAGTTTTCTGCTTTGTATTTGTGAAGAAAGTTTCGACAACTGCCATAAAAGAAGTGAGGGCTTTTCGGTCAGCCTCATTCATCAAATTTACGAAGACAGGATCTTTAATCAGTTGTCTTACTTGTGGTTCGTCAAATACAAATAATCCTACTTTAATTTTTCATATCTTAATTAGATAATTTTCTCTCCTATAAATGCAAAGGCATAATCCGTTTTTATCAAGAGCCTTTACAAACTTTTTCATAAAACCGAGCTTGATATGCAGTGGAGGAAGTATGATTTTCTCTTCCCCAACTACGGGGTTATTAAAGACATTCCTTCTTTCAACTACCATGTTTCTCTCGTAGACCACTCTTTTCTAATTCAGTGGAGTTTTTATCACTGCTATCCAAAAAATAAAAGAAACAAGGATATTTGGTGTAACCACTTTGCTGTCCAGGGCAAAAATTTACTATTTTTAAAACTCACACAAAACACTCATTGATGTTTATGGTACTTTATATTGCCAAAGACAAAAACTATTGTGTTATATTCAACTTTCTTTTTTGCTGAGTGAGCAATGGGCATGGAACCATATTTGTTCCCACAGAGCCACTGATATGCCGAATTTGAGAATTTAACTTTTCCCGTTAGACCACTGTATCTGTACAAATTTTACACATCCTGATGCGGTTCCCAGGTTTTATCCTGATCTCCAAGTCTAATATCAAAATATCCAAGATAAGCTCACTTTAGAAATCAGTAACTTTTTTCTGTGCTCTTTTAATGTGTATTCTCCACATATGTAGCAAAACTCATCGGGACGATTTACACAACTTTCTTTACTTGAACTTATTTAAGTTCTATTCAACAACACAAATACAACAATCTATAACACGGCACGTTTTAAGTTAACTTTATAAGAGTTTTATTTCAAACACAAATAGCATGAAAGGTCAACAATATATTGCCTCCACGGAGAGAACTCAGAAACTACCTTATCTATTGGCAGCTTTTCCATTTGTGTTTATGGATGGGCGGCGCGAAATCTTAAGCACGCTCAGAACTGTTGACTTCTGATTTCCTGATATAAACTCAGAACGTAATTTTTGTTCAGATAATCTGTTTTTAGAAGGTCTTCTCATATGTCAACGCCTCAAAAATCGCCTCGAGCGTCAGGACAGGCCCATGTGTCAGCAGGTCAGTTTAAGCATTCAAGGTCACTTTAGTTCTAAAGAATCTTTAGTTCTCTTCGTATATCTAAAAACGTACAGCTGATAGAGAAAAACGGCATTCATATTTAGATTCAGTATCCTAAAAATACCTAAAATCAGCTGTAAAATCTTGGGCACCAAATAAAAAAATTTTTTTGATGGCCTATGTTATGTTTAGGTGTACATCGCCAAACAGATGGCGTTGATTTGCAGTATTTTTCTCGATTTTTATGAATATCTCTAATTTACAAACTAACGCAAGGGTTTCTATCAAACTTCAGATATTATAAAAATTAACTTAAATTGAAGCTTATATAGTACTGGAGTATATCGCTAAACAAGTGCAGCTGTTGTGTTGCATTTTTCTGGTTTCAGCAATAACTATACCCCAGGAACTAATGTACAAAATTCCATAAAACTTTAGATTCACATTGATCTTGATATAAAATGGTGCTAAATAATTTTAGGTGTACTTCGACTTACTGGGTACGCTGCTCTGTCCTATTATGTACGATTACCGCAATAGCTCTATCTCAAAAACTATTGCTCCGATTTTAAACAAACTTTAGATCCGTTAGACGTTGGAATACACTGTTACTGAATAGGATATGGTGTAATTCACACAACACATTTACATTTTTATGCTGAAAAAATCAAAATTTTCTCAAGAGCTATATCTTAAAAAACTAATGAGTTTACTTAAAACTAAAATTAACTTATAAATAAAGTAAAACACTTTGTAAAATCACTGTAAAATAAAAATCATCTCGAAACTAAGCCCTTACGGACACATGTTGGTTTAGCAGATGACGAGCTGTTATTGTTGTAGCTCGAAACGCGTCCTACTTTATTTTTCATTTTAGAAAACTTTTTACTTTATTTATTTATTATCGCCAGTGTTTATGGTGTTTTTTCACTAAAACTAACTAATAAATTTTATATTGTACATTGAAAATTAGTTACCGATTTTATACTCGTTGGAAATTTTATTTGCGGAATTTAAAGGAATAATTTCCGAAATTAGTGATTTCTTTAAAACAATATTATACTTTTATCATCTTGTTGAATGCATCAAATTCCATTATTCTATATTTCTCTACAATCATCATTATGGGCGTAAATTGTCTCGTTCCCTATTTTATTTTTACAAATGGTTCACTAAATTACCAGAATTAAAATCTTATTAAAATTATGATAAAAACACATTAATCCAACAAGTGGGGCTTAAATTTATAAAAGATATCAATAAAAATTTTGAAAGCCAGTCTTATAACATTGCGTTTTATCTTTCATTTTAGGTGCCTCTCATAAGGCTGAAGGGAACCTTACGTTTCATTTTGGCACTGTGATAGCGAATTTCGCATTATTAAAATGTATGAGACAGAAGAAAGTCTTTGGATTGGCACATCTGACTGGTGTAATCTGTAGTTTAAAAAATAGTTCACTTAATAAAATTTAAATAACGATTAATAAAATTAATATAATTTTACCCTAAGTTACATTATTTTTAATTTTTTGTTTTCAATATCTCGCATTAGATGTGTAGAGAATAGCAATTTTTGGAAGTTCTAACGAAATTATATTTGTATAATGTATAAATTGTACATCAATTAAATATATTTTTGAAATTTTTAACACAAAACATGTTTATTTTCCTGCTAAAAAATGTTTTCAAAGGTATTACTTGTGTAACTTTTTAGCACAATGCAAAATTATTAAAGCAGAATAAATTATCAATAATTTTCTACTAAGAAATATTATTTTTTTCAAAAATTAATAATTTAAATATCAAGTTTATTTCCAAAACTGTCATTATAACATCGTTAAAATAAATAAATATACATTTTTATAGTTAACGAAAAAATAATATTCTATTTAGGACTATAAAAAAGTATTTTTTTTTCTTTATTATTTGTTATTCTGCAAAAATTAAATAAATAAATAAATAAATAAATATAAGAATATAAAAATCAATACGTCAATCCTTTTTTTAAATGTGTTTATTTTTTATTGCAATTGCATTCATTTCCGAAAACGCATTAAGTAAATTATTAAGATATCGTTAAAAAATTCCCCAAAATTTGATAAATATTTTTTTAAGAATATGTTTAAGAAAATATAAATTTAATATAATGCTTGTTTAATAAATTTTATGGTAATGATTGAGATTATTTTCTTTGAAATTCGCTTTTTTATGAGTTATGCAATTCAATTATTTTAATAAGTTGAAAAGTCGTGAAATATAATTTTCCGTCATAGAATTCTATTTTTATTTTTTGTATCTTTCAAAATATGAAATTGTGTAAGCAACAAATATTATTGATTTAAAATTAGTTTTTTGACTTGGTGTTTACTGTCGTTATTTAGTAAAGTAATTAGAGAAACGCGTTAAATATGTTTTAAATGAATTTTAACATGTAAACTCTTTGCTTAATGGATTATTGGCGTGTAGTTTAACATAAAATGTAGACGTTTGACATTAAGTAGAAATGATAAAGAGGACAAAATAAAAGAATGGAAAAACACAAAGCAAAAAATACTCTAAATCGATAAGAAATACATCAAGTGCTTAAAATGCTGCTTTGTACATTTGTTTATGAGAATAACGCCTCTGTGTTAGGCTTTTTAATCAAGATTCAAATTTATAAGTTTTTATTTATATTTGATTCCATTTTTAATGTAATTGCTTTATTTCTTTTTCGCTGTAAAAATTTTCTTTCAATATGGAGTTTAAAGAATAGTTAATTTAATAAATTTTGTGAATTTAAAATCCAAATAAAAGTTAAATTTCTAATTTAAATTTGTGCTGCAACTTATGTTTTTGGTTAAATTAAATAAAATTAACCACTATTTATTTTATAAATATATGTTAGCAAAGGTTATTTTAAATTATCTAGCAAATTTTTATATTTAAATAAATGTACTTTGCATGGTATATTTATGACTACCGTGTTAAAAAAATATTAAAATAAACAGCTTTTATAATTAAATTGTAATGCCTTCAAGTAAAATATTATAAATATTTATTTTACCAAATAGCTGCATTACAAGTGGCAATACTTTCATGCCGTTCTTACAAATGCAAAAGTAGCATTTAAACTTATTTAAATATTTAAATATATGTACTCATTAATAATTAGATTTTATATTATATGTGTATTACATTAATATATATATTTACATATATATACGCATTACTAATTAGCGAGTTCAGTAAATAATACTTGAAATCTAATGACTTCTCTTTTGAAAATACTGAATAATTGATGAAATATTTTGAATGGAAGAGTAAATTTTGATATCAAGGACATATTTTAATTTTTATAACTTTTTCTTTAATATCATCTGACATTAAAATTATTAAAAATGTTTCATTTTGTGATAATAAAATACATTTGAAAGCTTTCTGATAAAATATTTGTGCTTTGGTTGGTGCATTTATCATCACACATAATAAAATATTAACACTTTTTTTAAGAGTAAAACACAAGTACAAAATACATTTTTGATTGAATATTTAAAAATATAATATAACTTCAATGGGGCCTAACATAGATAAATTAATAAAATATTATAAATAGATGTTTGTTACTTTCAAATTAAAATTTTTGTATTGGGAAATCTCTACCATTATAATTCATTTTTTATAAATTTTATTTCAACTAGATTTTTTTTTATGAAAAAGTTTGTGTAAATTTTTACATTTTTATATAATTGAAATTTAATTCAGGATTTATATTTTTTTCTATACATGTTTTTTACATAAATTAAGTAATGCAAATCATATACTTAATACCTCTAATCATTTCGATATGGTCAACCATATATTACTGACACAAAATAAAATATTTGGCATTTCAGAAGAAACAATGACGCAGAATTTTTAAACGCAGATGAAATATTTTTTGTAAAATTGTCGGGAAAATTTTAAAATTTCAAAAACAGCTTTTTGAAAAAGCAATAGAATGAGATTCTTAGCAGGTGAAGAGTCTTAAATTTAAAATAGAAAACAAGACCGCATTTTTTCCTTCGATGAAAATTCTTAAATGTAAGATCTATACTGTCAAATAATTGTAAATCACTAAACTTTTTCCACCATAATTAATTTTGCAAATTAATTTTGTACAACAAGATTATAACTATTCAAATATGTTTAAAGCATGCACTCTTGATGTATAGTACTTAGTAAATATATATTTTTAACTTCTATTACTCTTTTCATAAATAAACCCTTAAATGCACGAAAAGATAGTCTTAGCATTCACTGATGTTTTCTGGAACCTAACTCTTGCGAATGTTAAGAGTTTACTGTACTTTTTTTTGACATTATAAAATTTAATATTTACAATAATGTAATTCTTTTGTTGAGCTGATCAATTATTAGCCTCCGATGCTATTTCTTTCAGACAAGCTAAAAAATGTCGTGTCATCAGCCCTGAATATTCTACTGAACCGATTTTGATAATTATTTTCTTGAATGAAAGCTATTTATTTGTAGTTGTACCCATTTCAGTTATTTTTTAATTTATTTCCAATTTTAAAGTTTATTTTTAATTTTAAAAGCTTTTTCGTGACATTTCTTCAAAACAGTGCCAACAGATTAAGCTTTTCTCTCGATAATATAAATTTATTTTCCAAAATGATTGCGTATAATTATGCACTAATTGAGGCAAAAAATGTACCGTATTTTTGGGTGTATAGCCCGCACCCTGTGTATAACCCGCACCTCTAAATCGAGCAGTGCAATAAAAAAAGTTCGTGTATAACCCGCGGAGATGCATCGGTTTATAGTCCGCGGGCTATACTCCATTTACGAACGTATATTTCGATCAGAATTCGAAATTAGAAGCCATTAGTCATAATTTTTAACACAAATTTACCAAATTTTTTTGTGATGCATAATACCTACAGTAATTCGGTAATACAAGTAATAAAATTATCAGTACCGTAGTTTTTCGAAGAAACGCCGCGGCGTTTACGTGTTTTATAATAAAATTTCAAGCGATGCCGCGTTTACGCGCATTTTTTTTTTCAAACAAGCGTGATATTTATTCTGAATTTTTCCAAAAATTAAAAAAAAGTGATAAATTCAAAATTTCGGACATAAAATGTATATGTATCTTAGGTCATTGGTTCCCAAAAGAATCGAATCCTCGGATCGGTCCGAAATGCACCAACTCCGAAAAGGAACGATTCCTCGGGCTTTATCTCAAATGAAACGATTCCGGAAAAGTTTGATTCCTTGAACTCCTTCCGAAATGAAACGACTCTGTAAAGGAACGACTCCTCGGAATCGTTTCGATAAAAGATCGAAAGCTCTGACTCGTTCCAAAATGACATAAATCACGCACTTTTTTTTTGTTCTTTGCAACAGGATAGGATATCAACTTTGAAAAGGAACCATTCCTCGGACTCTATCTCAAATGAAATGACTCCGGAAAAGTTCGATTCCTTGAACTCGTTCCAAAATGAAACGACTCTATAAAGGAACGATTCCTCGGAGTCGTTTCGGAAAAGACCGACTGCTCTGAATCGTTCCGAAATGACATAAATCACGAACTTTTTTTTTTGTTCTTTGCAACGATAGGATAGATGTTGTGTAAAATAAATAAACAGGATACGGAAGATTTTTTTTTTTTTTTTTTGAAAAATACACTAAATCTTAAATGATCTTAAATTCAGAATCGTCGAGGTTGGAAGGGTTCCGGATTTCATTTAAATTTTGTACTCTACAAAAACAATGGAGCACCGATTCGCTAGCAAATTATTTTCTGATATTTTATTTTATAGTTTTTTTTAGGTCTCGCGTATAAGTCGACCCCTCACTTTGAAGTTCTTTTTTGTCTAAAATTTCACGACTTATACGCGAGTATATACGGTAGCTATTATAGATCTATCAGTGGAATACTTGGCGATAGTTGCAACAGTTCTTCCAAACGAAGAAATAACTGTATTTAAGCAGTAAAAAAAAACCTTTACAAACATCGGAAAACTCTAAATTTTGCGGTATAGCGAAAAATATTTACAAATTTTGATCTTTATTTCAAATTTTTTGAGGTTTAAAAGCTGTAGAAAAAATATCACAATTTCCAAATTTTTTTAAAAAAATCTTTGTATAACCCGCACCGTGTATAAGCCGCAGCGGCCTATTAGAAGTTTCTTTTCTTGTATAAGCCGCGGACTATACATCCGAAAATACGGTATTTACTGAGAAATAATATTAATAATGTAAATAAAATAACAGAAAATAATTTATGATAAAAATGTCTAAAATTAATGTCTAAACAAAATAAGACAAATTTCAAATGACGAAAATGATGTCATTTAGTAACCAGACACATGGGAATTACAATATTACTACGGATGCTTTTTTCATATTACTAATAACAGTAACTTTTAAAAAACATTTGAAGAGAAAATGACGTCACTATTTAAAACATCGCTGTGTTATGCCGTCTGTTATCCTGTTATCCCGTCGACCTGTTATCTCTGTTATCCCGTCGACCAATGTCGCCAAATTATACAAATCGCCAAACTAATAGCCAAGTTATACCTATTGACATAATTTTTATTTTAAATAACAAAAAAACAAATAAGTAGTAGAATATTAATAAAAATATTAATAAAAAGTCGAAATAAAAGTCACTTAATGAAATTTTAAACACATGAATCGTATTTAATGTCATGGAATGTGACATTCACGATCATCCATTATTAGCATTTAATCTTATAGTTTGGCGATAATTTTTTTGGTCGACGGAATAACCTAGTAGTACCCGATATTACATTTCAATATTTCTTTTCATTATGGGCTCTGAGATTGAGATTTTACTTTCAGATGACTTCAGTTGGCGAAAATAATGTCACAGTAAAAATGAAATTATTATTATTATTATTATTTTAATAAAACTATTTTTCTGTGAGTGCATATAAAATAAAATTTCTAGACTTCGCCGGCACTCAGATTACAATTTTAACTGAAGATGTGCGAATATTTGCATGCAAAATTGTAATTGGCAAACTTGACATTTAGTTTGTAAATATATTTATTATATATTGATTCAATAATGTAATTACTTTTGCTTTTTTTAACCAAATCGATCCGGTCTTTTAAACATTACATTCGTCGAATTCGACGGACTTCCACTCGTTTTATTGTTAAATTGCATTTCCTTTTACTCAGAGTTTATAAAAGAGCGTTTAAACTGAAGAAAAAATCCGTTTTTGATGAATCTAGTTAATGAAGAAGTAGCACGTCAAATTGAATCTCTTTATTATTCCGCAATTCCAATGTCTCAGAGAGAAATTGCTATTCAATTGGGTATTTCACGCCGTTCTGTTTGCTATTATATTGATAAACAAAAGAAAAATGAAGTTAGTTCATTGCAATCTAAGCGGGGTCGCCCTTCTAAAAAAACTCTATCAATTTTTTTTTATAATCGGAGGCGAAACTGAATTTTGGAATGGCAGAATCTACATTTAACTTGTTTTGTTTTATTTAGTCAAACAATATTTCGTAGAATTACCTGATTTTCAATAATTAAGTGACAATCACAAAATTTAATACTGGAAATTAAATAATAATAATAAGTTGATATAAACAAAAAAAAGGATGTAAAATAGACATGACCAGATTCAAAACCGAAAAACGAGCAATTTGTTTCTCACATAAACGAATTAGTGAATAAACATATAATGAAAATGAATATTTCTTTAAATAACAGATCTCTTTTTAAATAATTTATATACTTCTTTTTGTATACTTGCATAAAAAATTTGCTTAATATTTCTGATAAAGTATTTCTATTATTAGCATTTTTTAAATTGGTATTTAACTTCTGTAAACATATATATATATATATATATACTAACAGACCCGAAAGACGTTGTCCTGTAGTCATATCTTTAATTCGAAAATTTAAAACTTTTTTGAATAAACTGTAACAATCTGGACCGGTTTAATGAATTTTTTTATTAAAAAGTTACTACAATACCTAATGTAAATATATGTACATTTATCACAATTCGACCAATCGATAGCGTGTGAGTATATGTATACTATGAGCTTAGTATTTACCATGCGTATTATTATATTTATGCACATTTATTTGATTTTTTGGAGTCCGTGCTAGCCAAGCCAAGTTACATGCAATTTTCCAATAGACATACATCTACGAGTTTTTTCACGATTTAACATTTAGTTAAAAATATTTAAATTTATTTTTTTACGATTTGCATTGGGTACTGAATTTTAATTTAAAAATTGGTTTGGCTGGCACCTATTCCAAAAAATTAAATAAATGTACATAAATATAATAATACGCATGGTAGATACTAGGCTCTTAATTTAATTTCTTATAGCAATTATCTAAGGAAATTATTTTTCACTTTGCAGTAGTTTTTGAAATCGGTTCAATTTTTGAAGAAAAGTTTATTTTTCTCTTCTTAGTTAAAAGTTAACGATTTTTTGAAGTCGGTTAATTAAAATTATAACACAGAAAAAAATATTGTAAATTATAAATGTATGTTAGGAGGGGGTTCCAGCCCACGCTCTCTATCGAAAATCAGAGCTTAAACCACACTAAGACCACACGGCCATCTGACTGCACTCCACTCGGCGAGCTTATTCAACGTCCATGTTACTTTTAATCTGCAAGAATTCACTAATTTTATTAGTTTTGTCTAATTACTAAAAAAGTACTGAACCAATTTCGATGAAATGGAAGTGGTACCAATTCGAGAGTAACCTCTAATTTAACACAAAAACGAATTAAATCGGTTGGATAGTTTCGGAGTAATCGGTGAACATACATAAAAAAATTCATACGCATCGAATTGATTGTTTCTTCCTCCTTTTTTGATGTCGGTTAAAAATTATAATACGGAAAAGGTTATTATACACATGTTTGCCAGGAGTATGGTTTGAACCCACGCTCTCTTTTGAGCTGAAATAGGACACCTTAGACCACACGGCCATATGACTGCACTCCACTCGGCGAGCTTATTCAACGTTCATGTTACTTTTAATTTGTGAGCAATCACAAATTTTATTAGTTTTGCCTAATCACTTAAAAAGTACTGAACCAATTTCGATGAAATAAAAGTGGTACAGATTCGAAAGTAACCTCTTTAATTCACAAAAAAAAAAAAAAATAATAATCGGTTGGATAGTTTCAGAGTAATCGGTGAACATACATACAAAATATACTTACGCGTCAAATTGATAACCTCTTCCTTCTTTTTTGAAATCTGTTAAAAATTATAATGAGGAAAAGTTTACTCATGTACACATGTATGTCAAGAGTGGTGTTCGAACCCACTCTCTCTTTCGAGAACCAGGGTTTAAATCAGTCGCTTTAGACCACTCAGGCTTCCTGACTGAACACCACTCGGCGAGCTTATTCTATGTCCATTTTATTATTAATTTGCAAGAAATCAATAATTTTATTAGTTTTTGCTTATTTACTAAAAATAGTACTGAATCAATTTCTTTGAAACCGAATTGGTGTCAATTCGAGAGCAAGCTCTTTCATTTAACATTATAAAACCTAATTTATCGATGGATAGTTTCGGAGTAATCGGTGAACATATATAAAAAACAAAATACATAGGCGTCGAATTGATAACCCTCCCTCTCCTTTTTCGAAGTAGGTTAATAATACGGTAAAGATTTTTGTAAATCGTACACGTATGTCAGGAATGGGTTTCAAATACACACGATCTCTTTCTTCGGAAACCAGAGCTTAAATCTGGCGCCTTAGACCGCTGGGCCATTCTATCCGCACTCTATTATAGGAACATATTCAACAGTTTTAATTAGCGGAAAATGACTAATTTTATTAGTTCATGCCTAAATACTAAAAAGATACTGAATCAATTTCGATGAAATGTGAATCTAAACCATTCTAGAATCCACTGGAACACACATTAAAAAATTCATTAGAATCGGTCCAGTCATAAGAGGAGTTCAGTCACATACACACGCACAGAAGAATGATATATATAAATATATAAATATATATGGATATTGATTTTGAGTTTGCAAATATCATATTTAAATTTCACTATTGATCTGAATAAATGTTCTTGTTACCTTTTAACTGCTTGATATTCGTGACAGAGGATCCGAAGGAAACCTGTGTGACAGTGGACCTGAAAGACACCATCTTTTTTAAATTTACGATGCATGCTCGCACATGACAATCCTTTTAGATCTAATTCTGAAACATTAAGCACTTTACGATGTCAGAAGGTAAAACAAGAAACTTAAATTTTATTAAAATAGCAAAAGCGTTTATTATTCGTTTTTGGAATTACTGAATGCAGTCTTATGATGGCGAAATATGAGAATAAAGCCACCTTTTTATGAGTTTGGCCGGATCGTATTGCAATACTGTGGAGAATATCAGGTTCACATTTTACTTTTTTTTCTGGAATGAAGTGATTCACTCATTTTCTGATGAAGAAAACTCAGTTCACAAACATCTTGACTAAATTGTTTTTATTTTTGAAGAATACCAGAAATAAAAGCATATCAAAACACTTGGAATGCAGTGTATTCACACTAAACGTTCACAATCGGTACAATCGGTTACAATCGGTATTAAAAGAAACATAATAATTTTTCGACGACCACAAATTCTGCATGTTGACATGTCCGCAATAAAACGTAATCCAAATAATAGTCCACATAAGAATGCAGCGCGCTAACATAAATGTCATAGAACATAACAATGAAAATATTTGTCATTTTTGACAATAGCGGGTGTGCGTGTTTACTTCACCAAGACAAAAGGTAAAACTGACAAAATTTTTACATTTCACAAACGCCAACAAAATTCTTTTGGCATAGAATAGATTCCCAATCCAAGCAAAAAAATGTTCAGGTAAAAAGGACCGTTATATTATAAGCAAAGGGGAAATTTTAAAAATGAGTGTTGTCAAGAATACAGCATTTATCGCCAGAGGCGAAAATGCGCAACACTCAGAAACCCTAAACGAAATTACACAACCGGCAACTAAATTAAGTTCTTTATGCAAGACAAAATGAAATGATTGGGAAATAAATATAGCATTTATTTAAAACAGAAAAAATATTTAATTTTTTTGATATTCAATCAACTGAAGCACAAGAAAGAAAAATCTAGAAATGAAATGTTATTTTAAGACTAATTTATTATTTGTTTTTTTATTTATTATTATTATTTTATATGCAATTGGAGACGAACACACAATAACAACAACTATTAAAAAATGCTTTTTTTAATTACATTTTAAAAGAGGGGGGGGGGGAAACTAACATTTGAAAAATTAATAGAAATATATATAATAGAATATGTGTTACATCACATATTATCACTCGAAGTACCAGTTAGAGTTTTATGTTATCAAATTCGATATCTATAACTGTTTGAGATTCTTTAGAGAAAAATCGTGAAAGTTCCTGTTTAATTACTGTTACACTTTATGAATTTTTTATTTTGTCATTTTCAAGAAAAAATATTGGAGCAGGACCTGCTAATTTTGTTTGCTCAACAATACATCCTGATCATCTGTCCATTTTTGTATTTTTGCATAATTACTGAAAGAAAAAATTCAAAGTGGTTGGATCCCCTTCATAGCAAGGTACTGAAAAGTTAAAATTATTCTTTGATGATGTCATAAACAAAAAATATATATATACTTATAAGTACTTAAGCTTGTTCAAATATATCATAATCAATTACAAATAATAATAACATAAAACCAAATATATAATATGAAACACAAAAAGGAAATAAAGACAAAAATATGTGTACATTACCTTTCATCTAAGCTGAAAAAAAAACGTTATAAGAAAAAAATAAATACATTTCCTTTTTTTATGGGAAAAAAATAACAAGTAACAAAAAAAAGATGTTCTTTCTGAGACTATTATTTAAATTAGATGTAGTTGCAGCTGAGTTCCGTTTTTGTCCAGCGTTCCGAAATTTCTTTGTTCCGGGGAGGCGGGGGGGAAGTCAAAATTAATCGTAATCAAAATAGATGCTCCCACACACATGAAGACGGCTTAATTATATTTTTTTATTCGCAGAACACACCAACACATCATTGTAGAATAACTTTGTAGAACAACAACTTTGTAGAATCGAAATTCCATTTAAAACATTCTAAGATTGTACGTCTAATTTTCGTTATCTTCAAAACTCACAAATGTTACTAGATATTCTAAAATAACTGCTCAAATCTATCGTAAAAGTACAGCTTTAGATCCCAGAGACTCTTTATACAACGTCTCAACACTTAATAACATTCAAAACAACATAAATGAAACTCAAGCAAACTTGCTTAACAAATACCTTGTTCACTCAATGACTGACTGGTAAATAATAACAACAGCTCGCATCCGGCTCTCGTATATATAGTTTCGCCGCATGCGGTGGAAATTTCTACAACCTTCTAGAAAAAACTGGAAAACCACGGAACAACATTCAATGTATCAGCATATCTAAAGGGGGGTTACCATTGAGAGGGAAGGGTTACCATTGCCAACAATCGCCAAGTTTGTCGCCAATTCGGCGATATATCGCCAAATTTGGCGACCAAAATTAGTCGTCAAAAGTGACGCCAACTTGGCGATATCTCTATTATTTCCCCAAGCTGCCATAGACATACACTGAAAATAATAGACAAGTTTGCTTGATAACAGAGACAATGTAACAAAAACTAATATTAATAAAGGAATGGAGCTTAATAAGATTATTTACATTATTTTACAGTACAAACACTAACTATTTACAAAATTCGTAACACTACCCCCTCCTCAAAGACTGCACGTCCCGGGCAGTGCAACCCCTGAGTTAGAGGAAAACACTTAAAATAAATAAACAAATAAATAAATAAATAAATAATAATAACAGTAATAATAAAATTTACATAAATAAGAACTAATTACTATTTACATATTTACAAAAAGTGACTTTCATGACCATGGTCTGAAATTCCAGTTTTGAATTTCTAATCACTTTGACCAAAATAAGGGGCTATCCGGTTATAGTGTACGACCTTGGGTTTGGCATGTGGCGATTTTTGTATGCGTACAACGACGTCATTCAGCCTGTTGACGACTGTCTAAGGACCGTCCCAGTTTCTTTGTAATTTTGGCGACAGTCCCTTACGACGTATTGGATTCCACAACCAAACTTTGTCACCTTCGTTGAACTCATGTCCTGTTGCCTTTGTGTCGCACCGTGTCTTCATCTTTTCCGTTGCCAGTCCGATTCGGTTCCTCGCTAGACGATGAATCTCCTCAATCCGCGCCTGGAGTTCATCGACATATTCCTCAGGCGATGAAGGAGCATCAGGAGGACGGCCAAACAAAAAATCCGCAGGCAGACGAAGATCACGACCAAAGAGCATTTGAGAAGAGGAGTAACCAGTGGCCTCATGAGTGGCACTCCTGTAGGCAAGCAGGAAAAGAGGCAATTTCTTGTCCCAGTCCTGTTGGTCTCTAGACACCAGGAGAGAGAGGCTATTTAAGTTTGTACGATTGAACCGCTCCACCATGCCGTCCGATTGCGGATGTAGAGGTGTAGTTCGAGTTTTGTCCATGCCGAGTAGTTCACACATTTCCTTGAACACAGCCGAATCAAAATTTCTTCCTTGATCGGAATGGATTTGAAGAGGAACTCCGTATCTGGAAACCCACTGTCGAATCAGTATGTCTGCTACGGTTACCGCCTCTTGATTAGGAATGGCGTATTCTTCAGGCTACTTAGTGAAGTAGTCCATGACAACGAGGATGTACTTATTGCCATCAGATGTTCTAGGAAGTGGACCCAGGATGTCTAGAGCAATTCGTTCGAAAGGAGCTCCTACATTATAACGTTGCAATCGTCCACGGGTGCGCCTCTTTGGACCTTTACGTGCTACACAGGTGTCACAAGTTCGACACCACTTCTCTACGTCACAGCGAACAATATTCCAGTAGAAACGCTCTCGAACCTTTTGCAGGGTCTTCATTACACCAAAATGGCCTCCTGTGGGACTACCATGCAGTTCTAGAAGGACTATAGAAATTCTCGACTTAGGGAGTAGTAGTTGCCATCTATATGTCTTTCCATCGTCAGACTCCCATTTTCGGTACAAGATGCCGTTCTTCAAATGTAAGGAATCCGAGAGAGCCTAAAAACGTTTAGTCGTAGGATGGTAATGGGCCATGTCTTGCCAGCTGGGCTTCCTGTTGGACTCCTCTTTCAGCTCTAGAATTGGCTTAATTTCAGAATCAGCAAGTTGATCTTTACGCAGGCTCTCGTCACTCCACGGATCTTGCGATGATGTAGACCCAGTCGTAACTTGTCTTACTACAGGACGGTTCTTTTGATCTTGTACTTTTTTATTTAGCTTTTCATCTACTTCACCTATTTTCTCTTCAACGTTACTGATTTTCTCTTCAACGTTACAAACTTCATTCTGAATTTTCTCTTCTACTTCCGCCATTTTCCTTTCCATTTTCTCTTCAACATTACTAACTTCATTCTGAATTTTCTCTTCTACCGAATATATTCTTCTCTCTACCGACGAGAACTTATCTTCCAAAGTTTTCTTCATTTCTTCCTGGCTTTTATTAACTTCCTCCTTTAATTCTTCCATTCCCTCTTGGCTTCTGCTCATTTCTTCAGTCAACTCTTCTTGGCCTTTATTCATTTTTTCCGCCAACTCTTCTTGGCCTTTATACATTTTTTTCCGCCAACTCTTGTTAGCCTTTTGATAACTCTTCTTGGCCTTTGTCGATTTTATTGGTCAGCTCTGTCCTTAATCCGTTAATAGCTTCTAACAGTTCTTTCAGTTGTCCGTCCATTGTTCTTGTTTTCGCCATAAGACCCCACTCCTCACACCAAATGTTACAGCGTATATGGGGTTCTTTTGATCTTATGGTTAGACAACTTCAAACTCTTGTTTCTTAGAAAAGTAGAAAATAATTTATCAAGAAAATAATCTTCAGAACAACAGAGTCTTCAAAACTCACAAATGTTACTACATATTCTAAAATAACTGCTCAAATCTATCGTAAAAGTACAGCTTTAGATCCCAGAGACTCTTTATACAACGTCTCAACACTTAATAACATTCAAAACAACATAAATGAAACTCAAGCAAACTTGCTTAACAAATGCATCGTTCACTCAATGATTGACTGGTAAATAATAACAACAACAGCTCGCATCCGGCTCTCCTATATATAGTCTCGCCGCATGCGGTGGAAATTTCTACAACCTTCTAGAAAAAACTGGAAAACCACGGAACAACATTCAGCGTATCAGCATATCTAAAGGAGGGTTACCATTGAGAGGGAAGGGTTACCATCGCCAACAATCGCCAAGTTTGTCGCCAATTTGGCGACCAAAATTAGTCGTCAAAAGTGACGCCAACTTGGCGATATCTCATTTCGCGATATATTATTTCGCCAAGCTGCCATAGACATACACTGAAAGTAATAGACCGGTTTGCTTGATAACAGAGACAATGTAACAAAAATAAATATTAATAAAGGAATGGAGCTTAATAAGATTATTTACATTATTTTACAGTACAAACACTAACTATTTACAAAATTCGTAACACTTCTTTACGGCGCAATATTTCTATGATTTCAAAATATGAGAATAAAGCCAACTTTTTATGAGATTGGCTGTATCGTATTGCAATATTGTGAGAATACCAGGTTCACATTTTACTTTTTTCTGGAATGAAGTAATTCACTCATTTTCTGATAAAGAAAACTCAGTTCACAAACATCTTGACTAAATTGTTTTTATTTTTGAAGAATACCAGAAATAAAAGCATATCAAAACACTTGGAATGCAGTGTATTCACACTAAACGTTAACAATCGGTACAATCGGTATTAAAAGAAACATAATAATTTTTCAACGACCACAAATTGTGCATGTTGACATGTCCGCAATAAAACGTAATACGTAATCCAAATAATCGTCCAAATAAGAATGCAGCGCGCTAACATAAATGTCATAGAACATAACAATGAAAATATTTGTCATTTTTGACAACAGCGAGTGTGCGTGTTTACTTCACCAAGACAAAACGTAAAACTGACAAAATTTTCACATTTCACAAACGCCAAAAGAAGTCTTTTGGCATAGAATAGATTCCCAATCTAAGCAAAAAAATGTTCAGGTAAAAAGGACCGTTATATTATAAGCAAAGGGGAAATTTTAAAAATGAGTGTGGTCAAGAATATAGCATTTATCGCCAGAGGCGAAAATGCGCAACACCCAGCAACCCTAAACGAAATTACACAACCGGTAACAAAATTAAGTTCTTTATACAAGATAAATGAAATGATTGGGAAATAAAAATAGCAATTATTTAAAACAGAAAAAAAAATTTAATTAGTTTGATATTCAATTAACTGAAGAACAAGAAATAAAAATCTAGAAATGAAATGATATTTTTAAAACTAATTTATTATTTGTTTTTTTTTTTATTTATTATTATTATTTTATATGCAATCGGAGACGAACACACAATAACAATAACTATTAAAAAATGCTTTTCTTGTAAAATTAAATTTTAAAAGAGAGGGGGGGGCTAACATTTGAAAAATTAATAGAAATATATATAATAGAATATGTGTTACATCACAAGTCTGACTTATATAACAAAACAAATGTTCTATAAAATGATACGATGCATTTTTAAATATCTATAAATGAATTCAAATTATTCTACTTTGGTATTTATATACTATTATTACTCTCATTTTTCATAATAGCGAAATGCGTAGAATAAGAAAAAGAACTTTCTGATCATATTATTTTTCTTACATATTAGAAGAAGATTTTGGGAGTAAGCGACCTAATCCATAAAACTAGAGGTCTGCTTAACACATTTTCAAACATTTTCGAAGAATATCTCTCAGTATAATCTTAAAAGTGAAATGTGTAATTTTAGGGCGACATTTAACACGAGAAACGTGTGTATTATTGAAAACAATGATCACATACTCAAAGAAATGTTGACTTTACTATATAATATTGGAATCTGGGGCGGCAGTAATGCAAAGTAAGCAGAAATAAATCATCGTTTAAATGAATGTAATATTACATTACTGCTTACTGCTTAAGTAAGTTACTTGCTATTTTATGGTTTATTATTGTTAATTTTCCGTTTAATTATTGTTAATTTTAAGGTTTTAAACTGGCGCCACAGCTAGCTTTTTCTTCTTTTTATAGCGCAAGCATGCGAAAATCTATTGTGTATTAGAATGTATGTGTAATTCTAAGAAATTAATTACGTGAAGGACAAAGTTTTCACAGCATACCATAGAAAGTCTACTACAGCACTCAAACACGGGACCTTCAATATACGTATCATATCTCTGCCACAGAGCTACCCAAATGATAACAGATGGCCAGGTATAATCCACTTAGCTCTTTGAATAATCATATCTTCATCATTCTATTGTCTACATCATCTGCATCAGTCAGGATCATTTGTGAAAACATATTACACGTGGTAACTACATTAATCACTAGATAATGCACTGTAAAAATAATTATTGATTTAACAGTCATTGCAGATAATACAGGCAGATGGGATGGTAGCTGGGGTGCTGTAAAATTAAGAGTAATAAACCGTAAAAAACTAGTATACTCTTTAGTAAATAAAATGCAGAAATATACAGTTTATTACTACTTAGATATATATAACTGTTTTTGTACGGTTATTATTATTTTTTATGGCATAATTGTTGATTTCTCAGTATTATAGTGCATTCCAGTTGCCAGCATAATGCTGTGAAATCAACATTTTTTTCAGTGTAATTATAAATAAGGGCAAATAAATTCTTATGACTAAGATGAATTATTTTGCGGTTAAAATTGAAAAATATTTCCGATAGAATAAAAGAAAAAAAATTACTTCTTTACTGCGTTTTTTTTTTTTTTTTTTTTTTTTTTTTTTTTTTTTTTTTTTTAAACAACTGCATTTACGACTTTCTTACACACGTTTTTCTTTCCCTTCCAAACATTTCACTCTGCTGAGAAAAGTTTCTACCTAATTAATCTCAGCTAAAAAGTTTTATTTGCGTGTACATAAATATTTTCCTTGGATTGATGGAGCTTGCCCATGCAGCATCTCTGAAAAACACTTAGTGTAACTTAATACTTAGTACTTAAACTTGGTGGTGCATAAAATTTGCGGGAGCATTACTTACTTCAGATTTATTATTGACTAATATAATTTATTTAAAGGAATTGACGTTACAAATCTATTATAGAATGTTACACTATAATACTGTGATGATATCGGAATTCGCATTGCTCTGGTGTAACCTTAAACAAGATATGTTTAACGTTGCAGTTAAATCGGTTAATTTACTCCGTAAAATTTGAAAAATCATTGTTGCATCCATTTTCATAGAATAATGTTAAACAAGTGTGTTTCAGCGATGTTTTCATCGGTAATGCTCCAGGTTACTTACATACAAATACCGACAAATGATTAAATTATATAACACTACCCGAATTTCAAACATTTAGTGCATAAAGCGAGGGTACCATTTTAAAAGTGTGACTTATATATATTTTTTTTATTTTGTAGGAAATTTTTCTTTAACTTTCATCTCTATATAATTAATCTCAGTAATAAAAATTAATTTGCAGATATATAGTTGTTTTATTTTTTACAAAATATTAGCACCAGAGGTACGAAGTGACTTAAAAGTCAAACATTTGTTGTTTAAATGATCATTCATACCGAATTCCGTTGCAAAAAAATCGATGAAACAACAAAAACCTTTGACCTGAATGAATGTTGACGCATGTTAAGATTTTTAAAAGTACATTATTTGTTATAAACTAACTTTGAGAAGATTTGCCAAATTTAACAAATAGGATTTGTTTATATTTCTTATGATAATTTATTCTCTGTGTCACAATGTGATAATGGTTAAATTTACGTATAAATTGCAGACGGCAGACGTCATAATCTAACGTATATAATTTGTATCTATACTACAAAATAATTTTCTAAGATTTACAAATCACTTTAGCAGGGTTACTAAAGAGTTTTAATCAATCACTATAAAATTTTTGATTCAATAAATCCAATTCATTATTTGAGC
This sequence comes from Maratus speculifer, assembly GCA_964019185.1. Lineage (NCBI taxonomy): Eukaryota > Metazoa > Arthropoda > Arachnida > Araneae > Salticidae > Maratus > Maratus speculifer. The sequence goes on along the minus strand of OZ025292.1, from coordinate 161,174,566 downwards.
CATATAAACTTGTAATGCATTTCCAAACATATGTCGCATAAACCTAATAATATGTCCACTAATAATATTATATCTAATAATATTTCTATTAACACGAATAAGAATTGTTAAACATTATTAAATAGTTTTATTCGATTCATTTGATAACAATAAGGAATACAGGAGACTATTTTAATCAAAGTTATATTGATCAATGCATAATACATTATAAAGAAAATACCACGTAATTGAACAGTAGTTCGTTAATTAGAAAAATGCTTTACTGCTCATGTTCAGTTCCTTACCACAAAATTAAATAGGTTCATTAAGTAATAGTGTTTAGAGCTCTTATTAGCATTTTCATTAGCTTACTTTCTTTGAGAAGATAATACTTTATATAAGAATGTGGGGTTCCACGAAACTAATTATACACAAAGTAAAGCAATTTGGCATATTAATCTGATAATGTACTTTGTGTAGATATTCCGTAACACCTGTACCCATTTTAGAAGAGGGTTTTTATTTAATATCTGTCAAAGCTTCATTATTTTGAAGGTTGTTTGGCTGCTTTCTTCACACAGGAAAAAGAACTTAAGAAAAAGATGAATACACTATAGATTTCGGATTCTTAAGCTGGATACATAATAATTGCGATGTTTTATAATATTCAGTTATATTATGTCTGCACAAGGTCAAAATTGTATATTCGTAAAAAATATCTAGTTTCAATAATAGTTTCAGATATTTACGTACCTTCCTATTATCAAAATTCTGACATAAATTTACTAAAAATAATATGTACACAACATGTATAAAAAAGAGGGCAAGATCTCATAAGCATTTGCAAAAATATAATCTCAGTTATAGAAGTTAATTTGTTTTTTTATAACCTCTTATTGCTTAACGAAATATAAGCATCAGAGGTACAGAGTGAATCAAAAATCAAAACCTTATTATATTAACTTATTATAAAATTATCTTTTATACTGGATTTTGTTGCAAAAAATTTTAATGAAAACTACATCAACCTTCTATCTGAATGAGTGTTGATGCTTACCCGGAACTTAAATGTACATTATTTTCTATAAAATGACACTAAAAAATAGAAAATATTCAATTAGTTTAACGAGTGAGATTTTTTTATTAGGTTAACATTTTTTATGATAATTATTCTTGGTATTAGCATGTTATAATGCTTTAAGGTACTTAAAATATGCAGTCAAAAGAAGTTTTAATTGAAAACATATAGTTTACATCTGTACAAAAAAATTATTTTTCAAGATTTACAAAAAGAATTTAGCACGTTTAATAAAAGAAACTAATTAACCACAAGAGAAATATTTGAGATAATAAATCCGATTTATTATTTGTATCATATATACTTGTAGTGCATTTCCATACATATAGTTCATGTACCTATTTCAAAAATATTTCCAACAACACGAAAGGGAACTGAGAAATATTATTAAATAGTTTTATTCGATTCATTAGATAGCAATAAATAATAAAGAAAATTTTTTTAATCAAAGTTATTTTGATCAATGCTTAATACACTATAAAAAAAATACCACCTAATTGAAGTGTAGTTCGTTAATTAGGAAAATGCTCTTGTTCGGTTTCTTACCGCAAAATTAAAAAGGTTCATTAAGTAAAAATGTTTAGAGCTCTGATACGCATTTTCATTAGCTTACTTTCCTTGATAAAATAATGCTTTATATAAGAGTGCACCGTTCCCTGAATCTAATTAAACAGAAAATAAGGTGATTTGGCAAATTAATCTGATAATGTACTTTATGTAGCTATTGCGTAACACCTGTGCCTGTTTTACAAGCGGGTTTTTATTTAATATCTTTTGAAGCTTCGTTATTTAGAAACTTGTTTAGATTAGTTCTTTATTTAAAAGAAAAAAACTTAAGAAAGAGATGAAAACACAATTGATTTTAGTTTCTTAATCTGGAAACATAAAAAAAATATGATTTACAATATCCAGTTCAGTTGTATAACGACCTGCATGAGGTCGAATTTGTAAATTTGTAAAAAAGTCAATTCCTAAAACTGTTTTAAATATCTTTTTTTATGCATCATCTTAGGTTTAAAATTCTTACATAAATTTACTGAAAATAAAATGTGTACAACTGACATAAATAAGAGCGCGAGATCACAAAACCACGTGCAATTTTATTGCTATCATAACGTTTATTAAACACTTTACATAATTCGTGAAAAATTTTAAACATTGGACTCGGAGAGCTCTGTCCGGCTTTAATTAGTATTTTCGGACAGATGCTTTCTAATCCCTGATGTAAATGTTAACTACTTTATTATAATGTATTCGAAACTAACTTACTTTAAAATGTAATTTAAAAAGTTCAATTCCTTCATTTTTCAAATATCTGAGCTTATTTCTTTTAGATTTTACAAATGTACATTTTAGCAAAAGATCTACTGACTAATATTTATCCTTTAAAGTACTGAAATATATATGAAAGAATCAAAAACATTCGCAAAAAAGAAATTAAGTAAATCTTTATAAATGTACTCAATGTGTAATTACTATAACGGTTTTCATGATACATATACGTATACGTTTCTTTACATATATATTTTTCATTTTTTGTACAAGGAATGCATAAGTGGAAGAATGTAACAAAAATGAAATTTCTAGAAAAGTGTATTCACAGGCCTTTTTTTTTTTTCCTAAATTTATTCTTGTCACCATTTGCAAAAACTGTCAACATATTATTTTAAACACTCTCAAAAAGTTTATTAAATTTATTATAAATTCAAAACAAATTATCAGCGTCATTTAAAGTTTTAACTATTGAAGTATAACATATGAAAAAATAATTATCTAAGCTTCAATTTTAAGTTCTATTTTAAAAATCAGAATGCTTCCCCTCATCATATTATATCTCTCTTACATCAACTAATTGTCTGGATCATACCTGCTTACATAAAATACCTTGTATATGACTCCATATATATATATATATATATATACAGGGTGTCCAGTAAATGACTGACCCATTTTGAAAAAAAAATCACAAAAAAACGGTTTGAGAAAAAAATGCGCGGTTTGCTGCATTGTTATTAGAAAATTAATAAATTTTTAGATATGCACTTTCTTAAAATAGTTCAAAATTCGGCCAACAGATGGCGCTGACGACGGCAACAGGCTGTCGAAATTCAGACATTTATGTAGCTTTCATACGCATGAGCTTTACCGCTGATTTCCCAAAGTCGATTCTCAGTTGACTTGTTAAATCGACACTCCACTCACCTGCAGAAATAGTTTGTTGGACGGACAGAGATTTAAAATAATATTTATGATTGAATAATGCCTATTTACTTATTTAAAACGATAAAAAAATTTTCATTGACTTTTCACACATATATCATAAGTAAATTGTATTCAAAAACTGTTTTTGTTACCAGTTAACTGAATCTCCTTTTACGTAAAATAAATTGAAAACCTTGCATAAACACCGCTTTTTAAGTTAAAAAATCTGAATATTTAATCTAAACATTTCTTCTATTAAGTAGTATCAAATTGCATTAAAATATTTAGTGATGTTAAAGAACTTTAAGAGATGGATCAAGCAAACTCTTCTTGCTTATACGACATGCAGTGAAATCAGAAGTTAAAATAGTAGTATGCAAATAGTGGTGGCAAGTTCCTTGTCTAAAATAAAACAGGGCAGTGACTTATAAATCGGCACATAAAAATACATTAAACCTTAGAAAAAAGGTTCGTCTGTAACAAAACCTGTTTTAAGCACAAAAATTTATTGATAAGGATGGAAATAGTGATGTAAAAACTACCTGCTAAGACAGACACCTGTCTAAAACAAAATTATTTTACGTTTTTCTGCAAACCGAATTCATCGCTACGTAGTATTTATATTTACATTTAACATATCTGAAAATATTATTACGAAACCCACGACAGATTTTAAGATGCTTTTTACACAGAACCCTTCCTTATTCTCCTGATTGCAAACTCATCTACGCGGAAATAAAAGGATGCTTAAAAAAAAAAAAAAAAAAAAAAAAAGCGACTTACTTTGTTTTTAGTTGGGGGGGGGGGGGGAAACGTGTGTGTAAAAGTCATTTTAAAATCTCTGGTGGCTTTCGTAATAAAATTTTCAGATGCGTCAAATTTCAAACATAAATATAATATAGGGATGAATTCGGTTTTCGGAAAAATGAGCAATATTTCGTTTTAGGCATGTTTCAGTTCCGCAACGAAATTTAATGGAAATAATAACTTGGGCTATTGTCTAATTATTCATGAAAAACCAGCTGCCAAAAACTGCCATTCTCCATTTCACGCATATTTTAGTAACCCCAAGTAAAAATGCCACTTTTTCGGCCGCTTCAAAAATTCTGAAATAAAGTACTTTTCACATTAATTTAGCTGATAAACATCGTTGAAATTTCTGAATTATTCAACTTTGTAATAGTTTATTACCTATTATATTGTAAATAAGTAGTATAACCATAAGTTTAAATTAATTTGATAAGTAAGCTTAGTAATGAAAAAAATTAAAATAATTCATTATTGATCGATAGAATAACATTTTCTTATTGTTATAGGTAGTAATTTTGTTTGTTCTGTTGTAATTAGAAGAATTATTTTGTCAATAACAATATTTGCTAGATCAAACTACTGAGCATATTGTATTTCATTCATGAGAGTGGAAATCATTATGAATATGACTTTCACCTATATTAGCAATTTGGATTAGGTTTGCAAGTAAGGATGCGATTGTAAATGTATTCTGAGTACATTTAAACAAAAATTTCTCTATGAAAATGGCAGGAGGTTCTAATATATTTTTCACTTTTCCCGTGCTACTAGAATACATAAATATTGCGAATAAATCATGAATCGCCAATTTCAAAATTCCGAGATCTTCATTTCACTGATTTTATCGGGCCAATGAAGGTCCATTTTCTTTTTCAAGAAATACGGAAGCTAATGTCAATGAAAATATTGTATTAAACACCAGGAGAATTAACTTATTTATTTTAATACAATCATTGATACAGAAGAAATAGTCGTTAGCAACGAATTAGTGTAATACTCAACGTTGCTACCTATGTCAGACAATATCAAAATAGCTTCTTACCAATATAACATTTTTTAATTAAATTGGACACAGATAATTTTGAATTCAGAATATCTACGTTACATGCTAAGATCTTTTGAGAGGGCTTCCACATGGCAGACAAACTGCATAGAAAAAATGGAAAGCTCGTACTCTGCATGAAAAGAAGAACACTGAAATCGCAAAATAAAATTTGCAAAAAATATTTCATTTACAATTAAGACTTCTCGTCGAGAAACCAAATCCCAGATTTGGAAGCACAAATTATGGCAATACAATTCAACCATTCTTTGAAACGCAACTATTTGTGCTTCTGTAACAAGCGTATACGTAGATTTTTTTTAAACGATTCTATGTCATAAGTAGTTTCTTGTAGCCATGTCATTTGTTTGACATATTTCGAAGATTTTTCTTTACAAACAGCTCATAGATTTGAACTACATCCATGGTTCTGTATGCCTACTTCAGAACACAAACTATTTATTAATGCGAAATAACATTATCTTCATTACTGCTTATTTGTCAAATGCCATAAGATACTCAAGAATCATGCAACAAACTGATCAAAAGGCATCGAGAAGATTTATGACAAACATGCAGTAGCTCGAAAAAAAGATATTTTTAGGCCTTTTAATGTCATCAGATTCTTTCATTTCCAGTTTAGGTAAATTATCGCAAAACAAATTAAAATCATTGATCCTAAGAGACACATGATCTTCTAATACCGCCAACAAGCTTTACTAACTATTTTGACACCTTTATCTCTGAAAAATCTTTTTATTATACTACAGTTGATTCTAAAGGTGAATCTCTGGAATATATTTCCATTTTTTTAATAATATAAAAATTAAACAGTCTAATATTTTACTTTCCATTAATTAATTTCGATTAAATATGTCTTGATTCCTTCAAAATTTCTTTTTAAGTTTATCCTCGAAATTTTAAATATTATTTAAATCTAATTGTTTTTACTTTTAATTTGCCATTTTATTTATTTATTTATTTTTAAATTTTAACTTTTGAATCATAATTAGCATCCTGAAAAGTTTACGAAATTTTATACAAATTGAATAATTTTCGAGACATTTAAATTTTTGTTCCGCCACATTGTATCCGCCATTCTTTTAAATTTAAATTTTGATTTTTTACCTAGCATCCTCAAAAACACCTGTATACGAATTTTCGTACAATTTGAATAACATGTTATTATTTTGGCCAGCTTTTCGGGATTTTGCCCCACTGTGCGACGTAGGCAAGAACAGTTTGCTTGATCCATAACTTAAAGCTTTTTAACACCAGTAATTTTTTAAATACAACTTCATACTATTTAATGGAAGAAATGTTTAGATTAAATATTAAGATTTTTTTTAGGTAAAAAAAAGCGGTCTTTATCCCATATTTTCGATTTATTCTACGTAAAAAAAGAATCAGTTTACCGGTTACAAAAACATTTTTGAATACAATTTACTCATGGTAAATGTGTGAAAAGTCAATAAATATTTTATTAGTTTTTATTAGATATAATAGGTGTTATTCAGTAATAAATATTATTTTAAATTTCTTTCGATCCAACAAACTATTTCTACAGGTGAGTGGAGTGTCGGTTTAACATGTCGACTGAGATTCGACTCCGCTAAATGAGAAAAAAGCTCATGCGTATGAAAACTAAAGTAATGTCTAAATTTCAGCAGCCTGTTGCCGTCATCAGCGCCATCTGTTGGCCGAAATTCGAACTATTTTAAGAAAGTGCATATATAAAATTTATTGATTTTTTGATAACAATGCAGCAAACCTCACATTTTTATCTGAAACCATATTTTGTTATTTATTTTCAAAATGGGTCAGTCATTTACTGGACACCCTGTATATATATATATATATATCGAAAATAGTTTTTTTTTTATTTTGAGTTTTGTAACTCGCATATAAGGAATAAAGGAATGAGTGGATTTTTAATACGCGTTTATGCATTCCTGCTCTGTGGATGCTTGACGAAGGGGTTTTTAATGAGAATCGCATCATCTGTCATCACCTTCCTTAATGCGATGAATGAGCATTTGATTTTTTTACATATTTTAATTTAATTTCCACTTATGTTTGCATATAGAAGTCAAATCTGTTGATTCATTTTCTTTCTCTTCCTGTTGGCATGGGGTTTTGAAAGTATCAACATTTAAGATGCGGCAGCAATTTGAGAATAAATGCAAGCCCTTTTAGAAAGAGAAATATACACTTGCAATTGAGCAACTTTTTAATGTTCTGGTAACCACATACACACACGATGACACCATTCATTGAAATGACTGACAACCTCAATAACCAACTCTACAGACTCTAAAGTTGGATTGCCGGTAATGATGAGATCATTTTGGAGAACATTTCCCCCTAGATACACTACTGCTGCCTTGAGATAGGTGGATGACCAATGGAGTTATTCTCAACTACGCAACATATGTAATAGGTCATTCAACTATTGTCTAGCTATCTGAAAAGGGAACAGCAAATTGAGGATGGTATGTTCATGAATGATTTGATCAAACATTTATGGTTTATATGGGCGGTATGGGATAGCAGAAAATTAAAAAAAAACCACACGACCTCTCAAGTGTTAGATAAATAATTTTGGGCTTTAACACTTAGGTATAAGTAACGGCTTTGGGCATCTCGAAAATAGAAATATGATATTCCCATGATTATCCTAAAATCATAAATGATGATGGAAATTTTTTGAATATCAGAGCTTCTTGACGAATCTCCACATCATAAGACCGAAACTCTATATGGATTTCACATCATCACCGATCTTCGTTTCTTTCGAAACATTCTTGACTTGGGCAAGGAGTTCGTATATAAGAAACAACAAAATTATTGGCTACCTTTATTGTTTCAGCATGTTAAGGAGGTGCTTGTTTCTCTTCACGTGATTATCCCTTGTTCTCTTGGTCAAGTACTGCACTTTGTTCATCACGCACGACTGCTAAAGAAGGTTCGCATGAATTACAGATCAGTGCGTACTTTCATCAAGTAATGCAATAAAAATATCAGTGTCAACAGCTACTATAACAATATGTTTTATTTGGACTATGTTTAAAGTTTCTCTAAAGATTATTGTGTAAGCATTACCTTCTGCGTAAATGACTGAATGATCCCTTTTTTGAAAATAACTCTACAATTCCCTTTCTTGAAAATATTTCTAAATTCGTTATATATGTATTATCGAATTTTTGCAATGGTAATTATTTTTTTCCAGAATTTTCTTTCTTCTCCTAAGTATTTTAATACATTTTTATGGTATGAATACATTTTTTATAATACTTTATAGCACTAAAATTTTAAAGCTCGGAATACTTAAACTCCTGTTTTCCTTATTTATCACGTACTTTAACAATCTGAAAACTGGATATAATTTGATTTACTTATATACTTTTAAAATCAGTATCTAAGGGATTGAAGAAAAAGATTCGACATCAGGAATATTGAAAGCCACTATTTTAAATCCTTTTGAAATTGATGGGAAAAAAATACTTCCGTTAAAAAAAAAAATAATAATATTGCTTAACAGAAAATATTTTTTAGTTTTTTAATAACTAATAATAAATCCACTTTACAAAAACCGGGTTAAATTGACAGAACATCTCTATCTTTTCTTTTAATGTTTCTGGCGTCTTTAAATTCCATTGGATCTTATTTTTCTTTTAGAAATGTGTTTAGCTTATTAAATCTTTCTTGATAAATCATGCGTTTTATTTTTTTCAAATACATTGTAGTTTTTTAACCACTGTAAGAAAGATCAACTGTAAATACAAAAAAAAAAAAAAAAAAAAAAAAAAAAAAAAAAAAAAAAAAGAAAAGAAAAACTATGGTATCATTCCATTTCAATAAGTCTTGTAATTATTGATATTTATAATATAAGCATATGTTTTCTAAAATTTTGTTACTTTTTATTATTTTACTATTGTTGTATTTGTTGTTGAAAAATTATTTTACCCATACGCGATTTTTATAAGTAAGAGGCATTCTTTAAATTCTTTTAAACTATTTATTTATTTTTCTTAGTTTGTTTTTTATGTAAATATTTCAAAACAAATTTATATATATATAACATTTATCCCTTTCTCCTATTTATGAATTATGTTTATTATTTTGCTCATAAATAACGATATGAAATCAATTACGGAAATATTTATTAAACTTGGACTTTTCTAAAACTATATGTTTTTTTTTTTTTTTTTTTTTTTTTTTTTTTTTTTTTTTTTTTTTTTTGCTTTAAAAATTATTCTTACTTTTTTTCTATTTTTAAGTTGAATAATTTGAAGCACATTCGATTTTCTAAATAATTTTAAATAACTTTCAACAAATATGTATTTATTTTATTAAATAATTATAATATCTAATTAAGAAAAATGAGCAAGGAGTGTTTTAAAACAACAAAATTTTATATTTCAGATGTGTGACATTACAACGTAATTAACTGTCACACACACAAAAAAGCTTAAAAAATTAAAATTAGGAAGACATACTAACAAAATCAATTATATATTTTTATCTTTAAAGATGCAGCTTTGTTAAATCATACTGTTTTCCAATTTATAACGAAATAAGAGATAGTGAATAATATAGTTCTTATTGTATTTATGACGGCCAATTATCTACGCGATGGATATAGGCCCTAAGATGGGACGTTTTCACCGTTGTGGCTTTCTATAGAAACTGTATTTATGCAAAGAAATCCGAAGTTCGAAGAAAAGTGAATATTATAGAATGATTTGAATTTGTCGAATACTTTTTCACTACAGTGTTTGTTTAAAAGATATTTGCATCTCTAACTCGACTGCATTTAATCTAGCTGCGTTCAATGGAAATGAAAGCAAGTTTCAATATCGGTCGAACAGCAGTCACCTATGCTCATCCGGATCATTTTTAGGTCATTATAGGTCAAGCCAATTTTATCTAAAAAACAGCTTTAACTATTTCGATTAAAATTTGTTTTCTACAGATTTGGGCAGAGAGAAGACTATTGGGTTCAGATGCATATTCGAAAAAAATTGATAAGTGGGTCATTTCTGGGTCACTGTTGGTGACGCTAATTTTCTCTAGAAATTGGCTTTAACGATTGAGACTAAATTTTGTATTGTTACGAATTTTGTAAATAGTTAGTGTTTGTACTGTAAAATAATGTAAATAATCTTATTAAGCTCCATTCCTTTACTAATATTAATTTTTTTTGCATTGTTTCTGTTATCAAGCAAACTTGTACTTAGATAAAACGGTTTATTTTAATTTATTTCACACCCATACATAGAATCTATTTTTTTAAATTAAATTTTACTTCTTTAAGTAGATATAGAAAAATCCAATGGATTTGTTTAGTTATTTATTTCGAATGAAAAAAACTTATGTTTACAATATTAATGTTTTAAAGAATTTTTCAAAACTTTCGCTTACTATATTTTACCGTACTAACATTTTAAAAAATTTTAGTAAGAAAAATACGAGAAAAATAAACAAACACTTATTAATTAAAAATGTCTTTTAATGTTTCACATTATTTTATTTATTTTGAGTAATATAATTTTAGAAGACTAATATATTTATAAATACATAGATACACTGATGTGCAAAATTTAAGGGCGAGTCCCAAAATGCCAGTTTTCAAGGGCTTTTCAAGCGATAATTTTCACACGAATATTAAAAAGGAACTAATATAATTCGAATAATTACTATCCCTGCATATGTGCTAGTCCATATAACATCTCATTCAGGTCATATATGGTCACAAGAGGCGCAGTCACTACTGCGAAACAAAAAATACGAAATTCCGTAAGTCTCTTTTATGAGTCTCAAATGACTACTATATGTGACTCCACTGACAGATCACTGCGAATGTTGCTTTGTGTCAAATCACCAGGTAACTTTTCGATGTCGTTTTTTTTAAGACTCTCATGTGACTGTCATTTGGAGACTCTATTTCAAAGTCATTCTGAACGTTCCATTATGATAAATTACCAAATAATGTCACAATAAAGTCACATGGTGATTTTCTGTCACAGGACTTTGTCAAATGGTGACAGGGACCCTACTGTGAAATAACCACTATGAAAAGTGGTGAAAAGTCACCATGTGACTTTAACGGAACATTATTTGGTAATTTATCATAATGCAACTTTCACAATGACTTTGAAATTGAGTCTCCAGATGCGACGTCATACGAGAGTCTCAATGAAATTAAATTGTAAATTCACCTGATGACTGGCTACAAAGCAACAGTCACAATGACTTGTCAGTGGAGTCACATATATTAGTGATTTAAGACTCATAAAAGATACGTATGGAATTTCCTATTTCTGTTTCGCCTTAGTGACTGTGACTCTTGTTACCACGTGTGACATGAATGAGATGTTATACAGACTAGCTGTTATGCAATGATATTATTCGAATTATATTATTTCCTTCTGAATATTCGCGTAAAAATTATCGCTTGAAAATCCGTTGAAAATTGGGATTTTGGGCATCGTTCTTAAATTTTGCACACCAGTGTGAATATATGCATCCAGATTATATGCATATATATCCTAGGGTCTTTAGGAAATTCCATGCCTTTACATAAAGACATTTTTAAGTTTGTTAAAATGTGTAGTTCAAAATACTCACATTTAAAACTCTTTTGAAATTTATTCAGAAAAATTAAGTAAGGATATTTATTTTATTTTACTTTTTTATTATTTATTTATTTATTTATTAAAATACATTAGTAAGGAAAAATTCGTCTCCTTGGAGTTAGTGACGATTTTTATCGACAAGCATTTTGTAGTGTTTTTCTTTGCTAAATTCCAGGAGCTTGGTAATATTAAAAGTAATTTGCAATGTATTATTTCAAATCTATTATTATTATTATTTTTATTATTGCAATGCATTTTTTCATCAGTAAATGCTCTAAATATATATTTTTATATATGTATTTATTTATTTATATTTAAATTTAATATTACCAAGCTCCTAGAATTTAGCAATGAAAACAACTACAAAATGATTGTCGATAAAAATCCTCACTAACTCCCAAGAGACGATTTTTTTCTTTCTAATGTATTTCAATAAATAAATAAATAAATAATAGGAAAATAAAATAAAATTAATTTTCTTATTTAATTTTTCTGATTAAATTTCAAAAGAGTTTTAAATGTGAGTATTTTAAACGAGAAATTTTAACAAACATAAAAATATCTTTAAATAAAAGCATGGAATTTCCTAGAGAGAATTCCTATAGGATAAGTGAAGTGTCTGTAAAACGATAACCGAGAAACTCAATCAAATACATTTAACCGAAAACTGCAGTAAATTTACAGAGATTCTGGCTTTTTATTCTTTATTATTATTATTAATAGTAATACTGAGATTTTTTCAAGATTAACTGACATAACCTAACTCATTCTGTTAACTCGATATGATTTATAAAAACCCGGTGTTCCTTTATAGATACCATGTATATATACATAGGCAAATTTAATTTTTTTTATTTATAATTTTACTATTAATGTATATTTTAAATTATGTTATTTTTTGTGGTTCAGAAAATGTTTTTATAATTTTCGGGTCAATTTTGCGTATAACGAATTTCGGTGTTTTGACACTTCCAGAGTTTTAACCTTTGAAAATAATGCAATTTTTTATCTCTGGACAGCAAACAAAAAATCTATTTTAATATATTATATTACTTTTAGTTTGAAAAATATTAAAATGTTACCTTTTCAAAGAATGCTTATATGTGTCCAACTCTGATGAAAATTTATAACTAGCATTACTTCTTGAAATATAGTGCCCACAAATTTTGTGTCATATACAAATAGACAGACAGAGAAAATCACAAACTCAGATATTCAAAAATAGACATTTTGTAAAAAAGTATTTTTCGGGATTTCTGATCTAGATCTGAAAACGTGTATATCCATCGAAAACAAAAAAGATGGAATTTTTCACGAATCCAATACACATAGTCTAAAAAAGAAAATAGTAAATACATATATATAACGCATCAAGAAGTACAAAATAGATTAAAAAATTCCAATTTTACATACAAATAGTTAAAGTTATATGAAATTAAAAAATAATCCATTGTTTTATTTATTGACATTAATGCAATTGCATTTCATTCATATGAAGTTTCAAATTGCTTCTTACATAAATATCCATAATAAAATCATCGAAAAAGTAATAAATTGAAAGATAAAAAAAAGCCACTTGTAAGGTATTATAAGTCTAAGAAGCAATTGTAATCTATTATGTACGATTTTGTTTTCTAAGAAAAAGCGCAGTCATTAATTCTCAAAATTACTTACATATCAAAAGAGAGTAGAAAAAAATTGGAAACATATATTTATTTTTTGCAAATGTTCATCGTTCTCTTCATTAAAAAAGTCAATAGTGTTCTGTTTTATTTTTATGCATGCTTATGTAATGCGAAACTTTAAAATCAAACGAATTTTTTTTAATTTTTACTTTTTTTCATCTTAACAAGAAGAAGATTATGAATACGTGAAAAATTTAGACATTCAGTTGGCAATGGATTTATACGTTTAAGAAGGGCCTAACACGATTTGATTATTATTTTTTTACTGTTTCTATGAATCTGTCTGTAATTGTATGTCATTCTGTGATTGTTTCTGTATTAAAAAAGTATTCGATACACCTTATCTCAAGAACAAATTAACTGAATTTCGCAAAAACTTGAGATTCAGTAAGACCTTTATGTAAATTGGTGCTTATTACTTCTTTATCTCATAGGTTTCTCTTATATGTTGCATTTTCCACAGTTTGTACAATAAGTCGATTTTTAAGTCCTAATGCACTGATTTTCATGAAACATTAGATTCATTTAGTCCATGATATGAATTGATTCTGATTATACTTTGCTGTAAATAGTTCAACTGGTGGCGATGCCATGATACATTTACAATTTTCGCAATACCTCTATCTGAAAGACTAATGTCTAAATTTTTCAATGTTCAGATTCAAGTATAATTTGATAAATGTTGATGATCATAATATTTGGTGGAACTCGCTTACCAGGAGCAGTTGTTATGCTGGATTCTTCAGGATTTTTGCGAAAGCCTTATTTAAAAAAAAAATCTGATTTTTATAAAACTAAGACATGGACATATGTTGTTACTGATTAGGCTTTGTTGCAAACCACCAACAGAGAGCACGGCTACGCTGAATTTTGCATGATTTATATAATTTTAGCGATAGTTATATCTCATCAACACACGGAACTTCATAGCTACAAAATGCTAATGATGGGCATTGGCATTTGGCATTTAATTGTAGCACTCTGTTGGCGAATTTTGAAGGTTGAACATGTATAAGGTAGAAGAAAGTTTTGGGGTTTGTCACATTCGGTACTTTATTTATTTAATTTTTTTTACTTTAAATTAGAGCTTGAAGGTTATTTTTTAATAAATTATGGATATAAATTTTTAATTATAATATATCAGATTCATTTTTTTTTTCAAATTGTTTGATTTAAACCCTGCATCCCATTTAATGATTTCTACATATGGTAAACTTTAGTTCAGATAGTAAATGTATAAAACTGTTGAAAATTACCCTTCCGGAATTCCAGACAATAAACGGAAATGTACTTTAATCCTTTTGAATAGCCATGTATATGACATACATAATTTATATGCATCAAGTGATATGCAAAAAACAAATAATTATTATTAATTAAAAACTTTATACGTCATCCGGAAATGCATCCTTTTCAAGTGGTCTTGTAAATGAACATTGCATACCATGCACTGCACAGATTAGTTGTCTCGAATGTTTTTCGAAATTGTTGAACTTGGTCATTAACCTTCCGTCGGGCGCGCCATTGTAAAAAATGCAACATTCACATTCTTTTTTCTTTAAAACAAAATTCAAGCAGTAGAAGGTACTAATAACTTTTTGTATCCGTTTATTGGATCTCTTTACCTACTTTCTGAAAATTATTTGCATTTCAGATTGCGCAATTAGTTGCACCTGTCATTTTAAACTGTTAAAAGTGCAAGAAATTTGCAATGTTTATCTATAAACAGCCTTCAAAAAAGCAAACCTTATGCTTGATATGGGAAGCGAATAATATGGATGAAACATAAGGCTAATTCTGTATATCTGAAATTATTTAATTATTATTTAGAAATTCATTATTAATTTTTATTCTTTGTGATTGTAGTAGCAAGCAGATTTTTATACATCCAAACATCTGCTTTAGTATGTTATAACAAAAAAAGTACATTGCGGAATACTTTCATAAATTGTGATCATAGATAATTTGTATGGTATTTGTAAGTTTAATTATTTCTAAAATTAAAATAAAGCAGCAATAATTCATTATTTTTCGCCTGTTGTACATTTTACAACGCTCATGTGATGAAAATTTGCGCGCCCGGCGAAAGGTTAAATAAATATATCATTATTTAACTCGTAAGCACACGTGTCAACATGTGTTTACGAGTACTTTTCACGTAAAACACACCTTTTTCTTCGAAAAGGAGATACATTTTTTAAGGGTGCTTCTCGCCTACCTTTCACCTTTGAAAGTTAAGGTTCGAATAGATGCATCATTCTGTTGTTATCAATACGATCTTTTCATGTGGTCACAAGAGGTTTTCAATCTTTTATGGTTTTAAAGGGGAAGGACCTCACATCCTGAACTTTCCGCCAAGTACAGACAAACTCCTTATTTTCTGATCCGTTGTTGATTCCATGCCTCCTTTTGTGAATAAATGCCAGAAGTTTCCATAAAAAACATTTCTAGGAAAAGAACAGAAAAATGACATATTTTCCTTCTGGTTGCAACCTTAAGATCGAATAGAACCTGTCATGGTCGACAAAGGATGTTTGAAGGAATGGCCTTCCTTTGTACACTAGGTGATGAGAACAATACTGCATGTGATCGAAAATTATACATATGTTTAAATGTTTTATTTTCAATAGTTATTTTTTCCGGTTAACAAAATAAAACAATGAAAAAGTAATATTAAGGTTACTTGCATGCATTAAAAAAGGGTATTGAGTGTAATTAAAAGCGATTTCTTGAAATAATTATGCTTTCTGGCATAACATTAATAATTTGCATATTTCCATATAAAGGGATTTTTGCAAAAACTAGTACAAAACTTGTAAATAAATAATAAAAGCTCGATTTCTTCAAAAAAAAAAAAAAAGAATTGAAAAATTTTACAATATATAGTAGTAGGTATGTTTTAAAGTTTTTTAGTAAAAAATGTAATGGGCTACAAACAACAGCAACAACAAAAAAAACTGTAATTTTACAGATGTAAAATTATCGAAATCTGTATGCTTACTAAAAATTTATGTGTACACCATACAATAAAAGCAAATCTGCAAAATTAGTATTTTAATCAAGCTACAAAAATTTGTATCTTCACAAAAATTACCGTAACCTTTCAAAAAATCATTTGTAACACGGGTTGTGGTTACATTATGTTCTTGGCATCCCAGTTTCTTAAAAAATATCCTAGTAACCTTATAGATTTTTTGATTAACAGTGTGAAGGTGCGTCGGTTACATGAATTATTGTTGTTGCCATTACATAGAAAGCTCTAATTCCCTCCATTCCCTCTAATTCCTTTCCATTACATAGAAAGCTCTATTAAGAATCCAATTTCTTAAAAATATCTAATAACATTACAATTTTTTTTTCTTCAATGTGGAAGACAAACTATGGTGCTATTTATCCCATACATCTGTTAACTTTACAAAAGAATGAGCTTGTGAGCACAGAGTTATCAATAATAATACTTGTTGCATTTGATTTTACTCATTATGTAATAAAGGAAAGAAAAATTTCTTGAAAGATTTCTAAATTTCTATACGATACTACTATTAAAAAATTATTTTTATCTTTTTTTCTTTTTCTTATTCGCATTGCATAACATTTTTTTATTTTTTTAAAGAGATCTAGAATATTTATTTATTTATTTTTGCACATCTGAAGAAAGTATAATGGTTACAATATTCATAGTTTCTAAATTCACTCGATAGTAAATTTGCTATTTTTTTTTCAAAAAGTATTCTATAATGCTCTACACAGATTTAAAAAAAAAAAACTCAATTCCTCTAAGATGTGCTATAGCGATATACAAAAATTACCATTTAAAAAAAATATTAAATGTTACGTTTGTAATTCTTTTTTATCCTTTAGAAAATATTATATATTCATATACAAATACACATTTAACTATATAAAATTGAAAAGTTTCACCGTTTCTAAATTTTATGATGTCTGAAACATTGTTTCAGTGAATTTTGAAATCATACATCTAAACAACTAAAAATATTCGGTTAAAGAAATATGAACAAATAGTTTCCGATTTAGAATAAATAAATCTAGTAGATAATAATGTATTGGAACTTCCATATTCACATATATTCACTTTTGAATACTTTCACGGATTAAAAATAACTTTTATTGTGATACAAATGTAGCACAGAATCCTGAAACTTGGAAAAAAATTTTTTTTTTAATTTCTCTGCAATATGCAAAAAGCCCATTCATAAATTTGCATTACTTCTTGAGTTATAATAATTTATAAATGGTAGTTATAACTAAAGGACTGTTGATATAGAAACTTTAAGAAGCTGATTGTCTCAGATTAGTAAATTTATAGTTTATGAGCATAATTAATTTTGTATTTTTAAACTATGTACACTACAGCTTACAATAATTAATTATATATGCGTTTCTTTTTAGTCTACATACTACAAAAATATCGGATACTTTAGTTAATTACATTTTTAAACTTAAAACTCTTTTTTTTTTTTTTTTTTTTTTTTTTTTTTTTTTTTTTTACTTTTTCGATTTTTTTTCTTTTTGTGCTGAAATTAATTTTAAACAAAAGCTTTTGTGAATATTTTATTTTAATTTAGAATTAGACGTTTTATGCTTATATTTTACTCAAAAATCGTTTTCTGTATGCAGAATTTAGATTTTCATTATGCGCACAGCAATTAAAGATTGTCTGTCACGCATTTGTGGAATAAATTTAAATTTTAAATATTAGTTTAAATTGTGTATGTAAAACGTTTTATCAGCTGTCGCTTTAGACTTGCCATAGTCCTTTGTCGCGTTTCTGGCGATCTCATATAAAACTATAGTCTGTAACATTTTTATGTACTTTGTCTAATGTTTCATAAAACCGGTCATAGATCCCGTTTTTTTACAGAAGCTTGTGACTGTGGACTTATTGCTGTAACTTTTTTTTTTTACCTTAAGACTCTAATAAAGGAATCCGGAGGTGGGGGTGGATCTATGCCCTACAGGTGTAGTTCCCACGTCTAAGTAGTTTCCCTGGGAAAGTCAAATAAATTTTTGAATAATACAGTTAAATTATATATTTTGGGTAAAAAGAGGATAAAAGGGTGTTAATTGCATATTATTTGTTCTCTGTTATTTTGAAAAAGGCGATTTTGTTTATCGTTTCGGCAAACACAAATGTTCTCTGTCCAATAGAAATTGATATTAGAGTGTCAGATTAACATCAACTTTAAATTTATTAATGTTCATCATTCAATTTTATTCCAAAGTGATTCAATACATTTCCTTTTGTAAATCTTATATTTTATGTAAATATTTTTTCTGTCTAGATAAAAGTGATAAATTTTGATATATTAAAGCAGCAGAACGACTTATTAACAGTTTAAAAATATATATATTGAACTTAGTTTTAATCTAACTGAAAGTTAGCGGTTTCATTTTTTCCTGTAACATTTCTTTTTAATTTATATGTTCTATTTAGGATTAAAATTATATTCCATAATCTTAATCGAGTTTAATTCATTAAATTTTCATTACTTGTCGCTTGTTTAATGTTATTATGAACAGATAAAATCTCCAAAATGGTACTCATTAATCCTAATGATATACGTCTTAAGAAAATTCAGTTGTTTTCCCATTTTTTTTATCGTTAGAGTTTTCTCCTATCATAAGATTACACTAAAATGATTAATTATCATGTCAAAGATAAAAAAATATACTAAGAAACATATAAACTTGTAGAAGATTTAAAGTCGCGTTTTAAATACAGTATCTTTTTAAATAGTAGCTATAATTATTATAAGGGAAAAATTCTAAGCTTAACATTTTGTTTCGAAAAATGCACACAGATGGTGCAAATATTAATATATTAAGTGACAGGTATTGAAATATTAATTAAAATTAATTAATACTTTGTTTAAATTAACATAGAGTTTATTATATTTTTCGCTTCTTATGTTTTAATTAATTAATCTGGAAGTTGCAAAAACAAATCCTTACCTTACTGACATTGGAATTTTTATAAAATCTTATATTTTAATGGGCAAAATAACTTTTATTAACATGCTAAATGTAGCTGAAAATTTCATGTAATTGACATTTTATTTTACTTAAATTAGTATTTAAGTATTTAAGTATTAGTGTTTAAGTACTTAATCAATTAATATGAAGTTGTAGAAACAATTCCATACTTTACTGACATTGGAATTTATATAAAACCTTGCATTTTAATGGACAAAATGACTTTTATTAACATAATAATACAACTGCAAATTTCATGTAATTGATATTTCATTTTACTTAAATTAGTATTTAAAGTTACTTTATATATTAATGTATGAAAAAAGTTATTTTGTAACATACATGCATATCTATATACATGTATAAAAATGTCTGTCGCTTGATATATCTAAACACATCTGCATAACAATTGCTTTGTCTGTAGTTCAGTTTACAGCTGTACCAATCCCAGTAAAACATAAGGATTCTTCTATGGAGAAACAATCAATGTTTAAAATTTATCATAAAATTAATGACCATTAGCCAAAAATAGGAAAAAGTTTCAGATTTTCGTTCGTAACTCACGATTATCTTCAATTTACAGACGCACAGAGTGTTAAATAAAAAAAAAATAATAAAACAGTAAAAAAAAATTCTCAAACCAATTATATCTTACGAAAAAATTACATTAATATATTTTTTAAATTTTCAAATTTAATTTTTTTATTAAATTTTATTAAATTTAATTTATTAAATTTTCAAATTTAAGAGATTTTCTAATATATTTTTAAGTGATAGTTATATCCTTAATTCATTCCATAGATAATGATGTTATATGCATGCAAAAAAAATTAGGCCATTCCATCAAATAGTTTTTCTTTAATCTTGGTGTTAGTCATCAAAAATCAAGTTTTGAGAAAACGCGACTTAAACTTGAAATTATATGGGTGCGGCCATGAAAGTGTTGATACATAAATGCTTATAACTCCGTTAAAAATGCAAATTTTTTATGCGGTTTTTTGCATTAAGTTAAGAATTAATTTAATAATCAAACTAGATCATAAAAAATCGATTTCTTTTAAAGTTTTTATCCCCTGAACCCCTTTAAGTTTGTAATATTTTAATTAAAGTTATTATTTTTATAAATTTATCGGTGTAAATTGACTTTATTGATAATACTTATTCCTTCCGCACTGGCTTCAAAGAAAAAATAGTCAGTTTTTTAAAAATGGAATCCTTGTATATTATAGATAAAAAATAAAAACTCTTCATAAACTATGATTGTTACGCATCAAAATATCAATCATTTGATTTAATACATATATCGCATTGAAATACAGGAGAATTTTACGCTAGTTAAATAGAAGTACAGAATACTGGGTCGAAAAATAAGTTACAAACGGTACTGTTGACGGCTGTTTTATTGATAAATCTTAACTATGCCAAAAATAACCTATATGCTTAAAACAGAAATAGTCACAGTTAAAAAGGCTAGAAAAGGATAAAAGAGTATCATACTACCAACTATGTAATTTTAGACATTTATTAGAAAGCCATGTTCATATAAAACGGTAAAAATTTAATTTTTTAACCTTTTTTGTCTACGTAGCTTCTTAATTTTAATGCATGTTATAAAACTGTCTGCTCTATTTCATTGCATTAAGAGCTTTCTAACTTATCTAAAATAAATAGCGAGTAACACTAAATGTCAATTACCAATCGGTTTAACTAATATCTTCTTCGGATGAACGATTGGATTCACCTTCTATTTAAAATCCTGATCGGAACAAATTGTTGTGTAGATCGGTGGTGACAGTTGTCATACTCGATCAATCTTTATCATGTGCGATATTTTGTAAAAAGCGGTGCGTTTCTACTATCGGAAAGTAGGGAAGTACAAACTTACAGATTTTGATTTTGTAAGAGAGTGCATGAAAGTCACTTATCAATTTAAAAAAATTACCATGTTCTTGAAAGTGCTCTGGAAAACTACCGAATAGTGTAGCATTAATTGTTCTGCCATTTCACTCACAGCCTGACGAAATGAGATCCAAAGTGAATTTGCAGATCATTGCAGATCATTTTTTTCACCTGATGATTATTATGAAATGCTATTTTCTATCGCACGATGGGATTTTTCGGAAAAAATCGATGAATGGTACATTCTTTTATTGTATTGTCTAAAAATATTTTCCTGCTATTTATTGCGATTTATAGCCCATTTTGAATCCATACAATTTTTTTCTTATGGTTCAAGTGTATTTTCTGGTCAGTTTCAGTTCACCTCCATCAATGCTATCGACTAGCACTCTATTGACTGCTTGTTGGTTTGGATGGGTATTTAACCTTTATAATAAATGCAATTTGTGTTTGTTTCAGTTTGAAAGTTTTTTCGATATCTTGCATTTCAACTGCAATAAGGTGAAGATTCGCTTGTTCTTCTTCAGTTTATTGCTTTATTTAATTTATTTATCACTGCATCTCATCTGATGATATGACTCTGTTTTTTTAAATGTTTTGTCTTATTATGACTCTGTTCTATAAAATGGCTGAAAGTTCTTGCATGTTACATTTCTAAGGAAGTCAAAAAACTCTTCATTGCGGTAATAGTAATGAAGTAAGTGATCTTTCAAAAACTATAATATAGGGATAAATCACACCCAGATATTGTAGTAATTTATTGTAGTAATATTCATTTTCGAATTACCATTTAAACCCTTTATTCACCGATACTCGATATCATAGTTTATATTGTACTTTTCCGCATTTTTCAATATGATATTTATTCATGTCCTTCTCTCTGGCAAACAAGCTCTAATTTCTTCTGAAAGCGCAATAAAATGTCTTCAAATAAGGAATATTTTCTGGATCAAAATTGTGGTTCAAAACATTACTCAAGGAGAATATCATTTATCATAGAGTTTTCTTCTAATGCCAAGATAAAGAACAATATATTAAATATTTTTGCAGACCCATTTTTATACTAGATATTTTTAACATTATTTTTTCATTTTTTTAAATTTATTAAGTGAAATTATATTCTATTAAAATCAAATTTTAACGATCGTTGTCATGGTAAGTAATCTGAACGGAAAGATATGGATGATCTATGAGACGTAAAATCCGCAAATATTTAAAACTTCGACAAGTATATACAAAGTAATACATCTACACAAAAACTGATGAGAATATACTTATATAACGCTTCTAACTATAACTTATTCATGGAATATTGGATATTATATTTGCATGATTTTTTTTTTAATTGTTAACTAACAAGGAAGGTCTCCATTGGGGGCATACTCATAATTTTTTGAAAAAATACGAATTAAACTACTCATGTAGGTAATAAAAGATCAGTGAAAATTAGGGGCGGAATTACATTATTAGATATGTAAAAAAATAAAATAGTTTGGAATAATTGGCGTGAAAAGCCGCAAGCGACGCGGGATTTAGCGAGCAGTGCATTTCCTCACCAAAAGCAGACGATTTTAACGAATCTAAAAATTGATTTTAATTGACTTCACTGTTAAAAATCTGCAGCATTTACTGCAACGTCACTTCACTACTTTTATAGAACATCTCTCTTCTGACCAATGAGAATGCTCCATAGCACAGTGAATTGACCGTGTCATACACTGTTAAAAATCTGCTGCATTTTGTTGCAACGCACTCCACGGCTTGTATATATCTCTATTCCAACCAATGAGAAAGCTCCATTTCACGGCCAAGTAACCGTTTTCTATAGAAGCAAGGGAGTGCGTTGCAATAAAATGCAGCAGATTTTTAACAGTGCATTTTTCAATTTGGAACAGTTTTAATCAATTTAAATTGTGTTTTAAATCATAAAATATATTAATTTCATTTTGTTATACGTACATATAAACGTATATGACAAAATTACACTTAAAGTAAAGTAAAAATGCAAAACTAAAATTACTTAAACTAAACTTATTTAAATAAATTGAACATAGAAAGTTTTTTCTTTAAAAAGTATTCGAAGCGTAAAAGCGTATTTTTCAAAATTTCGTTTTTTCGCCAACCGGAGATAAATCGCCAAATAAACGAAATTTTTATTATTTTTTTACGAGCGTTATAAGGAGGTTCCACGAAATTTTTTTATAAACATATATAACTATATGAGAAGAACATTCTGTAATTTTTTCAGATTTTTCTGAGTATGCCCGTATGGAGACCTTCCTTGTAAGTATAATGTCAACAGAGTGAAATGTGTACAATCGATACTGAAAGACGGATAAATCGCCACCTGAGAGTAATAAGGTTCTATCTGTATTTTTGAAAAAATTGACTTACCGATATAGAAAGTTTCTATTTGTATGTATGTAGGCATTTCAGCATTAAAATAATGTCATATTATGACTGTAAGGTCATAAATCAATTATATATAACATCATAATGCAATCATTGATGCAAAAATACCTTCATAGATACCAGCACAACATATCTATATCGTTTAAGTCAATTTTTTTCAATAACATAGATAGAACTTTATTATTCTCAGGTGACGAAATATCATAGCGTACTAACGTTCTATCAATTCAATCACTGGGACATTTAACCTGACATGTCTCAGTTTCATATTTTGGCAAGGTTGCTTATTCGCAGCGCAATATTGACTATTTTCAGAACTCACAGTCTTCAGGGGGCAAACATGATATATGGTAAAATCGGTCATTGACTGAAGCTGGTTTTATTTTCATCTCATGCTTGCCTCAGAATATTGTGGCTCAGGAAAATATTTTTCAACTTGCGCTGCGAATATGTAGCCTTGTGAACATATGAAAGTGATAAATGTCAGGTTGTGGTTCATTTGGTAGAAAGTTGGAACGTTATACCACAGACTAGGGTTCGCGTGCCACCTTGGACAGTTTTTCACACTATTTGCATTACGCTTAGTTAAGAATGCAATAATTTATAGAACTAAAATATTCATTAATGAGAATATTACACATTTTACTGGAAGACAGTTTCAATTTGA
Organism: Maratus speculifer; assembly: GCA_964019185.1. NCBI lineage: Eukaryota > Metazoa > Arthropoda > Arachnida > Araneae > Salticidae > Maratus > Maratus speculifer. Next base: position 161,150,160 of record OZ025292.1, on the reverse strand, counting down.
CATTTTAAAACGCAAAATATTTAATAATATAAAATCATTGTATATAGACTTGAAAAATCTTTTTAGAAATCAATGTTGCTATTTGGGAGAGCTAAAAATAAAGAATGGAAGTTATATTTTAAACATGCAGTTTTATATTATGAGATTTCATGTATGCGTATTATTATACTATATTAAGATTCCTCATTAGCTTCCATGAGATTGTTTTTTAATCTTATTTTCTCCCATGAGCTTATTTTTTAAAAGCAGATTTTAATGTTATTAAAATTTTCACAGACTATTGCTTACCCATCATACGTAGTATAGGGCAAGTGTTGCAATTGTTTTGAAATACGAAAAAAAATTGACGCATTTACACTATTTAGATACTGGAGAATCCGAAAAAACATATTTTTAGAAAAAAAAGTATCGCCATCTGCCCGTCTGTGTGCCTGACCGTCTGTATGTCTGTCTGTCTGTAATCGCTCTATCTCTCAAACAAATTGAGATAGAGACTTGAAATTTTGTATGTATTTAGTATGTATAAATGGGACAAAGCCTATTTAATATCACTAACCTCGATTTTGCGGAACTATTTTTTTCGGACTCTCGAAAAATTCGTTCTGATGAAAGGTATATAAAAATTTTCGAATGCATTTATTTTAAGGTAAAACGTAAAAGGCAATAAAATAACACAAATTTTGCATAAAGAACAAAGTTGATCGGATTATTAATTGTCGAGATATTTTTGATCCTATTTACCACATTCTTCGATTTTTTATGACTCTTTATTTCCTTCAAATTTCAATTCAAAGATATATTTTAATACGAAATGACACACTTAATCCGACGTAAATTGTTAGTTAATATGATTATTATTTTTAGAGTTATAAGATGTTTCTTTAACGCAATTCAGTACTACATGATTAGTTTGTATTTTTATATAATTTGTCTAAATTGGTTTATCAGCAACTCATTAATAGAGTATTACTATGTGTTAAAATACTTAAATATACGTTTAAATTTTGTTTTGAAATTGCTATGCATTTTATAAATATTTTAGACATGTTTTGTTTTCATGTATTATATTATGCATATCCACGGTGGGTAAGTATTAAGGTGGCCCCCAATGATTAGCCTTTTTAACCAAGAGTGCTTAATTTCTGAAATAATTTATCTTTGTGTTTATACGATAAAATAATTATTTTATGTAATAAAGGAAAAAGTAGAGAAAAGACTAATTCTCCATTCTTTAAGAAGTAATGGAATGTGTGTTTTTATACTTAAATGAGTGGTATTTATTAAAATTCATATTTACTTTATTTTATTTTTCAGTTTCTATGAAACATGATCTGTAGAATTTTGATTGATCCATCAATACTGCATTTCGAAGAAATGACACCTTTTTCTTAAAAGTTTTCAAAAATTTCCACTTTTAAAATATTTCTTCCGTGAAAAAAGGGCGATGTAAATAATTTTAGAAATGTGAAATAAAAAAAACAAAGAAAAAAGATATTATTTCCATATTTTTCAATATATTAATTTCTTTCTATGCTGAATAGAACAAAAAAAATATGCTTAAAAAATTACTTTTTTACTTCCTATCTTTGAAAACGTCAGAAAGGAAGAAGACAGTAGTTATGCCAAATATTATAAATAGTAACACATAATATTGTTATTTTAACACTAGAACCGCGGGAAAATTAATTCAAGTTTTATAAAAAAATATTTCTCACCGGAATTTTCAATTAAAACTATTTAATTTATTTATTGAAAATATTTTGTGCAGCATATATTTAGTCGATTCGAACCAGAAAACTCTTAGTAAAATCAGCTAAATATATGCTGCGCTAAATATTTTCAATAAATTAATTAAACAGTTTTAAATGAAAATTCCGGTGAGAAATATTTTTATAAAACTTGAATGAATTTTCCCGCGGTTCTAGTGTTAATATATTCTTACAAATGCTAAAAAAGCGTAAGGAAAATTTTAATAACAAAAGAACGGTTTTATTTTACTGTTGAAATATTTTTCAACTGTTTGTCCCTTTTAATACAAATTAAAGATGATACATTGAAGTTGTCCGATCCATGGTGCATTGAACTGAAACATATGAAACATATGAAATTCCCTTAATTAGAACAGATAGGTAAAAAAATTCTTTATTGGAATGAGAAGCAGGAAATTTAAATACACAAAGAAGGATCATATAGCTGATATTAAATATACTAGAAAGACAATGTCACTTGCAAAATTATATCAAGAAGAAAATATCCATAATAATTTCAACGAGAATATAAAATATTTTTTTTCTCCAAACAATATTATCCATCCATTATAAAAGAAACAACAGAGATTCTAACACGTGATATTTCCAAATGCAACGATATAACATCATTCAATCTACGAAATTATGGCACAAGTTGCTCAGTGGTTCAAAAAATCGAAATAAAAATCCAAGTTTAAAAAAAAATAACGTGCGTCAGATGAAAAATTTAATGGTGGCGTTTCAGTTTATTGCATGATGGACAGTGAAACTTTAGAATATCATTTTTAATTTGTTTTGAAACTGATTCACTGATGAGTTGAAATATATATCCACAGTTAAATAAAACTTTTTTTTCAAAATTTCCCTAACGTATTTTCAGTAATTAGGAATAATATATCAGATTTTCACTACGTTTTAACTTTGACATTTGTGACTTGCAAAAAAAATACTAACTTGATGGTTAAAGAAAATGGAAATTATTTTCATATTCAGCGAAATAAATGCATAGAAAACGATTATTATTTATGAAAAATCTTAACATCATGATTAAAAATTAATGTAATTTTCGAATTCAGTGCTAAAAAAAATACATAAAAGTTAAAAAACACAATCACCGCAATCTTGTGTTATCTAATCTAAAACTGCATCTTAATTGACTTCGCGGTAATGTAACCGACTTTTTTGTGTTATCTTGTAAAATAAGTATAAATGCTTATCACCGAAAATCATAGTGCATTAGACTGTTATCCGATTAACTTCATCATGTAAAATTTTATCGTAATCGGTTATTTCAAAGTGAGTTAAAGTTCAAGTACAAATTTTGTACTGAAACAACACTCATAGGATCTTTGAAGTTAAATAAAACCTGTAAAAATTAATAATTTTTGTTACTTCTGTTAAAAGATTTGTTAATTATTGTTATCATAAGAAAGGCAGACTCACATCCTTACAAAATAAAATACTATTATTCTACGTAATTTAAAACTTAATAAAAGTTAGTTGAATTGTATTACTTGCACGATTATTTTCAAAGCGTAAACACTAATGATATAAGTTCTTCGAATACTTTAAGGACTTGATATATGACAACTCAAACCATAGTCGATTTCATTTGTATTTACTTGGAAAAGTGATATAAGTCACGCATTTATAAATTTTCATAACTGAATAGTGAATTTTAGTACTATATGAATGGGACTTTCCCTTTATTTGTCAGTATAATAAAGACATTTTATTAATTATATTTTATAAGACCAAAGGACCACATAAATGTTTAAATTTCGTAGAGTGGAGACGTTGTACATATGTATATTTGAAACTTAGCACGCATTGGATACACTGGAAACTTTGCATATGCTAATCACATAATTAAAACATCTAGAGATTTGTAAAAATTTCATTCGTTACATTTCGTATTTTTTCGAAACTTTATTTTAAACATCCTTTTTTCAACTATATGATCAAGGTTTACTGATAAATACAATTTTGAGCGTTTTTAATTTGCGGAATTTCACGGTAGGAAAATCTAAAGCGTGTTTGTAATTAATGAAAGGTTTGAAAATTTGTAATAATCGACGCTTCGTAATTCAAAGAATACAGATTTGTAGAATATTGATATTTACAACATTTAATTTTCCACAGAAAAAAGTTCTAAATATAATTTAAATGATCCATGGATAATGTTAATGTATTATTAAATTTCTGAAATTAAAAAATAACTATTTTGAGATAAATTAAATTTTATATAATGAAGAATGAATTGAGAGATATGTTTACTGATAATTATACCACTGAATCTATCTGTTTATATAGTACCTTTTAAAATAGAAAAGGAAACCCTGTATATAATCCCTTCTATTTCATATAAAACCCTCTTATATGAAAGTATCAGTTTTGTAATTATTATGCTATATTTCGGTTTAATAAATTAAAATCAGAGCATTCTTCATGAATACAGATTACACACTATCAGCCTTGACATCGTTTTATATGAGTATTAATAAGATTATTATCTACTGTAACGGGTTTTTAAATGCCAATGTACATTACTTAAAAGAAAATTTATAACATTTCTTCATTATCCATGTTAAATTTAGCGTAAATTCTATAGTTTTTTTATAAGTACAAAAAGTCGCATTTTTTATACTATCACTTGTAAAATATATTTAATAAAAGAAGAATGTAATTAGTTATTTTTCTATTAATAAAAATATTTCAAAAATCTAAAGTTGTATTAGCGGAAAAAATATACAAATAAAAATAAGATTGCTCATTTTTTTAAAATAATATGTTCATTTATTTTTAAACATGCTGTTTTTTTAATATATTTTTTTTCAATACAAGATTGGTTTACAGTACTTTTTTTTCGTCGTTAATATAAAAATAATTTACTCATATTAAGATAAAAACTTCTTTCTCTTTGTAGGATTTGCACTACCTTGGGTAAATATATGAATTTAGATAGTTAGAAAATAATGCATTTTAATCATAAAATTACTGTTTCAGTAAATTTGTCTTAAAAAATTATATATCGCCCAGTGAAAATAAGGATGAAGTTTAATAAATTTACAAACTGGAATTGATAACAAACAAATGTTCTTCTGTATCATTAGTATTGTAATTCATTAAAAATTATGTTGCCAACACATGACAGTACCCATGACAGAATACTTTATATTATACAGAGTGATTCCAAAATAAGTGTCCAAAATGATATGGTAGATTTTTCAAACAGTAAGGATAAAAATCGCTTAGGAACAAAGGGTCACAACTGCGATTCGGAGTCGCTACAGAACGTGTAAAATAATACAAAACACAAAAAGAAGATACAAGAAAATTACAGATTATTGACTAAAAGCAAATGTAGAAACTCATCAGAGTACAACATAGATAAAAACTGCATTAATCACACATAAAACATGTTTACACTCGGCGTTTCGAACTCATTCTAACGAGTATCTTCAGAGGATTTGCATGACCTTAATGGCGAAAAGCGTAGACTACATCATAGTCACCCCACATTAATTGAGCTGAATGTGTAAATTACAATAATTTGTAATCCACACATATAATACTATAAATCATTCATTCAAAATTCAATACATTCATTCATGCAGTATTTTGTAATACCTCACACTGTGAAACCTCGAACACAAAAATAAACACATATTAGAAAATTTTGTGTCCCCGAATTCACAACATATTAATGTGTTGTGAAACGTTTTTTGTGTCGTGAGTGTGTTATTAGTATGTTGCAAAACTTTGCGTTCTTAATAAGTTGCAAATCATTTCTATCTAGAAAGGTTTTCTGAAAATAGTGTTGTTATTTATGTTGTAAATAGTATTGAAGAAAATATGCTCTTACATTTGTGTCGTGGTGTAAAACACTTTATCATCATATTCACTGCGCTTTGTAAACACCACCCAATTTAGAAGACTATAAAACAACATTTGTAAAACAGTTTCAAAATATTTTCTACATGGTGCCTTTAAAATTACACTATTTTAAAAATGAATGTTTTGAAACATGCTTTAAAAACATACCTTCTCCTTTTGTAATTTTTAACAACTCTTTTTGCACATTCTTTTTATTTCGTACAAAAGATTCGCAACACAATTGAAAACGATTTTAGTCAGAAGTCTTGATTTTTTATGTCCAATCAGTGTTGCAAAAGTATTTTATGGGTTTGCAGTACAGTTTTCATCAGTTAATTTTCTTTTTAAGTTATATTTCCATGCACGTAATGATGAAAACAAATTTTAATTCTTTTTTGTTTTTAAATTTGTTTAGCTTTATAGAACACCACTTTCGCTAAAATGTAACATGATACAATGTCATCGAAAACTTTCTGGAAATATTTTAAAAGGTTACTGAAAAATTCAAAATAAGCATTTTTTGTCATAGAACCTGATTTCTAATTCTCATATAAGAACCATCTATTGCCGCTAATATGCTGTCTTGCATTGTACTCTCGCATACCTGTAACGAGCACTTAAACGCTAGTTAAGTACATTTTCAGATCATAAATTCTGTATGAAAAATACTTTAAAAGTAGGGTAGAGTGGGGATTAATGGGACATTTTTTACATTTTTAATAATAACTTAAATTGTATACAGTTGTTAATTTAAAAAATATTAATTAAAGAATACTTCAGCATTTAGCAACTTATTGACATACTAATTTCACACAATTGTTTTTTTAAATTTTTAATACTTTTTTTAGACATGCATGTATACTATCCAATTCATCCCCATAATGGGGATGAATAGGACAGGTAAAAAAATTATTCTAAACATATTTTATTTGAAAACTGAGGGATACATTTTATTTTACTACTGAAGCTAATATCAAATAACAACAGTCCTTTGGTTCTAACAGTTAAACAGAGGTCTAGGTTTTAGAAATTTCATAACAATGTCCTCCAGATTAACAAAATAAACTTCTGATGGATCGATATAGTAAAATAAGGAATAAATATTCTTTTTGTTCAAGAATTGTTCTTGAAGGTTATCATTACTGATCTTTAAAACCCTAGCAACGTAATGATAAATATTTTATTTCCAGATAACTTTGTTAGGAGAAAATCGTCTTCTATTATATTATCCAAGCTGCAAACTTGGTGGTCCATATTACTTGAAATCATGTTCAAATCACTTTCATTTCATCATGAAGTTATTAATTGTCAGAGTTATCACTATTGTCCATACCTTTACTAAAAATATTTCTTGAAGGCTGGCAATTTATTTTTCTTGGTTTCTGTTCTTTTACGATTTCCTTTTCCAAGTATTGTTCTTCTGATGTATCGGTTAGAACATGACAGTAGCCTCATTTTCTTCACTTAACATCTGGTTTAGTTTCTAGGTAATGACAAAATGTAATTTCATTTATTATGGAATAGTCCTGGAGGTGAATGGAACAGTCCCGTTCATCCCCATAGAGACATGGTTATATAAAACAGTGATTACGCTTAGTAAACACTGTCAATATTGTTCATTTGCATCATAAGTATAACAAGAGATTACATCATTTTAACATTTAAAAAATGATAAGGTTTTGAGAAGGTTAACTATCAATTAAATACTAAAAAGGTTAAACAGAAAAACTTACTTTGGGCTCTTCAAAAATACAGTTTGTACAATAGCTAATCTTCTGTTATGGATATTGCTTTGAAACTATGTCTGTTAAATGACCTCAGTATTGCCATCACTCAGGTAAATTATCAAATTATTCATGTTAATGGAACATATATAAATTTCTGTTGTCCCATTCATCCCCTGTTTTATACATCCAGACTCTCCCCTACTCTAAAAGTACTTTTTGTTTAAAAATTTTTCAACGGCCACATTATTGCATATTTACAGAAAAAAGTAATTTTCTAAATCGTTTACATTAAGAAAAACGTCAGAATTAAAATAAAATTTTTATAATTGATATGCATAATTTCTATTGTTTGCTATATTTTATCTTTGCAATAGAAAACCATTCACTTGAAATAACATACAAAATATATATGTAACTGTCGGAAAGTTGCGGAAAATAAAAAAAAGTCATTTCTGTTAAAATAAACATGCATGGTTTTAAATCTCAATTTTGAAATCGCCATATTTTTTTTTCAAAAGTAATTTGGATATTTTGACAAAACTTTCCGTAAGCTATCGAAGTGTATCCAGCTAATATGACACACCGGATGATTATGGCTTAATATTTTGAAATAAGGTACCCTGGGGTAATAACGCCACGTTAAGGTTCTACCAATTTTCACGGCTTAGTTTTAGATTGTATTTTTCAAACAAATATAGGATCTGATACAGCAACTCATTGACTATCTATATATAAAATAAAATAATTTCACAGATATGTATTCATAAAATGTAATGGCGTTTTTTCTTGACCAATGCTATTTGGCGTTATTACCCACCTATATGGGTAATAACGCCATGCAAACAAAACTATGAAATAAGATGGAATAATTGCATGTAAATAGCCCAATTCTAAAAATACAAATTCTACAAACTTAGAAATTGACAAATTGCATTCTAAGCTATTGAAAATGTTCAATTTTTTGTGAAAGTGTAAGAAAAGTAAAGGTGTGGTGTGGGAGGGGGGGATGAGGCAAAATAATATCAGACCGTGAGCTTCTTTTTGCTTAAAAAGGACCTCTTAAATAGAAATATGAAAAACATTGCACAGTTTTAACTGTGTTTATTTGAATCAGTATTTAGGATGTAGCTCGGCCACTGTAGGGAATCAACCGGAGTATTAATATCAAGGATTGGCGTTATTACCCGGTATAGTTATTGCGCAGTACATTTTAAATTACAAATTATCTCGAGAAGATATCCAAAATCTTCAACAACATTTTAAAAGTACATGAAATGCATTACAAATTTATGTAATTAACAAAGTATTTCCGGATAAAAAGATAGTCTTCACATCACAAAACGTATCTCGCAAATTTTAGATCAAGCGTTAATTTTAGTTGCTTGTAAAATCAATAAGACCTAAAAATGAAACAAATTAACTTGAAGCTGTTTTTTGCGATTTATATGACTCAAAACCCTTCTGCGCAGAACACATGGGTTTCATTTACCTGATTATTTCATAATTATGCAAAATATAAGCACTTGGCGTTATTATCCCAGGGTACCTTATAATAATAATCGCCAAATAGAAAGAGACATCTAACTCTGTGAAATAAGAAAAAAATATCTAGTTTTAACAAAAAGTAATTACTTAAAAAATGCATGCACATGTTTCAAGATAAAAATGAACAGTTTCAAAAGAATCTTTGCCCGGCACTTGAATAACATAATTCAGATGATATTTTCTTTTAAATTATTCCATTCTGCGGCGTAAATTTGAAATATATTTTCCGTTAGATATATGGTGAATTAATACACTGAGCAATGAATAATTTTAATTTGCATATTTTTGAATATTGCGAGGAAAACCAGCAAAAAGTTTCGTTTTTTTACATAATTTGCATTCTACAAGAATATTTTTTTCAGCGTTAGAAAAAAAAATATTTTATTCCTTTTTCTCCAGATGAAAATAGTAAAAATGATTGCAATATTACTTTTATGCTTTCTAGTTTCTCTCACTTTTTTTTACCGGTATAATAAAAATGTACTTTCTTTACAGTAAATTTTTTATTCTCTATACAGTAAATGAAACGGCTGTATAAGTAGAAAATAGCTTTTTATTATTATTCTTAAAACATGAAAATTAATAATACAATAAAACTTTTTGTCCTTTGTTCTTCATTTTACATATTTTTTTCTTTTTCTTTTTTATTCCGTATTGTATGCATGATTCTTTTATTTATTTTTCGTAAAATATATATCATTCACATCTAAAGTTTATATGCATTAGCCAATTTTTAAAAAGACTCCATTTTCCTATTCCAGCGAGGAGTAAATTAATAAAACTTTTTTAAATGCACATGTTTGTTTTAAATAACTAGATATGTAAATAACAATACGTAAATATAATTATATGTCGTTATTTTATTAAGAAATACACTACATGCCTTTAAATCAATCTTTTGAAAAAAAATATTCACCATATTTAAACGAAAGAAACATTTTTTCTTAAAATTTACGCCACATTTACCATTCATTTTAAATAACCGCATAAGTAAATGTAGTTATCATTTGTTAATTTACTGAAAAACAAAATGTACAGTCTGTATAATCTAATGTTTTGGAAACAAATATGTACTGCCTATTTGAAGTTTTTACAATATTTTAATTTTAAAATGTACTTTATTATTATTTTTTTTTACGTCAAGCACAGTATACAAAATATTGTTATTTTGTTTTAGATAAAATATTTTTTAAAGGATTGAATACATTTAAATCTATTCAATTTTAGAATAAGGGAATTGTAAAAGATGATTTTCTTTATTTTTTTATTAAGGAAAAAGAACCCCAAACTACTTAATGTGAACTTCAAACAGCTCACAATTTACTTAACCATATGAGTCCCACAGATTTTTGAAAAAAACACTGTCGAAAAATGCCATGCAGTGCAATAACGCTTCTTTTATTTTATGCCGAAAAGACACAAGCAGCGCAATAGCACTTCTTGTATTTTATGCTGGAAATATCCAAGCAGTACGATAGCGCTTTTTTTTATTTTATGTTGTTAAGTCTCAATGACACATCATCAGTGGTCCGCGATCGAAATGTGTTCAGTTTTCTCGATTCAAAAACTAAACAGCGCTATCGCATTCCTTGGGACTCAAGCGATTAAAAACAGCAAATTATAATAATATATGTATATTGCAAGTTTAAAAATATATTTTTTATTTAAATTTATTTAGAAATTTCAGTTTGCAATTCTGCAGCCGTTGTCAAGGGATGTTTTCATTAATTACCGCTCCTGTATTCAAAAATGTAATCATATTTGAATCTATAATTCTTAGATACTTGAAAAAATGGAGCGGCAATTATTGAAAATATATCCTGATATGATGGTGATTGCTGAATTACAGGCCGAAAATACTTAGAAATTTTCATAAGATGTTTATTTTTAAACTTGTAACATCAGAATTATTATTATGTGTCTTCTTTCAAATCTTTAAACGTAAACTTTTAAACCTTTATAATTTGTTCTTTTTCATTAGATAAAAGAAGGCTATTGCATAGGTTTTAGTGAAAAAGAAAAATATAGCTCATAGACGGCACAGGTAACATATATAGCAATAAATAAAAACATTATACAAAAATATACCACGTGTATATCACTAAATGCATTTTCCCCCTTAAAATTAATGTAAAAAATCTGTTTGGCAGTCAACAGCCGAATGTATTAAATATGTTTGTAAAACAAAAATGACATATTATACGTAGATATTTTCAAAAACCTAAAGTTGATGTTACTATTTATTTTATGATCTTCATATTTAATGCTTTTTTTAATGTTTGCATAAAATTACTTTTCTTCTACATGTTCAGTATCTCATTTTTGTCTTAATATCAAAATATGTGTTACAATGCACATTCAAAGAATAAATAGGTTATTATTTTTTTTTTTTTTGGGGGGGGGGGGGTGAGAGCAATATTGACTATCTGGTAGAGAACGTATTGTATTTCTGATAATGTACAAAACATTTTTTGATGCGTTTTCCCCTTTCATATTTTTTACCTTTAGTGCAGTTTATTTTATTGATTTCATTTATAAGCAAATTATTTTAATCGTATTCTAGTTAAGATTGTCAAGGTTTTTGTTATAATTTATTTATTAAACCTTATTTAACTACTGATCAAATCACCAAAGTAAAACACATTAATCCTTACAATTCAAAGAAAATTGCATTGTCTTCTCATTTTTAGCTTTTAAAAAGCTGAATTTTCAACCGCTGTATATTTTGATTAAGATAATTAATAATCTAGTTCAAATTAAAATTGAGGTAAAAGAAAGACAATATAAACAACAGAAGAAAAATGCTGGATAAAAAAAAAAAAACTTTTTTATTAAATTAATGTAATCGGAATAAAATCTCAAATATAAGTTTAATTACTTGTTTTTAAAAGGTGTATAGAACTTTCAGACGAGAGCTATTTCATTATGAGGCATATAAAAATAATAAATCAAATGCTCAGTTGTTTTTTATATTTATAAAAATAAATGATAGAAAGTACATATGCTAAAAACAGATAGACTTTTTCTGTAAATGTGCATGTAGGAGAAGTCAGTATCACACACAAAGATCTGGAAAATTGATGAGATTATTCCGAGGTATATACTAACTCAGCCGTGGCTAAGTTTCTTAATATTTTGATAATTATTTTAGATATTAATATAAACGCATCATAAAATAGATCATTTTTAGTTACTTCTTCCCGACCGCATAGAATGGAAAATCAAATACTGTATTTATTGAGGCGATTGCCTCATTGCTTCCGTACTCTCAATTTTTTTTATTTTTGTGTCTTAAACATCGCAATCAGTTTAAAAAAAATGTTTGCCATTTAATTTTTTTTTTAAATCCGCGTAGTTTTTAGGATTAAATTTTTCTTGCCTATTACCATATGGCAATATAGCAGAGTTATCGATTTACAAAAAATATATATATATATATATTTCTTGCTGAAACTTTTGATTCTTTATAAGTGCAGTCTGTTTCGAAAAATTCGAATTAAATTACTTTCTAGAAAATTCATGACTCCACGAGACGGTTTTTGTTTCCACACTATATGTTATTAAACATCGGTATTTCGATCACTATTTAAGAGCACCTCAGACGACCATATTTCCATTATCAACAAAAATATTAAAACGATTGGTTCAGTTAGGGTAATTAAAAATTAAATGTGAAAAAGTTTTGATGAAAACAATAAAACGCGTGTCGCTTCGGCGAAAAATGGCTCAAATTTTCTGTCAATGAGCATAGTTTTCTCAAAATTTTAATGTACATGGATATTATATTTCCAATCCAATATGATGTGAGAGATTTCGGTGGAAAATTTTCTTTTTCTTTTTTGCTAACAGCGAAATTAAAATGTATTTTACGAAATTTTATACAGCATACTAAACCGTTATAATTTTTAAAACATTAATTATACGCGTTAAAAATTTCAAGGAATTCGAACATGAAATTTTGTTTTTTAAACTATAAAGTGAAACGTACATACAAAACGCAAAAATTACTTCTTACAGAAACTTTTTTCTGTAAATATCAATATTGCTTTCGAAAATTTGGAATATACTCAAATTTGTGAATATATATATGCGTCGGGTAGCTTAACTCGCCTAGTCCTGTGCCACTACTGACACCGCAAATTGTTATTACCACTTAATCCCATTAAATTCAACTATTAAAAACATTATCCTCCTTTTAGGTTGTCGCGTAAAAAGTAGCCTATATGTTAATCTAAAGTGTCATATACCTTTATACAAAATTTCGTAACAATCGATCCATCCGTTCTTGAGTTATACATGGTGTAAAGAACCCGACTTTGTTTTATATCTATAGATTATAATCAGTACTATTCGAAGCGCACACGATGTAAGGATTCTTTAAGGTCATTTTTCTACACCTTGGGTTACATTATTGGCATTTTAGTAAGGATCCCTACTTTTTTTTTTAAATATAATATATATAGCCTATGTTCACCGGAAATCGTGTAGCTTTCCAACGGTGAAAGAATTTTTCAAATCCGTCAAGTAGTTCCGGAGCCTATTCAATTCAAACAAACAAACAGTCAAATCTTTCCTCTTTTTAATATTAGTATATATATATATATATATATATATATATATATATAATCATACAAATTGAGTTAAATTAGTAAAAACATGGACACTTTATGTTTATAACAAATGTAAATTTTCCATTTTTTTTTTTTTTTTTTTGAGTGAAAAATGTCCAGGCCAGGATTCGAATCAGTGATGTATTGGCTGAAGCCGCCAATTCTCTTCCAACTGAGCCATCCCGGACACGAACACTGAAGGACTATTTCACCAACGATCACTTAATCTGGTCTGATACTCTGGATCAGCTCAACAGAATAAATTAAAGGTCAATATATGGTACTGCAGAAAATCGCTGCATACGAAATTACATTAGATTAATTTTCAACACGATTTTCAATCGGTAAATTAATTAAAACAGATGTAAATTTTCCATTTTTTAAAAATTTTTGGGTGAAAAAAGTCCGGGCCAGGATTCAATCGAGGGATGTATTGGCTAAAGTCGCCAATGCTCTTCCAACTCAGCCATCTCGGACACGAACACTGGAGGAATATTTCACCCAATTAACCTGAACGATCACTTAATCTGGTCTGATACTCTTGATCAACTCAACAGAATAAATCGAAGGTCAACATATGGAACTGCAGAAAATCGCTGTTTACGAAATTACATTAGATTAATTTTAAACAGATTTATTAAATCGGTAAATTAATTATAAAAGATGTAAATTTTCCATTTTTTTTGGCGGAGGGGGTGAAAAAAGTGCGGCCCGGGAATTTGAACCAGGTCCAGTTGATCCAGAGTATCAGACTATCAGAGATCCAGACTATTACCTCGAAGTTACACAAAACTATCAGCATTTTTTAAAAATAAATATTAATTTTTGAAGTGATTTATGCAGGTAATTTTTTTAATTCCATGGTCTCTTGCACTTAAAATTGTTGTAGTCAATGAGTTGATTTGTCCTTCGGGAAAATTCGCTTCAAAAATTGATTTTTTTCGTTTAATACACAAATAAAAACGACAATGTGAAGGCATAAATTTATTTACATTTTAAATGTGGAATCATATGTCAAGTTTTAAAACTTAAAAAAGCAATTTCACATAGTCACGAACAATATAATTCGGTAAATGTAATTTCTCATTGATCCCACGATCTGTTATTAGGTGATTTTAATGAATAAATGCCTTTATTTTGTCTTCCTCAGCTCCGACTGGCCTTCCAATTTATGGTGTATCCTCAACACAAAACAAATCACATACAACACATTTATATTCGAATGAAAATAACACAAAGGATTGTACCAATCTACTCTTAAAATGTGAAGAAAATTTCTAAATAAAAAATTTCGTTTTAAAGTTATTTCTTTAAAAGCAATACATATATTCTTATTTCAAACAAGAACTTGTAAAAAATCGGAAATAAATTTATAGATTTTTTTTTTTTTTTACTTGCATTTTTTTCACATTTGCTTCTTTTATTCATGAAGTTCTGTTCTCAATTACTCATACTTAACGTTATATTTATCGTCACACTCATATAAATTCAACATTAAATCACGATATTTAAACGGAATTCTTGAAAAGAAAAATAATTGACAAATGGATTATATTCTACTAGAGCAAAGATCTGAAAATAAATATTCCACAATAAAAAGAAAAAAAAAATAAACGTTTACGTAGGAAATTTAGGAAAATATTTTTATTATTTCAGCAGTAAAAGAAATATTAAAAGACGTGTAAATGATTGTGCATGCAATTTGTTCTTAAAATAATACAGACTTTTGTCTTTCTCCCACATCATGTAATAAAATAATAATTTCTTTGATTTTCATTTTTTTACAAAGATATTTTAGAAAATGAAATTAATTGTTAGAGGTCGTAAAATGTCTGAACGAAGAAACTGAATTTATCTCAAATTCTTTCTTTCCCTACAAGAAAGTCGTAAGATACATTAAAATAATAAAGACAATTGAAAATGGTTGCTGAGATTCATATAAAAAATCAAGAAACATGTAGAAGAGTATTTTTTTTTAAATTTAAAAACACATCCAGAGACAATCAAAGACACTCTATATAAATTATTTTCATTACAATACATTTTCTAAAGTTTTAAAAGAAAGTTAAAACAATTCATTTATTTATTTGAATATAATTATTTATGTTGTAATTAATAAGTTATTGCGGAAGAAAAACATAAAACAAGAAGTCTTTTAAGAACGACATTTTATTCTAATTTATTATTTCGCAACGATTTGAGTACATACAAATAAAGAATATAAAAGCAATGTAAAAACATATTAGCAATAATGTCATTAGTAATTAGTAATGTTTATAATTAATGTCCGTTTTCTGGTACATAAAGTTCCTTTTGTTTCGTTGGATAATATAAATTGGTATATATATTTTTTATAAATTATTATTTGCAATTTCATTTTAATAAAGATAACAAACAAAGAATTTTAAATTAATACGGTAATAAAATGATAATACATAAAATATTAAAAAAAGAGGATTATTTTATCTTCTATATGATTTTTCTTAAATCAAATATGATATTATATATGGTACTAAAATACCGACAATATTTTTGCATCGCAAATTTAATCTTAAATTCTTATATATACATACACTGGTGTCCAAAAGTTAAGCATAATTGGTAATTAAGTAATTATTTTTAAGTAATGAAAGAAATATGAATCGGAATGTGCTGAAACTCCAGGTGTGTAAACAAAATAGTACGCGTCACATATTTTTGCGAAGAGTTTTCCCCGAAATTAAACAGGGGACCGTCAGCAAATTGAAAAAGAGCGAAGATCTTTTGGATAACCCTGTCAAAACTAATGTAGCAAAAGCGTTCAAACTGCACATTATGATTAATTGCCTTATTGTAATGCACTGTGTTAATTTTTACAAGGATAGCATGCATATTCGTAGAGAAATTAAGTTTTTATAAAAACAGTCCTAAATTTTTCCAAGTTTTTTGCTTATAATTTGCAGAGTTCTTATTATAAAATAATGTTCTTTTCTGAAAATATGACAAACATCATTGTACACAATACCCTGTCATCAGAAGTTAAAAATAATAAAAAATGTATGAAAAATGAGTATTTTTAATAAATAATTTGTCATTGCGCATGCGTCAACGATATCAAAATGTCATTTACATATTGTGTTAGCTAAATGTATAGAGCAACTTCTGTAAAAGTTTCAAAAACATAGCTTGAAAATTCTGAAAATGGGAGCCTATAGAATCAACTCAAAATCCTTTATTCCCTAAATGAAGCAAAAAGATGAGGGGCTGTATCCATATTCCATTGTTTAGTGCCTACTCAATATTTCACGTACAACTACATTTAGGTAAAACCCCTGATTTTTTTGCTTCCTTTAGGAATAACGGATTTTGAGTTGATTCCATAGGCTCCCATTTTCAGAATTTTCAAGCTATGTTTTTGAAACTTTTACAGAAGTTGCTCTATACATTTAGCTAACACAATATGCAAATGACATTTTGATATCGTTGACGCATGCGCAATGAAAAATTATTTACTAAACATACTCATTTTTCATACAATTTTTATTATTTTTAAATTCTGATGACAGGGTATTGTGTATAATGATGTTTGTCATATTTTCAGAAAAGAACATTATTTTATAAGAACTCTGCAAATTATAAGCAAAAAACTTAGGACTGTTTTTATAAAAACCTTAATTTCTCTACGAGTATACATGCTATCCTTGTAAAAATAAACACAGTACATTACAATAAGCCAATTAATCATAATGTGCAGTTTGAACGCTTTTGCTACATTAGTTTTGACAGGGTTATGCAAAAGATCTTCGTTCTTTTTCAATTTGTTGACGGTCCCCTGTTCGATTTCGGGGAAAACTCTTTGCGAAAATATGTGACGCGTACTATTTTGTTTACACACCTGGAGTTTCAGCACATTCCGATTCATATTTCTTTCATTTCTTAAAAATAATTACTTAATTACTAATTAAGCTTACCTTTTGGACACCAGTATATATATATATATATATATATATATATATATATAAGACCGTTCATATATGCTTTGTTTCTAATTGAAAGAAAGAATTAGGTTGTTTAAAAATTATTTATTATTCTTGTATAAAGTATCACATAATCTGCACTAGAAAGTTATAGACTGTTTCTAAAGATATTCTTACATTTAGAAGAAATGTTTCCGAATACAATGCATGGATTAGCTTAAATTTGCTCTTTTAATTTAATATTTTGCTGATCGAATATCGTCCAAGAAACTGTTGATATCCAAGGCTTATATTTCGATCTCGAAATGTTTGAAATATCTGTTGAACAGTGCTTTTAGTTATTACTGCTTGCTATCTTTACAAGAAGAAAGCATTAGATCCATGAAAATTTCTGAAACGAATTTTGTTATACCAGTTTTTGACGGATTTATGCGTTTTACCTTTCAAAGATTTAAAAAAAAAAAAACAGAAAAAGAAAAATGAAACATCTTTATAACATGTCTGTGTGTGACATAAATTTTGCGGTACTAATTCTCAAGATTTAAAGCACAGAAATTGATCAAATTTTATATTCAGGTGGTCAATAATATTATCTGTTGTTGATTATTTTCTAATGTAAATCACTTGTACGTTGTGATGTTATTCTGTATTTTTTTGCTATTTTCACTGCAACTGTACTACAAGAACAAATACATGAATTTTCATCAAATTTTAGATTCATGTACACTTTGATAAATATCAGTGCCGATTTTGTTTCGAATAAATAAAATAAATGAATATAAAATGAATAAATTACATGAATAAATTATAAATTATAAAATAAATCTTTTTTTTTTATAAATTGCCCAATGGACGACGTTGCATTTTTAGTCGTCTTTTAAGAATTACTGAAAGGAATTTCATGCCTTTAGTATCCACACGATGGGCATTGTCAAACATAGTTAAACTGTCATTTGATTTTGTCAATGGGATACTTAATTTTAAGTAGTAATTTTACGCAGTAACACGTATGTAATATAACAAATATTTGATATTGCCATATTATATTTTGTTTTAATAATAAAATCTCGCCTATGATCCTCTTTATCTATAAGAATCTTAATTAATATTTGATAAATTTTAACTTAACATTCGCAGTGCGTTCACCATCCTTTGACTTAATGCACTGATGAAATAATAAGCCATTTTTGGTATTACTTATTTTTACCTAACATATTTTAAAATATATAAACTATTATTTAAAAAAATAAAATTTGCCATCAGTAGAATATATATTTGGAGATAATTATACCTTTTGATAACATCTACAACGATTAGCAATCCTTTATTAATATTTATAATTTGACCTATTTAAATTTTTTTAATTACTTCTAATGGATTTTGAAATATATTACTCATTATTGAAAAAAGAGATTGTAATCAAAGCAGTGCATTTTAAGGAACACCACACCTTCTGTTAAAATTTACGAGGATCATCAGTCTTTCATTAATAGTCATAATTTCAATTAATATATTTTTTTAATTAATTAATCCTTCGCACTCTTATTCTTATAAATAATTTTATTTTAATCAACCAAATCTCTCCTAGATTGAGAACCACTATTTTTGAATAGAAAAATTCGGTTAAATTTACTCAGAGAAATTTGCTTTTGGATAAAACAAAATCAGATTTGGAAAAGGTTTAGTAGATTTTGGTACAAACTGGCATAGAGACACAAAACAAGGGTTAAAGTTGCGAAATAGTTACTAAAATATATACTAAATCTTTTGTTACATAAAATTTTTTTCTATTATGCTATTTCATTTTTAAACAAAAGTAGACTCCCGATTTGTTCAAACGTAACGTAAAAAAATAAAAAATATAGAAAAAATAAAAAACATTTTTTTTATTATTGACTATTAATAAATATTTGACCTTTTGGTAAAATAATACAAATGTAAAATAAACATTTATACCTTTCAAATTTGTTCCTATGTTGTGTTTAATTTTTTTTTTTTTTTGAAAAACAAAGCGAACTAAATAAGACAATAATGAATGACACTTGAAATGCGTGGTGTTGTATTCCAAATGCAAGCATATTTGAAAAAAAAAATTAAATGAATGAGTGAAATTACGAATAAAAGAAAATAAAGATTTAAAAGTAACTGATTTTTTGGATTAGCTGTCTCTTTTTAACAAATAAATCTTTACAGATACTAATTCAATGCCTTTGTATTCCAGTCCAATGCAGTTATATTCTCCAGTTTTACAGATGGCGCTATACATTAACGTATTCATTACATTATGTTTTTGTTTTAATTTAAATTTTTCTTTCTCACATTTTTATATAACCCTGATGAAAGTCACTTGATGACTGAAATTTTATGTTGTGGATTTTTATAAATGTTTATTTTTTTATGTATATAAATATGTTTTTTAGTAAAGAATTTTTAATATAATTGATTAATTTCAAGGCGTAATAGTCATCTAGTTTATTATTATAAGTTTTTTAATGTAAAAAATATATTAAACGAAAGTATCAGACTTTATAAGAAAATCCTTATGAGAAAAAACTTCAATCTTTATTATTTTTATACTTGAACCTGTAATTATTTTTCTGTCAATTTATGTCTAATCGTACAAAAGTTTCTAATAATAAATTTATCCCACTTTCTAATAAATGTCTATATGCCTTATTCATCATCCTGTTTTTAGCCACATCGTGGACTTCAGTTTAAAATGAAACCTTCATTGATGAAGACATATGCTTTTACATTTTGGCAACTTGAAAGACAAAAACTCAATAACTATTTTAATAGCAAATTAAAATTTGGAATTCTATATTTTTAGAAACAATAAACGACACTTTATGAAGTAAAAAAAATAGTGTAACCCGATGACAAAAATGACGTTGAATTTTTTGGTCTCAAAACTAATTTAAAATACTTTCAAGATTTTTTTAATTTATTTTAGACGAAGAAACTAATTTACTTTACTCAAAAAAGTAAGAATTCCCCAGATAATAATTTTCCCATAGAAATATTTTTTCAGTAAATAAATATGGCACGCAATCTCAATAAAAGCAAATTAATATTGATTTCTAACGTACAATACATTTTATTTATTTATTTATTTTTACTTTTCATCTTTTTTTATCATATCTCACATTTTTTTCATCTAAAAAACAAAAATAACAATAGTTATTTTATATTATATTAGCACATTTCATAAATATATATTTGGTTTGGTTCAAAAATATTGCAAACGTTTAAATATGAATAAAAATATAATAACTTAAAGTATAAAAATAATATTTTTTATATTATAAGTTATACAATTTATTCGAAGCATACAATTAACGGTATTGTGTTACATTATCCGGTTAATTTCACTTGAATTTTATATACAACAACAGAATTAATTGTTAAATAATTTTTGTTTGTTTGTCAAAAAATGCAAAATATCCCCAATTGCTAGAAGTTTTAGAAACGAAAATATATTTTATGAAATCTAAAATTGAACAGATTCCTGTTATTTAAAATTTAATTCCTTTATCAAATAGTGGTCTATCATATAGTATATAACATCATTAATGGAAAATTAATGCAAAATTTACTTATATTATATGCTATTTATGTCACATTAAAGACGAAATTTTGACATATATGTATGAAAAAGGTTAAAAGCATTAAAATCGACGGCCAGTTCCTAACAATATATTTGTTGTTAACTTTCATACTAAAATAAACTACCAAAAACAATTGATCTTCATGATATATATTCAAATTGAATTGAGACAACAAAATATAAAAGACACATTTGGTATTGAAGAATAAGAAAAATCTTTATTGTTTTCTACAACGAAATGAAGCATCACACATAAATCAACAATACATGAATGAAATAAATACAGTACGTAACAGATGAAAAAAAATATGTAATGTAAAAAAAAAAATCCATAATGTAAACGCATAATGTACCAAATTTCTTAAAAATTTCTTATTGGAATGTAATGCAATGCTGTAACATTATATTACAAATAAAAAGATGCGCAGTTGAAGTTACCAAATCACAGACTGCACTACTGTGGGGTTTACGGTCAATATTAACTCACAAATTTTAAACGATATTTTCCACAAGTATTTGACCATTAACTACTGTTAACAGAATCATAGACTATACTTTCTGAGACAATACGGTTCTTGCTGACTTTTGACACATATTAGTGATTTGGCAATTAAAAAAACTGTTGCAAATTGAAATAAATTTTTAGCAAAATAGATTAGATGTGAAACACTGAAAAATATATCTTTAACCTTTTAATGAATCCCTATTTTTAAATACGTTCTAAAATAACCCAATTTCGGTAGTTGCTTGTATAAAATAGATTTTTGACTATCCACTGTAGAAACTATTTAAAAAAAGTAAATTCTAAATGTTCCCTAAATATTTAAATGTTTCAGACATTTTTAACAGCTTAAATACAAATTTAAAATACCTATCTTTGATTTAACTTTGTGAAAACATACAAAAAAATTTCCTATAAGATTTCGACTCTAACCGATAGATGAAAATAGATCTAATTTGTAATACTTTCAAAAAGCAATACTCTGTATAGCATATATTCCGTAAAGCTCCGTAGAATACCTGAGTAAATGTGAACCTACACCTTGTTGATGCGTAGTAAAGGTGCCTTTTTCACATTGGTGGCGATGTCAACATAAAATAATAATATTCGAATTATCAGACTAATATCTTTTTATCAATGTAACTCACTTTGAAATGATTATTTTGTTGCTTCTGATGTTACACGAACAAGTGAATGAGGACTTTTCTATAGAAAGATATTATGTAATAGTACGAACGGTTTTAAATATTTCAGGATTAAAAACTTTTCAACTGCGTTTCTTACAATTCATGCTAATGTTGCAACAGTAGCTCTCCCGGAATTGCACACACTCTATACATAATGCTGGATTTCCGTGGTTGTCATCCCTATATAAACTTATACCACTGCCCTATGATAGACCTAAACTGAGACCAGACACAAAAATGGCAGATGTCGAAACTTGATTTTTTAAGCATTTGCATGGTTCCTTAAAGTTTCGAACCAATTCTATTTAAAAGATTTTTCCGGTGTATTTTTCTGAGATTAGATAAGTCAAAGAAATCATTTTTAAAAAATCAGTATCCATATGGACCGTACATATGGACCGTAATGCATTAAAAAATCCGCACACGATAGCCATTTTTACGTTTAAAAATAATAGACATTTAATAGTTACATTCATCTTCAATTTTTAAAATAGCAATATCGAATGTCATTACTAACTAGGATTCGAACTCTTTTAAAATCAGAAAAATTTCTTCCTTAATTTAAAACATTTATCTTAACATCTTTCAACACATCAAATGCAGATAAAATAAGGACCAAGAGGCAGCAACACTGACAATCATTTCACCCAGTTTACGACTGAAATTCCTGAATTGTGTAGAAACTCGTTTCACATATTAAATCGCAATCGGTCTGTTAAGTCATATCTTGATGGGAATCACCTGAAATCCCGATTTTAGCTGTTGACTCGTTGGATTACCATGGTATTTCCCTGCTACTAGTCAACCATATGTTTAGACTTTTGGCACAGGAAAACAACACTATAAGCCGTGAATTCGATGAGGCGATTGTTAGCGCTCTCGCCTTCCGGTGTGATATCTTTTAGGCCCGGTGCTCCCGTCCGGTTTTTTCAAGTTCCAGCGCCGTTGCGTGCCCGCAACATGTGATACACATGTCCGATTTTTCCAGCTGCGGCAGTAAGAATCAGACCGTCGACAACAATGGACGTGTATTCTAGAAAGCGAATTATTTTTTTCGTTCCCAATGAAAAGTTCAATATTAACGTTTCCTACGTCCACCATCCTTACCGTATTTACGTATTTTACCGGACTTGTGCAGCGCTCAGTAGGCAACAAGGTACTAAAGAACCGGAATTGCGTGTGCGGCACCGCTGCTGTGGGGAAAAACTTGGAAAAACGACCGCAAGGTCGACGTACGTCGCCGCAGTGGCGCCGGAGGTATGTGTGCATGCCATACCTGTTTCCTTTGAATTCTACGCCGTAATTTATCCTTTGTATTCTACTCCGGAACGGCGCCGGAGCTTGAAAAACCGGACGTGTGCACCGGGCCTTATATGTCTTTTTAAGGCGCGGTACACATGTACGGTTTTTTAAGTTCCAGCGCCGCTGCGTGCCCGCAACATGTGATGCACATGTCCGATTTTTCCAGCTGCGGCAGTAAGAATCAGACCGTCGACAACAATGGACGTGTATTCTAGAAAGCGGATTTTTTTTTTCGTTCCCAATGAAAAGTTCAATATTAACGTTTCCTACGTCCACCATCCTTGCCATATTTACGTATTTTACCGGACTTGTGCAGCGCCATGGAGATAGAATAGTTGAAGGAGAACAGAGAAAGTAGGCTTTCACCACAGAACTTAGCCCCAAAGTATTGCCCAGTGCATAGCGTGGCGCTAGTGATGCTGCACTGACTTTCGATCACATGACCTGTTTGACTGGTCTCTCGACTAGTCAGCTAGCGGGACGTAGGGGGCGTTAGATTTCATCTGCTCCAAAACGGCCGGAAATGCCAGCCAGATTCGGAAAGACTTTAGGGGCGAAAGTGGAAGCAGTCTTTGTTCTCCTTCTGTTATATCTATCTTCATGGCAGCGCTCAGTAGGCAACAAAGTACTAAAGAACCGGAATTGCGTGTGCAGCGCCGCTGCGGTGTGGTGGGAAAAAGCTTGGAAAAACGACCGCTAGGTGGATGTACGTTGCCGCAACGGCACCGGAGGTATATGTGCATGCCATATCTGTTTCCTTTGTATTCTGCGCCATAATTGCTCCGCCGCAACGGCGCCACAGCTTAAAAAACCGTACAAATTCACCGGGCCTAAAAGATATGCGAACAAAATACAACAAACGCAAAACATAACTTAGAAATGATTACAAAATATTTGTCATGCAGTTACAGAAGCAAAAAATCAATAATATACAGTCTAGTCTCTATATAACGAAATCCATCGATCAGAGAAAAAAATCGTTATATAGAAAAATTCGTTGAATAGATAAAGGCAATTTTTTTCATTTAATGTTTAAATTTTGAAACAGAATTGTTTTTGAGGTGTTTAATTAAGTTTTTGAAATATTTAACTGAATTTTTTTCAGAATCTCAAACATTTTCGCCATTTTTTCCCGGTGTC
This sequence comes from Maratus speculifer, assembly GCA_964019185.1. NCBI lineage: Eukaryota > Metazoa > Arthropoda > Arachnida > Araneae > Salticidae > Maratus > Maratus speculifer. The sequence goes on along the minus strand of OZ025292.1, from coordinate 161,125,461 downwards.
TTATTATTATTATCAAAATAATTACTTTATCAGAGAGAGTTGTGTTTAAACTATAGTCCATTTTATGCAGATGCAGTAGAAGGTAACACCAGCAAAGATGGCATTTAGTAACAATTCTTCATTCAAGTGATCTCTCACAACAAAAAATGCTCCGAGTAGTCACAAACAACAAACATCCTCTCTAAAGTCTAAAAGTAATGAAAGTTAATTTAGGTAGACGAAAACCTGCTGAAAAACGACCTTTTCTGAAATTCCCTTTTATCCCTGCCTTACTATCCTGCCTTAGTACCAAGAAACAAACACCATTTTTAAGACATTAATGGAATAGTTTTATCTTTTAATATGCTTTGTGATAGTTCCAAATCGAATCCTTTAGCAAGCAAATGTTTCAATCTTTTCCAAGAACGCATGTTCATCTTGGCTAAAACAAAGTCAAGCGTAATCATGCAAAAAGATGTTTTTCTTTGGGGGGGGGGGGGGTTGAATGCCTTTTTTTTCGACATGAGGAATAAGGTAGAGGAATGCAACTATGAAATATAAACCTGAAATCAAAGAAAAAAAATATTCTATAAATAATTTGAAGTTTTTCTGAATTTATAATATAACATTTTCGAAAAAATCGTTAAATGGAGATATATATATTTCGCGATATGTTTTTTAGTGTAATCATAAAAAAATTAACCTTTCCTATAAAAAATTCGTTAAATAGAGAAATTCGTTGGATGGAGTTTCTTTATAGAGAGACTAGACTGTATACATTCCAAAGTACATGAAAAATACAGGTACAAATTTTGCAATTCATTGCTTTAATATTGATTCAAATATTATCTATATTATAAAGGCCAAACATATCTGTGCGTAACGCATACGTCATTTTGTGAATGGCAACACTCCCCAATGCAATTTTACATTCTTAAACATCGCACATTTTTAATTTTCACACCATAGTATAGAGAAAAAAATTACTTTTAAATGCAATTTGTTTCAAAGCTGTATCTCAATTTGTTACTGAGACATTAATTTTTTATAGTTTTTATTACCAATTTTGGAATTGTGGCAACTCTATTTTCTCTTAAAATTGAAAAAAAGAAAAGAAAACAAATTAAAATACGTATACTTTGTTTAAAAGATCGTCTGTTATTAAATTCAGTGATTTCGGGTTTATTATTATTTTTTTCATCAATTAAATGACTTCAAGTTTTGAGTTAAAATGATTTTAAAAACATCAAATTAATATACCATTTTTTTAAACGTGGTGGAAACAGATATGAGAAATGCGTGTGTAAATTTAAAGAAGATGAAAATTAAGACGTGTTTTAATTTCGCGTGAAATTTTATGATCCTGGCAATTTGGAATAAATTTTATTTGTTTCATTAGCATGCATACCAAACATAAAAGCTCTAACTGATAACTTCATCACAATGACTGATCCTTATTATATTTTACTGATTACATGGGCAATTAAAGTTTAATTAAAAAAAAATTGAACAACCGAGTTTTGTAGTACTTTGTTAATCTGAGCTTAAAAAAGTATTTATTTGAGAGTTAGATTGATCAATATAAGATGCATTTTTTATAATATTGATTTGAGAGTTAATTGATTAATATACGATGCATTTTTTTATTGTAACTAATTTTGTAGGTTAATTATAAATCAATGAAACAGTTCCTTCTTAAACATTTTCTTTCGTCAAATTTCGACGGATTTCACCTCGTGTATTTAATTTTAAAACACATATTTTCACATGTGCATAACAAGTGTAAAATGTTTTCATTGTTGCATAGTTTGAAATATTTTGCTCCTCCAGACAATTTCAGAGACGGTGAAAAGAAATGTATGTATTTAATTTATATATAACAAATCGTTTGAATATAAAAAGTAATAGTCAATAAAATTTAAAGGTTATTTTAGTTAGTAAAATTAATCTACAATAAAAACACATGCATAAAACTTTAAACATCATTTTAAGATGTAGTTGATAATCGTATTACAAGTTTAAACAAAATTCATGTGAATAAGATGCACAAGTTTCCCAATGAATGCATTGAACCTAAACGTGTTAAACGTCATTAATTGAATACGGGGATAAGACTTTGATGAAATTATTTCTAGATCTCTATTTGCCAAGGGTTAATTCTGTGTTTTCTAGAATTTATAGGTTCATAAATAGAAAATAAATGCGTATTCATTTCAGACCCCAGGGTTTATTTATGTACTTTTTTCATATCAATCACGGATTTATGTTATCAAACTTAACAGAGGTTTTTAACAAAATCTAAGAAACAATAAACAGAGATAAAAATTAGATTTTATTTTTTATACACTAATTAGAAGATACGTGGGTATTCAATAAGCTAAATTTTTGACATTTTCCCAGGATTTTTCTATTACATTGCAAAAACATTGAAGAAGATTAGATAAATGTATATTTAATGTTTCTTTATTACTGAAGGACACAACAAATGGTATCGTTGCTGGCAAGATCTGCACAAATTTAACATAGGTGTTTGGTGCACCTATACCCCGGATTCATACAATAATAAAAACCCAAATAATGATATCTTGTAGGGGCATCAAATTTAGTAGAACCTCATGATTGTGCGACCTAGTCAGATAATTGACAACACCGGAAAATACAGTTATCAGGTTGTCATTGATAAAGAAAATAATATAGTCATTGCGTTGTGTAATGTTTAGTAGATTACCTAACCTATGGCCCTATTGAATAGCTAAGAGACAAAATAAGACTTAAAATACATTAAAATTAAATTTCCCCGTAGTTAGCTACAGAACCCTACAAAATATATTTACTCACTATTAACTTTAGACAAAAGAAAAAAAGAATTAGAATTTTAATTAAATATGCAAGTATTGGTTGACTACTGAAACAAAAATATAAATTAGGCCATTAAAAAAAAAAACTCTCATAAATGACAACTAAGTGCTCTAACAAACATAACTCCTTTATTAAATATAAGCACATTTATAATATCATTACAAAAGATCAACTAGAGAAACGTACTCTTTAAGCAAAATGTTACACTTACAGCAAAAATAATCTAAAATTTATATTTAAGTTGGACAATTCGCTCTCTCAGACAAAGTCTCCTGGGCTAGATATTACTCACATTGCATTATGGTACATTGGTATATATATACAAATTTAAGAACATTATAGACAAAAATAACAGTACCTGATACTCCACTAAGCTTAGGAAGCACCATCGGTACCTGGCCGGTGTGTATTGATTCAGGGGCACATTTTAGAAGTATCCCATGCGTTTCACTAACAAAAAAGGGCAGGCTTTAATGGTGGGCACTGGTAATTTTAGACTTAAAAGCAGCACCCTAAAATCTGAACATCCTCAGCCACTCGCTTCTCTTCCTCTATATCGTCTCTCTCTTTTTTCTAGAGAACGAGGAAAACTCACTGTGTGTCCAAAATTTGCATAACAAGTCCTGACTGGTGAGAGAAAATTAACATACACATCTTAATTCTACTCACCAGCCAATCGACTCTCCTTGCCCACGCCCCTCGTGCATTAAGGGTCAGAGGGCCCCCCTTATACTCCGGGGCCCTACACCCCTCGTATTTCCCACGTGACCAGCTGGGCCTCACACGTAGACATGACTCGTCTATAAAACATAGGGCCATAAAAGACCTACTTTTTTTGTATCCCCTGTCAGGGTATGACTTTTATGACTTTGCAGTACAATAGGTCATATATCTATACCTCGTACTCTGCAATTAAACCTTCCTGAATACAAAAACAGATACATAATACTGCCCTTGTAAAAAAACAAACTACTAACAATCCTATTATACATTTAAAAGACACATTAAAAATATTCAAATAATAAAAATAATAATAAAAACATATGTAATAAAACAGCAGTGAATCTATATACAATTATACAATTATTCTTTTGCGTTTAAAGCCCCTTAAAATGTTGGAATCACACCAACAATCGTAAAGCACAATAAATAAATTACTTTTTAATTTTTGTATATTTCATTCATTTCTACTGAAAGTGATTTTGATATAACGCGCAGTTTGCTAAAAAGCGCTGTTCGAAACAATTTGCATTTTTTTCAGTTCTGTTACCTGTTTAGCTCCATTCAAACAATTTTCTCTTTTATTTAGCATTATTTATTTACGTGAAAAAAAGTTGTAAAAATATTTATGTTATAGAATACAGCAGGTCTGCAAAGGATTTACATTTTTATTATTTCAATTATTACAAAAAAATATAATTTAATGAAAATATCTCATTTCACTCTTAATACAAACTGAAAGTACATTGTTATGGAAAACACTATTAAATATTGAATTATCCCAGGTAAAAAAATCAGCAAAAAACCTTTAGAAAAAATAAGATTTTACAGGGATTTTGAAGGTTTCTACAGGGATTTTGAAGGCAAATTAAAAGCGCAGGTTTATTTCAGGGAATTTACTGTTTATCAAAAGATTTTATGCAGGCATTTATCTGACCTCCAAATTAATAATCGGGTATTTTGAAGGTCACTTCAGGTATTTTGAAGGAAATTGAAAACTGAAACAAAATGCACAGATTTTTAAAGATTGTATAGAGGCTTTTATCAGCAAGTTAATGGCTTTCAATTTACTTTTAGTGACTTAGCTGATTTTCGATAAGTATACTTCAGGTATTTTGAAGGAAATTATAGCCTTCAATTTATCTTCAGTGACTCAGCTAATTTTTGATAAGTGTACTTCAGGTATTTTGAAGAAAATTATAGCCTTCAATTTACCTTTAGTGACTTAATGACTTAGTGAATATTTACAATTTCTTAGTTCAAGCCTTCGTTTTGTTACGTGAGGACGTGTCCCCAAAATGTTCTTCAAAATACAAGAAAAGGCGCGACCCACGGCCCGCGGGACAAGAACATTCTATTGATTTAGTTACGAGAATATCTCAGCTACATTTTGAGGTAAGTTGCATGTTTTTAGGACAATTATTAATTAAATTATAAGTAATTAATTGTCACATCCCTTTGCCAGTTAATTCCATTGGCGCTTACAGGTACTAAGTCCCACAATTCTAAGTATTTAATTACTTAAACTCTTAATTAAAAATTCCCAAATCATGTAAAAATCATCTCCATAGTCTAATTTTCAATCAAGATTAGTTTATAAAAATCTTCTCATAAAAATTCTCGCGTTAATTAAAGTTTTATTATTATTTCTTCCAAATTAATCTAGAACCACGTGTTCGAATTCGAGCTAAATAACGCTAAGTTCAGCCTAATGGGGATAAGTATTAAGATATATATCCACAAGATAGCGTCCCATTCACCCTTGCTGGCAGCAATTCAGACCCCGTAGCGACCACGTGGAATTTCTGAACTTTGAAAAAAATCTGAAGATTAAAAAACTTCAAAACACTACACTGGCCTCAAATGTACCCAGTAATTATACATTGTAATTATATTTATATATTGTAATTATATGCATTTATATAAAAAACTTTAACTATTTTTTCCATTTTTAATGTTTTAATTTCTAAACTTAGAATATTTTTCGACTTTTTTTTTTCATTTTATCGCAAAAATATTTTTTTTCGAATTTTTAGATAAAAACTGGGAAATTGATTAATTATTACATAAAATTAACGATTTTAATTAATTTTCTTTAAAATTAAAAACTTTTTTTTAGTACGGCATTTTTGTTTTTACCGGTGATCGGCATGATTACGCCGCACTCATCGTGCTATCCATCCAACCGTAAAACACTAATTTCTAATTATCTCATTAATTATTTAATATTTATTCTTTTTCGCTGGGTTCCTATACCTACTACTTCTAAATTGGGGGAGGAGGGGTTATTGTTTATTTTGAGTACAAATGTGTAATTTAAATCTTTGTTTTCACACATAACCAGGGAAATTGCAGGTTTTTTTACCTTTAAGAAACCTTAGTTCCAAATACCTGTAAAATACCTGAATATTGTTTTTTTAGGGAAAATGCGGGTTTTTTTCCTTCAAGAAACCTTAGTTCCAAGTACTTTCAAAATACCTGAATATTGTTTTTTCAGTTAAAATGCGGGTTTTTTACCTTCAAGAAACCTTAGTTCCAAATACCGGTAATTTACCTGAACTTTTTTTTAAAGGTTTTTTGCTGATTTTTTTTATCTGGGATTCACTATATCTTTTAATTTCTTTTAAAGTTATAAATTCATTTATATTCAAAATTTTCTACAAATAAAATATCTTTATTTAGAATTAAAGTAAAAAAAAGAAAGATATATATATATGTGACGATTTAAGGAGAACTCGAATTATTTCCACTGGTTAAAAAGAAACACGCAGTCATGGCAAGCGAGGGAAAAAACAAAATAAAATAATAAATGTAGAAGATCCAATAATTAGTCATGGGCTGCTGTAAATTCATTTATTAAATTCGTAATAATGAGGAAGGAAAAGCTCCTTTTGCAAAAATTCCATCATTATTTCAGCGAGCTGTCCTCATCGAAGAAGCAACCCAAGAAATCTTCTCTCTCATCTCGAGACTTCCACCTTCTAAACTAAAAAAGAAAGTACTGGAACATTCTGTAACCTCAAACCATCATTCTTTTATGTAAACAGAATTCTTGTCCAGTTACGAGGCTATTTTAAACAGACGATAAATTTATTAAAAAAAATATTATTTAACCAATTTATAATTGACTCAGAATTTTAAATATCTTACGCAGACGATTTTTATAAATGATTAATTTTAAGAGAAAAAGAAAAGAAATGAATTTATTAATATGCACACATCAAAGGTTGACGTAGGAAAAATAAATAAATAGATAAAATAAAATAATGATATTTTTTGAAAGGTATGGTTTTGGAATAAATTTAATAAGACTTTCTTAAAAAGGGTTGATAAAAACATAGAAGAAATTAGTTTTATTTGGAATATTAAGAAATAAAGTTTTAATTAAGAATATTTTTAATTTAGAGCCATCTTTTTAAATTTACGCATACTGGAATAATGTTTTTTAAGGCAAATTAAGAATTTATGTCGTCTGCATAAGGATTAACAGATTAGATTTAGAAACAAGATTTTAATTTAATAATTTGAAGTAAGTACGGAATATTATTATAAGAAAATTAAGATAGTATAAAGGTTAGTTTTGGCGAAAAATTTTTTAATTTGTAATATATATATATATATATATATTCAAAATATGTAAATTGAGTTGAAAAGTTAACTTTGTAAAATTTATTATTCTAAAAAATAATATAAGATTATTTTCGTTTTAAAAGAATGTAAATTAATAAAAATCTGTTCTGGATCTTGTTTTTTGATAGTAAACAGGAAGTAACTTTCTTGTGAAAATAATGAGCAGCGAATATGTTTTGTTTTATATTTATATACATTACAACTTTCGAAAAAAGAACCAAACTGTCAGATACTAAAGAACTGATATGCTTTTGTGTTTCTCAAATTTTGTTGCATTATACAATAGATTTTTTCACGTGAAAATTAAATTGAATGAATAAGAAAATTTTTCAGATTTCACATGATTTATTATTCATTATTTTAAAAACTTTAATGTCATTTATATTACTTCAAAGATACAAAACAATTTAAAAAATATGTTTTTGAAAAATAGTACCTCCAGGCTTATTTAAAAGGTTTAGACGGTGCAAAGCACTTCAAAAACTCAGCAAAATATTTTTTCGTAACAATTCATTTAAATTCGATTCCCTAAAAAAATATCAATTTCGTGTCAATACTTTTACATTTATTGTAAATAAAATTTGTTGAAGGTAAATTTGGAGTTAACAAAAAAATTATCCGTAACATGAAGTTGAAAACTGTTTGAAACTCATAGATTTCTTTTGTAAAGACAAATAAAAATGTCTGTGATATTGTTCACGTTGTTATTCTAAAATAACTTAAAATTATTTTAATTATGCGTTTAATAAAAAAGTAATAAAATATAAGATAATAAAAATTAATATAAAATAGGAAGTTGTTTAAAAAAGGCGACGAATGATTTAAAATTTTGACATTTATAGCCTCAAACAGATTTTTTTAATCAAATATAGAAATTGCTACGAATTTTTTATTATATTTCCTACTTTTTAAATTTTAGAGGCAAAATAACATGGTTGCTACAATCTTTAATGAATTATCGATAATGGATAAAACGAAAATCACATAAATAAAATTCATAAATAACTAGATTTCTGAATTGTTACTTTCTCAGTGACTAATCAGGCAAAGTATTCCAATCGTGAATTTTAAAATTAATTTTTGAAATATCATCATTGAGATGCAATTAACAATATATTTTTAATAAGTCGAAATAAGCAACGTAGAAATGGAGTATTTTAACTTACCGTAATTGTCTCCAACTAATAACAATTTAAATGATTACACTTTCGAATAAAAAAAACTTTATAAAATGGCTTTTCTTTGAGCAAACAGCTGACAAAAATTAGTCAACAAATGTACTAATCATTAAAAAAAAAAATATTATTACTATTGCTGCACAAAAAATTATTTCCGCCTCAAATGATTCAATATTGTTTTTAAATGGCTAATTACTCGGAGTGTCACAACCACAGGTGGCATCACCATAGATTTGTGATTAAACAAATGCACAAAATTATGTTTTGACTTTTTTCAATTTTGTAAGCAGGAAAATAAAGTGGCATATATATATATATATATATAACTGCGAAACATATATCTACAACTTCGCAATAATTTTGCGTTTTCTAGAATATATTGATTCATAAATATTAAATAAATGCATGTCCTATCCAGACCCCCCACTCAGGATTTATTTATGTACTTGTTTTAAAATGTCATTTATGAAATTATATTAAAGAACTGATAACTAACAAAGGTTGCACTGCATAAAAAATTAAAATTAGTTTTTTGTACGTAAAGTTTGATGACACATGGGAACTCGATGAGTACATTTTTGACAATTTCTTATGTTTTTTGTTAAAGTTATTTTTGAATTTTAAAAACATAGAAAAACATAAAATAAATATATTTAAAATATTTTATTACAAATAGACTCTACAAATCGTATCTTTTCGCACAATAAAATTAGTTATGTTTCATTTTTTGTACATTTTGCGCATTTGTGATGCAAGCCATTTTTATATAACACGTAGCTCGCTACAAAAGCACTGTAAGAAAAAATTGCTGTTTTGTTTAGTTCTCCTATCTGTTTCGCTATATTCAGACATATTTTTTTCCTTTTTTTAACACTATATATGTGCATGAAACGAATTTGTAAGTATGTGCATCCTGTAGGATGCATTCAATCTAATGAAGTTAATCTTTAATTGATTTCACGAATTATCATACGGTAAATTTTCATCAGCCAATTCCTTTATTTTGTTTTCTTCACTTTCAACTGACCTTTCTTCTTTATCAACAAACTAATCGCATACATTTTTTTTACAATCGAAAGAAAAAACAATGGCAGTGTGTCAGTCTAATATTAAAACGTAAAGCAACTTTCTAAATTAGAAATTGCTAGTTTAAAAGTAATTTGTTCAAAAGCGATACAAAATTTTTATTTCAAACAAGTACTTCTAGCCCTCCAAGCGTCTTGCAAATGAATAAAATTGTAATGTTATTTTCTCTCCATTTTGTTTTAAATGTTCAGAAAATATGATTATTTCAATATTACATAAAAAATCTTATTTTGGAATATAAATGTAATCCTTGAGAGTCTTAATCATTCTTCAATGCTTTGAAAATTCATTAAATTTATAGAATTATAATATCTTAAACATTGCTTATATTGCAGTGAAACCTGGAGCTTAGTGTACGGAATATTATGGACTAAACGCTTAGAGGGTTAAAAAAAAAAAAAAAACATTTTTTATTTGCATTTTTTTATGTTTTCTTGTTTCAATCATGAAGCTTTGTTCTCAATAACTTAAATTTAAAGGTATTAGGTAGCTTTCACTGCAAAAAGTAAAAAGCTAACTTTTGCAGACGTCCAGAGGAAAGCACTTCCAGAAAATTTTGGTGTTTTTTTACCGATCATAACATCCAAATCCCAAAACCACCCTCCATAAATATATATATATATATATATATATATATATATATATATATATGTAAGAAAATACAAAAAATCAAACCTATTAATTACTTTTTTAATAAATCGCCCCTCAATGTGGATACGGGCCCTATGACCACGGGTTTTACAGGGCAATAAGAAACCTAAGTTTATCATATTAATTTAAGTAAAACACATCGCATTTTTAACTGGTAACCGCTATGAAGAACTGTCGCATTTTCATAGAAGAACAGATTTCCAGGGAATTAGTTTTAATTACGATTTATTTAGACATTCTAAAACAGAGCAAAACCTTTTTACAGGTCTTTACAGTATGGTTTCTCGAGGAAAAGTGCGTAGATGTATATTTGAAATTCCTCATCTCCCGAGGGGTTACCAGTTAAAAAGGCCATGTGTTTTACTTTAATTAGTACGATAAACATTGGTTTCTTGTTGCCCTGTAAAACCCGTGATTATTAGTCATGGGGCCCGTATCCACATTGAGGGGCGATTTATTAAAAAGGTAATTAATAAGTTTGATTTTTTTGTATTTTCTTACACGCACACACACACACACACACATATATATATATATATATATATATATATGTGTGTGTGTGTGTGTGTCAGTATTATATAATATATATCTGATATTTGTCATGCTGTAACTATCGTATATGTGAACCGATTTCAATGAAACTTGGTATGTACATAGTACATACAAGTGTCTCGACCGAGTTCGTTGGCCAGCATCATCCGCCATCTTGTTTTAAAATAGCGCCATTTATTTATTTTTTTAATTTAAAATTTAAAATTAAACGCGAAAAAAATAAATGTTGAAAAATATTTTTCTTTTATGAGTTAAAACTTAAAACAAAGATTCCAGAACACTTTTTATTTCGTCCATATCTTAAAAAAATGACTGAGTTATAGCACTTTTAATTTCTAGTGTTGCTCACATTTTGAAATGATCTGATTTTCGTCACGTGATAACACGCATATTTATAAATCGATTTGGATGTAACTTGTTGCGTATATAGCATATACCGATGTCTGGATCAAGTTTGTTGGTCAGTTTCATCCGCCATCTTGTTTAAAACTGGCGGCCATTTAATTTTTTCTTAGTTAAATTTAAAATTAAATAAGAAAAATTTAGAAATCGAAGAATATTTTTCTTATATGTGTTTGATTTTGATACAAAGATTTCAGAGCATTATTTGTTTTGTTTATATCTTAAATAATGAATGAGTTATAGCACTTTGGATTTCTAGTGTGGCTGACATTTTGAAACAATAGGATTTTTGTCCTGTGATAACATGCGTATTTATGAATAGATTTGGATGTAACTTGGGGTGTACATAGTACATACTGAGGCCTATAACGACTTTGTTAGCCAGTTCCATCTGCTATTTTTTTTCAAAATGGTGGACATTTTTTTGAAAAAAATTAAAATTTTAAATTAAGTACAAAAAATTTAGATATGAAAAAACATTTTTCTTATATGCATTTGATCTTCATACAAAGATTTCAGAGCATTTTATGTTTCGTCTGTATCTTAAAAAATGATTGAAGTATAGCACTTTTAATTTCTAGTGTTGCTCACATTTTGAAATGATCTAATTTATCGTCACGTGATAACATGTGTATTTATAAACCAATTACGATGTAACTTGATGTGTACATAGTACATACCGATGCCTGGATTGAGTTCATTATCCAATTCCATCCGCCATCTTTTTTCAAAATGGCAAAATATTATTATTTTTTTTATTTAATTTTTAAAATTAGGTACAAAAAAGTAAGAAATTGGAAAATATTCTTCTTTTCTGAGTTTGACCTTGATACAAAGATTCCAGAGTTTTTTTCATCTATATCTTAAAAAATGGCTGAGTTATATCACTTTTAATTCCCAGTATGATTGATACTTTTAAACGGTGTGAAATTTGTCACGCAATAATAAGCGAATTTATGAACCGATTTTAATATATCTTTGTTTGTACATAGTACATACCAATGTCTCGCTCGAGTTCATTGGTCAACTTCATCCGCCACTTTGTTTAAAAATGGCGGACATTTAAGTTTGCCAAAAAACTTTAAAATGTATAATGATGTACAAACAAAAAATTAGAAATTGAAAAAAGGTTCTTTCTGAAGTGTTTGATCTTAATGCATAAATTCTGGAGTATTTTTTTTTTTTTTGTTTTTCCTTAAAAACGCTTGAGATATTTCAGTTTGAATTTCTAATGTCTGTGAATTTTTTTTTTTTTTTTTTTTTTTTTTTTTTTTTTTTTATCAGTTTGCCGCGACAGCACTAGTATATATATTATTTGATTTCGATGTGACCGTGCATGTGCACATGAATTAAGATTTCGACCAAGCTCATTGGTGTGTTTTATCCATCATGGTGTTTTAAAATGACATACACTTCGTGATTTCGTGAAAATCGGCCACCTTAGAAATCGCTTAAAATAAAACCTGCTTGGATAAAATGCGACTAATTTCTAAACAGTCCCATTAATATTCATTATTGACAAAAACTAGTATTCAATCTCATATAATAGGGCTCCACTAATTTGAGCTTCGTATGTTTGAATAATTTAACTTAATTTAAAATAAATAAGTAAATGAATAAGCTATATGAAAGCTTCTCTTCCTCCCGGTACTACCGGAAGGACTTTTTTATCGACAAATTGATATAAATTCAGAACTAAATCACGATTTTTGTATGGAATTCTTAAAAGGAAAATAATTGAAGAGATGAAATTTACTTTTATTAGAGCAAAAAAATGTTAAAAAATTTTCCACAAATAAAAAAATAAAAATAAACAGTTACATAGAAGATCCAGGCATATCTTTTTCTTATTCCTCTTATTCAAACAATGTGAGGTATAACCAACAATATGAGATGTAATGTGGTCATATTCCGACATCACTGAAAAAAGTGTAATTAATAGTGCATGCAATTTTTATGAATATAATGCATGAGTTGCAGGCTTGAATGTCTTTTATCCACATCAACTAATAAAATAATAATTTCTTTAATTTTCATTTTTTAAAGTATTTTTGAAAGGGAAATAAATTATTAGAATACTTAAAAAATAAATCCTATACGAAGACATTAACTTTACTTAAAATTCTTGGCTTTCGTAGAACGAAGTGGTAAGATTCGTTGAAACAATAAAGAAAATTAAAAATGGTTGCTGAGATTAAAAAAAAATACATCAAGAAAAATATAGATGAACACTTTCCCTCTAATATTAAAAACACCCAAGGAGACAGTAAAACACACTTTAACAAATTCTTGTCAATATAATATATATTTTAAAGTCTTAATAGAAATGTAAAAAAAATATATTTATCTGAATATATGAATATAATGAATTAATTATGTTTCAATTAATAAGTTACTGTAGAAGAACAACATAAAATAAGAATATTCTTATAAGAACTTCCAATTCTTTTAAGAACTTCAAAATTCATCTTTGAATTTTTGCTGCTACTGTTGGATAAAATGTTTCAGAAGTTATAATTTCCCAGGAAAAACTTAAGAACTTTACATTTTTTTTAACAGTGTAACATATTTTAAATTATCCACTATTATCTCATATCATTTTCAGAATCTGGTGGAAACTGGTATAGAATCACATTTAATAAGGGTATGCAATTGGTAAAGTTACGAAATAATCAGTAAAATATATACTCAGAGTTTCCCCCAGAGGTTTCAGGGGGGCGCTCCGCCCCTCTTGCCCCTCATCCAAAAACTAGCGCCCCTCTTGTCACTCATTTAAAAAGTAGCACCCTTCTTGCCCCGCATTTGAAAAAACACAGCCTTTGAACAATAGTTGAACGATCTTTTGAAGAAATTTGCCATTTTTTGTGGTCTTTTAACGAAAATAGCAAATTTTTGCGATCTTTTTACGAAATTTGTCGTTTTTTTCGCGATTTTTTTTAGCAAAATCGGCCGTTTTTTTTCGTTTTTTCGACGAAATTTTTTATTTTTTCTCGATTTTTTGATCGAGTTCCTGTTTTTGCACGATTTTTTAACCTCTAGATTCTAGATTCAACTCTTAAAAGTACCCTTAAAAATAAAAAAAAGTGCCCTGAAAATGTAAAAAGTGCCCTTTTCAGAACAGTAGCGCCCTGCCCCTTTTTAAACCTGGGGGAAACTCTGATACTAAATCAATTGTTATGTAAAAGGTCTTACTAATAGGATATTTCATAAAAAAATGTAGACTCTCGATTTGTTCAAACATAATGCAAAGAAAAGCGTGTCTTTTTGTTGATTCCTTACCGTTAATAAATATTTATCCTTTTGGTAAAATAATTAAAAAACAAGCATTTATTTTTGTTAAATTTGTTCCTATATTTTATTTGATTTTTTTCCCATTTCCTTTTTTGAAAATCATAACGAACTAAATAAAACAAAACAAAAAATCCCTTCCAGCTTGGCCTATAGGTGGAGGTAGATTTCGAAGAGTGCTGATTTAAAAAAAATGATTACAGATAAAACCTAGTTTAACAACTTTTTTTGGTCGCTGTCGAAAAAAAATTAATTTCAATTTTCAGCAAGAACTGGTATTATCAAAATCATCTTTAGCGAAATTCGGCTCAAATGCCCATTTTGACAACATATATTGAAATATATTCTGACTTTATTAAATAATCGACAAATATAGTACATTTTATAGTTCCTAAATGACAAAAAACTGTCAACTTAATGCGTTTGAGAGAAAAATTGAATTTAAAAATGAGTCATAAAATAACCGATTGATTATTTGAATACAATTCTTTCATCATAATCGCTTCGGGAAATTTTGTGCGAAGTGCCCACTTTGACAGCATTTTTCAAAATATAGTCAGCCTTTATCAAAAAACTGACCAATACGGCACACTAAACAGTTCCTAAATAAGAGAACCGGTCAGTTGGATGCGTTTGAGAGCAAAACTGAATTTCAAAATGAGTCACAAAAAATGCAATTTGTTTTTTGAATATTTCCTCAAATATTCAATCACAATCACCTCGGGAAATTCCGTTCAAAATATCCTTTTTGGCAGCTTTTTTTAAAAATATATTCTGTCTTTATCAAAAAACTGGCCAATGCGTCACATTATATAGTTCTTAAATAAGAGGATCTGTAAATTGGATGCGTTTGAGAGCAAAAATGTATTTAAAAACGGGTCAGAGAAAACGCAATTTGTTATTTGAACACTTCCTCAAATATTAAATCATATTCACTTCGGGAAATTATGTTCAAAATACCCTTTTTGGCACCCTTTTTTGAAATATATTTTGTCTTCATCAAAAACTGGCACATTATATAGTTTCTAAATAAGAGGACCTGCCATTTGGATTCGTTTAAAATTAAAAATGATTTTGAAAATAAGCCAGAATATAAGCAGTTTGGATTTGGGGATTTTTTTTCTCCAACTCTTATTTTTGTTTATTTTATTTTTGCAATTAGAATTGGTGCTATGAAAAACTTCTCAATATAAAAGTTATAAATAATATTGAGAAGATGTAAAATAAATTTAATTAGATTTGATAATTTAAAAAATGACGAAGTTGTGGATTTTTGTCTTGTTCACCCCCCTTTTTGTTTTCGTTTTTAATTTTTTTCATCGGTAAGAAAAAGTCCTATCAAAAACTTGTAAATACAAAAGCTTTGACTAATTTTAAGAACATTTATAAAAAAAATTTTAGATCTGATATCCTAAGAATCGACGAAGTTATGAATTTTTTCTCCCCAAAACCGTGTTTTTTTTTCGTCCTTTGAGCCCATTTTTTATAAGTACGTAATATAAAATTTAAAGCCATTCTATATCTATTTTAATTAAGAAGTTATGGCGTTTTTCTGTTTTCACAAAAACCCTCCCTATTTCCAACCCTTTGGTCCGATTTTACCCATTAACGAACTTGACCGAGATTTTTAGCCCCTTGATTTTATGTAAAAGTTCGAAGAAGATGTGGATAGCATTATAAAAGTTATCGTGTCCATAAAAAAGTGATATACACCGATATATATACATATAAACTTTTTTTACTGGTGGTAGTTTTGGGGTCTAGAGTTCATGATCGGCGTAGATCTGCAAAAATTTTTCAGAGATTCCAACATGGGAGGACCGCAATAGGTAGTATTTCATACGAAATATACCTAAAATGAACGCTTCTTCAAACAAAAATATATGGTATTGAATTCCAAAATGCATACATAACTAAAAAGAATTTTTAGAAAATGAAATGAATGAGTGAAATAACGATTAAAAAAAAAGAGAGTCTTAAAAAATATAATTTACTTAAGATTTTTTTTTTAATTAAAAAAATCTTAAATGGTGATAATGCACTGCAGTTGTATCTCTAATATTATTTTTTTCCTTTAAACTTTTAACCTGTCGAACTGCTCTGACGAATGTGACTCGTCATCGCTTTTTATCACTGCCATTTACCTACAGTCACAGCAAAAAAATCTTGAAATTTTCGATTTTAAATGTTTTGTTATATATTAATAAATATACATGAGGAAGGACTCTGAAACTCTAGATATTTAAATAAAATAGTGCAGGTCATATATTTTCGAGAAGATTACTTTCCAAAATCCAATATGGGACCGTCAACAAATTGAAAAAGACGAATATCTTTTGAATAACCCTATCAAAACTGCCTCTATACATTTAGGTAACACAATATGCGTATGAAATTTTTATAGATTTGACGCATGCACAGTGAAAATTTATTTAGTAAACCTGCTCATTTTTCATACAATTATTAATATTTCTTAATTTTTATTACAGAGTATTATATACAATGTTGTTTTTCATAATTTCTAAAAAGAACGTTGTTTTTTATTAAGAACTTTGCAAATTATAAGTAAAAAACTTGGCAAAATTTGGGGCCGTTTTTATAAAAACATTAATTTATCCACAAGTATATAAGCTATCACCTTAAAAATGAACACAGTTTATTACCATAAGCCACGTAATCATATTCTGCAGTTTGAATGCTTTTGCTACATTAGTATTGACAGGGTTATTTAAAAGATATTCGTTCTTTTTCAATTTGTTGACATATCATTGAAATTTGAAAAAAAAAATCTTCTCGGAAATATATGATCTGTACTATTTTGTTTATACATCTGGAATTTCAGAGTCATTCCTCATGTATATTGCTAGATATTTAACAAAACGTCTGAAATCGCAAATGTCAAGATTTTTTTTGCTGTGACTGTACATGTAGACAAAGACGATACAGCCACATATATCATCCAAGACCGTTGCGAAGGGTGCAGATGACATAATGGAATGTCGTCTCGAAAAAGAATAAAATTTTATACTATATCAATTATATAAAAATATTATATTGTATTATTTATTTCAAGTTAAACACGTCGATCAGTGGTTCCGCGTGATCTTGGAAAATTTTATTTATCGGACGGCCGTAGATATTCGAGCTTCATTAATCAATACCATTATCGTTAAAGTTCGGTGTGGGAACATGCATTTCAAGACTGCTCGGAAAGTGCTGAAGTCAATTTCTTCTGTTTTACAGATGGCGCTATATAGTAACTTATACATTACATTATTTTTTTGTTTTAATTCTTGTGAATTAATAAAATTTGTTTTTCTCACATTGTTATATGACACTGATGAAAGCCGCAAGGTGGTCGTAACTTATTGGTTCTGTATTTTATTTAATGTTTTAAATGTTTTTAATTGTTGTGTATTTAAGTACGTCTTTTAATAAAGAATTTTTAATGTAAGCGGTTAATTTCAAAATTTTCCTTTAGTTTGTTATTATTAGTTTTATAATGTAATAAAATAATAAACAGAAGCATCAGCTTCATACCTTATCAGAAAAAAATTCCAATCTTTATTATTTTAATACTTGAACCTGTAATTATTTTTCTTTCTTTATATCTTTATGCCATATTCATTATCCTGTCTTTATGCCATACTGTAGAATTCAGATTAAAATGAAACTTTCAATGATGAAGACATGTAATTTTAAATTTTGGCATTTTGAAAGACAGAAATTCGATAACTATTTTTCTACCAAATTAAAAAACGAAATTCTATATTTTTTAGAAACAATAAATGACACTTTATCAAGTAAAAAACAGCTTAATCCCATGACAAAATTGACGTCATATTTTTTGGTCTCGAAACTAATTAAAAATATTCCCAAGATTTAAAAAAAAAAATTTTTAAACGAAGAAAATCATTTACGTTAATCAAAAAAGTAAGTATTTTCCAACTGATGCTTTTTCCAGTGAAATTTTTTTCAGTAAATGAATATTGCACGTAATCTGAATAAAAGCAAGTTAATTTCCTTTTCTAAAGAACAGTTATTTTTCTTTTTTCCCTATAATCTTTTTGCCCATTTCTAACTTTTTTTTCGTCTAACAATAATTTATTCTGTGTTATTTTAGCAAACTTAACTAAAATCTGGTATTTAAAAAAAAAAAAATATTGTAAACGTTTAGATATGAAAAAAATGTATCATAACTTTAAGCATGAAAAAGAAATATTTTATATATCATAATTTATGCACTTTCTTTGTAGCATACATTTAAAGATTTTATGTTATATTTTCTGATTTATTTTACTTGAATTTTAAAAACAACAACAATATCAATGGTGATTTTTTGTGTGTGTGAATGAGATTTTTGTGAATGTTAGAAATGAAAATATATTTTATTTCTCATACATTTTATACTTAATAGTCATATCAGATAGCGTAGAACTAACAGCAGACTTGTAGAGAATTTGAGAAATATCGACAAACTTGACGAATAAGTAAACAAACAAAAAAATATATACCGATAAAAAAATGTTTTTTACTTTCGTTTGTAGAGGTAAAATTAAATGAATTTTTAAACAGGACAAATAAGGACGATACCTTTTCTTCCAGGTGAATGTAGGTGAGTTTTTGTTTTATTCGTTGTCATTGTAAAAATGGTCAGTCACCATAAAAACTGGATGTATAACTTAATTTATTCCATATATTATGTACTTAAGACAATGGTTGGATAATTTATTTTGTTCTTAATATGAAAAAAATGTGCATGAATTATGTAAAATTTAATATACGACCGTTCTTTGCACGTTAAATAATATCGATATAGAAAAAGATGGAATTTAAAGGGAAGTTTGAGAGCCAAAAACTATTGTTGCAATAACGTTCTTTTATGCAAAACCATTTTTTAATGAATATACCTGTGTTTAATTCGTTAAATTATTGTTTGTGCTAAAAATGTATATTGATGCTCGAAGATAATGAAAAAAAAAATAGTAATTAGATTTCGACTATGTTATAATATTTCTACGTTTCAATTTTTATGTTCGTCTTTAAAACATTTTTCTATCAGTAAAGTCTGTCAACATAATAATTTTCGAAAATAATCAAAACACGCAAAGACGCTTCTAGTATAAACACAGAAAGTTGAAAATAATAAAATGACATTGTTTTAGAATTCGCATTGTGTGTTATTCTTTTCAGTGATTTATTTGTCAGTAAAAAATAAATAAATAAATAAATAAATAAATAAAGTGTAAAAGATAAGGCCAATTGTTATTCATAAAATATAGTTAGGTATTTTCATGCATTTGTATGCCAAATCAATTATATGCTGGCTGGGTATTTACGTATTAACGCCACCGCAGTAGAAGTTGCGCCAATAAAGAGCAGTCTTGTTGTTCGCATGCACACGCATTTATCGTTTGAATTCCTTGTTGTTTGCTGATTTTTAACGCCATTATTTTAGTACTACGAAAATGCGTATTTGGGATTTACCAAAAACTAAACAAGATGCAATTTTATTTTTTCAGGAACGATGGTGATGGTACAAAAGTTAAACTCTATAACGGCCCATTTCCCACTGAAATTCGATTGACTTCTTTGTTTTTAAATAAAATGTTATGAATTTTGAAAGTGTTTTGATTTTAAATAAAGTGTTTTATTTTATTATTTGTCAAAAAAATTTTAGGTGCAGATTGGCGGTACTTAAAAAACGCTAACTCTGTACGCAGATAATTATTTTATAAAAGTAGCTTTTTATTTACTTAAAATAACAATATAGCTTACTTTCCATATCAAATAGCTGATATTCATACTGTTTTTTCCTTCGTGAATACTGAAACAATTTTAAAAATTTTTAAATAAAATATTTAAATTGACTGAACTATAAACTGATCGTTCGACAAAAAAATAAAATAAAAATAAATAAATAAAATAATCATGTAGTTATACGAACATAAAAGAAGAAAATAAATTCTCATGTAACGTATATAGTATTATGTACAATATTTCAGCATTTTACCATAAAAAAAGATAGTTGACATATGAAAACAGAGAAATTCTGACTTAAACATCTTCTTATGCTTCGTATACTTGCATATGAGTTCGAAAAATGGAAAGATAGTGTCATTGATCACGTTCCGCGGATCCCGCCGAAGTGAAGGAAGAAAATAATGGTTGTTACTAAATTAAAAACATTTACAATTTAATTTATGTTTAACCTCCCAGCAACTTTATTTTTTAGCATATCGCTGGAAATTTTATTGCAAAATGCTGAAATTTTGTACATAACCATATTAGTGTATGGGATACATTTTGTTCAATGGAATTTCCTTGTAAAGTTTATAAATTCTATTTCTTCAGATTTATTTAATCCCCTGAAAAATGTTAATCGATTCCATAAACTTTTATATCTTTTTTAGATAACCATGCACCAAAAACAGCAAAAGATGACAAAAACAATTCGACATTTTTTCCGAATTATCGGCGGAATATCAGCAGTTGCTCACTGACATTATTAAGGTGACAATCGGTCATGCTCTGTTCAAGTAGTCTAATTCTGCAACAAATCGCACTAATTGATGTATTTTGCTTGATGGCATTTATTTTACGAATAATATTGGCCGGCTTTCTGCGGGCTATTGATGCCCAATCTGTGTCCCTCATTAATATCACTTGCAGTTTCAGTCTTTTTATGTACCATATGACCGATTTCTCAGGCAGTGCTGCCAGTAGCCTGCATTTTTTTTTAATTCCTATTTCTTGGTTGGTACCATTTTTTGAAATTATGAAATTATCCTTGTTGTCACCTTAATTAATAAGTCGTTAAGTAAGGCGAATTTTATTATTCTGAAACACTGGTGCCACAGTATGAATGATTACTCAGGATTTTTAAAAATTGGTACATAAAATTTCTTTTAATATCAAGACTTCTTCACTTTTGTTGAGTTTTTTATGAGGATTTCTTATTTTGGAAAAAAACTACTCAGCAATTTATATATATAGAAAAAAGTTTTTACGTGCAAAGTTTATATAAAATCATGATTTCAATGTCATAGATTTATAATCCACATTACAGGAATTGTTGTATTTCTTTATCAGTTACTTTTATTACAAAGGTAATTTTTATAGGGAAAATTTCACAAACAGTAAACCACAACAATAACAGGGTTCGTACGCTATAAAAATGTGTTACAGAATGTTTGTAAAGAAATATTTGCCTTATCTAATGGAGAAAATTCTGTGTTTAGATATAGCAATCACTACTTTACAATTTTTCTGGTTCAAAACCCCCTAAAATCCCAGGAATCCCCTGATGCGTACGAGCCCTGAATAAGATCTCATCGAAGCTGGGAGAGAGGGTTGGTTGTTTGGTTGGTTGAATGGGGTTTAATGGCGCAAAATCCCTTTAGGGACATGCTGCGCCAAGACCAAATCAAAATAGAAAAAAGTTAAGAGCAAGTGAAAATATGCGTAATTAAAACCAATTAAAAACTACAGTCCTTTGTTAAAAATGCATAAAAATACAGAAAAATATGTTAAATTATAGACGATGCACAATAATCATATAAACACAATTTTAAAGAACACAAAACTTAAAAAAATGAGAGGTAAAAACAACACGGCAAGTGTTAAACACAAGGTGCAATTAAAAAAAGTAAAAATAATGCAGTAATTGTTTAAAAAAAAAAAGGAAATGAGATTATGCACAAGTCAGAATTTAAAAAATGTGAAGTTAATTCGGAATGAATTCGTCAAAAACAATATTCTCTTCTGTACTCGAGTCGTCAGATTCTTCCACATAGTTTTGTAGCAGTTTGGGATCTTTAAATTTTGTAATAGACAGGTTCTGGTGTGACTTGCGGTGTTTTTTTTGTAACAGTCTGTCACTGATGGGAACCTCGGATGGGAACCCTCTCCTTTGCCTTTTGGATCGGTTTCACAGTCTGAAAAGAATTTGTCTTTGGTTATTAGAATCAGATTGATCAACGGTTTTTTTAATGGGCGTAACTTTTTTATTAGGTGTAACTGCATTAGTATTTTGATTAGTGACAGGTTTCGGGAGATTAGAAGCTGAAGAATCAGGATTTTTTTATTGTATATAGTTGCCTTATTTTTAGCCAGGAGTTGAGTTGACCTAGGAGAGAGGGCTATAATAAAAGAAGAAAAGAGCCTGGACCCAGTAGTTAGGAAATCTACAATGCATTTCTATAATCTATAACACCACTTTAGCATCCTACAATTCTCAAATCGTTTACCCAGCTTACCAAAAATCCTTTATTCCAGGTACAGTCGGTTCTCGTTAATTCGAACTCGCCGGTACCACAAGAACAGTTCGAATTATGGAAAATATGAAATGCAAACATGCTTATAATGGCACTATTACAAAGGAATTAATATTATAGTGTTTTTTTTAATTTATTTTGTCTGTTATCTTTAGAATATTACTTATTATTAAATTAAAATATATAAATACATAAACTAATTAATGGATTAGCAACAAACACAATGGAAGAAAAATTTGCAGTGTCACTGATGGACAGACGGGGCACTAGGAAAGCGGATTTCAAATGCATGAGACTATATGTATACTCGTTTGGAACAATTGCCACAAAAATTAAATAAAGAAAGTTATTCAAATGATCAGAAATCCGTGAGAAAGAAAAGAAATATGAGAAATCGGAATTCTCATTAATTCGAATCAAATGAAATCAAGAGAAAATGAGTTCCAATTAATGAAAATTTTTAACATTACTCTGCTATTGAAAATATCGGGACTCCATGTTTAGTTCGAATTAAGCAAAGATTCGAAATATCCGATTTCGAATTAACGAGAGTCGTCTATATCTAGAAATTAGATCAATCTTGCGAAAACGAGACAGATTGGGACATTCGGCAGACATTCGAACAGGGACGATTTACTGATTGGGCAGCGTTTAACATGTCTATAATCGATATTTAAGGAATAATAGTTAAGGTGAATAATTTTTTAAATAGTTTTTAGATATTAAACAGTGTATGATCATGTCAAAATATTTTATATTAATCTTTTTCTTTAACATGTTTGCTGCCGCAGACGCGCCAGCGCGTGATATGGGGTACTGTCCAATAGCCATTCACGCGCTGGCGCGGGAAAATCTTGCACTGCTTTTTGTTGTAAAAAGTAAATCGGCTTCTGGCCATTTCTACAGTGCGGCATTAACTATCATCACATCTTCGCGTAAGCGGTAGCTAACGTGTTAATGGTTCCCTGTTTTGCCCATACTCATACGGGCAACGTGTTTTTGACAATCATGATTTGCCCTTATCATGTACGGGAATCCATATTCCAGTGATAATTTATTATTCTCACCAGTAAATTTTTATTGAAAATTTTCCTTTACTTAATTCGAGTATTTTTTTTTCCTGATTGATTTAGACAAAAATTTCTGTTTTTTTACACTGGTGATATAGGATTAAAAATTTTGCAAATGACGCAAAAGATAGTCTTTATTTGAGAATTTTTATCAAAAATATTTATCGGTTAAGTGATTAAGTACTATTTTAAGCGTTTCCACAAATCTTAATTAGGCTTTTAAGATATAGATAATGTAAATGTTAACATTTTAAAAATGAAAAACTGTTATACGATTTTTTTGTTAAAGTAATATCTTATATGAATTGCGTTTTTCTATTTATTTTCTTTTAACTGAAATAATGAAGTCTAGAAATATAATATTAAAATATTATTTAAATGGAAAATATTCCAAGGAAACGTTACGTTCTTATGTGAAATCTCCTTTAAAGGATATCATACTGAGCACTTTATGCCCCACAACGTCCATCGAGATTAACTCCAAATTAAAATTTTGACAGCTAGATTTGCATTCTAAATGTTCAAATGGAATATATTAATCTTCTTTTCTAAGTACATGGTAAGTATCTATATATCAAGAAAATACCTCGAGTAATAACTTTGTATGTGTTTCAAAAATGATCCTGATTTGCATATTTATAACTTTTGCAGTTAAAATGCATTTTAAGGGTAAAAAACTTTTTTTTTCCAATTATAAAACCAGTAGCTGCTTGGCAACAAGATGTGTTACATTTAAACGAATTAGATTTCTTTTTCATTTTTTGGGGGAAAGGATATTATTATTATTTTTTTCTAAAATTAGGAAGATAAATTTAATATTATGTATTTTTAGTAGATACCAAATATCTAGTAAGAAATTGCGTTTAAATTGTTTTGTTAATATTTTTATTATTCCGTTTTTTCTTTCTTTCTTTCAAAACCTGGCTTAGATGTCTTTCGTTCAAAATGGTAAAACGTCAATTTAAGTAAATAAATAACAAATACATTTACATTAATTTTCAGAAAAAATTGTGATTTAAATTGATTTTATCAAACAACAACAAAATTAAAACAATTTTCCGTATAATAATATAATAAATTGTATCGCCACTGAATATGAAAATAAAAGTGTAGTGAAATAGGATTATAATGAAAAATAACATTTGTATTTTCTTAAATTGCAGAAATTTTCAATATTAGTTGAGCTTATTTCGTGTTTCATTATTTCAGCCCGGTATTGTCGCGTACAGTTAAAAACGTTGCGAATTTTTTGAGAGTACAAATCACGCCATCCCTTTAACATAACATAATTTGTTTCTGCTTTTAATTTATACTAAACTATTTCACATTAATATTGGTATATATAACGCAATAACATACTCGAACCGTACTCAACTTTTTATTTAATGTGGATTTGCCAGATAATATAGTAATTGACTATTATTTTCTTCAAACCATATTTTTGTGTCTATTACAGGATGAACTGAGGTGTTGAGAGCAAGTGTGGACTATTCCACTTATTTGGGGTGGAAAATGAGATTGAAGGGGCAAATTTTATATGTCATTCCATCTATTGATTCTAAGATTTTAATTCATTTCAAAACTGTTTAATTCATTCTGTTTCAAATTTCAAACTGATTGAGCCATATAATATTTATTCGAATTTGTGTAACTTGGATAGTAAATTTCCAGTTTAAATATCAATCAAGAAGCTTGGTTTACTGTGGTTTGCCATCGTCATAACAGTATATTCGTTAACAAATCCTGTTTTTTTATGTACTTGTAATCCTGTTTTTTATGTATTGTTCAACATAAATCATTCAGATCTCAGGGATTATGTATGTACTTTTT
Source organism: Maratus speculifer (assembly GCA_964019185.1). Taxonomy (NCBI): domain Eukaryota; kingdom Metazoa; phylum Arthropoda; class Arachnida; order Araneae; family Salticidae; genus Maratus; species Maratus speculifer. The sequence goes on along the minus strand of OZ025292.1, from coordinate 161,099,940 downwards.
TTATTTCAGTTATGGTTTCATATTAACAAACTGATAACTAAGAAACATTGAATAACAATAAATATTAAGTTTTATTTTTTGTATATAAATGTTGATACTTGGGACTTAATAAGTCTATTTTTGACCATTTCTTGGCTATATTTTTCTATATTATCTTAATTTTTGGCATCGAAAACGTTGAAAAAAAGAAATGTGTTTTTAATATTTGTTTTATTAATGAACTTTACAAATGATATCTGAACGCATAGTAAAATTACTTACGGTTTTATTTCTCTACATTTGGTATACTTCTACTGGTAGCCGTTTTTATACTACACACAGTTCACTAAAAAAGCAATGTGTGAAGCAATTTGCTATTTTGTTAAGTTCTGTTACTTGTTCGGCCATATTCAAACCCATCTGTCTTTTAATATTAAAATTTTACGAGAAAAAAAAAATTGTAGAAATGTTTATCCTATTAGATACATCCAGATTAAAAAGGGGATATATCTTTATTGTTTCAATTATTTTTGAAAAATATATTTTTAATGAAAATATTTCGCTTTTCTATTAATTCAAACTGAAAATATATTGTTACTGAAAATAGAATTAAATATTGAATTAATATTTATATCTCTTGAATTTTCTTAAATTTAAAAAATTATATTCAAAATCTAAAATAATTTTATTTAAAATAAAAGTAAAAAACAAAAAAAAAATCTTTTAACGGAGCAGTTTTAGCATAAAAAAACAAAACTGATCTTATTTCTAGTCCATATAAAATATGTGCTATACATTTATTTATTTATTTTTGAAATATGTTAATTTAGTTTAAAGTTAATGGTGCAAAATTTATAATTCTGAAAAAGAATATAAGATTATTTTTGTTTTAAAAGAATGTAAAATAGCAAAATTCTATTCTGCCAGCTTGTTTTATGAAACTAAACAGAAAATAACTTCTTTTGAAAAATAATGAATGACAAAAGTGTTTTGTTATCTATATATTTATATATATAACAACATTCGAAAGAATATCCAAGCTGTCAGAAACTAAAGAATTGATATGTTTTTGTATTTCTAAATGTTGTTGCTTTGTACAAAAGATTTTTTCATGTGAAAATTAAATAGACTGAAGAAGAAATTTATTTTAAGAATTTATTTAAATTTATTATTCATTATTTTAAAAACTGGAATGTTCAAAACAATTTTTTTTAAAGTTGTATTTGAATAATGGTACTTTGAGGCTGATTTAAAAGAATTGGACGGCGCAAAACTTTTCAAAATTTAGTGAAATATTTTTTCATAACAATTCATTTAAGTTCGACTCTCTAAAAAAATGTTAATTTTTTGTCAAAGCTTTTACATTTATTGCAAATAAAATTTATTAACCGTTAATTTTGATTTTAAAAACAAAATTAACCGTTATACTTAATTGTTTATATTATATTATTTTATTCGATTGCAAAAATATTGGAAAGCATAAAATCAATATATATTTAACATTCTTCCACTATTGGAATCTAGAAATGGTATCTTAACACACCGTAAGATTATTTACATTTTCTTCTTTGTACATTTCGCATATTTCTACTGAAAGTTATTTTGATGCAGCGCGTAGTTCGCTAAAAAAGCACTCTCCGAAACAAATTGCTATTTTGTTTTTGTGTTTGTGTTAGTTTCCATTCAAAAAAATATCTCTTTTTTTCTAACATTACTTAATTACGAGAAAAAAGTTGTAAAAATGTGTATATTATAGGACACGTGAGGTCTGAAAAGGATATACAATTTTATTATTTCGATTATTTTTAAAAAGTATAATTTAATTATAATATTTCGATTTTCTCTTAATTCAAAATGAAAAAATATTATTATAGAAAATACAACTAAACATTGAATTATATCTCTAGAATTTCCTTCAGTTTTAAATTCTTTTATATTCAAAATCCTCTACAAATAATTTTTTTTTTAAATTAAAGAAAAAAAAGGGAAATATTTTAACAGAGAAATTTTTACATAAAAAATCGAAGCTGTTTTATTTTTTTCTGTCTATAATTAGTGTGCAACACATTTAATATTTTTTTTTCAAAATATGAAAATTTAGTTTCAAAGTAAATGTTACAAAATTTATTATTCCGAAAAATAATATAAGGTTTTATTTAAAAATGAAAGAATGTAGAATAATAAAAATTTGTTCTGTCATCTTATATTGTAATAGTATACAGAAAGTAACTTGCTTGTGAAAAATAATGAACTACAAAAATAATGTGTTATGTATATATATATATATATATATATATATATGTGTGTGTGTGTGTGTGTGTGTGTGTGTGTGTGTGTGTGTGCGTGTGTGTGTGTGTGTGTGTGTGTGTGTGTGTGTGTGTGTATATAACAATATCAGAAAGAATAACTAAAATGCCAGAAACTAAAAAATTGATATGCTTTCTGTTTCTAAATTTTTTTTTGCATTATGCACAAGATTTTTTAATGTGAAAATTGAATTAAATACAGAAAAAATTTATTTTAAGAATTCACATGATTTATCATTCATTATTTTAAAAACTTGGATGTCATTTATACCACTTCAAAGATACAAAACAGTTTGTTTAAAAATGTGTTTGAAGAATGGTAACCTGAGGCTGATTTAAAAGAATCAGACCGTGCAAAACGCTTCAAAAATTTAGTCAAATGAATAAACTCTTTTTTTCAAAAGAGTTTATTTCAATTCGAAACTATGAAAAACTATTAATCTCGTGTCAATATTTTTACCTTTATTACAAATGCAATTTGTTAAGAATTAATTTTAATTTTAAATACAAAATTATTGGTTAGATAAATGTATATTTATTTATTTATTTATTTATTTATTTATTTATTTATTTATTTATTTTTATTTTTGCATTGCAAAAACAACGGAAAGCATAGTATAAATACATATTTAATATGTTTTTTTTAATTAATTGAATCTACAAAATGGCTAACAAAACCACTGTAAAATTATTTATGTTTTAATTTTGGATATTTTGAACACTTCTACAGAGAGCCGTTTTGATATAACACGTAGTTCGCTAAATAAGCACTCTACGAAAGAAAATTACTATTTTCTTAAGTTTTGCCATCTGTTTCCATTCAAATCAATTTCTCTTTTTTATCTAACATTATTTATTTACAAAAAAAAGTTGTACAAATGAGTATCGTATAAGACATGTCAGGTCAGAAAAGGATACACGTTTTTATTATTTCGATTATTTTGGAAAAGCATTATTTAATGGAAATATTTCAATTTTATATTAATTAAAACTGAAAATATATTGTTATAGAAAATAACAAAATATATTGAATTACACATTACGGCTTTTAAATTTTCTTCAGTTCTAAATTCTTTTATATTAAAAATGTTATACAAATAAAATATCTTTATATGAAATTAAAGTAACAAAAAGAGAATTTTTTTTACGGGGCACATTTAGCATAAAAAATAGAAGCTGATTTATATTCCTGTCTATATTTAGTATGCTATGCATTTAATATTATTTTTTTCAATGTATGTAAACTTAATTTACAATTTAATGCTGCAAAATTTATTATTCTGAAAAAGAATATGAGATTTTATTTTTGTTTTAAAATAATGTAGAATAATAGAAATTTGTTCTGTCAACTTGTTATGTGGTAGTAAACAGAAAGTGACTTTCTTGTTAAAAGTAAAGAACGACCAATATATATATATGTATATATATATGCTTATATATATGTGTGTGTGTGTGTGTATAATGTATACATATGTACATATACGTTACAACATTCGAAAAAAGAATCAAAGAATCAAACTGTCAGAAACTAAAGAATAGAAAAAAATATATAAGATTATTTTTGCTTTAAAAGAATGTAAAATATTAAAAATATGTTCTGTCCTCCGCTCGTTTCGGGATAGCAAACAGAAAGTAAATTTTTTGTGAAAAATAAGGAATGACAAAAATGTTTTATTATATATATATGTATATAAAGGAATGACCAATCTGTCATAAGCTAAATACTTGATATGCTTTTGTGTTTCTCAAATTTTCTTTCATTATACAATAGATTTTTTCATGCGAAAATTGAATTGAATAAAGAAGAAATTTATTTTAAGAATTCACATGATTTATTATTCATAATTTTAAAAACTGGAATGTAATTTATATTACTTTAAAGATACAAAACATTTTGTTTAAAAAAAATGATTTTGAAGAATAGTAACTTGAAGTTGATATAAAAGATTTAGACGGTGAAAAATGCTTCAAAAATTTAGTGAAATATTTTTTCATAACAGTTAATTTAACTTGAACTCTCTAAAAAAACTATTAATTTGTGTCCATAAATTAACTTCTATTGCAAATAAAATTTGTTGAACGTAAATTTGGAGTATAACAAAAAATTAACCGTAGTATAAAATTGAAAATTGTTTGAAACTCATAAATTTCTTTTGTAAAGGAAAAATAAAAGAGTACATAATATATTTCACACTGTCAATCTAATAAAATAACTAAAATTTATTTTAGGTATGCAGTAAGTATAAATATAACAAAATAAAAGATAGGAAATTAATATAAAGTAGGTAATTGTTTAAAACAGACGTTGGATGACTTTAAATTTTTGATATGTAGGGTTATCCAGCCATTCACGGGTCAAGTAAAGTTAGTGCTACGAATTTTTTAAATATATTTCCTTGCTATTAAGTTTTAGAAGCAAATTAAAATGATTGCTACAATCGGTAATGAATTTTCAATAATTGAGAAAAATGAAATCGACCAAAATTAAATAAAAACAAATTCATAAATAAGTGTATTTATTAATTGCTATTATCTCACTGTGCTTAATAATGCATATTTTAATACTTCTGAAGCAATATTTGGATATGAAATACGGGATGAATACATTAAGTCTCGAATTGACTCATATCCCAGGATAATAAACTTTAGTAACAAAAACGCTATCACAATGTACGAACTGAAAGTGCTAAAAAATTCGTGTTGCTCTTACATATTATAATTGTATGGTGCTTATTAAAATTCAGAAGTAAAATATAAATATGCAAAAGCAACAAAAATAGTTTTTTAGTTTCTTGCTAAACTAAATTTTCCCATTATATTGTATATATATATATCAACCGACGGATCAATCAAAAGTATTTCAATACATATTTGGCTATGGACAGTAGCATCTTATTTCCCTAAACAATAAAGTTTTATTAAAGATTTCAGGAAGCGTTGGAAAGCGTTTCATAATCTATGCTTAACGCTGATTTTTCTTATTTAAAAAATTAAACTAAATAAATCTTTTAACGGGATGATTTTAACGGGATTTTAACGGGATGTGAAAAATAAGGAATGACAAAAATGTTTTATTGTATATATATGTATATAAAGGAATGACCAATCTGTCATAAGCTAAATACTTGATATGCTTTTGTGTTTCTCAAATTTTCTTTCATTATACAATAGATTTTTTCATGCGAAAATTGAATTGAATAAAGAAGAAATTTATTTTAAGAATTCGCATGATTTATTATTCATAATTTTAAAAACTGGAATGTAATTTATATTACTTCAAAGATACAAAACATTTTGTTTAAAAAAAAATGATTTTGAAGAATAGTAACTTGAAGTTGATATAAAAGATTTAGACGGTGAAAAATGCTTCAAAAATTTAGTGAAATATTTTTTCATAACAGTTAATTTAACTTGAACTCTCTAAAAAAACTATTAATTTGTGTCCATAAATTAACTTCTATTGCAAATAAAATTTGTTGAACGTAAATTTGGAGTATAACAAAAAATTAACCGTAGTATAAAATTGAAAATTGTTTGAAACTCATAAATTTCTTTTGTAAAGGAAAAATAAAAGAGTACATAATATATTTCACACTGTCAATCTAATAAAATAACTAAAATTTATTTTAGGTATGCAGTAAGTATAAATATAACAAAATAAAAGATAGGAAATTAATATAAAGTAGGTAATTGTTTAAAACAGACGTTGGATGACTTTAAATTTTTGATATGTAGGGTTATCCAGCCATTCACGGGTCAAGTAAAGTTAGTGCTACGAATTTTTTAAATATATTTCCTTGCTATTAAGTTTTAGAAGCAAATTAAAATGATTGCTACAATCGGTAATGAATTTTCAATAATTGAGAAAAATGAAATCGACCAAAATTAAATAAAAACAAATTCATAAATAAGTGTATTTATTAACTGCTATCATCTCACTGTGCTTAATAATACATATTTTAATACTTCTGAAGCAATATTTGGATATGAAAGACGGGATGAATACATTAAGTCTCGAATTGACTCATATCCCAGGATAATAAACTTTAGTAACAAAAACGCTATCACAATGTACGAACTGAAAGTGCTAAAAAATTCGTGTTGCTCTTACATATTATAATTGTATGGTGCTTATTAAAATTCAGAAGTAAAATATAAATATGCAAAAGCAACAAAAATATTTATTATATCATATTGTAGTCAAAATTAATGAATATTTGTACGAATCTTGAATTTTATTGTGTAATTGTATCTTCAAGGAAACCTGAAATATGTAAAATTTTGTCATATTTCTATATATCACACGTAGATCGCTAAAAAGCGGTGCAAGAAACAAATTGGTATTTTGTTTAGTTCGGTTAGCTGTGCTCATTTCAAATCAATTTCACTTTTTTTTAAGCATAAATTTCTTACGAGAAAAAAGTTTTTAAATATGTGAATGCCATAGAATACATCACGTCAGAAAAGGATATATATTTTAATAATTTTGATTATTTTAGAAAAGCAATCGAAACTGAAAATATATTTTTATAAAGAGTTCGAATAAATATTGAATTAGTCACTACATCTCTTTAATTTTTTTGAATTCAAAATCCTTTTATATTCAAAAGTTTCTTCAAATAAAATAACTTTTTTAGCATTTTACAACAAAGTTGAAAAGTGTTTATGCATCCGGTTTGTCTGTCCATCTGTCCGCACTCTAACATCCGTAAATGTACTCGGATTGCTCTGAATTTGTTATATGTTATTCATATTTACCCTAGCACAAACCCTATTGAAAATGAAGTTTCTACTATGATTAGTTTATTTACAGGGATAGTCAAAATGTTTCCGATACTTTACGGCCAATGGGAAAAAATCGTTTCAAATGAATTTTAAAGGTGTACACCCTGTTAAATTTATTTAAACTTACATGGATTCACATAGTGCACTAAAATACGCATTCTGTAAAATATGCTGTCAAAATAATAATTATTCATTTACTGGGCTACTCAAAATAATTCCATTTCACAATAATAAAGGAGGGAATTATTTGCGACATATTTTAATAATGTTAAAAGGTTTCAATTATCATAAGATTGATAAACGCCGCTGAGACTAATATTTAACGCATAAATATGAAGTGCATAGATTTTACAGGGGCACACAAAATATTTCAAACCTTATACTTATATTCGAAATACTGTGTATTATCGATGATAGCTGACGGATGCACTTTAAATTATGATATGCGCTTTGAAGTTTTACAAAATGACTGCAAATTATATGGTGTATATAAATGTTATAATTGATATACAGGGTTACACAAAAGGGCTCATAAAGGTTACAGAATATGAGAATAATTAACTTAAAGGGATAGTTATGCATTTTTACGTTGAACTGCTTTCAGTTTACTAAGAAATGTTTGTAGAATATAATTAAAATGATATACAGGGTCACGCAAAGAATTAGCTACATGGTCACTGATGTGTGATAATTTCTGGAAATGTGATTTAAGTAACTTTAAGAATGCGTTTGTTTGAACGACATTTCAACAAAATACTGACATGTAGTAAAGATACTGAATAAATTACAGGGCTGAACAAAATTATTTAACTATTTTCCATCTATTAGAATAATGTGCTGCAAGAGAAATTTCAGCCAGTTAGGCAATTTCTTGCTAAACTAAATTTTCCCATTATATTGTATATATATATATCAACCGACGGATCAATCAAAAGTATTTCAATACATATTTGGCTATGGACAGTGGCATCTTATTTCCCTAAACAATAAAGTTTTATTAAAGATTTCAGGAAGCGTTGGAAAGCGTTTCATAATCTATGCTTAACGCTGATTTTTCTTATTTAAAAAATTAAACTAAATAAATATTTTAACGGGTCCCTTAGCTTAAAAAAATAGAAGCTGATTTATTTTCCTGTTCATATTTAATGCGCTATATATTTAACATTTTATTTTATTTTTCAAAATAGATATATAAATTATAATATAAAAACTATAAATTTAGTTAAAAGTTAATGTAGCAAAATTCATTATTCTCAAAAATAATGTAAAATTATTTTTGTTTTTTGAAAAAATGTAAAATAATAAATATCTGTTCTGTCAGCTTGTTTTGTGATAGTAAACAGAAAGTAACTTTCTTTTGAAAAATAATCAACGGAAAAAAGGTTTTGTTGTATATATATATATATATATATATATATATATATATATATATATATATATATATATATATATATATATATATATGCTTTTGTGTTTCTCAAATTTTGTTGCATTATGCAATAGATTTTTTCACGGGAAAAATAAATAGAATAAAGAAGAAATTTATTTTAAGAATTCACACGATTTATAATTCATTATTTTAAAAAAACTGGAATGTCATTTATATCACTTCAAAAATAGAAAGCAATTTTTAAAAAAAAAATGTGTTTGAAAACGGTACCTTCAGGCTGATTTAGAAGAATTAGACGGTGCAAAACGATTAAAAAAATAGTGAAATATTTTTTAAAAACTATTAATTTATGTCAATACTTTTACTTTTATTGGAAATAAAATTTGATGAATGTAAATTTGGAGTTTAAAAAAAAATTATCCGTAACATGAAAGTGAAAATTGTTTGAAACTCATACATTTTGTTTGAGAAAACATATAAAAAAATACGTGATATTTTTCACATTGTTATTCTAATGAAATATCTTAAAATTCTTTTAGGGATGCATAGAATATAAAAGTTAAACTAGTCAGATGTAACATTCCAAAATCTTATGCATGTTAATAATTCCTGAAAAATGCAGCATAGGGGTGCCAAAGTTTATGTGGTTTATACCAAAAACAAGTCAGCACTAAATAATGTCAGCTTATAACTGAATCTGAAATTTGATGAAAATGCCTGCATTAGTTTTTGAGACAGAGTTTTTGCAAAAGAATCTGCATAAGAATGCCACATTTTGGGTGACGTACACCAAAAACTTATCTGGATCAAATATTTTTATTCGGTACTAACTGAATCTAAAATTTGATGAAATCCCATGCATTAGTTCTTGAAATACATCTATTTCAAAATTATGAAAACTGTACCATAGCATTTCCACCTGTAAGGCGATTTCCCCAAAACCAAATCAAATCTAGTACATATTAAAATCTAACAAAATCTAGAGTTTTGGGAAATTCCGTGCATTAGTTCATGAGCTCTCAAAATCTGTTTGTCACATACCGACAGACAGATAGACTGATGGACTCACAGACAACCATTTCGTAAAAACATTTTTTGGCTTCTTTTACCTCTGAAATGTGTAACTCCGTTGAAAACTAGATTTCGAATTTTTTCTTGAATCTAATACTTTTTTCTTGTACAGACAGAAAAAAGTAAAAATAAGAGATAGAAAATTAATATAGTTTAAAAAAGACATTAATTGACTTCGAATTTTGACATATAGATTTATCCTGCCAGTCGATGACCCAATAAAGTTATCGCTACGGATTTTTTAATATATTTTCTTGTTATTTAGTTTTAGAAGCAATATAAAAAGATTGCTACAATCCTTAATAAATGTTCTACATTGTACTAACAGGAAGTCTAACGAAATTGAATAAAAACTAAATTATAAATATGTAGATTTATTTATTGACTTTTCTCAGAATGATTAATAATATATACATTATTCTTTCTGAAGGATTATTTGAATATAAAAGAATGGAAGAAAACACTCGGCTTCGAATTGAGTCACGTCCAATGATAGAAACTTTAATATACAATGGCAATATACGAACTGATAATGTTAAAAACGCACGTAATATTCTTACATATTATAATACTTTGGTGCTTTCTAACATTTATTCTATCATATTGCAATCAAAATTAATAATTTTTTTATAAATCTTAATTTTTATTAGGTAGCAAATATCTTTAACAAAATCTGAAATAAGTCAAAATTTCAGATTTATTTATTTTTTTATTTAACACATAAACAGCGCTGTAAGAAGGAAATTGTTATTTTGTTTAGTTCTGTTGTCTGTTAGGCTAATCCAAACAAATTTCTCTTTTTTTAGCATTATTTATTTACGAGAAAAAAGGTTGTAAAAATGTTGTATATCGTGTACGATACAGGAGGTCTGGAAAGGATATGAATTTTTATTATTTCGATTATTTTAGAAAAAATATAACTTAATAAAATATTTCGTCTTTCTATTAAATCAAATTGAAAATATATTGATATAGAAAATGCCATTAAATATTGAACTTTTCATATGATTTTTTTTAACTTCTAAATTCTTTTATATTACCAATCTTCTTAAAATAAAATATCTTCATTTAAAGCCAGAGTAAAATAAGAAGGCAAATTTTTGATGGAGCATATTTTGCATAAAAAAAAAATCTAAACTGATTTATTTTCCTGTCTATATTTAATGTGCAATATATTTAATATATTTTTTTACGAAATAGGTACATTTAATTTAAAAGTTAATGTCACAAAATTTACTATTCTGAAAAAGAATATAAGGTTAATTTTGCTTTAAAAGAATGTAAAATAATAAAAATCTGTTCTGTCAGCTTGTTTTGTGATAGTAAACAGAAAGTAACTTTCTTGTGAAAAATAATGAACGACAAAAAAGTTTTGTTATATATATATATACACATAAGAATATTCGGGAGTTTAACCAAATTGTCATAAAGTAAAGAATTGATATGCTTTTGCGTCTCTGAAATTTTGTTTCATTATACAATAGATTTTTTCATATGTAAATTTAATAGAATAAAGAAGAAATTTATTTTAAGAATTCACATGATTTATTATTCATTATTTTAACAACTGGAAAATTATTTATATCACTTCAAAGATTCAAAACTGTTTGTTTAAAGAAATGTGTTTGAAGATTGGTACCTTGAGGCTGATTTAAAAGAATTAGACGGTGCGAAACACTTCAAAAATTTAGTGAACATTTTTTTCATAACTCTTTATTTAACTTCGAGTCTCTAAAAAACTATTAATTTGTGTCAATACTTTTACTTTTATAGCAAAGAAATTTTTTCGAACGTAATTATAAAGTTAAGAAATAAATTATCCATAACATGAAGTTGAAAATTATTTGAAACTTATAGATTTATTTTGTAAAGAGAAATAAAGAAGTTTCATGTTGCGATTAATAAAATAGCTAAAAATTATTTAAGGTACGCATTTAATAAAAAATAAGAAATTAATTTAAAATAGGAAGTTATTTGAAAAAGACGTTGAATGACTTTCAATTTTGAAATGTAGTGTGACACAGTTAGTCATTGATCAAATAAAGTTCAATAAGAAGGAGGGGGGAAAAAAGGATCAGTAAGAAGAAAGTGTTGCACTCGTGAATTCCGGTATTCGATGGATTTACGTGTTTTAAGGGTCAGAGGACCCAAAAACATATTTGTACAAAATGCCTGTCTGTATGTGACAAACAATTAGTCTATCTCAAGAACTAATGCATGGAATCCCACAAAATTTTTGATTCTGATAGACCTTGATATAAAATCGATCTTGTTAGTTTTTGGTGTATATATCTCAACAGATGGTACTGCTATGCTGCATTATTCATATGTCCCCAATAGCCATATCTCAATAATTTGTGCAAGGATATTTATAAAACTTTAGATTTAGTTAGTAAGTGATATAACATGGAACTGAGTATGTTTTGGTGCAAGTCGCGCAACAGGTTGCGCTACCATAGTGCCTTATTCGTGATTATCGCAATAGCTCGATCTCAAGAACTAATAAACGATGATTTTTTCTAAAACTTTAGATTCAGTTGTTCCCTGGTATAGATTAATGTTGTTTGTTTTTTTGGTGTAAATCGCTCAACAGGTGGTATTGTTATACACCATTATTCATATGTTCCACAATAGTCATATCTCAAGAATTAGTGCATGGATATTTTTAAAACTTTAGATTGAGTTAGTACTTGATAAAACATGGTGTTGAGTATGTTTTGGTGTCAATTGCGCAACAGGTGGCACTGCATAGTGCATTCTTTGTGATTATCGCAATAGCTCTCTCTCAAGAAGTAATGCACAGATTTTTCTAAAACTTCGGATTCAGTTACTCTCTGGCTTATATTAAGGTTGTTTAGCTTTTGGTAAATCGCCCTACAGAAGACGTTGCTTCTGCATTTGTCACTAATTTTCCATAAATGTATCTGAAGTACTAATGTATGGATTTGCATCAAACATAAATTCAGTTAGTACCTAATAAAAAAAAAAATCCTGATTAGTTTTTGGTGTCCATCACCCAAAATGTGGTGCTGTTATGCCGTTTTTTAAAGATTTTAATATAGCTCTATTTCAAAAACTAATGCACAGATTTTCATCGAACTTCAGATTCAGTTATAAGTTGGCATAAGTTGTTGCTGATTAGATTTTCGTTTAAGCCACCAAATCGGTGGCGCTGCTACACTGAATTTTTCTGGGCGTATTAACATGGATAAGATAGAAAAAAGTTTTGTGATTCCCACATCTATCTAGTTTACTATATTTCCTTGCTATTAAGTTTTAGAAGCAAACCAACATGATTACTACAATCCTTATTGAATATTTTATAATGGACTAAAATGAAATCCACCAGAATAAAAAAAAAACAAATTTACAAATAAATATATTCCGTACTTGCCATTTTCTCTGTGTGATTAATAGTATATATTTTAATACTTCTGAAGCAATATTTGGATATGAAAGACAGAATTGATACATTCCAACTCGAATTAATTCGCATCCCAGGATATAAATTTATATACAAGAAACGCGATCACAATATGCAAAATGAAAGTGCCAAGAAAATTTTATTACTCTTGTATATTTTAACTAATTGGTGCTTGATAGAACTGGGCAGTTAAAAAATAAATATTTATATGCATATAAATATATGCAATATTTATTATATCATATTGTAGTGAAAATTAATATAAAATTGTTATTCTTTGAAAATTCTTGTTTATAATTGAAAGTAAATAAAGAATTATTCAATGATTTAAAATTAAATTATGTGTGTTAAATTACGCTGATTTAAAAAATGCTTGTATATCTGTGAAACCTACAGCTTAGTAATCAGATATATGAGTGCATGGTGCTAAGAAGATTAACTACAAACTATGGATTTAAAATTTTATTTTATAAGTATTAGTAGGACTTAATTTACTATTAACTCATTTAATAATAATAAAATCTAATGAATGTAACATATTTTTAATTGACCATAATATTTTAGAGTCTCCTATTATTTTTATAATCAGTCCAAATTTCTTTAACCCACAACACAAATAATAATAATTTATGAAACACATACAATATCAGATCAACAGAAAAGTTGATATATTGTGCTGAAATTTATTTTTGAATTCTATTTTTGAAAAAAGTATTGAGTCGGAGTCTAGATTTTCATTCTTAAAAATACGCAAACAAGAAACAGTTTACAAGAAACTCCAAAGTACGTGTATTTTGAAAAAGCAAATACAAATCATCAATCACAGGCTTTTCATTACTTACGACAAAAAAAATCATTTGATCTTTCTGTGTAAAGCTTTACGTTTTGGAGCTTTTTGTTGACAGATAAATTGAAAATGTCACCTGATAGATTAAGGCATTTCAACAGCTTGTAGCATGTATGTTTTTTATTTTGACTCATAGTTAAGCTTTTTTGAGTTCTTAGTTGCAAGTTTTGTATCAACTGACAAATAAAAAATTCAAACTTTCTATCACAAAATGAATTCTCGGTATATAGGCAGAGTGTTTATTTTTAAAGAAAAAAGATTGGCACTTGAAAGTGTAGACATTCTGTTAAGTTGAATATATTTATTCAACGTTCTTTTTGGAGTAAAAACATTAAAAAAGAAGAGCAATAACAAAATAAAATTCATTTATTGAGATAACAATTTAGCAATGAAGATTAAAATGAATTTTAAAAATATTTCGGACTAAGGAACATGAAAAAGTTCTTAGAATTTAAATAAAAAATCTTTTGAAAAAGAAGTAACTGTGGAAATTATAAATCTTGGAATAAAAAAAATATAACAAAATTATAAATCTCAGTTGAAGTAGTTGTTGATTTTTGTAAAAAAATTCACAACGCGAGCATTAAAATTGAAGTGCGTTCAAAGAATCACTTACTTATTACACATATAAAAGTTTGAGAGAGTTGCAAATTGATTTAAAAATAAACAATGCTAATTTTATTTCTCTTTTAAATATTTTTTCTATGAATGTAATGTGAAAATCTCTTTTTTTTAAATAAGAAGTCCTATTTAAATAAACGCATTCTTATTCAAGCAGAAACAATTTTTCGGAAAACATTGATTAGAGAAGTGATATAATTGCTATAAGCTTAATGTCTTATACAATTGCATTTATCTATATATATTATCATCCTTCTCTTTATGGATCAATAACTCATTTCTAAATCATAGTTTAAGAGTTTTACCTCTAATTACAAAAATGTTTCAAATGAAATTCTTCCCGATATGAAAATTTATTTACACTGCATGACACTAGAAATACAACACGAAGAACGAGCGGCCAGAAAATATTAAAACCCTACAAACAGAGAGAGATAGTAAAGAATAATAAGTTATGTTTAATTCGAAATGATAATCATTATACGGTTCGGCGTCTGCTCAGTAAGATGTAGGACCAAAATGAAATGGCGATACATGAAACAACACGTCTAGGCACAGAGTGAATTAGAGTAATGGATAGTCACAGCTCGTCTCATGAACGTGGCAGAGCAGGGTCAGCAAAATGCTGCCAGTCACATCCTAAATGTGTTCAATTTTTGAGAGATCAGGAGAGTACGATTGCCAGGGAAATGTCTTTAAACCCTGCAACACACATTGGTTATTGTGAGCAGTGTGAGTAGGACTTTATCTTGGTGATAAAAGACATTGGACAACCCCTGAAGTTAGATAATTAATAGAGGCTGCTGCACATCATCCACGTATTTTTGGGCATCATAGTGTTGTGTTCAAGAAATAGAGGTGACCTGGAATAGTGCGCAAATGCGCTCAGAATCATAATGCCGCATTGTAGTGCGACAGGGCGTTCCGCAGTTGCTGACGGAGCGGAATTGTCTCCATTTCGACGCCACATTCGTAAGAGCGACTATCGCTGAAGAAACAGAAGCATGACTCATCTGAGAACACGGCCCTGTGCCATTCCGTCATATACATGTCAATAGAGTCCAGCACCATATCAAACATTGGCGGGTATATTGTGGGTCATTGGCAGTTTGCTTGCCTTGACGCTTTGAGCGCAGGCCACTAGTAACCAATCGACTGGAAATGGCTCTGGTCCATTTGGGAACATCAAGGGCTGTGGTTCCCAACGTGGGGCGCACGCCCCACAGGAGGCAATTTGAAGGGAGGAAATGGCCTTTTTTTCTTCTTTAAATGGAATAACAGCCTAATTTGTATATAATAAGAGTTATTTTTCAAAGAGAGTGGAGTGGAGGGGTCATCAGGATTTTAGATATAATTTGGTAGGGCATGGCCTGAAAAAGGTTGGGAAACACTGATCTAGAGTGTCTGGTTCATGCTACAAAATAAAGTGGCTTGCGGGTTTGCCATCGCTTGTCTGCGGAACTGTCAATCGGCGCGTGCTGACGTCACTCTGGCTAGGCCGGCACCCCTCAATCTTCCCACATTCCCTCGTTCGAACTATCTTCATTAGGCACCGTAGGCGTGTCCACGTTTATCTCAATTATGATTTGGCACATGCAGCTACCTAGTCTTCTCAGTCGAATCACCACGACTCTCCTGAAATCCTCTGTCTGTGGAAACTGCCTCTATTGATAATGAACTTATATTATCTGCTATTACACGCAGCCTCTCAGGTGCGAACAAAATTTCTACGGTAGTGTCTATTTGGTATCTCCTGGATCCAGAAAACTGGCGCATGCGCATCTACCATGCTCTTGTACTTGGAGAACGCTACTTCTGCTGTTTTTGTATGCATTTTATTTTAAGGGACAAAATTTTCTGAAAGCGCGATAGCGTGATTCGTATGGTGTCTGTCTAGGAACCGGAGATAGTGGGTTCGAACCCCGGTAAGCGGGGATCTCTGTGAAGTTTGATAACAGAATACATTAACTTTTTGAAAAATTAGATTTTTGTTAAAGTAATATAAATATTTGTCAATGTTTAATTATTTATAATTATCAATTCTTTTTTATATAATTAATTATCGTATAATTATTAATAATTAGTTATCAATTAATTTATTATATGATATATTTAGAAAATTAATACTAATTATATTATTTTTTTTAATTTGTCATTTTGTAATTAAAACTACATACATTTGTTTTTCAAGCTGTAATTATTATATAATATTATTAGTCTTATTATTAATTAATTTATTAATTATTACATAATAATATAAATATGTATAATTTATATTGAAAAATCAATTATAGCTTTCTGTAAATAAATACTTATTAATTATGAATTATATTATTTATATAGTATTAGTTATGCAGTTAATAATTACATAATTATTATACACTTATTAATTAATAATTATGTGATTATTATAGAGTTATTAATTAATAATTATATGAATATATTACATAATTATCATATAATATTTTATATAGTAATTATGTAATGTATATACAATAATAATTATATTATAATAATAATTATTATTATATTATTTATAGTTTAAACAAATTGGCATTTGTAATTAGCACTACATACATTTTGTTTTTAGCTACAATTAATTATTATATAATGTAATTATTATTAATAAATTATTATGCAACATGTAAATATTAATATTACTTATTAATTGATTATTATATTGTGATATTAATATAATAAACGTTATATAAATATTTTTCAAAGTTCAATTATTTATACTTAATTATCAATTATTTTTTATATAATTAGTTATCGTATAATTATTAATAATTAATTATCAATTAATTTATTATATAATATATTTACGAAAATAATAATAATTATATTATTATTTATAATGTTAAAGTTATAAAAATATTTTTCAAAGTTTAATTATTAATAATTAATTATTGTATAAATTTTAATAATTAATTATCAATTAATTATATAAATATATTACATAATTATATTCACAAAAAATTAATTATTATATTATAATATTAATATAATTATGTATAATTTATATTAAAAAATCAATTATAGCCAATTATTGTTCATTTATGTAAATATAACGTAAGGTATCAAGCCACAGAATGAAACTATTTTTCTTTTTTGAATATAATTCTGAATCGCCAAAATCCTTATTACGTTTCCGCACGAAAAATTTAGAAAATGTTTCTTCTTTATATTCTTTTATTTTCTTATATGCTTCTTCAATCGAATCAATTAAGAAATACTCATTTTGTAACTCTTAATAAAAGCGCCGTTTATGCTCGGTTGAAAAGTACGAACTCATTTACTATACAAACACGCACCGCCAATTTTGTGTCTCAGCAGCTAATGCGCATGTGCCATTTTTGTGATTCTATGGGATAACATGTAGCTAGAATCACAAAGCTGGCAAGCGAGAGAACGGTAGATGCGCATGCGCCAGTTTTCTGCATCCTGGAGATACCAAATAGACACTACCAATTTCTACGATGCTTTCCGTGGCATATATATCGGAATGAATATTGTCCATGCTTCAGGTTCTTTCCTTATATGTTATTTAACGTGCGCTGGATAGCTGCTCATTTCACATAGTTTGAAAAAGGTACTAATTTACGTCTAAACTGTAATTTAATAAATTTCTGGGCAGAATTTTTTGTTGTTGCATTTACAATGTCATGTAGTGTACTTTATCAATAAAATTAACTTTTATACGGTACGCTGACCCTTTAAGTTATTACTGATATTTCCAAAACCTGATAATGGGAGAAGAGAGAACTACGAGATTTAAAGTTTTGAATGACAAGTAGTTTATGAATTTATATATTTAAGGTAGGTAATCCTTACTCAATATCTATTTGGTAGAATGTATGATTGGTATAAGATGTATGAATCTTTTAGAAAATAATTTTTGTTAAATGTTTTATAGGTTTTTATGCATTTTTTTTTCAAAAGTCATTTTATACATATTTTCAAAGATCATTTCATATACTTAAATATCCTGATACATAATAAAAGGAAAAATTGTTTTTGCTTTAACTTTTTTAATGGAATTGTGTTTTTAGAAGCTCCATATATATGATTATGTTATACATATGATAGCTCCATATATTTTAGAAACTCCATATTATGAAAACCCTAATTTTTTATACGGGTATACATCATATCCCCACAAAAACGAACACAATTTATTACAATACAAAATTCAGTCATAATCTACAGTTTGAATGCTTTTGTCAGATTAGTTTTGACAGGGATATCCAACAGATGTTTGCTATTATTCAATTATTTAATGGTTCTTTATGAGGTTTCGAGAAAAAACCTCTTCATGGTGATATATATCCTGTACTATTTTGTTTTCACATCTGGAGTTTCGGGATGATTCCTCTTGTATTTTAATAGATATTTAACAAACCGGTCACGTTTAACAAACCGGTCACATTTAACAAACCGGTATTAAACATAGCCGGTCACTTTTGGCCACCTAGTGCATATGATGAAGTTCTCTGTTCGAAGCTTAAAGTCTAAAGAAGTTGGACAGTGAATCTTGCAATTACTACTAAATGTGTATATAGATTTTGATAGAATTTAGAAATATGTACATATGCTTAATTTCATAACTTCAGTAAATAATAACGTTGTAAAATGAAGTGCTTTATAATAATAATACCGCGAGAATCTGTTGCTTTATCGAGTTGAAAATATATCTCGGTCTTCACTGCTGCTATGATATTAATCAATTAGTATGTAAGTTTATATAAAAAAATTTACATGTATCAAAAATATAAATGATTAGCTTAATTTATTTTTCCTTTACAGTATATGTACTTTTATTAAAATTGTAATAAATAAAACCACATATTACTTGTTATTTAAATATGGATACATAAAACACGCTCGTTAGGAAAGAAAAGGAATGTTGAAAAACTTTTTTAATGTTTTTATTTAAGTATTGGTATTATTTTAATATTTATTATGCTATTTTTAAAATTAAAAAAAATGTCGAGTCTTTTTGATAATCCGTTATAATTAATATTTTTCACGAAGTATTGCTAAGCAGAAAAAAGGCATAGTATTTTTTTTTTTTTTTTTTTTTTTTTTTTTTTTGTGCTAAGCAAAATAAAAATGTTCTCAAAACATTAATTTTACCTTTTGAATTTCAAAACTGCTTCAGGAAGAAAATTATTTTCTTTATAATTGATGTAAAACGAGCTTTTAAGTAATGTTTAAATAAAATTACTTCATCAAGAATATTAATGTAAAGACAAATACTTACAAATACTTTTTCAATTTCTAAAACGATTTTTATCTAAGAAAAATATATTTTATCGAAATAAAAAATTTTAAACATATTCTAATACTGCATATGCTGGCGAAATAAAGTTTGCATTTTTACACGCTATGTTAAATTGCCATACCTACCGACATTATCGATATTATTATCGATGTTATCGATAAATATAAAATAGATATAAAATAGATAAAAATAAATATAAAATAGTATGTCCTGACTGACTGATAATCAACGCACAACCCAAACTAGAAAAGAACCAAACCAGACCTAGAAACTGGAAAATTGGGGAGAAGATACTTATGATGTAAGCGTACACTAAGACGGGGTTTTTGATAATCCCCCCCCCCTACCCCGTCAACAGAGGTGGACGGAGGATTAAAAATTCTGGAATATCTTGCTATGCCTCAGCAGTCGTTTACGGTATGAGCGTTAAATTCCTGAAAATAAATCGATTAAGAAAATAATTAAACACATATTTCAGCGATTTTGGAAATCTGCCATTTAAGGGGCTTAAAATGGGGAGAATAAATTAGGCAATCTAGCAATTACAGCAATTGTTTTAATTAGGAGCGTGAAACAGCACAAAATTAATTTATGATAAAAATAAACACTTTAATCAGCGTTATTAAAATTTTTATCACCAAGGGAGTTAAAGTGTGGGTGATAAAATTCAAAACATTCTTTGAATCCTTCATGTGACATATCATTTAAAAGTCCTCGGTTCAGTCTTTAATGCTATGAACTTTTCTTCCCGACCTTCAATTTGCCTATTATGATATATTTTGTCTATTATGTCATGAACATCCAATTTGAATCGGATAATGTTAGATTATATAAGTAAGACAACAGTCATCGATGTTTGATCAGATACAAAGTTTTTTTAAAATTTTTACTAGATGCATTGGATTTGATTCAATATTTGTTTAGGGAAAACTACCAGCGATGCGGGCTGAGGCTTCTAGTAAAAATATAATTTTTAAATATAACAATTTATTTTATTCAAATTTTAGAATTATTTTCATAAACGTACATATCAACACCATGTATCTCTAATTATGTCTCTAATCATGTATGTTACATTTAAACGTAATTTAAATGTAATTAGAAGTTTATATAAAAAAATTTCCTCGTCTCACGATGATTATTTTATGAACTATCTATACTAAATAAAATATAATATTAGCTTTATACATATGCATACTAGTCAATGTACAGTTGTAGAAGAAAGAAAATGTATACCTTTCCAAAACCCAACGTAAATACGCAAATTATTTTTTAAATTACTTTTGAAAACTGAAATAACTAAATGTCGAAGAATAATATCTACTAGATAAAAGCTTTTCAATGGACTGCACTAAACGTTCTAAATGTTGGCGTAAATGTCTAGAAAAATGTATGTACTGCCTCCATATATAAATCTCTGATTAAATGAATTCATTAAAAGATTGATTAAACGACCGATATCCGTATAATTAATTTAAATTTTAAATAAATTAAAAAATTAATTCTTTTTTATAAATAATGACTGCTTATTTAATATATATGTATTTTGATCAATTTTTAAAAAATTTCATGTGTGCATTACACAAGACGGTCTATGCGCAGGTTATCATATATATAATAGCGTGCATAAAAATATTTGAATTTCTATCGAGAATATAAGAAAAACTCTTTGCATTTTCAAGTTTCACTTTATTAGGATAATTCCTTTGAGTCTAATATCAAAATTTACAATATCTCACGATATAAATACAGAATGGGTCTAAAAGAAGTATCAAAATATTTACAATTAAACAATCTTCTATTTAACATCAAAAAAGAAAAATCGTTTGTTGACCAATTTTAAAGAAGATTGCCCTCTTAATGTGAAGAAAATCTATTACAATAATATATTTTGCATAAATTATAAAAAATTAGTATATCTAAACAATAGGAAGTTTTTTTTCTATTCTTATTTTTTTTTTTTTAAACAATATAGGTCATTCGATGTAAAATCATCAAAAATGTAAAAAACAGTGGTTTTTATTGGAGTTTTAATAAACTTTTACACTCATGTTCATTTAATATTCAAATAGAGCTCTGAAAAATAGTTTATTTTTGTCAGTTTTGGACATTTAAAAAACGTGTGATATAGAATTTATTTTAGCAATTTTGGACATTTAAAAAAGTTGTGATATAAAATTTATTTTATCAGTTTTGGACATTTAAAATCTTCTGATATGGAATGGTGTGCTTGCAGTCGTCTAAGTTTCAAGTTAAAACTTTTACAGCATGAAAACTCTTAACACAAATGATTTTTAAATAATGTTGTAACCTCTGAAAATCTATTTTCATATGTATTGATATATAATAATCTGGTATTACCATGATTTAAAAGTTGTCCTTTTTTTCTTCATCTTATAATATAAAAATAAAAAATAAAATAAATAAATAAACATTGCACGATCATAAAGATCAATACGTCTATGGTGTACTTAAAATATTTCAAGCTTGCCTTTTGATTCGCATGATGATAAAAATAGGCTCAAAAAATTAATACTCATCACATGGCATAGGCTATTTCTCATTGAAATCGTGCGCGTTTCTCAAAATATTGCTGGATTTCAAGGGAAAAGAATGTGTTCTGCCATCTACTTTTTTATTTAGATTTAGGATTATTTTATAATTATTTAATGAAATGAATCTTTTCTTTTACTTAAATTAAAAATATTCTTGAAACAAAAATAAACTGAAAGCAAGAATAAAAATTTCTATATTTAAAACATACACTTTAATGTATAATATCATGTTCAAACAAGTGATAGAATTATTGAAATTTTTTCTCAAAACTTTTACTGTTTATTTTGTCTTTAATATGTCTGTATTATAGCTGCTTTCATTAAGAAATTAAAAGGCCAAAAATGAGATTCGTGTTTGAAAACTGTAAAAGATGTTCTTCGTATTTAGAGAAGTAATAGAAATATTTACTTTTTCCTACAAAATTTATATTATTTAATTCTGTTTTAATTACAGAATAAAGAGACAATCACTAAGTTACGATAAACGTTTACTTATTGTTCATTCTTAATTGTAAATATTTTTAATGCTGTCTTTTGGTCCCTAAGGTTAATAATCAAAGTTGAAATTTCATGCATGTACACAATACCTCGTTTTTGCATCAACTTTTAATGTAAACTTTTATACTGTAATAAACAAATCTGAAATCTACTACTTTCCATTTACTCGTAAATTAATATTATCTACTTATACACTACACTGGTGTCCAAAAGTTAAGCATAATTGGTAATTAAGTAAGTAATAAAAGAAATGTAAATCGGAATGTGTTAAAACGTGATATGCGAGTGCAAAACAGTTATAAAGTAAGGAAACAATTCAAAGGAACTTATAATATTTACTTTTATTATCCAACGTAGCAGTTTGAAAGAGAACTGAGCATCGTAAGGATTCATACTTTAAAGGGAAAATAAAAGAAAACATTAAATAAAATGGTGATGCTGGAGTTTAATAAGGCGTGTGATCACCTCTGACAGCTAGACACGCTGCACAGCGATTTCCCATAACTGCTACGAGATCATGAATGAGTTGTGGGCTCAAACAGTTCCAAGCTTCTTTAAGAGCACTTTTCAGTTCTGGAAGGAACGTGGTGAGTGCGAAAGGGCTGCAAGTTGTCTCCCGAGCATATTCCATACATACTAGATAGGATTTAAATCCGGGGAGTTCACGACATGCGCTGGATTCTTTCATTTTCAAGGAAGTCGTGAACCAGTAACGCACGGTGACAAGGCGCATTATCATCCATGAATATGAAATCAGGACAGACAGCACCTCGAAGCAAGCGAACATAAGGCTCAAGAACTTCGTCTCTATCTTTTACCAGTCACAAACCGTGCATCAAGGATATGGAGGTCTGTGCAGCCGATGATGCCTTCCCATACCATTACTCCCCCTGATGAAAAACGATGTCTTTCCATTATGTTTCTTCATTCAAAACGTGTTCCACATTCCCTCCATATCGTTACTCGATGAGGACTAAATCAGGATTCATCACTGAACATCACATTGGCCCACTCTGCTTCACTCCAATGCTGATGTTTCAAACTCCAGTTAAACGAGCGCGTTTATGCGCAGACGACAGAGGAATACAAACAGCTGGTCTTCTGGCATACAGGCCAGCATGATTGAGGCTTCTGTAAACAGTTTGTCTTGAAATTCGTGTTCCTCTGGCGAGTATGAGCACCGAACCTAGTTCTCTGGCAGTACTGCCGCTCTGATGTCTCGCACTTATTGCCAGATATTAGTCTTGGCAATGGGTTGTGACTCTTGGTCAACCGGGCACTGATCGTCAGGTAACATCTCTCTTACTTTCAAACCTCTGCCACAGTCTTGAGATCACAGACTGGTCCATGTTCAGAATTCAAGACACTTCGGTTTGTGATCATCCGGATTCCATCATTCCAACGATTCTTCCTTTCGCAAACATGTCCAGCTCGCGTTTTTGTCCCATCATTAATACTGTTTAGACTCAACAAAGTTTCTTGCCACATCAGTTGTACGAAATTCGTCTAAACTGCCTATAGAACGTGAACCGTTTTATAAGTGTTCCGGCATGCGTAGCGCGCATGACGTAGTCGACTGAAAAGTTTTGCATAAACTCAGTTTTTCTTCTTCAACCAATTAATCTCTGCAAGAAATTTTGAATAATTTTACGAATATTTACCCCAAGTTTTTACCATTTTATGGATTATGCTTAACTTTTGGACACCAGTGTATATGGCCAAAGTGACCGGCCACTTGCTATTTTAGATATTTTGTTAATTATCTAGAAAAACACATGATGAATCATCCTAAAACTCTAAGTATGTAAAAATAATAGTACAGGTAATGCATTTCTGTGAAGATTTTTTTTCCTAACACCACTGAGGAACATTAACAAATTGAAAGAAAGCGAAAAAGTTGTGGATAACCCTGTTAAAAGTAATGTATCAAAAACGTTCAAACTTTAGATTCTGATTAAGTTGCTTATTGTTATAAACAGTATTCATTTTTATGCGTATAGCATATATACTCGTTGAAAAATTAAGGTTCTCTAAAATTAAAGTCCCAAATTTTTCCAAGTTTTTTTCTTATAATTTTCCGAGTCCTTAATCTAAAACAATGTTTTTTTTTTTTTTTTTTTTTTTTTTTTTTTTTTTTTTTTTTTTTCAAAAATATGACAAACAATATTGTATACAATATCCTGCAATCAAAATTAAAAAATAATTAAAAATTTATGAAATATGAGCTGGTTTACTGTATAACTTTTCACTGCGAATGCGTCAACTCTTTCAGAATTTCATTTATATGCTGTGTTAGCAAAATGTATACAGCAACTTTTGTAAATGTCTCAAAAACATGAGAGGCTGTATCCGTTTATCCATTGATTAGTTCAATAAAGAATATACAATATGGCACGTACTAATGTACTTAAATACAACTCCTCATTTTTTTGCTTCATTTTGGGAACAACGAATTTTGAGCTTATTCTAACGACGATTGCTTTCAGAATTGTCAAGTTATGTTTTTCAGACTCTTGCAAAAGTTTCTTTATACATTTGCTAACACAATATGAAAATAAAATTTTGAATTCGGCAAATTATACGAAAAAAACTTGAAGATTTTTTTAATAAAAACGTTCTCTACGAGTATACATACTATCCACCTAAAAATGAACATATTGTAATAAGCCATTTAATCATAATCTACAATTCGAACGCTTTTCCTACATTAGTTTTAACAGGGTTATCCAAAAGATATTCATTCTTTTTTAATTTATTGACTGTCCCAGTTGAGTTTCGGGGGTAATAATACAGGAAATGTATGTCCTGTATTATTATGTTTAAACACTTAGAGTTTCAGAATAATTCTTCATGTATTTTTCTGGATAATTAACAAAATGTCAAAAATTGCAAGTGGCCGGTCACCTTTGGCATTTTAGTGTTTGTTGGATTTCAATAATATCCATACATGTCAGCCACAGCTAATTTGCTCATTTTGTATAAAATGATCCATGGGGAAGTTTTATTTTCGTTCTTTTGGCAATAAAACTTTTCTTTTGCTTAGTTCATCAAACATGCAGGACTCTCCGTCCCTCGGATTACCCTTTACCATCACCACCATATAAAAAGACAAACACGCACATATAGAGATTAAAACTTTATTTAATTAATATAGATATTCCTACATATTTGAAGTTTATTATCTTAAAAAACATGAAAATTAAATAATTGCTATCTAAATTTTAGTAACAGGTGTTAAAACTGTCATAAAATTCAAGTAAATATAACTGTTAATGTTTACAAATATTTAAGTAATCAAAACATTCTTACATATGCTGTAAATACACCTAATAAATTACCCCAAACTACGCTAAATGAATAATAATTATGAATTCATTTTCAACCTATACTATTACTTACCAGCATTTATACTTTTATAAATTATTCAACAGACGATAGAAAAATATAAGCAAGATCAATAAATAAATTGTTATTAAAGCAAGTTGATGGAATATTTTCTTAGTAGATTAAAATAATTTGCATTGAAAACAAATCGGAGTATAAACTGCCATTAAGCTAATTTAAAAAATATATATTATTTTTATAACTTTATTATCTTTCCTTGAATTAAATGTACTTATTCTGGAATTGTCTTCACTATCTTCAACATTATCAAAACTAATGATACATATTTCAATAAGTATTCTTTATTCTAAACAATTAAATTTTAATATAAACTAGCGAGCTACGCCCGCTAGCTGGGCCACTTTTTCCAAACGAACCTCGATATTAAGCAGTATATAATAAGCAAAAAAATTCATTTAATAAGCAAGTCTTGGTGTTCGAATCCTCAAGCACAAAAAAAGTAAATTAAAGAGCTATGGTTGTTATGCGCCCATTATCCCGTTAAAAATATGTGATTTCGCTACGCGCACTTGGAAAAAAAGATTGTGGATCGGAGCCATAGTCGCTTCGCGCCCATCGTCCATTAAAAATGTTTGGTTTTGCACGGTTGGCGCTACGCGCCCATAAGATATTTTTTCATATTTTTTGGTTCATCAGAAGCAGACTTTTATGCATATTCTGAATATGTAATCAGTTTTTTCTTCTTTAAAAACTGTCTGCATGGTCGTTTAAGAAAAAACGCGCAAAAAAAGTTTCGGTATATTTCGGCCTGTTTTATTTCTAAATCCAGTATTTTAGCGAAAACTACGGTAAATATTCCACGGCAAGTCAAAAAAAAAAATTATGCGGAAAAAAGAGAGAGCGTGGAGAAAAAAGAGGTTTTCGGCTGCTTCTTTTTTTTAGCCAAAGGGGAAAGTTCAAGTCATTCACCGCAATGTGGCACAGTGTTCTGCTTGAGAGCTCTGTTTGGGAAATGAGACGTTTTTTGTTCCGCTTCCCGAGCGGTTTTTAATTCATAACATTTTTTAATTTGGGTCCCACGGTCTCGAAAATGCCCCAAATGACTTTCCCGGAATTTTTCAAATCGAAAGACACCTCTCGCGACTTCCAACTCGCCCGCGTTGCGAACTGTAATCGGCTTCAGACAGACAGACACACAGAGGCGCACGGATATTATTAGTATAGATATCCTAATATGATTTAATAAAGTCTGCGAAGCAAGTGAAAATCTTCCACGGTTCTCTTTTATGTATTTAAATTAATTTAAAAGATTCAAATGTACTATAAAATGCGATTGTGTATCGTGGCATAATTTATGTTTTCCCATAATGTGAATTTTAAAACAGTAACTTGCATAAATAAAAATGCTGTCGATTTAAAATTTGTTTAATATTCTTAATATTATCGTAAACATAGTAAGCACTATAATGTAATAAGTATTATAATCAATTGTATCGTATGTAAACTTAAAACGTACAAGTGATTTCTAAAGGAAGTTGACAGAATTATTTTCTAATATAAAACATAAAGAGGTCCAATAAATATTAATGGAAGAAACAGAAAAAAAGAAACAGAAAGAAAAAAAGAAGAACTGAACACTGGCTATTTAAAATGATGGAAAATTTATTTAACGTTTTAAATTTATTAATAAAATATGGTTTAAATATTGAGATACTAAATAATTTTTTGTTTGGCAAGATTAGAGCTGCATAGGATCTCATATTAAGGAGTCCGAGACACATTTTAATACTCTTTTTTATTTATTGAGTTAAAATATAAATTTATTTGTCATGATTAACCATATCATTTATTAAAAAAAAATACATGACGAAAATTCTCGTAATTAAAATAAAATGAAATAAAGTAAAATTTGTACAAAATTGAGGTAATTAAAATCTTTCTAGCTCAAAATATCATTTGTAGAATTTTATTTATTTATTTTTTATTTTTCACATATAAATAAACAAAAATATCTAAACTTCAATTTTGTTTCAACATTTTAAAAAATATCGATATTTAAAAAAAATAATAAAAATATTTAATTTAATTTTTTTTAAATGTAACTTATTTTTAAAAAATCAGCTATTAAAGTAAATATTTTTTCTTTCAATTTTGCTGAATCAAATATAAACAAAAACTATAAAAAATGATTTGTTCCAAGTTTGAAGCATTTATAGCTAACGGTTCTTGAGCTATAAAAATTTAAATCTAAAAAAAATTTTAAAAATGCATCATAAAGAAATATGTATTTTCGCAGGATAATCATTAAGTAATTTCAATGACAATCATTGCTTGGAAGCTAGATTTTCAAAACAAATTAAAACAAAAAAATAATATTTCCTCTTCTAATTAAGGTAAAAGCGTGGTTTTAACGCCACTATTAGCATGAAACGAGAAATTTTCAATTTTTTATGGATGCAATAATTTTTTATGGAAAATTTCAAGATTTTTTTTGCGCTGGACCCCTTTAAATAATTAAAAAATGTACGTATATCTAAAATTACCCTAGTAAACGAATAAAAAAAAAACAACAGCTAAAATAAAAAACAATTAGAAAACCATTCTCTGCCTAAAAACTTAATGAAAAATGTTCTAATTATTGTGTTTTAATTATTTTGTTTAATCAATGAATAGATAGAGTGTTTAACTTATTTTTGTTATTATTTAAATAAATATAAGGAAATTTTAAATGGATTTTAATTTTTTTGGAAAATATTGATTAATATATTTTTTAAATTAGCCTATGTATGTTTAAATTACGTCTTACCAAATGGTTTCTCTTCAGTATAGTAAGATTAGCAACAGATAATGTAAACGGACAAGCTTTTTCTTTGCTACCAGTATTCCATTAAAGTGTTAGATACTGCACGGGTTGCAACAAAGTGTTCAATTATCATTTGTACTAGTCATGTGTATGTATTATTTTCTTCAACATTTTATTAATAATTTAGAGAAATTATGCACACTCGTTGCATAATTTAGTGAAAGCACACGCAATGAAACTGTTAATTATTTAGGAGTCAGATTAATGTTCTGTATGTGAAAAATATTTTGGGCGCTGTATTTCAAGAACTAATGCACAGAATTTCACGAAAATTTACATTCAGTTAGAGTTTGATTTAAACTAGAGCTGATTAGTTTTTGGTGTGTATAGCCCAACAGGTGGCACGCCTAAATGTCACAAAATTTTTAGTACATAATCAGATAAACTGCATGAATCTCTGAGTGGCCTGTTGGTTGGTAGAGCGCCAGACTTTTAAGTTTCTCTTTAGGAAATTTCTGGTTTCGACATTTCGACAAGACTTTTTTATTCTTTGTAAATTGAGTCTTCCTAAATTCCTTCTGCGATATTTGTAAATTTAAAATTTACAATGCAATGAGAGCAAACACATTTATTTCCATCCCATTATAATTACTCTATTTATTTTCATCAGCATACATATGTTAATCTACGTAATTAATAAATACTAAAAATGCCTATGAAAAGAACTTTTATTATCGAGAACAGTTATAAATTCAAATTAAGAAGAAAATCAAAAAATGTAAAACAATTTGATTATTAGGTATTCGAAAGGACGAAATTAAAATGCCATAATATATTTTTATAATGTACATTTTAATTGTTTCCCGTTAAAAGAATAGATTTTTTTCGTGTTTATCCGTATTAAAAACTATGACACTTAAAAAAGAATAAAATAACAATTTTATCATCTCGTGCATTCAAATTATTTATTATTATTATTATTATCATTATTATAATTTTCATTAGATCCATAAAACTATCAAAAAATTCCAATGTCACTGTAAATAATATATATATATTTATTATGCGCTCAGAAGCATGCTTTTATTTGGATTTATCTTAATTTTAAATGGGTGTATTTACTTTTTCAAATTGTAGTTAAAAAATAATTAATTATTGCTAGTTAAAACGCCTTGACATAGTTTCGAACTGAACCCACGAAATTCCGAAACTGAAAATTTGAAGTCTGACGCTCTGCCAACTGTAGTACCCGGCAACTCAGAGATGCGTGTAATCTAAAGCATCAAAATTAAGTGATTTTGGATATTGTTTCTTAAAACTTCCTCCGAATATTGCGATTTATCCTTGCCATATACTTATCTGTTGTTTATATGTTAACATTGCTCAAATGTTTGCCGCATTCCATTAACTCAAGCTCGGGTCCTCTTCTTGTTAGATGTTTGAAAACGAAGTACGTATCTGCTGTTACTGAAAATATCTACAAAAGTCACTGGCAGAAACTGTATAATTAAATACGTTGCCATTTGACGACTGCATCATTACTAGGTTTATGATGATAATCTTATTAAGAGCATGACCTTATTTGGTATAAATACATTTTTTTTTCTCTTTTGTAAACAAGCTTAAGGGGGTCCGGGCCACAAAAATCTTCAAAATGTCTAAAGATATTTAATTTTATTAAAACTTTCTCTGCTTCTTTTAATCCTTAAAAAGATGTTTAAATCATATTTCTATCTTAATTAGAAGAGGAAATATAGATATTTCCATTTTGGTTTCTTTTCAAAACTTTTCTTTCAAACAATGGTTGTCATAAAATAACCTCTTGTGAAAATGTGTTTTTCTTCGTGATGGGTTTTTTCACAATTTCTCGGATTTAATTTGTTATAACTCATGAACCGTTAAAGATAATAGCTTCAATCTTTGAACTTGTATTTTTTATTGTTTTACTTTCAATTTGATTCCGACAAATGTAAAAACTATTTACTTTTGAAAATATTATTCTTTAAAAATTAAAAGTACGTATTTTTTTTTATTTAAAGATTTTTTTCCAATAAATATTATAAAAGCTGCTGAATGAAAATTTTAATTTAATTATTGTAAAAAAAAAAAAAAAAAAAAAAAAAAAAAAAAAAAAAAAAAAAAAACTGAAATTCTACAAATAACATTTTTAAGTTATGACGATTTTAAATTACCCTACTTTTGAAATAAATTTTTATTTTATTTTATTTTTTAAATTATGAGAAGTATTGAACAAATAATGTAGTTAATCATCTGAAAAAAATTAAGAATTTTAGTTCAATAATTTTTTAAATGGTTCCCGTATTGCCGTAAATAAAGTAAAATTCTTTGTGATGAAACGAGTTTTATATGATCTACGTACTAAAATAGGTAATGGTAATTATTAAACATAAAAGCGTGGCTATAAATATAAACGGGAATTGCGAAAAATTAAAATAAATTTAAAAATTACTTCGTTTTAAAAATGTACGACGCACTTGAATAGCAGGAACCTGGTTAGTATTATTAAGTAACTGAAACGTATGTCTAAAATTATCCTATATTTTACAGATTATTATTTAGTACCAAAAATTGTCGGGAAATATATCCTTCAATTATTCTGATTTAAATATTTTATTTAATTATTATTAAAGCATCTCAAATTTATCAAGGATTTG
Source organism: Maratus speculifer (assembly GCA_964019185.1). Lineage (NCBI taxonomy): Eukaryota > Metazoa > Arthropoda > Arachnida > Araneae > Salticidae > Maratus > Maratus speculifer. The sequence continues at coordinate 161,068,357 of OZ025292.1, read as the reverse complement.
AATCTTTTATCTGACATTGTTTAATGTTTATTAAGTTAGCCCGGTAAAGTTGAAATTAATGTCTCATAAAATGCTCTCTCTTCAACGGATGATAATTAACACAATTAATGTAAATAGACTAAATTTGCAGACCTAAGACGATGCGTTGAGTTATTTATAACATTTCCCTAATAATAAAGATAATATTAAATTATTTCAGCACTTTACTGCACATGGTATGAGCATGCACATTAGTATAATTTAAGAAGAATGAGATGCAATAATATTTGAAATGATTGTTTTAATGTATACTTACTTACTGCTTAAGAAATCGGGTTAATGAAAACAGGTATTATTGAACTATATTACAGTGTTAAGTGTCATATTATTAAATAATGCTGAATTGTTTAGTAAAGAAATAAATGAACATCTTCGGAGATGCCGATTAAATTTTAGTTCGTATATGGTGATGTTTACATAGTGAAAATATTAAAGATATTGCTGCGAGAAAATTATTTTTGTAAATAAATTGAATTCATGTTGAATTTAATCAATAACATTAAAATAATTAGATGCAACTATTTTTATTCACCCTATTATTTTAACATTAGGAAATGCACGATTATTTATGCTTCTAGCGAAAGTTTGCCTTTGTATTTGGTCTATATTTTCTGTTTTACTTTTTTTTTTCACATCTCACTCGGTGTTGTAAATGCAGGACATACTGCTTACCACGTTTTACTTTTATTAAATATTTGGGAAAAAAATAGCTGTTGTTCTCGGTAGAGACTTTGGAAATCTAAAGTATATCTGAATCTTTTTATTGGTTGAATTCCGCAACTTTTTTATTTTTATTCGATTTCTGATTGGTCCAAGTTTTAATATCCAAAACTTGAATACTTCTGTTGCCACGATAACAAAGAAAAATTAAACCTTAAAAAAAATTATTTAAAAACAAATTGTGATGGAGATTTTAAACAAATTCTATTAAAAAGGGCATTTTTTCTCTATGCAACGGTGTAAAAATTTTAAATGTGTGATAATTTAAAGTTGAAAATTTTGTAGTTCGAAAATTGTAATATTAAAATTTCATTTAAAATTTGTTTGTGATGGGTCCAGAATGTTAATGTTTCATCCATGTCGTATGTGATATGATGCGTTCAGAAATCAGTCTGATTAACTGCAAAAAATAAAAATCCACATTTTAAACAGTTAAATTTGTCAATCTTTAATCATCTGTATTTTTTATTTAGGTCTAGGAATATCATTGTTTAATGCACGGCTTACGTAATATATGACTCTTTATAATAATCCTAAAATATTTAAATATTGAATTTATTCCAAGTCTTTAAAATATGAATCTTAGAAAATATCATTTCCCACGTTGTTGTTGTAATTTGTTAAATTACATTTTTTTATCTGATGAATTACGTCTTTGCATGCAAATAGTTTTAACTTTTATTTTATTATTGTCCGATAGATGATGCCAATTCATAGTCGGTTTCTTACGACTTCTTGAAGTGATGATTGATTGGCAGCTTAATGAACACTTTTAATTCAAAACTTCTTTTTTTTTCTATCTGACAGTTTTGCAAAAGAGCATATTTGTAATGTTTTCCTCAGTTTGTTTTAACACACTAGCTGCCGATCACGCGCCAGCGCGTGATGTGGGGTGATGTCCGAAAGCCATTAATGCGCTGGCGCGGGAAAATCTTTCGCTGATTCTTTGTTATAAAAAGTAAATCGGCTTCTGGGAAAAACCCACTTCTACAGTGCGGCATTAACTGTCATCACATCTTCACGTAAGCGGCAGCGAACATGTTAAATGCTAAAAAAACTTGATTTTCCAAATATTATATAAAAATATTTGATCGCAAATGGGAATGGGAATCTTGGGAATATTAATTATTGTACAATATGTTAACGATCAATTAAATCATTAGATTTATTTTGCTTTAATTATTGCTCATATTGCAGTGAAACGTGAAGCTTAGTGAAAGTATTAACACAGCTTGTTAGTATGATGATTAGAACTTTAAAACCAAATTAACAATGCATTCCTGAAGATGATCAGATATGATGATCAAAACGTCGATCAATATAATTTTACTTATATGTTTGTTTAGTTTTTAACATTAAAACCTTTTGTATGTAGAATTTTAAATTTAGAGTTCAGCTAAATTTAGGGTTTCTTTTTTCCTCATTGATGTTAAATTAATAATTTTCGATTTTTTTATGATACAATAAATGCGTTTTCTATCATAGCATCTTTATCATATCATTATAGCCTGGTTATGATATTAATGATGCATCTTAATTACACTAATTTTAGGTGTAAAACTTTAGAATAAAACACATTGCCAATCCAAAAAAAAAAAATTCGGGAACGAACTAAATTCCTGTATACTAGTTAAACAATTTAGTTTTGTTTCTTAGACGGCCATGTATTGGCATAAAATGGATAATAAACGCGTATCAATACGAAAAGCAGAAAAAAAAAGACGCAACAAAAATTTGTAACTAAGTTTTAGTTATTTGAAAAGATGGAAAAAAACGCGAAAAGGTGATTTAGGGAACAACTTGGTTACATGTAAATAATAGAAAAGTATAGTTAGAAATGATGCAATATTTTTAATATGGCGTGTGGTCTCCTCACACAGCTAAGATTGCTGCACACCTGTTTTTCATGGATGCGATGATGTTACCTAACAAACTTGGGGGAATACTATTCCACTCCTCAAGAAGTGCTATCTCCAAGTCTCGGACTACAAAATGAGGCTTGGTTTCGCTGCAGAACCTCGTCCAAGTATGTCCCAAATATGTTCGATTTGATTTGATTCACATTGGAGAGCACGCTGGCCATTCCATACGCTGCATTGTTTTAGCTTCAAGCATGTTCTCTACAAGACGAGCTGTATTCGGTCTGGCATTAATATGCTGGAAAACAAAGGAATCTCCAATGGCTGCAGAATAAGATATGACATGAAGTCTCAGTATCTCTGTTGCATACCTTTTTCCTTCAAAGTACCATTCCGAATGATATGCAGATCAGTACGTCTACCTATGCTGATTGCACCCCATACCATCAAAGTACTCCATTTTCATTGTGACATTTTATGAACGAATATGGGATTAGTTTAAGTGCCACCTTGTTTCTATACCAAAACACGTCGGGTGTCAAACTCCAGACTAAATCCAGTCTCGTTAGAGGAAATTCTACCCATGTTACTCCCAATCTCGATGTTCAGCAGTGTATCTTCTTCAGGCTGCCCAGTGGCTCGAGGTCAACGGAATGTAGACCGTTCATTTACGTGCATAGAAGACCACCCTCATGAAGCCTATTACGTACTATTTGGCTGAAAACTCTTTTCCTATTGCCAACTTTGCAGCTGAGTAGCATTGTCTGTTCTGTTTCGATGAGCCGTTAACAATATACACTGGTCATCATTTGCTGCAGTGTTGCGAGGCCGATCTTGCCATGGTTCACGTCTAAGATTCCTTATTTTTTCGAAACGATTCTATAGCCTTGCAACGACAATTATGGCGACTTTAATTGCATCCTCGACACTTTGTTGTATTTGCCTGGATTCAAGTCTAATGCACCATGCCATGGATTCTGTTAAATCACGTTCTTTGGACATTTTCAAATCTCACTTTCTCAAAAAAAAAGAAAGAAAATGCATTTATTTGTACAATTTATTAAGTTACAAATAATCGAATATAATAAATAATTTACTTTAATAAATTTTCATGAAACAGTTTATTTTTTTTTTATTTTTTTTTTTTTACCAAAGATTTTTTAAAAGGTGAAACGAGTGGATCGATGAATGACTATGACTTATTTAGTTTTGTTTAACACATATTAAATGATTTTTTAACTGTGTTAAATTTTATTAAAGTATAATATAAAGAAAACCACATTCAAAAAAGTTTTTTATTCATTTTATTTATTTAATATTGTGCATTTTCAGTTATTTTTGAGAAATATTACTTAAAAACAGTTACTATTGCTAAAAATACATCACATACTATACCGCATAAAAGTCTTATTTTATTTATAATTAAATTTAAAAAATTGTATTAGAACAGGCTTTAAATTAATCCCTTTTTTCAATAAAACACAAGTTGTATTTAAAGAGAATGAATTTTTTTTTTCCATAACTGATTTTAAAATGGTATAAGTAATCAGATAAAAATAAAATAAACATATCAAATGCTTTTTACAAAATCTTGTCAAATTCCAGTATAGTTAATAGTATTTATCTCAGAGCTTTATAAATTAAAATGTGTTTTTGTATGGCTTTCTGCTCATGCGATTTTTTGAAAAAAATGTTTAAACAACACTTCTTTATGGAAATATTATTTCAATGATAAAGCAGCACTTTCTGGTAATAAATATCACAATAGAAGAAATTGAATATCATCCGAGATTTTAATTCTCACATTTGATCACAAACAATGTAAATATAATAAGAAAAAAATATATACATATATAATGAACATTTAAAACCATGTTCTTCAATGAGAAGACAAGGAAAAAAGTACTTATTAATATTACAATTAAATGCCTGATACTGCATCATATACTTTAAAACATGACTAATGGAGATGTTTAAAGAATAAGGAATTTTCGCTTTCTGCCCTTTTCATCGTGGAAGATGATCGTTAGTTTTCTCGTCATCAGCAGAGTCGTCAAGATTCAACAAAGAAAATTTTAAGATGAGTAATGAATTTAAAAATATTTCAGAATAATACTATATTCGGCTCAATTCAACTCTATTATTAATTGTAAATCAAATAGATAAAAATATGGAATGATTTTTAAAATGTAGATACATTTGTTGTCCGAAGAGGCAAAAAGTTTTACATTCAAATAGAAACGTCTAAAAAAATTGATTTTTTTTAATCAAGCAATATAATATTCAGTATCCATGGAACATTACTTAAACTTAAAACAATACAACAAATTAAAAAAAATAAATCTTTTAAATTTTCTCTAGGTAATCTCACATACATGTTGTCATGTTTAAAACGATAGGTCTATAAATTATTAAAAAAATATATTACCATTATAAAAATCATGAAAAAAGAATTAAATATTAAACAATACATAAAAAGCTTTTAAACATAAATTGTAACAGAATCATCTGAAAAGTTGCAATAAATGAAATTTGAATGTTATTATGCGCAAAAAACACCTGGGCAAGTTTTCAAACTGAGTTACTTGCAATTATATAGGGCAAACGTATAACGTCGAAGATGGAAGGAATTCCGTACCGTATTCAGGGGATACTTTGTCCGTTTTAGACATGGTTTTGTATATATATATGTATTTTTCTTTTCTTATTCTATGAATTTGGATCTCAAAAAATACGGACGCATTGGCCTAATGATTCTTTTTAACATCAAAGCGAATCCAAATATACACAAGAAAATTGTAAACATTATATAAAAAAATAATACAAAATAAACCCTGTGAAAAAGTTTCCCAGGGTTGAGGTAATTTTCTCACTTGACTTCAAATATCATTTAAATGCACGAAATAGGCGATGTATGGTAAAATTACCTCAGATACATAAGTGTATTTGAACGATTCTGTTTTACGATTTATTGCGAAAAATGTAATTACTTCCTGATAAAGCATGTGAATGAAAGCACTGATCATATCATCATCTGGCGTGTTCTGAGTCAACATAGGCATATTAAAGTTCTTTCGATCAAGGTATTTTTTTCCGTCTTGGCCTCATGTTTGTTTATGGGAAAACCCACAGTAGCCACGAATAACAAGGATTTGGAAACCGACTGATCTTGTAGGATAGTTGGACGACCTACACTGTAAAAAAAAAAAAAAAATCAAGAGGTTACTAAAAATTTCTTAGTAAATATGTATTCCACAGAATTTTTTAGTATTACAAACTTTTTTTTTTTCAAGTTAAACAAGCATTTATTTTTTAAACTGAACAAAAGAATTTTTTGTATAACTAACTTAAAAATTTTTAGTATGAGCCACCAAGCAAATTTTAGTAATAGCTCCAAAATTATTTTTAATAACCATTACGTGCGGCCGAAGGGCAGGAGCTTCCTTCGAGCTGCATCCAGACTTCTGAAGCGGAAGATTTTCGTCAAAACCGCAATAGATGGCAGCACCAAACATTCCTACTTGCTCCGACAGGATTTGCATAATCCCTTTATTAGCAAGACACAACATACATCCGGGGCGTATTTGGCGGTGGCAAGTTTCGAACCCGGGATCTTTTAGCCTGGATTCCGTTACTATAACCACTATGCTATCAAGGCTACAACCAACTGAGTTTTAGAAAGAGCTATTAAAAATATAAAACTATTAACTCTATTCGCTGCTAAATTTTTTCTAGTAATTGTTACAGATTTTTTTGTAGCCGACTAAGTTTACTAAAAATTTTTTAGTAATTACAAGGATCACTAAAGTTTTTTTAGTAGATCGACCCCCTTTTTTACAGTGTATAGACGTCCATTGTCTTCCGTTATACTTATTGACAAGAGTATTGAGCAGTATTTGGAATGTTGTGGCTGCTAGTTCTTTTTTAAGTAATAACATTATTGACATCTGCCACATACACTTCATTCTGAATTCAAAAATGCCAGAATCTGGTGTTTTTTTCTTAAGTCCTCATTTCTCCTTATTGCCTAAGATCTGTAAGACTAAAAAATAAAAACATGATAAAGTATATGATAAAGTATATCATTTTATATATAACAATAATAAATCCGGCTGATTAAGAGGTGACAAAGTTACCCCGGTACGTCAAAGTAGCTCCGGTTCAAGGTACTGGGTACTGCTTTTAATTCTTTATAACACTACTATTTCAGTTAAGGATAAGTTTTAACAAATGGACATGTGTATAGTGAATCTAGCACCATTTATGTGTGTTTGTATTTTCCTAAACCAAAAGAACAACTTTATATGGATAAAAAGAAAGTATAGTACTAAATTCATCCATTTTTCAATTCTCCTCCTTTATGTAATTTAATTGTGTTTCATATTCTCTACTTTATTACTCAATCTAAAATATTTCAAATGAAAATCCAAATCTGTGGATTTCAACTTCGTGCATTATAAATGTTTCACTATAATTGATTTAATATTTTTCTTAGAATTTTAAGTTAAAATTCTGTTTGGAATAAAGAACCTTCACAAATGCTTGAGTTTGATAGCATTATTTCATATTTTTTTACATTAATTAGAACTGAAGCTATCGTTAAATTTCTTTTCTACGGTAAGTAAAACACGGCTACAGAACAGCTATCAAAATATGAGATTTTTTTTGCATGTACATTTATGTTTTTCACTTGGAAATCATTTTGTTTATAAATAAAATTTAATATATTACATGTACAAGTAGAAAAATTAGGCTATCATGCTGTTACTTTTATTTGCAACAAAAATTATTACTTTTTTTTTAATTTTTCAGATTTTATTTGAATCACATTGAAATAAATCCTTTCTAGTCATAAGACTTTAAAAAAAAATTCATGACCTCCTGATTGACATTCTAACACCATATTTGAGGGCGATCGTTGTCCCCCTTTCTACTCGTTATTACTTTGTTTTCTGCTACACTAAGAATAATAAACATGTTTTCAAACCGTTCAACCGTGGTTTCAACCGTGTTTTAGTTTTAATTTTCTCATATTTTGTGTCATCACTAAAGCGCCAGGAATATGTTTCCGACCTTGCATTATGATGTGACTTCAAATCATCAAAGTGTATGCCCTTTCTTGGAAAATTTTTTAAACGATGTTCTGAAATGCCGTTTTTCTCTCTTTCTCTCTCTCTCTATATATGTGTGTGTGTGTGTGTATCTATCTAAATATATATGTATATAATTATTTATATATATTTGAATCTAATTATCTATCCATTCTCTATGAGTGTGCACTTGTGTATCTATGTGTGTTGGTTCAAATGGTGTGGGACATGTTGACATAATACAGAAAAATGTTATAGATTTGTATTCGAAAGCATGAGATACAGCTAAATAAGTTACTTTCAGGCAAATTACCTTTTTTAAGTGATATAAAGTAAGTATATATAAATAGTACAATAATTAATAATAATATATATATATAATTAAATATATAGATTAATACACGTAATTACATGTATGAATAATATAACATTTTTTATAATAAAATTTTTTGACTAGGAAAAAAAAGTGTTTATCTAATGGACTACGGGAATATTTTTGAAACCATTAGACCACTTTTATACTAAAAATAGCAATTTCACATTAAAACAAAAAGAAAAATTATTTTAGCTAAATTTTTCAGCCTGCCCGATATTTTATATCGCAAATAAAATGCCGAACATTACGACATTTATGTAAAATTTTGCATGCTAGACGCTTCTTAATGCTTTTAGTCCGTATAATAAAACTTGTGTTGTGGGTGTCTTACCTAGATCTGATTACTTTTGTCCCATGTAGATAATTTAAGAGATTCTGTTTAAAAAATTACTTTCAGATTACTAGGGAAAATAGAAAACTTGTGTACCGTGCAGTATCGTTTCTTTTAAAAAGGAAAAATGCATTTGCGTTTAATCAAAGTTATTTAATTTGTGCACAAACGAATAAATATATATTTTTAAATGCTAGCAAAATATCTTTAAGAATATGTACTTAACGTGTTGTTAGAATAACTCCAAGTAAATAATTTTTAGTTAATAAAAATATCTTTCTCTAATAAAGTTTCGAAATTGGAGATATTTCTTTAAAATGATTATTTTTTTTTCCTTTTTTAAAGCAAGAAACAATCCTTTTTCTTCAAAATTATATTGGTTACACTGTAAACTAAAAATTAATTCATTTGAAATATTTCCAATACCAAAATTGGTCAAATATTGGCTTTACACTCTAAGTATTTTCATTGACTACTACTACATAAATACTTTCTTTACATTACAGATATTTCAATAAAACGCAAATATTCAAAAATGTTGATTTTCTGGTGAAATTAATCACAAAAAATTTTTAATATAATTAGTATCACTATTGACAACATTGATGATTTTAACTTTGGCAACAAGTCATTTAAGGCCAATATTTGTTAGCATAGGAGCAATGATATAACCAATTTGTACTATGATAAAGCCTGTACAAACGATACAAGAACGATTTTGTTTTGCTTGTGTTGGCGAAATATTTAGGTGAAACATCATGTTCTATTGTATGTGTGACCCTCGAAATTGGTAAGATAATGGACATTAATTTAAACTGCGTTAATAACATTTTCTATTTGACGTTCAAATTATTCTGCTTGATTACGAATTAACTAAGCAAAACCAATATTTTTTTACCTACTTTGAAAGAAGCTTGCTCTTATGAATAGACTTTCTTACATACTTGAGAAAAGTAAAAATTTACAGGATTTTTAGCTCACAGGCTATCATAGCCCGAGAGCTGTGCCCGTCCGTTCTGTATGTACGTTCGTACGTGCGTTCGTGCATAACGCGATAACGCATGATAAAAATATCCGATCCACTTGTGTTCTATATATTTACCCAAAATGACCCTCGAAATTGGTAAGATAATGGACATTAATTTAAACTGCGTTAATAACATTTTCCATTTGACGTTCAAATTATTCTGCTTATATTTTCCTTTAAAAGATTACGAATTAACTAAGCAAAACCAATATTTTTTTACCTACTTTGAAAGAAGCTTGCTCTTATGAATAGACTTTCTTACATACTTGAGAAAAGTAAAAATTTACAGGATTTTTAGCTCACAGGCTATCATAGCCCGAGAGCTGTGCCCGTCCGTTCTGTATGTACGTTCGTACGTGCGTTCGTGCATAACGCGATAACGCATGATAAAAATATCCGATCCACTTGAAATTTTATATGTAGGTATATCCTGACAAGGCGATTCCCTGATTAGTTTTTGGAGTTCATTCGATATGTATAAGAGGGGGAACGGGGGGGGCTCATGCCCCTTTCCTTAGTTGATATAAATGGGATTTTCATGCAGAATTAAGTTTTCGTTCAAAATTTAGATTAGGATCATTCTGATGAGGCGATTCCGTGACTGTTATTAGGTGTTCATTGAAGAAGTATAAATAGGGAGAACAGGGGTTCTAATGCCCCCCCCCCCCTTAATTTATATAAATGGGTTTTTCAAGCAGAATTTTCAGATTTCGTTCAAATCTCTGAATAGTTTTGGAAGTTTTATGGTTAAGTATAAAAGAGGGGGATAACTCTTTTTAAATTATATAAATGCTAAATGGGTTTATATTAAGAATTATCTCACTTGCTCTGAATTTCGGATATAGATTTTTTATATGATAAAGCATGTCTTTGATGATATAGGAGGTTTAATGATTAAGTATAAACAAAGAGGAAAGGGGAGAGCTGTTTCCCCTTCTTAATTTTTTTTCGAACGGAATTAACCCTTAAAAATATAAGGCTTTAATGTACAATTAGTATTTGTTTAGATCACAGGCTAACATAGCCTGAGAGCTTATGTGCCTGTCCGTTCTGTATGTATGTTCGTTCGTGCGTAACGCGATAACTCATGATAAAAATATCGGATCCACTTGAAATTTTGTATATAGGTATATCCTGATAAGGCGCTTCCCTGATTAGTTTTTGGAGTTCATTCGATATGAATAAGAGGGGGAACGGGGGGCTCATGCCCCTCCCCTTAATTGATATAAACGGGATTTTCATGCAAAATTAACAGTTTTCGTTCAAAATTTAGATATAGGATCATTCTGATGAGGCGATACCGTGGCTGTTATTAGGTGTTCATTGCATACGTATATACAGGGGGAACGGGGGGCTCATGCCCCTCCCCTTAATTGATATAAACGGGATTTTCATGCAGAGTTAACAGTTTTCGTTCAAATTTAGATATAGGATCATTCTGATGAGGTGAGTCCGTGGCTGTTATTAGGTGTTCATTGAATAAGTATAAACAGGGGGAACGGAGGTTCTAATGCCCCTCCCCTTAACTTGTATAAATGAATTTTTCAATCAGAATTGTCAGATTTCGTTCAAATCTCTGAATAGTTTTGGAAGTTTAATGGTTAAGTATAAAAGAAGGGAATAAGTCCTCTTAAATTATATAAATGCTAAATGGGTTTTTATCAAGAATTATCCGATTTGCTCTGAATTTTGGATATAGACTTTTTACTATGATAAAGCATGTACTTGTTAGTTTAGGAAGTTCAATGATTAAGTATAAAAAAGGAGAAAGGGGAGAGCTGTTTCCCCTTCTTAATTTTTTTTTCGAACGGAATTAACGAAAATACAAGGCTGTCATGTACAATTAGTATGCGTAGCCTGTGAGCTCAATGCCATCAGTTTAACTGGGCATACTTTTTTTATTAAAAGTATAATTCTTTTTCATTCTTTTTACTTTTTATTTATGTTGCCATATTTTACACAAAAATTCACAGTAACTAAACAAATAGCCTTGTTGACTTTTCATTAATTAAATTACGCTGTAAAATAATTTATATTGATCTACCAATAATTAAAATGTATAAAATGAATTTTATTTATGTGCATGTGGTGAAAACATAGTAGTACATTAATCAAAATCTTTACGGTGACATTTTTTTTCCTTTTAATTATCAATATCTATTCAGATCACTCAACCATTAGGTATTTCTTGAACTTATATATCATAATCTTTCTTTTTCCGATATGGAATCTGAAATATATATATATATATATATATATATATATATATATATATATATATATATATGTGTGTGTATATATATATATATATATGTGTGTATGTGGTATAGTGAATGCAGGCCGTTGTTACATCTGACAGAAGTATTTATTACATGAAACATAATTTATAAAAAATGCAATATAACATTAGCAATAAAATTACTACATTATTATAAGATGAGATTATAACTGCGAAGCTTGAAAACTTTCATATTATACGCACGCACAAGTAAATGGGAAAATTGTTTTTATTTTCTTATTCTCAATAACATTTGCTTGTTTCTGTTAAATTTTAATTAAAAAAAAATATTTTAATGAAAGTTAGTTAAGTTTTATTGATTTTTTTACGTGGTTGCAAAAATAATACTGTATTCGAAATACAACCGATAAGTTTTTAATATTAATTCCAGCCATCTTTAATGTGACACTTTGACCTTTTTACATTAAAGTTTTCTGTGAATATTTTCATAATGTTTTAAAAAAGAAGACCGTGTTTGTTTGTGTGGTGTATGGCTGTTTGCTTATCTATCTGTGTGTGTCTCGCTGTGTGTGTTCCTGTGTGTCTATGTGTTGTTCAGAAAATTGATAATCACAAGCTTAATAATTAAGACCAGTTATAGAACATACAAATGTATGGTCTTTTTTATGACCAACTATCTGTGTATTCTAAAGGAAAGTAACTAAATCTGTCTCCACCAATGACAATAATTTTTTGCGATCGGATGTATTTCGTTAATATTAAGGGAGTTGTTGCATACAAAAATATGAATATTGGCGTTATTATAAAGAAATTTTTGATAAACACGCTGGTACAGACATTTTTTAAAAGGAATAATTATTATAAGTGATATTTAAAGTTAAATCGATCAAAAGCTTTTCATTGAAAATGTTTTGCACGAGAACAAACTATACATAGGAATTTAAGAGTTTTTAGATCATATATTATACATTAGAAGTTCTCGGTGTGCATACTGCATTTATACATTTTTTATATTTGATATATTTTTTGAGGATTTATTTTCATTTTAGATTCGAATTTTTCGCATTTTGAGAGACATTTTTAAAATATTTTAGAAAAGGTTATTATTTTATATTGCTGCCAAATATTCAACAGCGCAAATAATAAAATACTTTTAAATTAGAACTTTATTGAGACTTGACTGTTAAAAACAGAAATTTTTTTAAATGATTAAATTAAATGAAGGAAAATTACGGTATATTGAAAATTATGGTATAAAAACTAACGAATTAAAAAATGAACTCGCAGTTTAGTTTCAAAATTTCCAATATTTTGACTAGAAACAATAATTGCATAATAGCATTCTATTTAGATTTGAAAAACAAATGTGATTATTAAAAGAAAAAAACTAACCTTTTTTAAATTATATAATATTTGCAAAAGAAAACTTACAACGGAATGTTTTTATTAATTTAAATTGGTATAATAGCTCTTTATTTAACATGAATAAAGATAATTGAAAATAGAGAATATTCTCTCTTTTACATGTAAACACAGACAGCAAACTTTTACATTAAAATTTTAGGAAAGCTTACAGAAACCATCATTTCAAAATAAATCAATAAATCTCGACAATAAATTGACAGAATCAATCTATCCAATTAAATATCTGCGATTGCATCAAGAGAAATAAATTACTTTCACAAGTTAGAAGCCATTAGATTTCAAAGTCAATCGTTAACATGTGTTAAAAATAAAATATTATTGTTATTATCTGAGTTAAAGTTGATAGATCTGTTCTGCATGTTTCATTGAAATTCATTTGAGTCTCTTAAGTGTTATTCTGACTTGCATAAATTCATAAATTAATACATATACACTGCTACAAATGTATTTTCACGGTATAATAGTGTTATGCATTTGGAAAACACTTTAAATGACGTATTTAGTTAATGACTTTAAAATTTTATAAAGGTGTTGAAACAGGTGAAGATTTATTAATGAGTTTGAGATAAAAATTGAAATTACTCGTTGATTAATTAGATAGTCAGAACCTTGAAACATAGTTAATACTTGCAAAGAGGAATTATTAACACACTTATAAAACAAATAAATTCTTTTTCTGGGATATACATATTACATTTGTCATACGACGATATGTTCAAGATGTATAATTATTAAAATATTTTCGCAAAAAGAAAATTATATTGAAAAACGGTAGAAAATATCAAGAGATCTCATTTATAATAAAATAAAGTGAGGTAAATGTGAATTTCAATAATATGTAGGAATTGGATACATGTGAATTACTTTATACTAATTTTTTTTATCACTCTGCCGATCATTTCTTGCCAAATTTAGTGTAACTATACGGAAGCTGAATGATTGCATAGTTATATATCTATTGATTCTTGGATTTAAAAAAAAATGAACCCTCTACGTACTTCCAATATTTATAATATTTTGAATAAGAACAATTATTGCTTAGTAGCATTTTATTCCGATTTCAAAAAACAAATGTGAAGAAAAAAAACCTAACCTTTATAAAATTATAAAGCATTGACAAAAGCAAACTTATTTTCCAAAGATTTTTAAATTTAAATTTGTACAAAAGCCTCAAATTCAAATTAACACAATTGAAATTAAGGAGAGCTCTCTCACTTTTACTAGAAAATAAAGAAAAGAAACATTTATTGATATTAAATTTTATAAAAGCTTGCAGAGAACATGAAATTTCCACATAAATGTTAACAGTGAAATTGTCAGAATCAATCTAACCACTTAAAAATCTGCTTGTTTCATTCAAAGAAATGTTTTATTTTAACAAATTGGAAGCCATTAGACTTCAAAGTCAATCATTAATAAATGAGACTGGCTTAAAAATAAAATTTAATGTTTAAACTTGAGATAAACTAGATAGGTGTGTTTTTCTCATTTCACTGAAATTTATTTGAGTTTCTTAAGTGTTATTCTGACTTCTATACGCTCAGAAATTAATACTTTTATGCTCCTAAAAATTCCTTTTCATGGCGTAATATTATTATGTATTATGAACGCACTTTGAATGTAGTACTTCGTTAGTGATTTTGTAATTTGACGAAGATGTTGAAAGAGATGAAGATTTATTAATGAATTTGAGATGAAAATTGAAATTTACGCATTGCTTAAGGGGGCTCAGGGGTTGATCAATACGGAAAAAAACATGTAAACAGAGCTCTCTTCGAGTCCATATAAAAACAGAAGTATTCAATTTAACTAATTTAAACTTTCTGATATTTTAAAGGTATGTTTGTAGTTTTATAAAATTATAAAATGAAGTACTTCAATGTAATATAATAAGAAATATAGCAAAATGTATGTAGCTCAATTTTCGAAAAAAAAAATGTGTTATATCACCAACACCAAGATATCTTAACGTTGAATTGACATAAAAACCTAATTTTTGCTTTAAAATGATCAGGAAATTTTACTCTATAGAATGAATTAAGGATATAACTATAACTCTAAAACAACATTATTAAAAAAAAACTCTCAAATTTGAAAACTGAAAAAACTCCTAAAAAATACAACTTTTTTTTCATTAAAAATACTCAAAATATTAAACTATCTAAACGATATTAATTCATTCTATAGATAATGATGTTGTATGCATGCAAAAAAAATTAAGCCATTCCATCAAATAGTTTTTCTTAAATCTTGGTTCTAGTCGTCAAAAATCAAGTTTTGAGAAAACGCACTTAAAGTTGAAATTATATGGATGCGGCTATGAGAATGTTGATACATAAATGCTTATAACTCCGTAAAAATGCAAATGTTTGTATACGGCTTTTTGCATTGAGTTAAGAATTAATTGAATAATCAAAGTAGATCATAAAAAATCAATTTTTTGAAAACTTTTCAACCCTTGAGCCCCTTTAATACTTGCAAAAAGTGATAAAAATATACTTATAAAGCAAAACAATTCCTTTTGTTTAACACAGACATATTTCTTTTACACATATGTCAAAATTTTCTCAATCTCTAATGACTTGATTCACTTCGCAACAAAAAATTATATTGTAAACTGGACTACAAACATCACAACATCTCGTGCATAATAAAGTCAAATAAGACAATTTATGTAAAATTCGATAATATGAGCAAATTGGATATACGTGAATGTGAATTATTTTATACGTTACACATATGTCAAAATTTTCTCAATCTCTAATGACTTGATTCACTTCGCAACAAAAAATTATATTGTAAACTGGACTACAAACATCACAACATCTCGTGCATAATAAAGTCAAATAAGACAATTTATGTAAAATTCGATAATATGAGCAAATTGGATATACGTGAATGTGAATTATTTTATACTTTATTTCCTCACTTTGCAGAATATATTTTTCTAAAGTGTGAATAACTCCATGGAGACTGAATTAATTAATATATTCTTACTGCTTAATAATATCTCTATTAATTCTGGGATGAAAAAAATGAACTCTCAATTTACCTTTAATATTTTTAATACTTGAATATAAAGAATATTTCTATAATAGCATTTTATTTAGGTTTCAGAAATAAATACGAAGAAAAATAAAAATGTAATAATTTTTAAATTATATTATTTACAAAATCTAACAATAACATTAACAAAACATCTTATTGATTCCGCAATGTAAAACATGAACTATCGATCTACTTTCAATAGTTCTAATATTTCCAATACAAACAATAATTGACTAATAATATTTTATTCATTTTTTAAAAAGAAATGTGATGGAAAAATACCTAACTTTTTTTTAATTATGCAACATTTATCAAAGCGAACTTACAACGAAAGATTTTTATTTAAAATAGTAGAAACGCTCTTTATTTCAAATGATTAAGTTAATTGCATTTCATGGGAACTATCGTACTTTTAAAGAGTAAATAAGTAAAACAAACTTTAATTAACATTAAAATTTTAGAAAAGCTTTCAGAGAACATGAAATTTTCAAGCAAATTTTAATAGTGAAATGTTCAGAATCAATTTATCCACTTAAAAATCTTTGCTCTGCATTAAAAGAAATATTCTATTTTAACAAGTTAGAAGACATTAGACATCAAAGTCAATCGCTAATATGTCAGAAATGGGTTAAAAATAAAAGTTTAATGTTAAAACGTGATATAAAATAGATAGATGTGTTTCGTTTATTCCATTGAAATTAAGATGAGTTTCTTAAAAAAGAATTCTGACTTGTATACACTCAGAAATTAATACTTTTATGCTTCTAAAACTTTCTTTTCATGGCGTAATGTTATTATGGAAAATGAAAGAACTTCAAATGAAGTATTTCCTTAGTGAATTTACAATTTTAAGAAAGTACTGAAAGATATGTAGATTTATTAATGAATTTGAGATGAAAAATCAAATTGCACATTGTTTAATACTTGCAAAAAGTGATAAAATACACTTGTGAGGCAAAACATTTCCTTTTCTTACCCAGACATATTTTAATACATATATGGCAAAATTTTCATTACCTATTATGATTCAATTATTTTCGCAATAGAAAAATTATATTGCACAGTGATTTACAACAATCACAAAATCTCGTGCATAATAAAATGAAGTGAGACAATAGATGTGAAATTGATATTGCATGCAAATTGGATTTAAGTGAGCGTGAATTATTTTATACTATTTTTTATCACTTTGCAGAGCGTATTTTTCTAAATTTTGAATAACTCCAGGGAAACTGAATATATGAATAAAATCTTATTGCAAAGTAATATCTCTATTAATTTTGTGATGAAAAAAATGAACTCTTGGAAAAATATTTTTTAATGTACTTTTAATATTTATAATATTTGTTTATAATTAATATATCTATAATAGCATTTTTTAGGTTTAAGAAATAAATACGAAGAAAAACAAAATTCTAACCTTTTTCAAATTATATGCCATTTAAAAAATCAATTAATAACATTTACAAAATATCTCTATAGATTCTGAGATGGAAAAAATGAACTATTAATCTACTTTGAATAGTTATAATATTTTCAATATAAACAATAATTGACTAATAGTATTTTATTCAAATTTCAAAAATTAATGTGATGGAAAAATGCCTAACTTTTTTAACATTATGCAACAGTTATCAAAGCGAACATATAAGGTTCGATTTTTATTTTAAATTAGTAGAAAGGCTCTTTATTTAAAATGAAATAAGATAATTGCATTTAAAGGGTACTGTCCCACTTTCAAAGAGTATATAAGTAAAACAAACTTCGATTAACATGGAAATTTTAGAAAAGCTTAAAGAGAAGAGGAAATTCCCAAGTAAATCTTTATAATGAATTTGTCAGAATCAATGTACTTAAAAATCTGCGTGTTGCATTAAAAGAAATATTCTATTTTAACGAGTTAGAAGCCGTTTGACTTCCAAGTCAATCGTTAATATATCAGACATGCGTAAAAAATAAAATTTTAATGTTCAAACATGAGGTAAAGTAGATAGATGTGTTTCGTTTATTTCATTGAAATTTATTTGAGTCTCTTAAAAGTTATTCTGGCTTGAATACACTCAGAAAATAATATTTTGTGCTCTAGAAATTCCTTTTCATGGCCTAATGTTGTTATGCATTAAGAAAGCTCTTCAAATAAAGTATTTAGTTAGTGACTTTAAAATTGTATGAAGATGATGAAAGATATGAAGATTTATTAATGAATATGACTTGAAAATTGAAAGTGCACGTTGCTTAGGACTTGCAAAAAGAGATAAAATACACTTATAAGGCAAATAATTTCATTTTTATATTTCATTACTAATATGGTGAACTTTTCAAAACCTATAATGATTCAAATATGTACGCGATATCATCAGATCTACTGTATAAATAAAAATCAAGTGAGATATGTGTGTGAAATACTACAATAAGTACGAATTGGATATAAATGAACATGAATTATTTTTCTTCACGTTGAAAAGCATCTTTTTTCCAAATTTTAAATAACTCCAATGGGGTTAAATCGTTTTATATGTACTCATACTGCATAGAACAAATCTCTATTGATTCTGGGATGAAAAAAAAAAGAACTCTCTACGTACTTTCAGTATTTATAATATTTGAATATAAACAATAATTCTATAACAGCATTTTATTTAAATTTTTAAAAAATCCAAAGAAAAATAAAAATCTTACATTTTTCAAAATATGTAACATTTACAAAATCCAAAAAAACTATTTTCAAAATATAGTTATTGATTCTGGGATGAAAAATATGAACTCTCTATTTGCTTTAAATATTTCTAATATTTTGACTACAATGGCAATTCATTCAGATTTCAAAATAAATGTGAAAAAAATCGAACTTTAAAAAAAAATAGCAAAAAACTTACAAAAGCAAACTTACATCGGAAGCTTTTAAAATTTAAATTTGTAGAATAGCATTTCATTCAAAATTAATTAATTTAATTTAATTTTAGTGGAGCTCTTAAACTTTCACGAATAAATAAAGAACTTTGATTAACCTAAAAATTTTATATAAGCTTACAGGGAATACAAAATTTCCAAATAAATCTTTATGGTGAAATTGTCAGAATCAATTTATTCCCTTAACAATCTGCGTGTTGCATTGAAAGAAATATTTTATTCTAACAAATTAAAAGGCACTAGACTTCAAATGAAAGATAAATTGAATCATTAATATCTCACGCATAGGTGAAATATATTTTAACGTGTGAGCTTGAGTTAACCCTTTACCTAACACATTATGAATTCATTAAATTTTAAAGCATTTTTCGTAAAATGTTTAAAATAAGTTAAAAGATATAAATAATCATTTAATAAACTTTTGAAGGATTTTGAGGGAGGGCTTGACAGATTTAGAAGAATTAATTAAATTTGAAATTACAGGGATTATGTGCAATATTTATAACCCCACTCTAATATTTTCTTTTAAATTGTTTTCTAAATATTTTGTAGAATTATAAAATGTACAAATATGATGTTGTTACAATATAAATATAGAAATATTTCCACATTGAAAAATCCCCATCCCCCTCCCTCAGTGCCAAGAAAGCTGAAAAGACACAAAAGCAAAATAAATCATCCTTTTAAAAATATTTTTGTTTTGTATAACCAATAATGCTTTTGGAACAAAATAATTATCTCTAACTCATCATTAACAGTATTACAACTAATTGACGTATTCAAAGAAATTTATAATAAGTAATTTTAATGGAATTTATAAGTACCGACGGTAGGTAAAGTGTTAACATAGATGCATTTCGTTTATTTCATTAAAACTCGTTTGAGTCTCTTATCAGTTATTCTTACAATTTTATAAGAAGAAATTAATACTTTTATGCACCTACAAACTCCTTTCAATAGCCTAATGTTTTTTATGCATTAAGAAAGCATTTCAAATGAACTATTTAGTTGAGGACTTTACAAATTTATGGGGATGTTGAAAGAAATGAAGATTTATTAATGAACTTGAGATGAAAATTGAAATTTTAATTTGATCATTCGGGTAGACAGGAACTTCAAACTAAGTTAATACTTGCTGAAATTTATAAAAATAATTTTAACGCAAATAAATTTCTTTATTCAAATGGACATGTTTCATCGCCGGACGGCAAAATTATCAAGATCTTTAATGATTAAAATATTTCGCAAAAAATAAAAGTAACTAACTAAATAAAATAAATTATATTGAAAATTGTTAAACAAAAGTCACTTTTATGTATAATGATTTTCAATACATTAATATTTGTGAAAAAAATACTATTTTACGAATTGGATACATGTGAATGTGATTTATCTATACATATAATAAAACAGTAGGACCCGGTGTGTCTGTACATTGAAGATAATTGACAAAAATGGAGTCAGGGCGATAAAAGAAAACCAATGAAACACAAAAAAATTTTTTTTGAATTTTTTGTCTGTCTGTCTGTCTGTCTGTCTGTCTGTCTGTTTGTTCGAGGTTATCTTCGTAACTACTGAATGGATTTTTATGCGGTTTTCACTAATGAAGAATGCACACTCCCGGGCAGTGTATAGGCTTTGTTTCATCAAAATCGGACAACAGACAAAAAAGTAACAAAAAGAAACAAAAGAAACTATTAGGTGCGCTGCTCACGTTTTTTAGTACATAACGTTTTTTAGTACATATAAAATCCAATAGATGTCACTGTGCGATTTTAAAACGCGCTATCGTTATGTTTTCGCCAGTCTACTTAAGTATGAGAAAGTTTCAAGCTGGCTGTCGTTCCATGTGGTTTAGTCGGTAGAACGTCAGTGCGCCATACTGATGGCCCGGGTTCGATTCCCAGCATGGAATTTTTTTTCACTATGTTGGCATTAACGCCTATAAGCAATTAAAAGAATTTGAAATATTGTATTCAAGGCGAATTTTCTCTCTGGGAAAATTTCCTTGCATTAATATGTCAGTGTAATTTTTTTTTCGATTTAATTTTTTTTTTCGAAACTTTGTTTTTCTTAAAAAATTACAGTAAATATTTGATATTTCCCAACGTTTTTTGAATGATCGACTTGCTTTTTTTTTTTTTAATGTATGTCTGAACCTTATCTAACTACTTCTTCAAGATTTCTTTAGATAAACCGACCAGCGTAGCGGGCGAAGGCCGCTAGTTTTATATATTTTTTATCAATTTTCAAAGCATCTTTTTCTAAATTTTATGTACCTCCATGGAGGTTGTATCATTGCATATATTATCACAGCGTAAAAATATCTCTATTTATTCTGAGCTGAAAAAATGAATTTTGAAACTACTTCGAATATTTTTATTATTTTGACTACAAACAATAATTGAATAATAGCATTTTATTCAGACTTCAGCAAGAAACACGGAGAAAAAAGCCCTAATATTTTTCAAGTAATCTAAAAGTTATAAACATAAACTTTAACATTTATAAAATATCGCGATTGATTCTAGGATGAAAATAATGAAAATTCAATCTACTTCCGTTATTTCTAATTTTTTGACTGCAAACATTTATTGCATAACAGCTTTTCATTCAGATATCAAAAACAACTGCCGTAAAAGGAAAAAACTAATAAAATTGTAAAATTTTATAACATTTAAAAAATCCAACTTACAACGGAACGCTTTTTGAATTTAAATTAGTATAATAGATCTCTATTTAAAATTAATTAATATAATTGAATTTAAGGAAATATCTCTCTCTTTTACAAGTAAATATATAACATATTTACAGTAAATATTACTTATAAAACAAACTTTGATTAACATTAAAATTTTAGAAAAACTTACAGAGAAAATAAAATTTGCAAATATTTCTGTACAGTGAAATTGTCAGAATCAAACTAACCAGTTATATATATGAGTATTTCATTAAAAGAAATATTTTAGAGATATTTAGAGATATAAGCTAGATGCCACTGAACTAAAAAACTGAACTTTCAGCACTGAACTTTCGCATAGGATAGCTGAGGACTATCTACAACCGACCTAGTTTTTAGTTTTTCAATTTTGGTTTTCGATACAAAAAAAAAAAAAAAAAAAAAAAAAAAAAAATTCTTTCGAAACCAGTTTGATCCGGTTCTGAAATTAAAACTATCATAATATAAAAAATATCTAACCAAAATTGAAAAAGTAAAAGCTGGGCCGGTTCTAGATCGTCCTCAGTTATCCTACGTAAAAAACGTCATTTAAAAATGTTAAAATTTGAGCGAGATGATATTTGAACAGAATGCCCAATAGACTTAACATTGACATTCGGGTCTTTTTCACTCAATAGTGTGGGTCTTAAGCGTCATCCAGACTTGTATACACTCAGAAATTAATACTTTTATGCTCCGAAAAATTCATTTTCATGGCGTAATGCTATTAAGCATTGAGAGAGCATTTCAAATGATCTATTTAGTTAGTTACTTTACAATTTATGAAAGTGTTGAAAGAGCTGCCAATTTATTAATGAATTTGAGATAAAAACTAAATTTGCTATTAATTATTATGATGTACAGAAACTTCTAGCTAAGTTAATACTCGCTAAAATGTATAAAACTAAATTTAAAAGGAAAGTAAGTTCCTTTAATAAGATTGACACATTTTAGTACTCAGACCACCAAATTAACAAGGTCTATAATAATTAAAATATTTTCGCAATACATATATATATATGTATATATATATCTATTTATATGTGACATTTTGAAGTTAGGGGGGGGGGCAGAAACATCATCGCCAGGTTTCCCTTACTCCGCACAGAAGTCATGGCCAGCGAGAAAAAAGCAAAATAAATAAATGTAGAAGGTCAAAATAAACACCCCTTGGCTGCTGCATGTTCATTTTATTAAACTGTAGCTATAATAGAAGGAAAAGCTCCTGTTGCAGACGATATTTTACAGAAACATCCAAAAATATTCCATTCTACATCAAGTCGTACTTATGCAAGAGTGCAACCAAGAATCCTTCTTCTCATCTCTCCTACCACCTCTCGAGCTTCCTGTTTTAAATCTAAAAAGAAAATTCTAGAACATTTTCTAACCTCAAACCATCATTCTTTTATGTAAACAGAATTCTTGTCGAGCTACGAGACTATTTTCCACAGACGAAATTTTATTTAAAAAAAATTATTTAACCAATTTATAATCGACTCAGAATTTCTTAGGCAGACGATTTTTATAGATGATTAAGAGAAAAAGAAAAGAAATGAATTTATTGATATGCACATGATCAAACGATGACGGAGGGAAAATAAATAAATAGATAAAATAAAATAATGATATTTTTTGAAAGGTATGGTTTTGGAATAAATTTAATAAGACATTCTTAAAAAGGGTTGATAAAAACGTAGAAGAAATGAGTTTTATTTGGAATATTAAGAAATAAAGTTTAATTAAGAATATTTTTAATTTAGAGCCATCTTTTTAAATTTACGCATACTGGAATAATGTTTTTTAAGGCAAATTAAGAATTTATATCGTCTGCATAAAGAGTAACAGATTAGATCTAGAAAGAAGATTTTAATTTAATAATTTGAAGTAAGTACGGAATATTATTATAAGAAAATTAAGATAGTATAAAGGTTAGTTTTGGCGAAAAAAAAAATAAAATTTGTAATATTATCCCCCCTCCCCAAAACTTTGTATGAAATTGATAGTTAAATAAAACTACAAGTTCAGACAACAGAAATATATAGTAATTTAGAAAAGTTAAATTTTGGAATAAAACTGTCAAACTGAGGAAGCCAAGAGATGAAAGAAAAGAAAATTAACGCCATATAAAAAATATTAGCGATATTAAAAAAATAGTTAAGAGAAAAATAAATTGAATTAAATTTAGGTAGGAGCATTTCCCTGAAAGAAATACAATAATGTTACAATATCACTTACTATTTGTAAGTGCGTAGGAGATAATACATACAATAACAGTTGATAAGTTATAAATATTGATAAGCAAGAAATATTAAAAATACAATAAAAACAATAAGAAAAATCCTTCATGGGATTTTATAGAATTTCAATAATTTAATCAATAGTCCACTAAAGAAAGTTCACTAAATAAAAGTCTTCCGGATCCAGTCTATTAAACAGTATCTCTTCAATAGTCAACTAAATTTTTTCAGGGATATAGTTCATTAAATAAGTCTTTTGTTGGATTCCAACATCTTTTCATAATATATCAAATTTTCAGTAATAAATAGTATCACTCCAAAACATTAATAATAAATAATATAGAAAAATTTAAGTGATAATAATAATAATAATAATAATAATAAGTAGCATAATAAGACTCCATATCCTAATATTTCTCATAAGAGTATAATTATTACTAAATTTCATTATAGAACTCATAATAATAATAATAATAGTAAAACAAGAGTATAATCAACAGAAAATATAACAATTTCTTTATTATTGATAGGGAAAATATTGGTTGAGGATAAAAATAATTACATAGCAACTAAATAATTTTCTTATCTTCTAATAGTATAAGAAAGTATTTTTTGCTAGCCGAAAGTATACATAAAATAATAATAATAATTCCAAAATCCAAATAAAATTAAATCTAACTATTTAGAAAATGGACTCTCAACCAGTATTTCCTTACAATAATTCCTCTCTGATACTCTTCTACATTATTGTCAAATTTGGTTATAAGTTTTCAAATGCCAAATGAAGATTAATGTTTTATCTACATATGTTTTATAAACTTTAATAATAAAAAACAAATAGGAATAAAAGTTGCCATTCTTAATTGAGAAATAGAAATAAAAATAGTTCGCTTTTTTGAAAATTTTTTAATATCTGTAGTTTTCACAATCACTGAAAATCATATATTATGTTATAGGTTTGAAGAGAATCATCAGATTTTATAACTGTTATCACATAAATATCTGCTGAATAAATAGAATAATACTAATGTCAAATAAATGAGTAAATATAGTTAGACTTAAATACACTTAAAATTAATTTATCAACATCAATTGTAAGTTTTTACAATCAAAGTGTACACCTTATGCCTGCGTAAGGAGCCCAATTTAACCACAAAAACTCCCAAAAAGAAGTAATATTCTTGTAGTGCTCCAAGAACATACCTGCTAATGTTGAAAATTACGGTGGGAACATTTTTAAAGAATAAGAATTAAAATTTAATCTACAGTCTTGACTTTAGTTTGATCTAGTGATTGTGATTGTATCTGAGATTTTGTTTGTTTTTTGGGTTGCTCATGAAACAGTTTAAAATCTTCAGGTGATAAATAGGGTCTTAATTTAGAAACATGCACAATAACGGAATTCTGTCCTGTCTCATAATTAAATTTATCTATTTCATAAGTTACATCAGAAAGTTTATTTATACTTTTATATGGTACAGAGAAAGTAGGTTCTAATTTTCGAGTGTTCGGGTATTTAAATTCTTCATAAATTACAGAGTCTTGTATTTTTAATGGGCATTCGACAAAATTTCGATCACAGAGTCTTTTACTTTTAAGGTGAAATTCACGAGTTCGCGCTTTCGCAATCTTGAGGGCTTTGTCTACTGGAGTTGTATACATTTTAACTGCCTCACACAGAACCATTACCCTCCCTTTTAAAAATCTAAATCAAAATTATCGTGTAAAATTATAACTATATTTAGCTGTTAACTTTAACCAGAAATTTTATCTAATAAAAATAGAAATTGTAAATATCATATTTATACCTTAAATTGGGAACAACTTTTTAATTCTATTATTTTATAAATCATAAACAGATACAAAAACATTAATGATAGGTAATTTCTTACTTAAAATCACAAAATTTACTGAAAAAATTAATTATATTTATCAGTGAAAACTCTAGCAACACTTTTGTAACAGTTTTGTACAGTTCCATCTTTCTTACTGAATTTAAATAAATTATAAGAATCCGGGAACTAAAGCTCACTATCACCAGAAATTCTAATAAATAAAGGAAAAAACATAAATGATAATTTAGTTTTCTAGCTCAAATGTCTAGTTGTACGAACATTATCATGAAAATACTACATTCTGAGAATAGTTCTTTATAACTAAGAAATATCAATAAATTAGAAAATGTACTTTTTTGAAATAAACTTGAGCTTCTAAATTGTCTAAA
Organism: Maratus speculifer; assembly: GCA_964019185.1. NCBI lineage: Eukaryota > Metazoa > Arthropoda > Arachnida > Araneae > Salticidae > Maratus > Maratus speculifer. Next base: position 161,042,113 of record OZ025292.1, on the reverse strand, counting down.
TTATCTAATTTCAGATTTGAAAAATCAGAAAAACTCGGGAAGTCTAATTCAATGAGTCTTTCTATCAAAATTTTCTTAATTTGTTCATAATCCGTACAATTTAAACAGTCATTGATATAAATTTTTTGCGCTTCCCCTTTCAAATATTGCGCAATAAAATTAAATTTCAATTCTAGATTTTTCTTCTCCTTTTCACATGTTGTATCAAAATAAGTTAACTACGACAAAATGTTCATTCCAGAACTCGGATTAAACGGTACGAATTTAGAATCTTCCATAATTTTTTTATTCTTACTCATTAGAATAAATGGAGCACTTCTACTTTCTTTTTTAAATCCTGATCGTAAAATCATTCGCAATAAATTTCAAAGTTAATAATTTCTATCAATTGCATATTTTTTCAAAATTACTGTATCAGATCCATAACATACAATAAATAATAAATAAATAAATAAATTAGTAAATTAATAAATTAACTTCAAATTACTCTCATCAATAAAATAGTAAATAAATAAATACATAATAAATATTTTTTCTCAATCATAATAAGAATAAAAATAATAATAAAAATATTTAATAAAATAACTTACAGTTTCTCGAAAAATCTTCAATAAAATTCAATCGTCTTTAAATTCCTCATCAAATACTTCTCTCATACTCACCACTTTTAAGTCATTAATTTTCAAAAATTTGTCACTATGACCATGAATACTGAATCACAAATTATGCATCGACGGCGACAAATCGACATCAAGCGTCAGGAAATCCACAATCAGACTCGAAGCAAGTACTAATTATTTCAGATTAGCATCTTTCCAAGCATAGTTGTGAATTTCTTTAGAAAGAACATTCTTTTACTTTAATTAAGTAAGAAATTACGGCGATTTTGACACAAGAACATTCACGAGAAGTCGATTATCGGCGATTCGCAAACCTATCATCATTTCGTTCCACAGCAGACTCCATTAGCAAGCCGAAACTACCATATAGAATGCCCTTCAGAACATAGAAATCAATCGAACTTCGGCGATAGCATGTTCTTTTTCGTTCCATAGCAAATTTCTTTAAAATCCGAAAAAGGCAGCACAGGCATAAGCTATCCTGTCGGACTTTTGAGTAGATTGTGACATTTTGAAGTTAGGAGGGCAGAAACATCATCGCCAGGTTTCCCTTACTCCGCACAGAAGTCATGGCCAGTGAGAAAAAAAAACATAATAAATAAATGTAGAAGGTCAAAATAATCACTCCTTGGCTGCTGAAAATTAATTAAGAATATTTTTAATTGCCATCTTTTTAAATTTAAGCATACTGGTATAATGTTTTTTAAGGCAAATTAAGAATTTATATCGTCTGCATTAAGATTAACAGATTAGATCTAGAAACAAGATTTTAATTTAATAATTTGAAGTAAGTACGAAATATTATTATAAGAAAATTAAAATAGTATAAAGGTTAGTTTTGTAGAAAAAAAATTAACATTTGTAATATATATATATATACATTAGTTACCGTGAAAGACCGAAATTGGAGAATGTCGACTTTCACCGGTGAATGTCAAGAAACACCAAATACGTCGGTGAAAGATCGAATATTTCATTACATTCTTGTACATTCGGACCGGAAATTCGATGGAGGTCGAAAAGAGAGGCACTTGAATCTTTTTTTCCGATTTGAATCCACATAATTTAGTAAGTTTTTTATTACTATTATTTTATTTTCTCATTTAGAACGTACTGTATAATTAAGTAAGTTTTTAACTACAATTGTTTTCCTTACTAATTTTGAATGTACTCTATAATTAAGTAAGTTTTTTATTTCTATTATTGTCCTTTCTCATTTTGAATGTACTGTGTGTTTTAAGTTCTTAGTCATTCCTCTCAGAAAGAGAGGCGAAAAATTTATCGCGACTATATATATATATATATATATATATATATTGCTATTAATTGTAAAACAATATGCAATTAATTAACACAAAATCATTCAAATAAAAAAAATCAATCAAAATGAATACAATCGAAATATGTAAAACTAAATTAGAATGCTCAGACTCACAAATATTTCGGAACTACAAGTAAAATGTGTCGTTTTATATTTATATAATTTTGAAAACTGCTAAACAAAATTCACGAGAGCTCATGTAAAATGAATTTAAATGTTTTAAAAACTGTGAATTGGATATATGTGAAAGTAAATTATTTAATACAGTATTTTATCACTTTTCAAAGCATCTCTTTCCAAATTTTAAGTACCTCCAACGACAGTGAATCATCGCATATATTTCCACTGTATGCAAAAATCTGTATTCTGGGGAAAAAATCCCTCTAATTCAACTTTCAGTATTTTTGATATTTTTACTACACACAATAATTGAATCATAGCATTTTATTCTTATTTCAAAAACAAAAGCGAAGAAAAAAAAGCCTATTTTTTTAAATAATATAAAATTTATAAAAACAAACTATAACATTTATATACTCTTTGTATTTATATATCTACTGATTCTTGGATGTCAAAAATTATACCTTTAAATACCTCGAATGTTTTTTATATTTTGACTGCAAACATTCATTGCATAATAACATTTCTTTTCAGATTTTAAAAACATTTGTGAAAAAACTAACCTCTTTAAATTTAGAAAGCATTTACAAAAGCAAACTTACAACGGAAAGTGTTTTTGAATTTAAATCAGTAGAAAAGCACTTTATATAAAATGGGTTAACGTAATTGAATTTTAAGAATTCTCCCTGTTTTACAAGTAAATACAAAAACAAACTTTGATTAGCGCTAAAATTTTAGAAAAGCTTACGAATAACATGAAAATTCCAAGTAAATCTTTGTAGTTAAACTTTCAGAAACAATGTATCCATTTAAAACCCTATTTCTTGCATTGAAATAAATGTTTCATTTTTACAAGTTATAAGCCATTGGACTTCAAATGAAAGGTAAAGTCATTCGTTAACTTATCAGACATGGGTTGAAAGTTAAATTTTAATGTTAAAGCTTGAGATAAAGTAAATAGATGTGTTTCGCGTATTCCACTGAAAATTATTTGAGTATCTTAAGCGTTATTCTGACTCGTATACAATCAGAAATTAATACTTCTTTGCTCCTAGAAATTCCTTTGCACGGCGTAAAATTATTATCATTAAAAAATACTTCAAATGAACAATTTAGTTAGTGACTGCATAATTTTCTAACGGTGTTGAGAGAGATTAATATTAATTAAAGAATTTGTGATGAAAATTGAAATTACAAGTTGATTATTCAGATACACAGAAACATCAAACTAAGTTCATGCTTGCTACTTTTTTTAAAATAAACTTTAAAAACAAATAAATTCCTTTAGTCTGACATATTTCATTACTTGGGTGGCGAAAATATCAAGATCTACAATGATTTAAATATTTTCACAGAAAAAAAATTATATTGAAAAATGAAAATCAAACAAACAATCCAAAACTAAATAAAAATAACGAAAGCTCGATTATAATGATTGTAAATACGTTAATGTATTTTGAGATTGGATAATATGTGCGAATTGGATATATGTGAATGTGAATTAATTTATATACATTTTTTATCATTTTTAGAACATTTTTTTTTATAATTTAAGTGCCTCCATGATGGTTGTATCATTGCATAAAAATTACCACTGCGTAAAAATATCTATTTGATTCTTGTTTAAAAATATGAACACTATCTACTCCCAGTATTTCTAATATTCTGCAAAAAAAAAAAAGAAAAAAAATCGCATTTATTAAAAAAAACAAATGCGAAGAAAAAATCCAACTTTTTTTAAAAAATAAAAAAACATTTACAAAAGCAAACTTACATCGAATTTTTTTATATATATAATGTAAAATTTATAAAAAAAGGAACAACATTTATAAAATATTTCTTTGAAAGAATATGAACACTCAATCTACTTTCAACATTTCTAATATTTTGTTTGCAAATATTCATTGCATAACAACACTTTATTTAGATTAAAAAACATGTGCGATAAAAAACCCCAACCTTTTTAATATTATGTAACACTTATGAAATGAAACTTACAACCCAAAGAGTTTTGAATATCAATTATTACAAGGACTGTTTATTTAAAATAAATTTCAGTAATTTTCCCATTTACAAGTAAATAATAAAAACTTTGATTAACAATAAAATTTTAGAAAAACTTGTACAGAACAAGATATTTCCAATTATATATTTACAGTGAAACTGTCAGAAGATCTATGTAATAAAAATTTGAGTGCTGCATTGAAAGAAATATTTTATTTTACAAGTTAAAAGCTATTAAACTTCAAATAAAAGATAAGTCAATCGTTAATATGTCAGACATGGGTTGAACGTTAAATTTTAATGTTAATCTTCGAGATAACAGTTAATGTATTTCACGTATTTCATTTAAACTTTCTTGAGTCTCTAAAGTGTTATTCCGAATTGTATACATTCAGAAATTAATACTTTTATGATCCTAAAAATTTCCTTTCATGGTGTCATACTACTATGCATTAAGAAAGCACTTCAAATAAACTAAATTAGTAAGTGACTTTAAATATTTTATGAAGGTGTTGCAAGAGATGAAGACTTATTGAGGAATCTGAGTAGAAAATTGAAATTGCAAGATCGTAGTTTAGATATACGGAATTTTGAAACTAAATTAATAGTTAGTAATAGTGATAAAAACGCACTTACAAGGCAAATAAATTATTTTATTTAGATCAATATATTTGATCCTTCAGACGGCGAAATTCTGCTGATTCAAATATTTTCACATAAAATATTTAAATTGAAAACATAAACAAAAATTGTGAGATCTCATGTATAATGGTATCAGATACGATATTAAAATTGTATGCATGTGAACTTGAGTTATTTTATATTTTGTTTCTCATTCTGAAGAACACCTGTTAAATTTTAGGTAACTGGGCGTAATTCATTGCACATATTTTCATTGTAAAAAATAGGTCGATTTGTTTTAGGCGAATTAAATTATGTTGTAAAAAAATATTCTATTTTTTAAAAAAATGTATCTGAAAGAGTTCTCTTTTATGTATCGTAAACTAGGGTAACTTTTTCGCGTTTCACAAATATTTGTTGCATACATTTTTTAATTCTGATCTGAAAAAAAACAGAGCCGAACCGACCCAATGATTCCCTTCAACATCATACTGGATTCAAATTTATACAATAAGTATTATAAGGTAAATTTATGTGTATATGTATGAAATTGGGTGACGAATTTATCCCAGGTTTGGTCTAATATTGTCACCTGCTACCATATATACTTTAAATGAGTGTAATAAGTTATTTATGACAGAGTTGCTTCAAATACCAATGTAAAATAACAAAATACACCTCTTAGACTTCCTAAAAGTACTTAGTCTGTTCTATTTTACAATTAGTTTTGAAAGATATTATGTTCCTCTTTTATGTAAACCAATAATTGTCAAGACAAGCATAATTAAACAAACGTCTTTTTATTACCAAAATTAAAGTTATGAAATAGAAAAGAAAAATAAAAGGTGAAGAATGTCTAAATTTATAATGCATATTAAAAATGATTAGTAATAGTTGGGAAATATCTCTATTGAGTCTGGGTCTAAAGTTTTAATGTTAGAGCATAAGATAACATAGATGAATTTCGCTTATTTCACTGAAACTTGTTTGGATCTCTTAGGAGATATTCTGACTTGTATACATGTAATGCATAGTACTATTATGGTATAAGAAAGCATTTGAAATAAACTGAATTAGTGACTGACATTCAATATTTTATGAAGGTGTTAAAAGCGATTAAGAATTTGATATAAAAATTGAAATTGCATGTCGATTATTTAGACATGCTGAAATTCCAGACTAAATTAATACTTGAATAAAGTAATATAAACACTTTTACAAGGCAAATAAATCCCTTTATTCAGAAAGGAATATTTCATCACTCACACGGAGAAATTCTTAAGTACTATAATGATTCAAATATTTTTGCAAAAATATTTTATATTGAAATTGTTAAACCAAAAACACGAGATCTCATGTATAGTTAAAACTAATGCAATAAATTGGAAAACGCGAGTTTTTGTTGCTTTTACGCTGCTTATCATCCCTTTTCACCTTTTTTGGTAACTCCATGTAGACTCAATCATTTCATATATTATTACTGCGTAAGAATATCTCAAATGGTTCTGAAATGAAAAAATTAAGTCTGAATATTTTTAGTATTTTTACCACAAATAATAATTGCCTTATAGCTCTGTTTTCATAATATCCCCAACAAATTGCAAATAAATAAAAACCTAACTTTTTCGAATTATATAAAATTAACAATCATTAACATTCATAAAATATCTCTTTTGATTTTGGGATGAAAAATGAACTTTCAATTCACTTCGAATATTATAAATATTTTGAATAAAAACAACAATTGCATGGTAGCATTTTATCTAAATTAAAAAAAAATGTAAAGAAAAAAAATCTATTTTTTTAATATAAAAAAATTACAACAGCAAATTTACATTGGAAATCTTTTTTAGTGTAAATTAGTAGAATGGCTCTTCATTTCAAAAGAATTAAGATAATTAGATGTAAATGGGACTCTTTCATTCTTACGAGCAAATACAGAGAGCAAACTTTGATTAACATTAAAATTTTAGAAAAGCTTACAAAGAACAAGAAATTTCGAAGTAAATTCTTTAGTGATATTGTCAAAATAAACCTATCCACTTTAAAATCTACGTATTGCATTTAAAAATGTATTTCGTTTAAACACATTATAAGCTATTAAACCTCAAAGACAATCCTTAATATGTCAGACATGCGTTAAAAAATGTTAATGTTAAAGCTTGAGATAAAGTAGGCAGTTGTACTTTTTTTTTTCATTGAAATTTATTTGAGTCCATTAAGAATAACTTTCATATGTATACACTAAAAAATTAATATTTTTATATTCTTAAAAATTAAGAACGCACTTTAAATGAACTATTTAATTAGCGACTTTACATTTTTATGAAGATGAAGATTTATTAATGAATTTGAGATGAAAATTTAAATTGTACATTGATTATTCAGATAGACACGAAGATTTAGATAGACTTCAAATTAAGTTAAAACTCGCTAAAATTTATACAAACATTTTTTTATTCAGATGGACATATTTCATATCTGAGACGGAGAAATTATCAAGAACTATAAGATTCAAATATTTAAAAAAATCATTTTTAAATCTAATAAACAAAAATCTCGCTTACAAAAATAACTCTAATTGATATTGGGATGAAAAAAAGTCACAATATAATTATACTATTTATAGAAATTTGACTGTAAACAATAATTGGATAATAGCGTTTTATTCAGATTTAAAATGCAAATGCGAAGAAAAAGAGTCTTAATCTCTTTTAAGGAATTTAAAATTATAAAAAAACGACAATATTTTTATAAAAACAAATTGTGTGAGGTATGAAAAAAAAATTAAAACTCAAACTACTTCAAGAGTTTCTAATATTTTGATTACAAACATTCATTGCATAATAACACTCTATTCAGATTTCAAATACAAATGAGACGAAAAAATGCCCTAATCACTTTCAAACTATACAGGGTTATTAAAAAAAAGTTGACAAAATGATATGACAAATCAGGCACATGACAAGGATAAAAAATCGCATAGGAACATTAGGTCGCAAATAACTTATTGAGTCACAAATACAAGGTGTTTAATCCTAACTCAATTTGAGGTTTTGGTAATAAGTTTCCCATAACTGAACTATATTATTATAAAACATTTAACAGACGTTCTCACCGTTGTTTTAAATGTGATAACAGTAAACTAAAGTGGTATAAGTTTGCATTATGCTCACCAGTAATATGCACTTGAAGCGTAAAAATTTTTGACTGTGATAATCAGTTTATACAGTATCTTCGATTACTTGAACAATATGTTTTTTCAGAACTTTTCGTAACATTTTCATATTTCTTACAAAAAACATACATGTCGTTGTTCCATTTTCATTACAATGTTTTTATTTTCCTTGAAATTTTTACTTTCAATCCGGATGTAGCTAGAATGAAACACCCTGTATTTGTGACTCAATAAGTAGTTAGCGAGCCTATGTTCCTATGTGATTTTTTTATCTTTGTTGCATACTTCATTTGTCATATCATTTTCTCAATGCTTTTTTAGAATAAAATTTATTAAAAGAAATTATAACATTTATGAAACATCGCTATAGTTTCTTGTATGGAAAAAAATGAATTCTCAAACTACTTCGAAACTTTCTAATATTTTTTGACTGCAAACATTCAGTGCATAATAACATTTTATTCAGATTTCAAAAACATGTGCGGTGAAAGAAAAAACTGAAAATTATAATACAAGAAATTATATAACATTTACAAAAGCAAACGTATAACGTAAAGCTTTTTTAATTTAAAATTAGTATAAATATTCTTTATTTAAAATGAATATGTATAATCAATTTTGAGAAACTCTCTCTCTTTTACAATTAAATAAATAAAATAAACACTAAATAATATTAAAAATTTTTAAAAGCTTACAGGGAACATGACGCTTCCAAATAAAACTTTACAGAATTTCTATCCATTTAAAAATTTGTGTGATTCATTGAAAGAAATATTTTAACAAATTAAAAGTTGTTAGACTTCAAATGTATATATTGAAAAGATAACACTTTTATGCGACTAGAAATTCTTTTTCATGGCGTAATACTTATATGTATTAAGAAAGCACTTCTTATGGTCGATTAAACATGGCTCAGTTACATAAGGTACCCTGGGGTAATAACGCCAGACGGGGTAATAACGCCAAGTGCTAATATTTTGCAGAATTATAAAATAATCTGGTAAATGACACACATGTGCTCTGCGCAGAAGGGTTTTGAGTCATATAAATCGCAAAAAACAGCTTCAGGTTAATTTGTTTCATTTTTAGGTGTTATTGTTTTTATAAGCAGCTAAAAAAAACGCTTGATCTAAAATTTGCGAGATACGTTTTGTGATGTGAAGACTATTTTTTTTTTATCCGGAAATACTTTGTTAATTACATAAATTTGTAGTACATTTCATGGACTTTCAAAATGTTGTTGAAGATTTTGGATATCTTCTCGAAATAATTTGTAATTTAAAATGTAAAGTGCAATAACTATAGCGGGGTAATAACGCTAGTCCTTGCAATTTTTACTCCGGTTGATTCCCTACAGTGGCCGAGCTACATCCTAATACTGATTCAAATAAACACAGTTAAAACTGTGAAATATTTCTAATAATTCTAATTAAGCGGTCCTTTTTAAGCAAAAAGAAGCTCACGGTCTGATATTCTTTTGCCTCATCCTCAACCCTTCCCACACCACACCTTTATTTTTCTTACACTTTCACAAAAAATTGAACATTTTCAATAGCTTAGGACGCAATTTGTAAATTTCTAGAGCTGAGAGTTTGTATTTTTAGAATTGGGCAATCTACATGCAATAATTCCAAATTATTTCATAGTTTTGTTTGCATGGCGTTATTACCCATATAGGTGGGTAATAACGCCAAATAGCATTGGTCAAGAAATCACGCCATTACATATTATGTATTCATATCTGTTAAATTATTTTTTTTATATAGATAGTCAATGAGTTGCTGTATCAAATCATATATTTGTTTGAAAAATACAAGCTAAAACTGAGCCGTGAAAATTGGTAGAACCTTAACGTGGCGTTATTACCCCTGGGTACCTTATAATAACAAACCATTTATTATTTATATTTACAAATCAAATTATTACATGATACGATCCGAAAGGTAAGATAGCAGAGTTGACTAATAGGCGTACTTGCTGGACGAAAGCTCCGAGCGTGGTGACGTTAGATGGCGCTATCGAGATCGCTTGTCTCGTCGGCAAGGGTTGCCAGGAGGTGACTGGTTTTGCCAGTAGGGGAGCTAGATTTGGCACATGCAGCCACACACTCCCCCCGCAATATTACACATATTTTTTTAAACCGGGTTATTCTTTTAACTGGGCCGGGAAACGCACAGTTCGTTCCGAGTGAGTAACGGTGGGTTTTGTTTGTGTTTGAAGTGCTAAAGAGTCTGGTACAGTTGGAGTGGGAATGTCAGATGCCAGAAAAGCTGGCTTAATCCTATCGATGGAAATGGTGGTTTGACGTTCATTGAAGTCTATTATGAAAGTGTTTTCACTTTTCTCTATCACCTTAAATGGGCCATCATAAGGATTTTTAATGGTTTTCTCAGACCGTCATATCTGACGAACACATGCGAACAGTCTTTTAGATGTGGGTGAATAAAAATAGATTTAGTCCCATGTCTGGATGCAGGTGTTGGACGAATGTCCTTAAAATGCTGCTTTAGACATTCAACAAGTTACTGTGGTGATGCATCAGTTTCAGTGGGGACAAAAATTTCACCAGGAAGCCGAAGAGTTGTGCCATAGACAAGGTCTGCTGCTGTCGCCTGGATGTCCTCTTTAAACACAGAGAGGTGAAGATGGACATGAGGTGAAGATGGACATGATCAAATCTCTTAGACTAGCTAGGGAATGAACTCAATGGGGATTTAGTAAGCATTGTTAACCTTAGCTTTCTGGTAAGGAATAAATTGTCTTCCCCAAGTTGCACAATCTTTATTAATCGAAGGCCAAATAAATCTCGTTCTCACCAACCGAGTAGTACTTCTGATTCCAGGATGAGACAAATTATGTAATTGGAAAAAAATTTGTTTTCGTAGAGAGATAGGAATATATGGTCTGGCAACGCCAGTAGAAAAATCACAATATATAGGAGTTGTATGACCAGGTAAGGTTACTTTTTTAGTTCCAAATTTTGCGGTTTATCAAGTAAATTTTGTAATTCAGGGTCATTTATTTATGAAATTTCCTCAACGTCAATAGGATTTGGCATAGCGATTGAAGTGATTCTAGAAAGAGTATCTGCAGTGATATTTTCCGATCCTTTTATATGTTGGATATCAGCTGTGAACTGAGATATAAAATCCAGTTGTCTAGACTGCCTTGGCGAATGCTTATCAGTGCGCTGCTGGAGAGCGAATGTTAAGGGCTTGTGATCGGTAAAAAGTGTGAAACACCTCGCTTCAAGCATGTGGCGAAAATGTTTAATACCAGCATATGCTGCAAGTAGTTCTTTATCGTATGCACTGTAAGCACGTTCAGCTGGGGAAAGTTTGCGGGAAAAAAACCCAAGGGGTTGCAGTTCATTTTTAACTAATTGTGATAAAGCTCCACCAATTGCAAAATCTGAAGCATCTACTTGCAAGACTAGGTTAGAATCTGTTTTTGGATGAATCAAAAGGGTTGCATTTACATTTAATTCTTTACATTTTTTAAATTCTCTGTCAGCCTCAACCGACCACTCAAATTTCGTTTTGTCATTTTTCTTAGCGCCTTTTAAAAAGTTACTAAGGATAGTCTTGATGTTTTGCAACGTTTGGCAAAAACCGACAAAAATAATTCAAAAATCGAAGGAATCTTTGAAGATCTTTGATAGTTTGAGGTTGTGGATAATTTAATATGGGTGCAACCTTATCAGGGAGGGGTTTTGTGCCATGTTGTGAAACAAGGTGGCCTAAAAAGGAAATTTCCGTAACACCAAATAAGCATTTTGAGGCATTAATTGTAAGTCCATATGCATTTAGTCTTTCAAATAGTATACGTAAATGGCTTTTGTGTTCGGCCTCATCTTGGCTAAAAATGAGCACATCATCTAAATAGACAAAACAAAAGGGTAAATTTCCCAGAATTTCATTCATGAATCTTTCAAACGTTTGTGCAGCATTACATAATCCAAAATTTAAAAAAGGGAATTCGAAAAGACCAAATGGTGTAATGACTGCTGTTTTTGGTATGTGATCGGGATGTACAGGGATATGAAAATAAGCTCTAACAATATCAATTTTAGAAAATATTCGTTTTCCATGAAGAGCATTTGAAAAATCTTGAATATGAGGAATTGGATACCTGTCTGGTGTAGTGCATGCATTTAATTTTCTATAATATCCCACAGGGCGGATGCTACCACAACTTTTAGTAACTACATGTATTGGCGAAGTCCATGGTGACTTACAGGGTCTACATATGCCCTGATCAATCATGTATTGAAATTCTTTTTTAACTGATTCGTATAGTTTGGGATTTAATCGGCTTATTGTGAACTGGTTTCGACAGTGGTTTCGATACAGTGTACAGTATTATGTGGCACTGATTCGTGTTTAGAATTTATTTTTGTAAGATTGGGATAGTCTGCTAAAAGTTTGTGATATTCTGAATTGCCGGAAATAAGTTTGACAGAGTTTTCAGGCTGTTGTGCAAATGTCCCAATTTGTGAAAGTTTTGTCACACTATCAATGAGCCTACGACGTTTAAGGTCAACTAGAAGGCCAAAATTCTTTAGAAAATCAGCTTTTATAATCGGCATTGGTACATTTGCTATTAGGAATTTCCAATCAAAACTACGCCTTAACCCTAAATCCACATTGAGTAATTTTGTGCCAAGTGTTGATATTTTAGTATTATTTGCAGCAAACAGTTGTAATGAATCACGCTGTAAATTTTTAGCATTTTTAGGGGGAGGGATACACGAAACATCAGATCCGGAATCAACGAGGAATTTAAAATGTGATTTCTTATCAAAAACGTATAGGCGACACGATTTAAGGGCTATCGGCGTTGAAGTCGCTGAAATTTGAATGTCGATAGCCGACTTTAGTTTTCCGATTGTTCTTTTACATATTTACAGGGCTCCTGACATTTGCGCGCTTTTTTGCTGTAGGTTTAATGATAATAACAAAATTCGTCAGATCTGGATTGCCGATGCGGCAATTTGAAATGTCGCCTACGTGACTTATTTCTAGAACGTGAACGCGACCGCGACAATCTTTCAACTTTCTGACTCAACGCCGCAATCTCCGCGCAGAGGGCGGATATTTCGTTAAGCGGCGAGTCGGCGGCAAGCGCCGATTTACCGTGCGAGCTTTCACCGATCGCGTACACACTGCTCGAGTCGGAACGTACTTCGGCAATTTTGTCGGCCATTTTAGCTAGGTTCTCTGACGATTCGGAACTTACTGCCAAAATACTCTGCATATCGGCTGGAAGCCTCTGAAACCATAATTTTTTTTTTAATCGTCTGTAATCGAATTTTTGGCAAGCAGTTGCATCTTTCTTAGTATTTCTTATTACTTATCGGTTGATTGGGGGTTTAATAAAATGTCGGACACTGCAGACAATGTTTCCGGATCGATTGCTGCGACGATATTATATTTCGTCGCATCGATAGTAATTCCGGATAGATCGAAATTACTTTCGGCTGGAGCAAACCATAGTTTAATGTTAGTTTTCCAAAGAGGCGGTAATTTGACACCTAATTTTGCAACTTGGACGTTTTTCGAGCTATTACTTATATCGTCGGGCATACTGTCCCCCAAAATGTTAAATGATAGAAAATACAAATTAATATTTGAACAAATAAATCTTGAGTAAAAGATATTAATTTAGCATTGGATACAATTCTTAACCAAACCAGAGGAGAAATGAAACATGCATCTTACCTTCTTTCATCTCGGCATAGCACGTGGTCCTCCCGTGAAGAGCGTCTTTCCCATTAAAACATCGGAGAAGTGCGTGCAGCTATTGCGGAGCATACTGTTATGATCGATTAAACATGGCTCAGTTATATATAATAACTAAACATTTATTATTTATATTTACAAATCAAATTACTACATGACATGCTCGGAAAGGTAAGATAGCAAAGCTGACTAATAGGCGTGCGTGCTGGTCGAAAGCTCCGAGCGTAGTGCCGTTAGACGGTGCTATCGAGAGCGCTTGCCTCGTCGGCAAGGGTTGCCAGGGGGTGATTGGTTTTGCCAGCTGGGGAGCTAGATTTGGCACATGCAACCACACATTTCAATTGAAATACAGCCCGTTACAAAGTTAAAAGACCACTCAAAATTTCGCATTTTTTCAACAAAGAAAACATTAATTTGAAATTAAACGAAGTTGTATAAAAAGAAATAGTATTTCAAATATAATTTGAAATATTATTAATATTTCAAAAACAAATGCGGTAAACTGAAAAAAATCTAACCTTTTTAAAATTATATTTACAAATAAACTACATAATTTATTTACAAAATCGATCTTACAAAGGAATGCTTCTTTAATTTAAATTAGTAGAAAGCACTTTGTTTAAGCTGAATTAAAATAATTGAATTTAAAGAACTCTCTCTCCTTTACAAATAAATAAAGAAAACAAACTTTGATTAACATTAAAATTTTAGAAAAGCTTGTGCAGAACAATAAATTTCCAAGTAAATTCTTATAGTGAAATTATCAAAAGATCTATGCAATTAAAAATTTACGTGTTGCATTGAAAGAAATATTTTATTTTAACAAGTTAAAAGGCATTAGGCTTCAAATGAAAGATAAGTCGATCCTTAATATGTCAGGCATAGGTAAAAATTAAATTTTAATGTTAAAACTCAAATATGGCTGATATACACTTGTATGCAAAATGCCAATTTTTAAGGACTGCACTGACAGGTCACTGCGACTGCTGCTTTGTGTCGAGTCATCAGGCGACTTTACAATGTCGTTTTATTGAAACTCTCAAGTGACTGTCATTTGGTGACTCAATTTCAAAGTCATTGTGAATGTTGCATTATGATAAATCACAAAAAATGTCACATTAAAGTCACATGGTGACTTCCTGTCACAAGATTTTGTCAATTGGTGACAGAGACCCTACTTTGAAGTAACCACTGTGAAAAGTGGTGAAAAGTCCCCATGTGACTTTAATGGGACATTATTTGGTAATTTATCATAATGCAATGTTCACAATGACTTTGAAATTGTGTCTCCAGATGAGAGGTCACATGAGAATCTCAATGAAACAGCATTGTAAAGTCACTTAGTGACTCGCCACAAAGCAGCAGTCACAATGATCTGTCAGTGGAGTCACATATAATAGTCATTTGAGACTCATAAAAGAGACGTGTGGAATTTCCTGTTTTTTGTTTCGCCGTAGTGACTGTGACTCTTAAGACCATGTGTGACCTGAATGAGATGTAATATGGACTAATGTCATTATAGGAATAGTATTTATTCAAATTATATTAGTTCCTTTTGAATATTCGCATGAAAATTATCGCTTGAAAATCCCTTGAAAATTGGCATTTTGGGACTCGGCGTTAAATTTTGCAAACCAGTGTATTTTACAACTTCTTTGAGTCTCTTAAGAATTATTCTGACTTATATGCACTCAAAAATGATTACTTGTATGCTCCCAAAATCTCTTTTCATGGCATAATACATTTCAAATGCATTAAGAAAGCATTTGAAATAAATTGAATTATTGAGTGACTTTAGATATTTTATGAAGTTGTTAAAAGAGATGTAGATATTATTAATAAATTTGAGATGAAAATTGAAATTGCATTTTAATTGTTCACATGTGCAAAAACTTTATGTTAAATATATGATATGAAATTTTAAAAGTGATAAAAACGGCTTTCAATTTGTTATAATGATTCAAATATTTTGAAAACAAAATTATATTGAAAACTGATAAATAAAAACACGAGATCTCGTACATAATGAAATCGAATGCAATAGGAAAACTGAATGTATTTGACCTTGAGTTATTTTATATTGCTGTTTTCTTTCTGCACAGCATCTCTTTTCAAAATTTAGGTAACACTCTGTATACTGAATCATTACATATACTCTCACTGCGTTAAAATATCTGAATTGATTTTAGGCTAATGACTGGTAATTAAAATGATGACGAAAAAAGTATTCTATTAATTTTAAAAAATGTAAAGGTAAAGTTTCACTATTATATACTGAAAGCCGGAGTTTCATTGCCATATTTCAAGCATATTTTTTGTACATAACTTTTTTTATTCTTCGAATTCGGGTCACAGAATAAATTAATGAATAAATAAATAAATAAATATACATAATTAAATAAAAAAAATACAAGCGTTTCGACCTAATGTTTCCCTTCAATTTCAACGCAGATACGCATTTATACGATAAGTATTTTAAGAGTTGAACAAATATGAAATTGTGTGTCAAAGGTACCCCGGGTCTGGGGTAATTTTGTTATCATATGCTTTATTACATACATGTTTTAAATGCTTGTAATAAATTCTTTATGACAAAATTATCTCTTTATGACAAATATCGATGTAAAATATAAAAGTACACCTTTCAGATGACCTAAGGGTATTTAAACTATTCTATTACATATATAATTGCGAAAAATATGATTTTTCATTTTTTTTTAAATGTAAATCAATAATTTGAAAGACAAATATAATTAAATAAACGCCTCTTTATTTACAAAACGAACATTATGTAATAGAAAAGAACAAAATGGTGCAAACAACTCTTAAAAGTTAAAATGTGTATTAAGAAATGGTAGGTTGTTTTTCTAATTCAAAAAACAGTCACACACTTAAGATCTTGGAAATCAACTGCTTCTCCTCATGCGTAAGGATTGTAGAAGGACTCACAAACTTAATATGTCTTCCAAGACACTTAATATAAAGAATGCTGGTATTTAAAATATGAGAGAATCTGTTATTTAAAATACAACGGCTCGAAATTTTTTACTTATGTCATTATTAACACGTTCGTTGCCGTTTACGTGAAGATGTGATGATAGTTAATGCCGCACTGTAGAAATGAGTTTTTCCCAGAAGCCGATTTACTTTTTATAACAAAGAATCAATGAAAGATTTTCCCGCGCTAACGCGTGACTGGCTATTAAGACATAACTCTATATCACGCTCTGGCACGTGAGTGGCCCCCTTACGTTGGCGCCATATCACGCGCTGGCGCTTGTTAATGTGTTAACGACTGTCACTGTTTTTTTCTACATTGTCTTCAATGTAACTGCAATAATGACGGGCACATGGTGTTTTTTTGTACGGCCTGATTTTCACCTATTGCCTATGACATCTAAGAAAAGCAAGAATTAATCACATAAGTAATAAACTTAAATAAATATATATTAAACAATAACAAATCAGTTTACCCACGAGATAACAAAGTTACCACTGTATGTCAAAATAGTTTGTTCAGTTTTCTTGTTTCTGCAGTTTTCTTATTGTATTCGATGCATGCTATGTATTAATAGTTTTAAGCTTTCTATTTCTCATTCCTTTATAAAATTGCGCGGTTTCATTCTTTTTGATTAAATGTATTTCATAGTCCTGATTATTGATTTTGTTGTATTGAATATTTTTTTCCTTGCAGACTAAGTTTTTAGATCTTAAGGAAAGTTTTACAGTTTGAGAGACATTGTGTATATTGAGTTTATATTTTAATATTTTGAAGAAATCAGGAAAATACTGTAATTTGAATAACTTTTAGTTTTGTACATTGTGATAATATCTCATTATTTTTATTTACCAATAATATTTTTTTTAATAAATATAAATATATTTGTATTAATATTCACTTTAAAAATATCGTTGTTTGAATGATAAAAACATGTCGATCTAAACAAATAAAAGGTATTTATTCCCCTTATAGTGAACCTTTACTACTTTTACAAATTAGAAACTTAGTTTAATATTTTTATGTGATATTTAAATATAATATACAAAACTGTTAACCTTCTGATCAACGAGCAAATATAAAAAAATTCGTATATTAAAATAAACCTTGAGATAAGTAATCATACTTTAAACCTTTGAAACTGAATTATACCTGAAAATTATATTTATATTATGCTTTTAAAGCAATGAAACCTATGACTTTGACCATACGACTTTTTACAGCGGTTAGAACTTAAAACCAAACATGAATTTGTTTGAAATATGTTGGATTTTCTCTAACTAAATGTGTATTTTTATTATAGATAAAAGTTCATTGGAAATACCCTTTCATAATCTGGATCTAAAAGCTAAGAATAAGTACAATTTTTGAACTAATAAAGTAAAACTTATTTAAATTGTGATTTTCCCAAATTATTTTGATATTTTGACAGTTTTACAATATTTACTTATGCATTTTGTTTAGGTATAAAATAAACAAATATGATGTGAAAAAATAAACAGCATTGGATTATATAATACTTGGAAAATACAAATTAACCCTGCTGTTCTGTTCGCATTTACTATACGTATGTAGTATTCGGGTCAATGTAACTTTTCTAGCAGTAAATGAAAATAACTATTTTAGAAATAATTAAAAAAATAGTAAAATAAGCTTAAATATATATTAAATAATACAAAACACCAGTAAAATAACTTAAAAATATTTGAATACTTACTTTTATTTACAATTTGGACAAAAATAGCTTACGTGAAATTTGCAAGTGTGTTTTTTGCAATTGTAACATAATAAGGTACCCTGGGGTAATAACGCCACGTTAAGGTTCTACCGATTTTCACGGCTCAGTTTTAGTTTGTATTTTTCAAACAAATATATGATTTGATACAGCAACTCATTGACTATCTATATAAAAAAAAATAATTTAACAGATATGTATTCATAAAATGTAATGGCGTGATTTCTTGACCAATGCTATTTGGCGTTATTACACACCTATATGGGTAATAACGCCATGCAAACAAAACTATGAAATAAGATGGAATAATGGCATGTAGACTGCCCAATTCTAAAAATACAAACTCTACAAACTTAGAAATTGACAAATTGCATTCTAAGCTATTGAAAATGTTCAATTTTTTTTGAAAGTGTAAGAAAAATAAAGGTGCGGTGTGTGTGTGTGGAGGGGGGAGGGAGGATGAGGCAAAAGAATATCAGACCGTGAGCTTCTTTTTGCTTAAAAAGGACCGCTTAAATAGAATTATTAGAAACATTGCGCAGTTTTAACTGTGTTTATTTGAATCAGTATTTAGGATGTAGCTCGGCCACTGTAGGGAATCAACCGGGGTATTAATGCCAAGGATTGGCGTTATTACCCCGTTATTGTTATTGCGCTGTACATTTTAAATTACAAATTATCTCGAGAAAATATCCAAAATCCTCAACAACATTTTGAAAGTCCATGAAATGTACTACAAATTTATGTAATTAACAAAAAATTTCCGGAAAAAAAAAATAGCTTCACATCACAAAACGTATCTCGCAAATTTTAGATCAAGCGTTAATTTTAGTTGCTTGTACAAACAATAAGACCTAAAAATGAAACAAATTAACTTGAAGCTGTTTTTTGCGATTTATATGACTCAAAACCCTTCTGCGCAGAGCACATGGGTGTCATTTACCAGATTATTTCATAATTATGCAAAATAGAAGCACTTGGCGTTATTACCCCGCCTGGCGTTATTACACCAGACCACCTTATATTAGTTTTGTTGTCGTTGGTTGATGGGCAGAACTTGCTTCTTGCACGTTTAGTACTCAATGAAGTGCTCTCATCTGATTCCGAGGGTAAGTTTGTACTTTTACTACGCATTCTCTTCACAATTTTGACTGAATCTTCTTTTCTGGGAAGATGCTGTGTTACTTCAATATGTGGAAAAAATAGATATTTCGCCAATTTTTCTAAAAAGAGCCTTCGTTTGGTTAATTTATTTTCATTCCATTTGCTGTTTATTGAAATCCACAGAATAAATGCATTGTAAGCAGATGTATCAAGCATATTATAGAATACTATCATAGGCCAGCGATTTGTTTTTCTCTTACAAGTGTATGTACTCAAAAGTTGATCAAGACTATCCACCGCCCCTTTAGTTGCATTACAATCTAATATCATTTGTGGTTTTTTGTCAGGTCTGTCGCTAACTTCATTTTCATGATGGAAAGTTTTCCCAAGTTATAGGATGTGAAAAAGTTATCACATGTAACATTGTGCCCCGAATACCCATAAGTAAGGTCACTCACTACCCGCATACCCTGACTTTTCTCTGGCTTTGATCCTTGATTTTTTCCAGTATAAATTTGTGCATTCAGTACATACGAAGTTTTGCTATCACATAAAGTCCATATTTTTATCCCATACTTGGAGGGTTTACTAGGCATATATTGTTTGAAAGAGCATCGTCCACGAAATCCTACTAATTGTTCATCTACAGTAACATTTTCACTTGGATTATACAATTTAGGGTGAATTTCTATCCACTTTTCCCAAATATCTCGAACAGCAGCTAATTTATCTACAGACCTTCTTTCTTGCCTGGTAGATTTATTGTCAAAACGAATAACTCTCGATATCATATGAAAGGTTTCGAGGGACATTGTAGCATGAAATATATTTCTGCCTGTTTCTTGATTCCACAAACGTTTTGTTGATTCTCTATATGATTTGTACACACCAGCTAATAATAATAATCCGATGCATGCTTGAAAAGTTTTAGTACTAATATCTTTCCACACTTTTTCATACACTTTTCTTCCTTCTCTATTAGTCATTTTTATGATTTCGTTCTCGATAGTAGAATTGAATACCGTCGCAAATGCGCTTTTTATGTCAGTTATCCTGGTCGTTGCATATCTTGTGACACCTGGTGTAGTTTTTATAATATTAGCTAACGTTAATCGACCAGAATGAAGAAGGGGATTCAATTTCCATACTATTTCACTATTCTTAGACTGAATACTGTGTATATTGTGCGTCTTTTGAATATCAATATCAAAATCGTTGTCAAAACTTTCACTTTCCTCACTTGTATGATTTTCATACTCAGACGCATTTTCCTCTCCGCTGTCAGAGGCTTCCATTAATTCAGCAATATCAGTGTCGCTCAAATTTCTACGATTCGCCATTTTTTCACTAATACTCAGAGATACAACTGTTCTTCAGATTATTAGAAATTGAAATACTGCAAGAAAAAAGAAACGCTACTAACAGGTGCATTTTTTTCCCTTCCGCCAATGATATCAACATTTGACTATGATCTCCTGTCACGTGATCTAACACCTGTGCCAACGAAACAGATTTCGAAATAGATACGTTGCAGCAATTATTTTTATTGAATGATTCCAAACAAAATTAAAAGTGCATGATACAATTATTTTTTAACTCGTGTCAATATGACCCGAACAGTACATTAGGACTAAGTTAAAATATATCTCTTAGAAATATAAATAAACGTAAGTACTTCTAGGAATATATAGTTATATTACTAATGAACAAGGTCAAAAAGTTTCATGGAAATATCTCTGCGCTAATTTTTTTTATAAGTAAACAATAAAATTTTTGGGTCAAATAGACCCGAACAGAACAGCAGGGTTAAACGAAAAAATTTCTGATTTAGTTAAACTAACAGAATGCTACTTTTTGAAAAGTAATTAAAATAGTTTAATTTAAGGAAGTTTATTTCGTTACGACGTAATCTGATGCAACAAACTTTAATTCACATTAAAATTTCAGAAATGCTTACATGAAACCTAAAATTGGCAAATGAATTCATTCTTGAAAACATCAGAATTTGTATATTCATTTGCATCTCAAAATCAATTTAAGTAAAGTTAAAAGCTATTATACTTCAAATAAATGAAATTAAATATGCTAGACTACACTGCATGAGAACAAAACTTAATTCAAATATTAACTATTAAGATAACCTTAGTAAATAAACATTTTCCTTTGTGGAAACCTATCTCGGCTCTTAAGAAAATCAGAAATACAGTCGAGTCTCTCTATACCAAAACTCCATACATCGAATTTCTCTGCATAATGAATTTTTAGCAGCAACGGTCTTCTTTTCGCATTGATTACATTAAAAACAATCTCTATATAGCGAAATATATATCTAAATGTAATGAATTTTTTCATAAAATGCTTTTTATTTATTCAGTTTAAAACGTTTTTCACATGTTTTCCATCACTTATTCCTGATTTCTCGTTCAGTGTTCATGAGTTTTTTTTTACATTACTTCTCTACTTTGAATCTCTTTGCTTTTTACGTCCAACAAACTCACCCCCCCCCGTCCTTCCACAAATCTTGCAGCAATCATCTCGAAACTGTGTCAATTGAATTGTTAGACTTTCGGAAGGTTTGAGATGTTGTGATTTCAATGGTAAAAGTTCAAAATTCTGAGATAAAATGATTCTGAGAATGACGACAATAACGTACAAGAAGAGATAAAATCATCAGCAGTGGAATGATGAGTTCTTTTGATGTTAAAAAGTGACGACTTCAAATAGAAGAAAATATTCCGGATACAATTTTTCGGAATTTGCTAAAATGTGAACAACTTTAAGAGAGTGAAACAGTTTTGATATCAAAACAACAAAAAATTACAGATTTTGTCGTCTAAAATTAATGTAAATTTTCCTTATGTGATATTTATAATTTCAAACAAATGTCATGTTTTTTTTTAAACTGTATAAATAATTAAGAAATACAATATATGTCGGTTAATATTTATAGTTAGAAATTCGAAATTCTTAATGAAAACAATTTTTTTTGTTAAAAATTTACCTGTAAAAAATAATTTTTTTTGTCTTTTTCTGTACAACTAATTTCTCTATCTAACGACTTTTTTTACTGGAACAATGGATTTCGTTATATAGAGACTGGACTGTACTATCATTTTCTAAAACTGAAAAATAATTTTTCTTAGTCGACATTTTATTGCGACTGAATAATATGTTTACGCACTAGAACTGAATTCCAAATTAAACTATGTACTATCGTGGGAAAAAATGAACACCCCCTACTAATCCATTAGCTAGTTAAAGTAGAAGGAAAAGGTACTTATAGTAAACGATTGGAATATAAAATCTACTTCTAAATTATGCATACATAAAATTTGCTTCGAGGATCATCTGCAAATGAAATTGCAAGCAAACATTGAATTTTCCTCTGGGAAAATTTCAATTTTATATCTTTTTTTTTTTTTTACAGTGATTTATTTAGATCCATATTTTGAAAAAAAATTCTGAGATTACTTTATGTTTTAAAATTATCACCTTTGTCAAATTTTAAATTCTTTCACTAACAATTACATGTAAATTGTAATTTAGAAGGTATTTGAATGTTTTAAACTTTTAAATTTAGACTTTTTATGGTGATACTACGAAAAGTGAATTTCACATTAGGATACAGAAAAACTGGCATTCAGGAATACCGAACATTAAGGAATTTGAATTATAACTATTAGGCCAAATATGCCTGTATTTCGCTGTTTAAAAGAATTAATATTTTTAATTTTAAAACAATGTTACATAGCATTCAACAAAAATACAATCATGATCTATTTAAAATTGCACAACTTTATACACAAAAAATTTCTTTTCCGTTTTTATGGGTAAAAAAATCACTGGTGACTAACATAATTTCGAAAAGTATCAAAGAATTAGTTACAAATATTAGAAAATTCAATTAATATCAAAGTCGCTGGTGCAAAATTATTGGAAATGCCTACTTTAAAATTATGTACATACGTTTTCCTTAGGAGACCATCTACAAATAAAACCAAACCAAAATCATTTTTTCAGCGGCAACACTGAACTTTGACAGTATAATTTAAAACTGTTGTTCAAAAAATATTGATAAATAAAATTTCAAGTCATTTGGGTAATACGTTCTTGATTTACAAACTCAAAAAAAAATTTATCTTCTAAAGTATTTTCATATTTTCGCATTTTCATAATTTTGTTAATATTTCTTAAAATTATATTCCTAGTATAGTATTTTTAAATAATCAGTATTTATAAGCTTAAAAAATAATAAAAAGAGCCAACTTACGTTTATTAAGCACGGAAAATCTCGTATCTGGACATCTTTCGATCATCTTCCATATATCAGCCATAACAAACATCTCCTTCAACAAATTTTTCAGTACTGTCCATTGAAAGTGCATAAAAATTCGTCATACATTTTCAAAATAGTAATGTAATTAATCTTTGTTTATGATATCGTGAAGTTAGAAGATGTTATCAGTCTTTTCCGTGAAAAGAAAATGCCAACGGAAAATCTCCTATCAGGACATCTTCCGATCATCTTCCGTATACCATAACAAGCATCTCCTTCAACGAATTTTTCAGTACTGTCCATTGAAAGTGCATAAAAATTTGTCATACATTTTCGAAATAGTAATGTAATTAAGCTTTGTTTATGAAATCGCGAATGTAGAGGATGTTATCAGTCTTTTCCGTGGAAAGAAAATGCCAACGGAAAATCTCCTATCAGGGCATCTTCCGATCATCTTCCGTATATCAACCATAACAAGCATCTCCTTCAACGAATTTTTCAGTACTGTCCATTGAAAGTGCATAAAAATTCGTCATACATTTTCGAAATAGTAATGTAATTAAGCTTTGTTTATGAAATCGCGAATGTAGAAGATGTTATCAGTCTTTTCCGTGGAAAGAAAATGCCAACGGAAAATCTCCTATCAGGACATCTTCCGATCATCTTCCGTATATCAACCATAACAAGCATCTCCTTCAACGAATTTTTCAGTACTGTCCATTGAAAGTGCATAAAAATTCGTCATACATTTTCGAAATAGTAATGTAATTAAGCTTCGTTTATGATATCGTGAATGTAGAAGATGTTATCAGTCTTTTCCGTGAAAAGAAAATGGAAACGGAAATTCTCCTATCAGGACATCTTCCGATCATCTTCCGTATATCAACCATAACAAGCATCTCCTTCAACGAATTTTTCAGTACTGTCCATTGAAAGTGCATAAAAATTCGTCATACATTTTCGAAATAGTAATGTAATTAAGCTTTGTTTATGATATCGTGAATGTAGAAGATGTTATCAGTCTTTTCCGTGAAAAGAAAATGCCAATTGTTATTTAATTAAGACACTAAAGATAACAGGGCGATATTTCTATACTGAACTGGTGCACTTTCCGTTTCTGAGCAAGTTTCACAGAAGAACGGTTTTTTTCTTGCAAATTCTTGCATTTGCAACTGATTATTTAAAAGTAGCTTAAAATAAATATTTTTCTCCAGTTAACATTATGAATATGTCGAGACGCATTCACACACGTAAAAATCATGATATTCGCAGGCAAGATTTCTGAAGCGATTAAAAATTAAACAGCGTTTTTGTTTTAAAAAATGTATCAAATCTGTATTAGGTTTCTTGACGATCATGCCTCAGCTGATAAATATTTACGATTGTCCTAAAATGCTTTCGAAGTTTTTTCTGAATGATACTTGTACCCCCAAAATGAAAATATTGGATAATAATAACAGCTCTTTCAGTTTATTTAGAATGAAAAATGGATTGCCGATGTATCATGTAGCCAGTCTAGAATTGAGAAAAGCTCAGTAATGCTTATTTTGCATGCGCTTATTTAATAATTTAGACTATAAAACATAGAAAGAACGTTTTGAATGTATTCACAGACAATTTATTTGCTTAGAATGTTTATAAAATATCATTGCCATATCCGTTGTAGCATATAATAGGTAATATTTTGAATTATGACGTATCAAATTACAGAAACATTGAGACCTCCCAACATATTTCCCTCGGCGTCAATTAAGCGCCTCTACGCCACACTTTATTTTCTTGATTTTTTTTTTCACTGTACCTTATTTGCATTATTTTTGTTCAGTTAAACTCAAGGAGACGATGTATATAGCGCATGCTACTGTATGCATGAAAAGTATTCTACAAGAAAAGAAGGGTGACTGTTTACAATAATAAATATAAGGACATCGTGAACAATTCACAAGATCCTAATGTACATCCTTTGAACATTAGCAAAACATTTTAGTCATCTATATGATTTACGGATGTCAAAAAACATTAACATAAATGATGATTAACACATACTCTCTTTGCAATTTACCAAATTTCACCACCTTGATACTAACTAGTAAAACGTGAGGAAATCCTTTTTTTTTTAAAGAAAATTTATTGCATGTATTTTAAAATAAAGAATGATAAAGACAGAGATTGATAAGTAAATAAATATAAAAAAAGTAATGAAAACTGGGTGATTTGAAGATCAAATTATTGGGTGGACTAGGGTTTCATAGGCCCCTATAAGTTGCCTTCCGAAATAGTAGGAATACATCAGAAGATGATAGTTAAGAATTGTGAATATCATGTAAAGGTATGTAAATTTTTAAATGCTTTCATTTTTAAGCACAAACCATACATAAAAATTTCTATAAAATGGATTTTTTTCTAAACATCAAAACTCAAATTTGAATGAAGATATTTTTATTCTGTTAATTTTATTAACTTTAATGAATGTTTCTTGAGGCATTCCATTTTCATTACCATTGTTATTTTTTTTTAAAATAGTGTTTTTAAACGCAGAAAAAAAATAATTCATACCTTGTATCAAATTGTATATATATATATATACAGGATGATTCTAAATTTTTTATTCAGTAAAAGAGGGTTGATAGTGCACATAAAGACAAACAGCATTAAATAGGAGACCAAGTGTCCCAAACATTTTCCGAAGGAGATAGCCGGTTTTTAAAGGACCCCATTAAAGTTTAGGGACCAAAATTTCATATAAACATAAAAAACGGAAAAATCGGTCAGTTGATTTGCGGTTTTCATTAAAATTATTCTTTATGTCGGCATTTCCTTGAAATTAAATTATAAAGATAAATTTCAAAAAATGCCGATAGAGGGCGCTTTAGACTTTGGAGTAACGAACAACTATTTTTCGCCGGTATTTTTTTTCATCTCATATAATGTTTTCGTAAGATTAGACTCAAACTTAAATTTTGAGCTCAAAATCTGAAAAGTGGGGAGTGGTTAAGTAGTACAAATTGAACTGTGTTCAGAGGGTTCAAATTTCAAATGATTATAAAAACGGAAAAATTGGTTCATTGATTTGCGGTTTTCACTGATACTATTTTTTATGTTGGTATTTTCATAAAAATAAATTATAAAGATATTTTTTTTAAATGTCGACAGAGGGCGCTTTAGACTTCGGAGTAACGCACAACTACATTTTTCCGTTATTTTTTGCATCTCATTAAATGTTTTCGGGAGCTTAGACATAGATTTTGAGCTCCAAATCTGAATAGTAGGGAGTGGTTAAGTAGCACAAACTGAACTGTCTTTAAGGGGGGGGGGGGGATTCAAATTTAAAATAATTATAGAAAATGAAAAAGTTGGTCGTTTCGTTTGTGGTTTAAAAAAAATTATTCTTTAATTCAATATCTTCTTGAAAATAAATTTTAAAAATAAATTTCAAATAAATCCGTCAGAGGACGCCTTAAACTTCACAGTAACCAACAATTATTTTTAACCATTATTTTTGGTTCTAATTAAATGCTTCCAAAAGCTTATTAAATGTTTTCGGAAGCTTAGATTTAAACTTAAATTTTGAGCTAAAATTCTGAATCGTTGGGAGGGGTTTAGAAGCACAAACTGAAGTGTGTTCAGGAGTTGAAATTTAACACTCCCCCCTCCTCGAACACAATTCAATTTTTCGCTCCTTAAACACTCCCAACCATTCAGAATTTGAGCCCAAAATTTAAGTCTATACATTTGAAAGAATTTAATGAGATTAAAAAATAACAGTTAAAATATATGCACGCGACTCCAAAATCTATGGCGCCCTCTATCGGCATATTGTGAAATTTATCTTTAAAATTTATTTTCAAGAAAATGCTGATTTAAAAATTAGTTTTAGCGAAAACCGCAAACGAATCAAAATTTGACGAATTGAGTTCAGGTTGATCATGAATGCCTTTAAGAAGACGAAGAAGCTAATATCATCAGCTCCCGAGTTGCAAAGATGTCGTAAAGTAGGGCCACAAGAAATTGGATTTTCTTTCCGCGATTTTGCAGAAAGACTTGGACCGAATGTATCCACTGTGCATGATTGTTGGAAGTAGTGGTCAAGGGATGGTACTGCCACAAGAAGACCAGGTTCCGGGTGAACATGTGACACTACTGAGAGAGAAAACGTCGTATTTGGCGTACGGCTGTGGCGCATCGTACTGCGTCTTGCATTGGATGCGAACTCCAGTGTCATCCCCAGCCAGCATTGAACATCACGTATTGACACAGCTTGTACAACAAGCATGGAACTCTATACCACAAAGTGACATTCGGCACCTGTATGAAACAGTGCATGCATGTGTGCAGGCTTGCATTCTGGAGGTTATAGCGACTATTAATGTAACAGCATTTCACCTTTGAGATGCATTTTATTGACCTTAAATTAACCTGTGATCTCGAAAATCTAATCAATTAAACATGTTAATTAGCACAAACAAATGCACTGTCCAAATTTCATTTTTCTACAATAAGTTTTTCTTGGTGTTGGGATTTTTTTCCGCCAGTGTATATATATAAATATATATACATATGTTACAGGCCAAACCCGATTTTAGGCCAAACTAGTCTGCCCTAACGCCCATCGGATAAACTAATTTTTCCTAGGCCAAACCGGTCTATCCTAACGCCCATCGGATAAACTAGTTTTTCCTAGGCCAAACCGGTTTATTCTAACGCCCATCGAATAAACTATTTTTTCTTAGGCCAAACAAGCCTATCTTAAAGACCATAGGATAAACTAGATTTTCCTAGACCAAACTAGTTTGGCCTAACTCTTATTGGATAAACTAGTTTAGAACTAGTTTATCCTAGGCCGATCTAGTTTATCGTAGTCCAATTCAATTTGGCGTGATTTTATTGAATTCAATGACCACCTCAACGCCAACATACTTCTTTGTCCTAGGCTGATCTAGTTTATTCTAGGCCAATGCAGTTTTACGTGTTTTTAGCTCACGGGCGTCAAAGCCAGAGAAATATAATGGGCTTACAGGTTCTGTATATGCATTTACGCATGTATATATGCATGTATGTACGTATATGCGTACGTATGTACGTAACGCGTTAATTCTTGATAGCGATATCCGATTTGCTTCAAATTTTGGATGTACGTTTATTCTGATAAGGTACTTTTCTGATTAATTTTGAGAATTCATTGAATAAGAATAAAGAGGGGCGAACGGGCTAATCCCCCACCATTAATTTAGAGAAATGGATTTATCAAGCAGAATTATCAGTTTTCATTTAAAATTTCAGATATCGGATCATTGTGACAAGGCGCCTCCGTGATTAGTTTTGGATGTTTATAGTTTAATTCTAAAAGAAAGGGCAATGTAGGTAACACAACATAATTTAGATAATTTGTTTTTGACGCAGAATTGACGAATTTGCTTCAAATTTTTTATATATGTTCTTTCTAATAAGGCGATTCCCTGAATATTTTGGGGGGTTTAATGGTTAAGTATGAAGGGAAAAATGAAGGATTACCCTCTTACCTAGTAAAAACTAGTTTATCCTATATGCATTTAGATAAACAATTTGGCGTAGGAAAAACTAGTTTATCCAATTGGCGTTATGATAAAATAGTTTGGCCTAGGCTAATCTTATTTGGCTCGAAATCGGGTTTGGCCGGTAAAAAAAATGTCTTTCACAAGAATAAGTAATGTGTGTAAAGAGTTATTGCTTATAACGTTTGCGCCCCATGGTTTCCTATTTAATAATGTGTCTCTGCATGTTTACGATCACCCCTCAAAGTTTGTCGGTCTGGTAGCGAAACACCCTGTATATATATATATATATATATATATATATATATATATATATATACATAATGCATGTATGTGTACAATTAACTTAAAACAAAATGTGAAATATATGTAAGAAATATTTCCTTATATGTTTAAAACAATACGAAAAATAAAACTAATTTGATACTTTGAAAATTTTATTTTTTTAGATAGATTTCATTTGTCTATGCCTTATATTGCTAGAAATTTGTGACTGTTAGATAAATAACTAACTTTTTTGACTAGTTATATCTATTAATTCTGCTTTAATTGTTCATTTGGCTATAGATAAACTGAATCTATATGCAAAACAGAAATGTAAACAATGAATATATATATATATATATATATATATATATATATATATATATATACTCAACCGTATATGTATAACCGTCTATATACGTATGGGTATATATACGTATACCTACACGTATATATAACTTAACCTATGTTTTTTTATGTGTAATTGTTATGTTCTGCTTAATTTGCTAATTTGTTAATTTCTGCTCTATTTGTACATTTAGCTATAGATAAATTCAGTTCAAAATCATCATTTCAAATTTTTGTTTTTTAAATGCGTTTTATTTTCTTTCAGAGTTGCTTAATAAAACACTGCTGTCCTTAAGTAAGGAGACATGTATTGAAGTATTTTTCAGGTATAATAATTCTTTTTCTGTTAAATATGTAATACCATTAAGGTGGTCCGGACACAAAATCTTCAAATTTTCTAAAAATATTTTAGTCCGTTAAAAATTCCTGATTTTGTTTAAAGCTTAAAATGCATTTAAATCATGTTTCTCTATCTAAATTAAAAGGGGAAATATCAATTTTTTTTGGTGTGGTTTGTATTAAATTTACATCTTTTTCATTCATTTGTATTACAATAAATATTTTTTCATTAATATTTAAAAAATATTGAATCAAAATTAAATTTTAGATATTTATGTTTATTAAGATGTAAAAAAATGTAAAAATTATTTTTTTACTTATATAATTTTTGAAATTTATCCATTTCTTTATATATATTTTTAATGGACTTTATATAAACTTTATTTAAAGCCAGTAATATTTGATTTTTTTAGTATGCAGAGTGCCTTTAAAATCATGGAACAAATTGTAAGGGAAGCTAGGGGAAATCACCAAGGATTGAGATTTGCATAGTAACGTATGGTCGACAACTTATTTCTGGCTTAGTAGTGACAGTGCAAAACACAAAAATAAGAGGACGCGAATAAGAAGAGAAAACATGATTATTATCCATAGTAAAGCCAAAAAAGAAAAATGAAAAATGAAAAAGAAAAAAGAAAAATGAAAAAGAAAAAAGGAATTTTAAAGAGACTACGACTGACATCAAAGTAGGTGTTATAAATTACGACCACGGATTGTGATGCATGGAGGTGCATCTCCCGCGCATAGAAGACATAATGTTTTCGAAAATACCTGAAGTGTCCCAAACTTTACAGAAGCTGCAACGATGCATTCAACATGTTCCTCAGACGTTTTCAGATTTGTCCCAGCATTTTTCTTGCACTAAGAATAATAAACATATTTTCTAGCCCTGTTTCTGTCCTTTCTTTAATGTTTTTATGTAGTCGCTACTGTGGCAGGAAATTTTTTTAACTATGCGTCGGTATAAACTTTAATATAATAATGATCCAAGTTTTACGTCGTAGGAAAACTGGAACCTTTTTTTTGTTTCCTATACTGCAAATTCCCAACACATACTGAGAACACTTTTGTTTAAAATAATATTTCAATTACCTTAATTTACAATGAAATGTATTTCGACGCTACGCTATAAAAAAATATTTCTAAAGTGTTCTTTAAAATATATTTATTAAAACTAAACTTAGAAACATATTTCAGAACACATTGGGAACGCATTAGGGCACACATGTGACATTATGCGTTTTCAAAAATGTTTTAAAAGTGCTACAGAAAATCTGTTGAAAAATTAAGAAGTGTTGTAAACCAAATAGTAAAATAACACACTAAATGTACACACTAAAAGTGTTTTAACTTCTCATGCAAACGATTTTAGCTGTGCGAGTGAATATATGTACGTAAAAGAAACAAAACAATGTGCATCTTATGCTGTTAACTCATTATTTTTGTCTATTGAAATTTATTTCTTTAGCGTGTAAATAATTCACTCAAGTATTGATAGCAACCGAAAAAACGATATTTTGTGTTGATATGTGATCGAAAAAAATGTTTATTATATTTTAAAAAGATTTCAGGATTCCCATAGGTTTTATACAAAAAAAAAATCAAAACTTGTTTCCCAAATAAGGTGGTCTGGTGTAATAACGCTAGGCGGAGAAATAACGCCAAGTGCTTGTATTATGCATAATTATGAATTAATCCGGTAAATGACACCCATGTGCTCTGCGCAGAAGGGTTTTGGAATCATATAAATCTCAAAAACAGCTTAAAGTTAATTTGTTCCATTTGTAGGTTTTACTGTTTCTACAAGCAACTAAAATTAACGCTTGATCTAAAATTTGCGAGATAAATTTTGTGATGTGAAGACTGCATTTTTTATAGGAAATACTTTGTTTATTACATAATTTTATATTGCATTTCATGTACTTTCAAAATGTTGTAGAAGATTTTGGATATCTTCTCGAGATAATTTGTAGTTTAAAATGCACCACGCAATAAGTATACCGGGGTAATGACGCCAATCCTTGGCGTTATTACCCCGATTAATTCCCAACAGTGCCTGAACTACATTCGGAGGTAGTTTATTTATTAATATTGGACAGCATTATTATCATTGCTGAAAAAATAAGATTAAGGTTGGGGGGGAGTCCAATACCCAAAACTAATTTATCTATTTGTTTAATACTAATGTAAAAAATAATTTTAAACTCTTATAAATAAAAGTATAAATAAAAGTATAAAAGTAAAATGGTCTCGATATTTTAATTTGAACATCTTCAAAATCAGATTTCTATTAAATTTCCACTGGGTTGTTTAATTGAATTCTGAATTTTAACTATCCGCTTTCTCAGCGTTCGGTTTTTCAAAATTTTAAAAATTTAACCTTTAACCGATGTGACAGAAATTGTAACGTAACTAATGTGAAGCGGATTGTGAGACCACAAGATTGAAAGATGTATAAAAGGCTGGAATAACTCACAGGATTGTGTTTTTCTACTAAGCTTTTTATACATGACTATTATACTTAATATTCACCCGTTTAAAAGTCTCTGGTAATAGTACTAAATATACTAGTGATCGTACAAACTACCCAGGCAGAGAGATCGAGAGCGCAGAGAAATAAACTCCAACATAATTGCAGACAGAATATTTATTTGGTGTAAAGGAGCAAGGCTTACAATAAGTTGCTGGAAATACGGGGAGCACCATTTGCCCGAAGGCAAGGCATAGCGAAGCGGGGCACAGCGCCCCTTTTGCGTGTGTTACATGGCCGAAGGTCCGAGTAGAAGTAAGCTACTGAGGCAGGGAAGATGTACAGCGCTACACTTTTTTTGTAGCGTCAAGGTTATGAGCATCCGTTAATGCTTAGTAACAGAGAATGCTAGGGTTGGTATAATATTGCAGTCCTGTGGTTTTTAAGGAGTGTCGATTGCATACGCACGTGTGCTTCCAGATACTGAAAGAATTACATGCCGAATGATTCATGACATCTGGGAGATTTTAAAGATTAGCTGAGTGCATGAGAATGTTAACGGATAAACTTATTATAAACCACAGCTGGATCTATTTAACATGGGAAATAATGCAGAAATGTGCAGATCTAAGGAAGACTGACATTCGGTTAACTTTTATTGTGACGAGAAAAGAATTAACAGATCTTTCTCAAAGTGATAAAAATCCAAAACAAAGAGTGGGAATGAAATGGTGTTTTTTTTTATCATCTGAAAGAGGGTTTGTAAAGGAATTAATTTCAACTACAAAGTTATAAAAGGAAAATAACAAAGTACTGCATTATAACCTTAAATGTAGGAATATTAACTTTAAGTATTTATTTAAGGAGGGCAATTTCCAGTTAAAATTTTGAAGTTTCGATTTTTATTGTTTAGTTTCTAAAATGGGAGAAGACAAGATAATATGTAACAGAAACGCTGTCACATATCTCACTCCCAGCATCGGGGAAAAAAAAAAGATAATGTTTCCAATAAAGTCTTTTTTTTTTTTTTTTTTTTTTTTTTTTTTTTTTTTTTTTTTTTTAGCAACAAGCGGCGCACATCTTCTCTACTCCAAATACATAATCATAACACTAAGTACATAAAATTGAAAGTAAAAAAAAATACATTTAAACATAAAACTGTATACATATAGTATATTGCTTGCTTTTTGAAAAAATTGTTTGGATTATGCAAACTTTTTTTTTTTTTTTTTTTTTTTTTTTTTTTTTTTTTTTTTTTTTTTTTTTTACTCAATTTATAAACGTCATGACTTTAAGCGCTTTTCAAAATGAACATGTCTTGGTGATCATTAGTCCTTTCAGTCCCAAGACAAATAATTAAAATAATTTTTTTTTATATGTGCATCCGGATGACTTAAAAAATATTTTATTCTGAAAGTGCTGGTACCAGCTTTTGTCATGACTAAAAAAAATGTGAAGTTTAAATATAATAATAGCTTTTCAATACTTCACAGTGAAAGCAAGCAAAAATTGAATTATATTTAGCACACAAATAAAAAATACACTGAACTATATATATGATATAATGAGTACTGGATATATATAATATACATTGAAAAACAAAAGGTAAAAGATTTGTGCACACAGCACAGGACCTCAAGTTTTATTATTTTTTTAATTTGATAAAACAAGTATTATGGCGTCAGTTTAAGACTTCAGCCCTAGAGGAGGAGGGAATTGTGAGACTCAAATAGCACGAAGGTATATGAGTCCCTGCCTCCCCCAAGATCATAATGATCTTCCAAGGAGCACACGTCAAGTAATCGAAAAAAAACTTTATTTGTAAATTGAATTGAAAAACAATTCAAGAGTTTTCGATAACATAATGAAGTTGGAGACCTAAGGGCACTAATTTTGAACGGAAACCAGCTTCAGGAAAGGGGATAATGGAAAAAAACAAAAAAAAAGGGGATAATTGAAAAAACAAAAAAAAAATTCAGAGTGACACAGGAAAACTTCTCATTATTTCTAAATTACAACTGCAGCTAAATCAGAAGGTAAAAGTAATTTATGTTGTTACTAACTGTACCTATCAGCATTATACTAACCAGTTTGAAGTAAAAAAATGTAACTCATTATATATTGAAAGGAAATGACTAATCTTTTATATGTGTAACTGGGGTGTGTTTACTATTATTACAAACAAAACTGCCTCTGACAAGATGCTTTCAGTTTTCAATTCAGGAAAAGACCTGTATATGAAATAAGTTGAGAAAAACAACTTACTCAACAACAAACAGAAGTGTAAAATGTAACTGAAGAAAATGAAATAATTTTGAAAAAATAACAGAACCTTAATGTGAAACGAAAAGAAGTTATGTGAAGAAGTTGTTACTTAAATTAATTATCTGTTTTTTTTTTTAATAAAGTGAAAATGACATGAAGAATCATGCCATTACCAACAATGAGATGTAGAATTTAAATTAGATGACGAAATACTTATAAAAAAATCTTCATGCTGAGAACTTATGTGTATGAAAAGAATATTACTGGAATGAAATCACAACAGAAATGGATTTTATCTCCCTGATTCGAAGAAAAGAATGCAAATCAAATGTTCAATGCATAATTTTGATAGGACTAAATGGCTCTAGGTTTGTAAGGATAACAATGTGTATAAATGTATAACTCGATGAACAAAGACAAAAATGCAGCTGCCAAAGCCCCAGAATGTGTGAATTAAATCCAATGACAAGTGTTTAACAAAAAAAGGTGTGATGATTTTTTTTTTAACTATGCTATAAGAAACATGTAAAATGTGGTTTACTTTCTATGAACTAATGTGTTACATATTCTATGAACAAAGATGTGTATTTTCAATGAACTAATGTGTAAACAATCTATGAACAGTAATTAAAACTTCAACGAACAAAAGTGTACATCTCTATGAACTACAATGTAAAACAATGACTGAAAACATGTATAACATCACTTTGAACTAATGTGTAAAAACATCGATGAACTAACGTGTAAAATTCTGTAAATAAACATGTCAATATTCTATGAACGAATGTGAAAAAAAAAATCGATGAACTAATGTGTAAAATTTCTATAAGTAAACGTGTAAATATGCAATGAACTAAGTTGTTTATTCAGTGAACTAAAATGACCAGGAAGAAAGTGTTTTTTTTTGTTTTAACAAAAATAAATGCAACTAGTTCCCCATGTACAACATGAATGGAAAGTAAAGCTATGAACTAGTGTAACATCAATGAACTAAGAATGTACGATGAACTCCTGTGTTTTTTTTTTCTATGAACAAAATTCTCATGTGTACCAGGAACTAATACATTCTATGCCATAACAAAAAAAAAAACAGATCTTTAAAATAATTGATGTAAATAATGTGTATATATAACAATTTAAACTTCAAAAGAGAAAAAATGCATGTTCCTATCAGCAAACAAACCAGCATGAATAAGTGTAAAATTATGTAAAACAAAAACAGGTTTTGTCCGCAGAGTAAAAAAAAGAAAAAGTAATGTGATGTTAACGTGTACACCTTCAACAAAAATACCAACCGTGTGAACACAATCTAATGACCCGCATTAGAAAGTTTCAACCATACATCCAAACCTTACTCAGGTAACTGCTTGCCGGCTAAACAGTCAAATGAAAAAGGAATCCTCACCAACCGTACACTCATGTGTGGAGCAATTTTTAATTTTTTTGTTTATTTTTATAACCTGAAATGAATGGTGTAACACAAATGTGAATTGACTCGTATATAAAAAAACTAATAATGTACACCTACAACCATAATAAATAGACTGTTGAGGTAAAAGTAACTTCTTCACACTAATGTGACTTATTGGAAAAATAACTAAAGGCTGTTAATTATGTAAGTAATTTTTTTTTGAGCAAACTTAATTATTGAAATAGATGAAGTTGTATATTTTTTCTTTCCTGTTTAATAAAATTTTTAAGAGAGGGGCAAGATTGTGCAAATGCTGGATGAAAAATATTAAAATTGGTATTGTTATCTTGATTATTTCTGATACAGTTTATGCATTTTGGTGAATTTGTACATTGAGTGTCATAATGTGGGAGAGCACATACAGGACACAAGATATTATTAGGACATAGTCTAGCAACAT
Source organism: Maratus speculifer (assembly GCA_964019185.1). NCBI lineage: Eukaryota > Metazoa > Arthropoda > Arachnida > Araneae > Salticidae > Maratus > Maratus speculifer. The sequence goes on along the minus strand of OZ025292.1, from coordinate 161,005,307 downwards.
GTTTGTACATTTGGCACGAAAAGCATCGCTTGACATTAATGTATACATCTACAGAGTATTCATTACCTTTAATGTTTATTTTTTGTTGCATTATTAATGTTTTGGCTGTGTGTGAAGATGTCTCAAAAACCCAATTGTATGAATCGACATGTTGCAATTTATATTTCTTAGAAAATTGAATATCAGGTTCATTAATATGCAAAAGCTCACCCACTCCCAGTAAGATATCTGGTATACCACATTCTTCTGGCAAATTGAAAATAATAATTCGAACAGGTGTTATTTTTTTACATTCAGATGCTGAAAAAGAATTTTGATTAGAATCGCTGAATTTTGTAAGTGTCTCTAGTTCATGTTTTGTGTCATTTTGCAGATTATGTTTGTATATATTATGATTACCTGTTTGGGTCGCTTTGTCTCTTGTTATTGTGAACAGACTATCACTACTGCAATTTAATTTCTCACCCTGCTTAGTCTCGATTGAAATTGTAGAAGTTTGTTTACTAGTTAACTTATGTAACCTTTCAATAAGTTTTTTATTAACAATTTGTAAGTTATCTTTGTCACGTTTTAAGTCAGAGAATTCCACTTTCAGGATATTGAACGATTCATTAAGCGTGTTAAGATTCCACTTCATTTGCATAGTGATGTCTGGAAAATCTTCTAAGAAAGGGGAGTTGTTAGCTAAAATTTTATTTTGAAATGCAGCTGCCTCTTTACACATACTTTCTGTGTATTTATTTAGGGTGTCTTGAAAGAAATCTAGCCAAGGAGAAGTATAGCTAGGTTCATTTAGTTCAAGTGGTGGTTTGTTATCGTTAGTTGCCATATTACACAGCTGCTAGAATTTTTTTTTTTAAACAAACTATTATAACAGGATAAAGACTTCGAAAAAAACAATAAGTTTGAAAAACCAATCAAAAAACAAAAAATTTAAGGGTTAATTAGAAAAAGGGAAGAATGAATTTGCCCAGACAAGTCCAGTTAGAAATGACTGTTTCAAAATATTAGCACATGAGAAACCTATAATTTTACCTTATGTAAAATCTACAGTTATGTGCATAACTATTTTAAGAAAAACCAACTGGGCTTTCACTTGCGAAGGGGGGGGGGGGCGGTGTCTAACTTTTATTATCTAAGATGTGTAAAATGTGAAAGCGAGAAGCTCCCATTTTTTTTAACAAGTGAAAAAAATCAAGTGTAAATAAATTAATTTTGTCTTACTATACACACACTTGCCTGTTAAGAAAGTGTATCACTGAAAAATGATTCTCGAAAATTTTAAGCAAAACAAAATTTAAAATATGCAGAATTATAAACGGATAGGGGATAATGGAAAGAGGCAAAAAACTCCATACATATTAAAAGTACCCCAAAACTCAGAACGATTTCAACATGGACATCAAGTTTATAATTCTGACCCATTTAAATTAACACCACTTTAACCCAGAAAATAAATGCATTAAAATTGCATTTTCTCTTATTTATTTATTTTTGAAATCCCCCATTTTGTTATTTCAAGCAAAATTTAAGTAATTGTGGAAAAGCCAAAAAAAATGTTAGCAGAAGGGTTACCCCTTTTTAAAAAAAAAATAAATTATCAGTACATAAAATAAAAGGTAACGACGACTAGCTCAGAATATATGCACTAAGAGTAGAATAGGAATATTACCTAAAAACACAAAAAAACCCAAAAAGTAACTAACTGTAGAATCATAATTGTGAAAATCTACATGCATATCACTAACACAAAAAAAATACCAAATAAAGCATGAAAAGAGAAGATTGCAAATTTTATACAATGTTAACTAAAATTTAACCTTTAATTATTTTAGATTTATAAAAAAAATCTTCTCTGTTCATGCTGACACACAAAAATATTTAAAGTAAACTTTGAAATATTATTACATTTATACTGAATCAAGAATAATAACTCTAAAAAGAAATTTATAGATGCTATACTATGAGACTGAGAGAAAAAATGTGCAACTTTAAAATATTTAGAACTGTCAAGGGGTCTTTTCATAAATTACCCGTTCGTATTTTTAAAGCTGTAATTTATACTTATTATTACTTTCAACAGCTTCATAGGATGTTTAACTCCTATTTTTTTAATTTTTTCATTTTCTTTATGACAAAAGTTGTAGCATATCGCATTTCACACAAAAAGCTATTTTGAAGCACACCTGAAGCTTTTTTTTTTTTTTTTTTTTTTTTGTTTGTTTGTTTAATGCAGAGATTTATTTATTAATATCATTTTAACAGATGCACCGGATGATGACGTGTGTTATTTTTATCTTTTTATGACAGAAGTTGCCGTTTATCATATTTCTCTCACAAATATCTTGATACAAATTAACACTTTAAAAAGAGAACTGGCAGCACAATAAAGATTTTGCAGGATTTTGAAGGTTTTGAAGATTTTTACACGGCTAAACACCACTGGATGAATTCTTCAATAACTCACAAACTGTTGAAAACGAAAAAAATTGACTTTGATTTAGTTGCACAAACATATTTCACAAATAAAAATTTTATGATATCTATTTTTTTTAAGTATCTTGAAATACTGTCTATTTAAACCAAAATCATGAAAACGTCACCACTGCACAGAAATGATCACTCACGCCACTGGTTATTTACACATTTCACTACTACGGAACACTCAACACTTTGAAGAATGTTACAAAGGCTGGTCAAAAGATTTTGCATGATTTCACAGGATATGAACAAACGCACAGTAAACATCAAAACACAATTTGTAGCAGCGGGGAGGAGAGCCGACGATTTTTTTTTCAGAAGCAGAAATTTACCGATGGAAGCTTCACAGGCAACCGGGGGGTGAACGACCGATGAAACAAAACTCCGCGCTGAACACTTCTTATCAAGGGAAAGGTTTTTCGATGTCCGTATGCAGCGGCGAGTCCATCCGGAGAGAACAGGCGATTTACGATTGTTTCCCATCACATAACGGCATGGGGGGTGACACTGTAGAATCATTTGAAGTTTCTTTAACGATATAATTTAGGAGGGAATAGTCCAAAAAAGTCCTGCACTCCATTGTGCGCTCTCATTTTTGTTTATGTTGGAGCAATGGGCACTGGCACCAGTAATTCATATACTAGTGATCGTACAAACTACCCAGGCAGAGAGATCGAGAGCGCAGAGAAATAAACTCCAACATAATTGCAGACAGAATATTTATTTGGTGTAGAGGAGCAAGGCTTACAATAAGTTGCTGGAAATACGGGGAGCACCATTTGCCCGAAGGCAAGGCATAGCGAAGCGGGGCACAGCGCCCCTTTTGCGTGTGTTACATGGCCGAAGGTCCGAGTAGAAGTAAGCTACTGAGGCAGGGAAGATGTACAGCGCTACACTTTTTTTTTAGCGTCAAGGTTATGAGCATCCGTTAATGCTTAGTAACAGAGAATGCTAGGGTTGGTATAATATTGCAGTCCTGTGGTTTTTAAGGAGTGTCGATTGCATACGCACGTGTGCTTCCAGATACTGAAAGAATTACATGCCGAATGATTCATGACATCTGGGAGATTTTAAAGATTAGCTGAGTGCATGAGAATGTTAACGGATAAACTTATTATAAACCACAGCTGGATCTATTTAACATGGGAAAGAATGCAGAAATGTGCAGATCTAAGGAAGACCGACATTCGGTTAACTTTTATTGTGACGAGAAAAGAATTAACAGATCTTTCTCAAAGTGATAAAAATCCAAAACAAAGAGTGGGAATGAAATGGTGTTTTTTTTTATCATCTGAAAGAGGGTTTGTAAAGGAATTAATTTCCCCTACAAAGTTATAACAGGGAAAATAACAAAGTACTGCATTATAACCTTAAATGTAGGAATATTAACTTTAAGTATTTATTTAAGGGGGGCAATTTCCAGTTAAAATTTTGAAGTTTCGATTTTTATTGTTTAGTTTCTAAAATGGGAGAAGACAAGATAAGATGTGACAGAAACGCTGTCACACTAAAGTTCCAAATGAAATAAAATATCGATACTGTTTGTAGTTAAACTGCAAATTACAAGTTAAACTATAAACATTAAAAAAGAAACAGTGATCTGTGAGACCGGTAACATTAGTTAAAGGTTAAAAGGCGATCAATCATTAAAAATCACAGAACTTTGTTCCTGTACTACTCTTTTGGTACAGAATTATTTCTTATTAAATTTAATTCATTCAGATATTTCTAACAATAGTACGAGGATTCCAAACCAAAGAGAATTTCAGTTGTAGCTATAGTTAAACTGGAAAATACGAGTTAAACTATAAAATTTGGGGGGGAGGGGAATGGCGTTCAGTGAGATTGCTAACATCAGTTAAAGGTTAATTTTGTTGCTAATATGGAGATAACGATATATAACCGCATGAATCATATAAAGAATTCAATAAGAGATCTCATTGAGATAATATTTTTATCAAAAATCTTATTTAATTAATTAAAAACTTATTAAAGCGTGTTTTATATAACGCCGACAATTTAACTTTAGGTTTGGAGAATCCGCATTAGAGTGGGGTTATGGGTTAAAGACTATTTACAAGAGTACTATAATAGTATTAACAAAAATATTTATTACATATAACTTTAGTTATTATAAAATTTCACATGATTAAAATATTACAGTATAATTGGTTAAAACCACGCTATGTTTCTTACAATAATTATATTTCAGCGGAACTTTTGAAGCAAAGATAGGCACAGTGTGTTATGTTCTGTTGAAGCTCCTCCTCACTCTTTTTTCTTTCACTTTCACAAAAAATGAATATTTTCCATCGCATAGAATGCATATATGGGGATATAAATAATGATTCTAATAAACAAAGTTAAAACCATGCAAAGATTCTAATAATTCATTTTAAACGGTCCTTTTAAAGCAAAAAGTAGCTTATAATCTGATATTCTTTTGCCACCTTTCTTTTTCTTACACTTTCACAAAAAATTGAACATTTTCAATAGTTTAGAATGCAATTTGTCAATTTCTATAGTTGTAGAGTTTTTGTTTGTAGAATTAAGCAGTCTACATGTCATTATTCCATCTTATTTTATAGCTTTGTTTGCATGGCGTTATTACCCATATAGGTGGGTAATAACGTCAAATAGCATTGGTCAAGAAATCACGAGATTACATTTTATGAATACATATCTGTTAAATTATTTTTTTATATCGATAGTCAATGAGTTGCTGTATCAAATCCTATATTTGTTTGAAAAATACAATCTAAAACTAAGCCGTGAAAATTGGTTGAACCATAACGTGGCGTTATTACCCCAGGATACCTTATAAATTTTTGGTCTGTAAAATGCATTGTTTTCTTAAAATAATGGAAAGCTTTTCATAAGCAAGTGTTACTTCAAAACTTATATTACATTTTACAAATCTTCCTCCTAGATTAAAATGTTCTCCGTTCTTCCTGTTCTTCTTCTTCTTCGTTTTTTTTTTCTTTTTTCACATCATTCAAAAATTCTAAAAAATAAAAATAACAAACGGGGTAAGCAATGGGATAGAATGCTTAACATTATTTTTCTACGATACAAAGATGAAGCAAATGATACGATTGCATTTTTATACGATTATTTATTTGAACTAAGGATAAATATGCAATACAGTATTTAAAAATCAAAACAAGAACGGCGACTTCGATGAAAAAAACTGAAAACTATGAAATATTATTAAAACACAATATAATTCTACACGCAACTCTTATTATGAAAAATACCGCAGAACTAAACGCTGTGAGTTCATTCCTCAAATTGATTTAGTGCTTATCTTAATGTGTGCCCTGCGGCACAAATTTTATGCTTTATTTTTTGCTTTATTTCCCTTTTTTCGTGACTCGATTATAATGTTGTATCTTGGTCAGTTTCCTTCATTTGATAAATAAGAATCTGACTGATTTTTACTGCATTTTTTTCTTTAAAATTTAAACTTTCTAAAAATAACATTAATAATTATTACATACATAAAATCTCCATTGCAACATTTTAAATTTATTCTTTTCAAACCCAAGTGTGTTCTGAAATATACAAGACATTATTCCTCCAGTAGGCGTTTGATAGAAGCGATTTCGAGTTTCTAAAATCGTTCTTAAAATATGTATACATAGTTATTAAATACTATGCATGTTTATATATTATATTTCCTCGAATTTATGTGAAATTATGAACATTAATATTAGTGAAATTCACAGTATGTAATCACATTTGATATTTACCTATAACTATCAAATCTTAAGCTGTTTTGGTAATTAAAATTACTAGGTAGAACCCGTCAAATTTCGACGAAAGAAAATATTTAAGGAGGAGCGGTTTTATTGATTTATAACTAACCTACAAAATTAATTACAATAAAAAATGCACCTTAGATTGATAAGTCTAACTCTTAAGCAAATGATACTTAAGCTAAAGTTAACAAAATATTATTTATGTAACTGAGACATTGTTGAAATTAAACTTTAATCGCACGTGTAAGATGTAAGAAATAGATCTGTTATTATGATAAAGTTATTGATCAAGGCTCTTATGCTAGCATTCCAAAATGAAACAAAGCAACCTTTATTCAACTTTGACTCAATCATAGAATTACTTTTCCCGTGAAGTCTAAACCCAACATCATTTTCACTATACCAAAATTTACATAAGCACTTTGCATTTTTATATTCACTTAAAAAAAAAATGGTATTTTAATTTGACCATTTTGATTCAAAACTCTAAGATTCGATGGTACACTGTAAAAAAAATTCTGTAAAGGTACTAGACATTTTCTAGGAAACTGGGATTCCAAGAACTTTTCATGTAACAGTAACAGGAAAAACCCATGTAATCGATTCTAAAACTTGAATTTTTGCTGTTACCGTTACAGGAAAAGTTCTTGGAATCCCAGTTTCCTAGAAAATGTTTAGTACCACCTTCACAGATTTTTTTTTACAGTGTATTAGCTGAAACAGATACTAAACAATTTATATTGTTTTAAGTATACATAATTTTTTGTTAATGACATCAAAATTTACTGGGTTTTATAACAGAAAATATTCTTACAACACGCGTTTAAATTTCAACTTTTTCTCTTTTCAGAGAATGGCAACATAAAGATACAGTAATATATTTCCTTTGTTTTAAATAGAAATGGAGTACTCCTGTTGCCACAATTAGAAAAAGATATTAAAAACAACAAAAAAATTAATATTTTAAAAATAAAATGAAATGCAGTTTTCAAATAAGTTGCATTTAAAAGTACATTTTTTTTCTATACGATGATGTAAAAATAAAAAATGTGCGATATTATAAGTTTAAAAATTTGCAGTGGTAAAAATTGTAAAGCCGAAATTGCTTTTCAAATTTCAAAGTGTTGCCATTCGCAAAATGACGTATGCGTTACGCACACATACGTTTGGCCTTTATAATATAGATATAATAATGTAAACAGATCTGAAAATACGCTTAAGATTTAGTTTTAGTTTTAATTATCTCGGTAATACCATAAAATAAATACTAAGAAATTGGAATCTGATAGGTACACTGTAAAAAAAAAAAAAAAAAAAAAAAAAAAAATCTGTAAAGGTACTCACTTTATCTAGGAAACTGGGATTCCAAGAACTTTTCCTGTAACGGTAACAACAAAAACTCAAGTTTTAGAATCGGTTACATGGATTTTTCCTGTTATCGTTACATGAAAAGTTCTTGGAATCTCAGTTTCCTAGAAAATGTTTCGTACCTTTATAGATTTTTTTTGCAGTGTAGAAGGAAAATATTTCTTCCAGAAAACTTAAAGTAAAATTCTGTTTTATTTTATTTTTTTTTTTGTTTTGTTTTATAATAAAAATATAGGGTGTATTATCTTAATGGTCAGTGATTTTTATCCTGTTTGTCCAGTTGTTCGTTTCGTTTATAAAGGCCGTTTCTGCATGTGGACTATAGGTCCACACTGTAAAAAAATCTGTAAAGGTACTACACTTTATCTAGGAAACTGGGATTCCAAGAACTTTTCCTGTAACGGTAACAACAAAAACTCAAGTTTTAGAATCGGTTACATGGTTTTCCCTGTTATCGTTACATGAAAAGTTCTTGGAATCCCAGTTTCCTAGAAAAAGTTTAGTACCTTTACAGATTTTTTTTTACAGTGCAATGGCGAGTGCGGAGGTCTTTCTAAGAGATTCTAACCAGATTTTACGCAAGAATATTTAGAGTTCGAAGAAAATAACAAAAAACTTTGAAGAATTAGGCCGACGAGCGTGATTGGATGCGAATCCTGCACCTCCCGTCAACCAATTTTGAGAGCAGAACCTCTAGACTACTGCACTGTAAAAAAAATCTGTAAAAATACTAAACATTTTCTAGGAAACTGGGATTCCAAGAACTTTTCATGTAACGATGACAGGAAAAATCCATGTAACCGATTCTGAAACTTGAGTTTTTGTTGTTACCGTTACAGGAAAAGTTCTTGGAATCCCAGTTTCCTAGATAAAGTATAGTACCTTTACAGATTTTTTTTTACAGTGTGGTGAGCCTTTTATCCAGTTAGGAGTGGCTTGACACTTGCATTTGACGAACTAATCAATCTGAGATTTTTATTCAATCAGCTTGAGTATTGGTGAGTCCCGCACAAAGTGGAATTAAAACGAAATAAATTGTTGTGCACCATGAAAACTTTGAGAAGGAGTGGAGTTTTGCAATGCATTGCTTAAAAAACCGCTACCAGCTGAAATAGATTTTTACAACTTACGTCGTCCTAAAGAAGACACAGATGACAAAAATTTGAATATTTGTGCATTCAAAAAAGAAAAATTGAATATTTTAGATAACAGAACAGCTTCATTTATACAGGTAGAATGCTTATGCGTTGAAACACTTATTTGCTATTTTTATACGAACAAAAAAATTTAGTACTTCTGTAAAATCTTAGCACTATCTCAGAAGTAAGTTCGATTTTTAAATCGAATTTCATTTCAATTTTTGAAACAGTTTCATTTCACCTTGGTATGTTTCCCTTTGGGAATGTGTTCCAAATTTTTTAAGTGTGCCAAGCCTCCCTTCCAATTCTGCCATCCTTCTGGACACGACAGTCCTAATACGTAAGCAAAATCAGGCGACCTAATCTAGAAAGTGATCATATAGTGACGGTCCATTCGCAGAAACTTGATTGTAGCGATTTCCAGTGAAAATGGAAGAATATGTACTGATGTTGGGATATGCACAGGTTCACAAACGAAAGTTAATGGCTGTAAAATATAACCATAAATTTCAACAACCATGGATTAAACAGCTAAGATATCTTTGAAAAAGCAAAATAATCACAGTAAAGTATATAACTGTTGATATAAAATTTAAAGGCACAAGATGGTCATCATAAATAGAACGGTTGATTTATAAACTGTAAAAGAAGTAGACTTCAAATTATTTTGCAACTTGTATTGCAAAAATGAGTGCAGAATTCCCTGTTTTATTTAATATTTATAAACCATGCACTTGCACTTTGATTCTCGTACCTGAGTTTTTGGTGACCATCTGGAACGAAGTTTTCAATATTTTACTACTCATTCACTGTAAAAAAATCTGTAAAGGTACTAAACATTTTCTTGGAAACTGGGATTCCAAGAACTTTTCAAGTAACGACAACAGGGAAAATCCATGTAACCGATTCTAAAACTTGAGTTTTTGTTGTTACCGTTACAGGAAATGTTCTTGGAATCCCAATTTCCTAGATAAAGTGTAGTACCTTTACAGATTTTTTTTTACAGTGTATACAACAAAACGACGTAAATTCTTTAAAGGTTTTAAATTACTACTTCTTTTATACAAACAAAAGTTACATAAATGTATTAATAAATGTTTATTTATATCTTGTGGTGAAAAAAATTAAAGTAATATCAATTATGTTATTCCATTCAAATGTAAAATTGCGCGAAGCATTTTTATTAGGCCGCTATAAAATGGAATCATTAATAAAAGCTTTAAAATATTACTTTTCCAAGAAATTTTAAACAGTAAAATATAAGGTGATAGTTTTAAGACTCATATGAACTATCAAAATTAATGTTCTCGAAACAGAAGTGGTTATCGTATTCTAGAGAGATCAGTCATATTTGTTTAATGACACGTAAGACGTTCTTCTTATGAAAAGATTTAGGTCTTGAATTGAGTGTAAGGCATGCAAAAAAATCGATTTGGTTCATTTTGAGGATTTGTACATTTTCTATTAGATTGGTTCCATTTATTTAATCATAAAAATTATATAATGTGACAGCATTTGTACACCATTAATTTCTCAGAGAAGTTAAAATTTATAATAAAAAATTTCTCTCTCTCTTTCTCTCTCTCTCTCTCTATATATATATAAATATGTTTTTGTTTAAACTAACCCATAATGATTGTCATTGCGTCACAATGACTGCTATGCCTACTTGACATTGTATACAAAAAAATTGTGCCACGACTTACGGGTTATGTAACTCCTATGTAATAATAGCGAGTTATGACAAAATAGCACTGTTATAAATAAACATTTTATATCATATCTAATATCAGGGAATGTTTTTCTCTTTGCTATTTGCAACTAAGAAAATTTCACAGGCAAATATGCTTGATATAGTATTTTATAATTCACAATCGTTTATAAGTATTGGAATAATGATTTTATATTTTGTTTTAATTATTTTCCAAATTACATATTAATAAAATGCATTTAGTCTATTAGTTTTGAAAACTATCAATTTTTCTCCGTGAAATTCATTCAAAATAATTTTTTCCAAACGTACCAGGTGCTTGAAACGTCGTATAAAATATCTTAACGATTTGATTTAAAGGGCTGAATGTTTTTCCATAATTTAGCGATTTAGACACCACCTCCTTAATACCAATCCTCAGCACTGAATCAAAAATTGCGGCTGCCTAATGCGGATTTTTTTAAATGCTTGTATAGTCATTTAAATTTAACAGACATTTTATGGACGATTTTATTGACATATTTAATCTCATTAAAATAATTAAATTTTTTTTACAAATTATTGTGGTGCAAATAAAAATCCGCAATGGATTTTTATTTGCACCACCTTTCACGGCCTCCGTTTTTGTGTCAACCCTCATGCCCAGCATTCAGGGGGGGGGGGTTCACATTACAATTTTATTATTCAAAGAAGACTAATATTGTCAAATTTATTATATTTAAAATATTTAAATCAGTCACTAAATCAGTCATAAATTTAGCTTGTTAAATTATAGCTAATATAAATAAATGACTTTTACATTGCTTTTCTGCCACAATAGCTTCTTACACTGTAAAAAAAATCTGCAAATGTACTAAACTTTTTCTTGGAAACTGGGATTCCAAGAACTTTTCTTGTAACGGTAACAGCAAAAATTCAAGTTTCAGAATCGATTACATGAATTTTCCTGTTATCGTTACATGAAAAGTTCTTGGAATCCCAGTTTCCTAGAAAATGTTTAGTACCTTCACAGATTTTTTTTTACAGTGTAGGCAAATGAACTTAATTTCAAAAATTGGCCTCAAAATTTTTTTTTGAATAAAATTCTTTCATTTTGTAATTTGTATTCTGAAATTCACATATCAACGAAACAATTTTACTACACTAATTTTGAATTCACACTTCTTTTACATGAAATTTACACAAAATGAAACATTTTACTATGTGTCATAAACTTTTCAGGCAACGATAACAGCAAAAACTCGTGCAATCTTCTTCGGTTACATCAAATTTTGCTGTTATTGTTATATGAAAAGTTCTTGGAATACAAATCTATTGGAAAAATCTTAGTAACTGTACTTTTTTTACAGTGTAGGCAAATTTAGATATTATATGTATTATGTTAGGTATTATGAACACATTTAAGCGGCAGTCCTAGCAGTATCGTATTATGGAAAGCTAGACATAAAATATTTAAAAAAAGACAGATTGTTTTTTTGTCATCTGGCTAGAAATTTCTAATGAATTAATTTTTATAATTATTTCTTTAAATGAAAGCACTTTATTTGTTGGCGTCTCCACACTCGTTATTTTTTATTAGTCAAAATTTTATATTTAAAATTTAGTTCAAATGTTGTTTTGTGAAATTTCTTCACATTCGTGTAAATCAGGTTACTTCTACTGTATAAGAGAGAAAATGAAACACTGCACTGTAAAAAAAAAAAATCTGTTAACGGACTAAACATTTTCTAGGAAACTGGGATTCCAAGAACTTTTCATGTTACGATAACAGGAAAAATTCATGTAATCGATTCTGAAACTTGAATTTTTGCTGTTACCGTTACAGAAAAAGTTCTTGGAATCCCAGTTTCCTAGAAAAGATTTAGTACCTTTGAGGATTTTTTTTTACAGTGTGGGAATTACCGCATCATTACGTTTGATGTTTTCGTATTTCAATAAAAAATAACACTTTAAAAATTTTTGAACATAAAATTATGCTCGTATTTTTTAACGCATTTTCATCCACAAGAATGTTAAATTTCAGTATTTTTTTCGCTGATACTGAGATCTATATGCTTATCTCAGAGGTCTGAATTGGGTAAAAATAATACGATAGGAAAATAAAATGTGTATTACATTCAAAATTATAACAGGGAATCTTGACATTATTTTGAGTATATGTTTATTAATAATCTCTTGTACGTTAAAATATATTTTAAAATTGTGAATATCAAAATGAAATGTACGAATGTAAAATTTGAAACTGTGACAATGATGTTATTTTTAGATTTTGTTGAAAACAAATATTACTTTTGTGTAATAAAGACGCAATTTTCCCTGTTTTTTTATCATTATTTTCGTAATACCAAATGCCAAATACATAATTAACAACTTCATAAGTTCACTACATTAATTGCATATTCTAGATGACGTAACGAAATTTTAAAGATAAAATTAAACTTTAGTTAAAAGTAATGTTTGTTTTAAGAGTTGGAATAGCCAATATTTTATTGATTAATTGAAGTATTTTACTATTATTATTTTTAGAAATTTCGTCAATCAATTCTTTTAACATTTTGATTTATCGAATTTTACACATTTTGACTCGTAATTATTATATTAGATATTGTAAGTAAATTTAATTGGCAACCCTAGCAATATCATCACATTGTGGAAAGCTGAGGCATTAGAAATAAATTGTCAAATGTGCAAAGTAAAGCAGTGTGAGATTTTTCTAATTATCTAAGTTTGTGTTCATAATTCATAAATAAATTTTATAAAATTTGAATATTAATCATTATTTCATTATAATCATTATTTTAAGATTAATGTTTTAAGTTGCTGCATTACGCTTATGCAAATTTGCTTGTGTTAATAAAAATAAATAAATGCACTTTTTGTATTTATTTTATGAATATGTAATAATAACTCATCATGTTAAAAAAAAAAAAAAAAAAAAAAAAAAAAAAAAAAAAAAAAAAAAACGCTAGGAATTTAAGAATTTACAGCAATAATTTATAGCTATTTTGTACTCTTGCATTGATATAGTATCAATAAGCTACACTTAAAAATTAAATTATTTTTTTAAATAAAGCATTTACTTCAACAAAACGCTGAGCATTAAAACCTTATTAGAATTATTACGTTTTCCATTATATTTGTAATAATGAAACAGGGATGGTTTGTAAGAAATGTATGAATTATCTAAATTAATGTTCTTCAAACAGAAAGGTTTATCATAGTCTTGAGAGATCAGTCGTATTTGTTTAATTGACACGTAAGACATCCGTTTTACTAAAAAAATGAGGACTTAAAAGGAGATTGTCAGGGAAGTGAAAAATCGATTTGGAAATATTTTAGGATTTGTACTTTTGCCGTTAGACTAGGTTAATTTATTCTGCGAGTAGAAGGATGTAAGATGACAGCATTTAGTATTGAATTAATATCTGTTAGAAATCTACATTTTTAATATTAAATTTATATTTTTATTTTTATTTTTAGACGTTCAAACGTCTTACATACAGTAATCATGATAGATGTATTAGGTTGTCTCAAACATTTCTTTCGTTTAAAAAAAAATAAACCATGGAAATTTCAATAGTAACGATATTTTATTGAAGAAATTTTCGTGCATATCTTTATAACATATCTTCTAACGGACTTGCAGATTGGTGATAATAGTTTCATTTTCCAAGCTGAACTCTTTGCCGTCTTTAAAGCGTTAGAGTGGATTTCCCAACAAAACTAAAATTTTCTAATTCCAATTTTTAACGACAGTATTTCAAGCGATCGAGCTATCTATTCATTTGGCTCAAAAAATACCGAGGTATTGATATTAAATCACTTCTGAAAAATATTCTCTGGAAAATCCATATAAGCCATGTTCCAGCACATAGGATTTTCTTGGGCAATGTAACGGCAGTTATGTAGGCAAATAAGGAAACTGCTAGACCAGCAGTGGATTGTCCACTACCAGTACCGCACTCACACATCAAAAGACAACTTCGCGCTGATATTATGAAAAAATTGCAGGATCACTGGGACTACTCAGAAAAGGGTAGATATACCTATGATCTGGTTCCAGTGGTGTCTTTAGATCTTCTCATGCTCACTCCTTTCACTACAGCTTTCTTACCGGTTATGGTTCCTTTGGGGTATACCTCTTCAAATTCAAAAGAGCCCTTTCTTCTGTGTGTGTGTGCGGTGATGTTACCGATGCTTCTCATTATTTCTATAATTGCCCTTTAACAACTCGCTGGCATGTTCGCCGTAATCTTGTTCTTCCAGATGGTTGGCTAGCAAATATTTTATCGAGCCCGACTCTGCTCTCAAAGATTAAAAACATCTTTAAGTTCTTATGTGATCTCACACTTTTAATCCAACACTGAGACTGGGGCTTGGATTTCCAGTTATTCAGTACCCATTGTCGGGTCGCAACAGCTTTGTTAATATTGTCTTACTTAATGTTACTTACTTAAACATTTTATAAATTTTTATATGTTATAATTACTTATATATTTTGTGCATATCATTCCGCCTTCTGTCGCGTATTTTGGCGGACTCAGCTTTGGCTGAAATTTGCGTTTTTTTAAGACCTTAATAAAAAGGGACCGGGAGCGACATTTATGCTCTACAGACTTGCTAGTCTGAGCAGCCTCTCTCGGGCAGTAAAGTTTAAAAAACTTACATAAAATAATTAGTAATATATTTATTGCATGTACGTTGAATAGCAGGATTTAGGTGTTTATAATAAACCTTCTTCTATCTTTCCGGTAGGCTAATAATACCATCTTTCAAAATCAGTTTTGATTTGATGGCAAAATACTTATCTGTGTGTTTTTTATGTCATTTAAAGAGTTTATTTTATTTTATTTTATTATTATTTTTTAAAGAAAATTTTTGAGAGAAAGAAAGAAATAATAGTCGGATGAAGCAATGTCTCGTGAGTAAATAGGATGGGTCAGAATGTCTCGATCGAAAGAAAGAAGTTTCTTTCGGACAGTTAAAGATACATGTGGACTGAAATTATCATAATGGGAGATAATACTTCGTTTGTTTGCTCATTCGAGTTGTTCCCTGACAATTTCTGCCTTCATTTCGACCAGTTGCGAATAGTAATTTTAAAAGTTGATTGTCTGGTTTGGTGGAAGTATATTGTAATAGATCCGTTTCCCCCAGATACCATAACTTTCTTCTATAGGTGTTCAGTTTTAGAGACTGTAATGGGACATTTATCCAAACTGGATCAGGAGTGTTTATGTTCTTGGTTATCATAAAGTATCCAAGTTTCATATATAAGGACCGATCTTTTCATAAAATGATTTCTTCCGCTGTTGAAAATGCGGTCTGTATTTTTATACCCAGACTTTTCAGCCGCCATAAAATATTTTTATATTCTATTTGCACCAGTACTTTAAAAAATCCGACTTGTAGTATTTTTATTTAGAAAATTTTATCAAAGTGTGAATAAAAAAATTCTGTTTGCAGAAAATCATGCCATGTGAATTAAAAAAATAGCACATGTTTTTTAAATGAAGCTTTTTGGACAATCTTTAAATGGGAGAAATACATTCCTTCTGTTCGACTTAGACATTCTGTCCCATCCTCCCTACTCGCCAGATAATGCTCCATACGATTACTATTTACTTTTCTCTCTCAAAAATTCTTTTCTCCAAAAGATGTAACTGTTTAAATGAGATAAAAAAATGTACATATATATGGTACAAATGTACGGTACATATTTTTGTACCAAAGAACAAAAGTTTTTGGAAATAAAGCATTATGAGACTCCTGGAAAGGTAGAAGAAGGTTTGTTAAACATAATAGTATATAAATTCTTCAATAAAACCTCACTTTTTTCAAATTTTGCATAGTTTATTTTCTGTCAAAAAACGGAGGAAACTTTTGGAACATCAAATATTATTTGCCGTAATAAATACAATACATTGTATTTTAATATTCTTAAGGGAAATAAATGATATAGTATTTTATAATCTAATGCTGCTTACTTTTCTATTCCAGAAATTTTCCTCTTGCTACAAACATTTATATTTTCTTAGAATAATAATAAAAAAATCTTATATAACTTTCATTAATCCGCTTCATACTATTAAAAGGTTTTATCCGAGATTTATAACATCATTCGTAAAAAATCACATTTATTTTATATAAGATTAGGAATGTTTTGCACTTTTTCAATACATTTTGAGATGCACATTCACTTTAGCTATTGATGTGAAATAAATGCAATACCACTTAGCTTCGTATTTCGGAAATTTATCCTTTAATACTCTAAAAAAACTGAGCTCTCAAAAATAAGTAAAAAGTACTCAATTGTAAGTACTCCACATACTCAAAATAGCTCCAATCCAAATATACACAAAACTGAGAAACACATGTGTTCGTTTTTTATTCCAGCGTTGTATTCAAGTATACATCGCTATGAATTGGCCCTTGAACTTATAAATAAAAAAAATGTACTGACATTTGTTTCTTGTTCAAAAGTTTCAACAATAGACGTTTAATTGATTATTTATTAAGAAAAATAGCCAAGTTATTAGCAAAATACTCAATTTGAATATTTTTATGACAAGAGCACTATTTTCAAGCACTTTTTAATTATTAAAAAATACTGTGCAACAATTTAATATTTACATCAATAATAATTTTTTTATGCCACCATGAATGAAATAAACCAATGTAGGATACAGAATTACCGTTGTTTAAATTTCACATTATGCGATGTTTCAAAATTGAGAAAGCAATGTGATCATTGATCGAAACATACTCAATTTGATAAGAGTACATCGATTTACTCATTTTTAAGTACTTCATTTTTTCAGTGTATATATATTTGGATTTTCATTGATTAATCAAAAACGTCACATCTTTAATTGAACAATCTATTTTCTTTTGTTTGAAATTTTTAATAGAATCTATAAAAAAATATACAGGTGACCTTAATTATATAATTGTAATTATATAAAAATCGTCATATCTATGATGCTTATTTGTTGAATAAAATATGACTTCATACAAGCCTAGAAATTAAGAACATAAATCTCTTCTTCCGACAATCCAGCTACTTAATACCTTCTTAAGTAAAATCATTTAAAAGGTGTTTTCCATTCTTATATGAATATTACAGTGTTAAAGAGTGAATAAAATATTGATTATAATTTTTATAGCATAAAGTTTATACAGGATAAGTATAAATTGTTTGTACATAATTATTGAAAAATTTTCCGTAGAAAAAAAATAATATAAATTGTTTTTACAAAATAAGAGACGCGATACTACTCTTCCAAGCAAGCAATATTTATCATATAACATAATATCGCAAAACACTTGTAACGTTTGGTTGGTCGTGGTGGGAGTTAAATGCAGACATACTCAGTACTTATGATAAAACAATAAAGTTTAATAAAATGATGAGGGCTGAAGGGAAGTGGAGCAAGTCTTAATTTTACACAACTGAGAATACTATGAAAAGGCTAAACACATACTCACAAGCTTCGGCCTAGCTCAATCGTGGCACCTTCTAATACTTCTCCCTATCTCTTGGCTGAGCTGCTAGATAAAGCTTAATTAGACAGCCCGTGGCTGTATGTATTTCTTTATTCACAAATAATCAAAATGAAACTACTATAAAGTTTCTTACCACGGCCGACTCTCAAGTCAAATGTCGAAACTCCTCTACACTTCACTGGAGGCTTCGCTGCTACTTTCAATTTGCTAGCACTTCGCTGAACAATAATTCACTTCGATATCTAATGCCAGAGAGCCTCGCTCGCTGGCTACCGCCACAGTTGCTCTTTCGCTGGCTAATGCCAGAGACACTCTCTCGCTGGCTAGTGCCAGAGACACTCCCCATTCACTCAAACCCAAGCTTTTATATGCTGCAAACTGAGATACGTCACATTAACATACTACTAATAACCGCGAGCTAACTGCAGAACCCGAAAAAGCACACACACTCTAGAAAGTTAAAGTAAAAGAGAGGATAGATGTCGCTTTTACGCTTACACTTGTTAAATTATTGACGTCACGATCTCAGAAATACTAGAGTGCCTTTATGCAAAGGTCACTCCCTCACTCACTTACCGGTGTCCCAATTACGACTAATAGATTTGAAAATCCAATAACCTACAAACGGTGACATATATATTTTTTTAAATCTTGCTGGAGGATTATGCATAATGTCAGAAAATGTTGCTCCGATTCTGTACTTTAGTTCAATTTTCAAGCAATAGACGGCGTTGCTAACAGTCAGCGCTCAGTTCAAACTCAATTTTCGATATTTCGGTATCCAATCAATGCATTTTAATAACCTTTTTTGCATGAAAGAAGAAAGAGGCCTAAAATTCGAGACTGGCTTTAGCGGTTATTGCTTTCAGCGCTCCCTATACCTGTTTTTTTTAACTAAATCTGATATACGCAAGATATAAACTTCCGATATCTCACCTAACATTCCCGAAAGATTTTTTTAAATATCAGTGATTGCTTGCAAAGAAAATGAATTTAAAAATCCATCACTGATTATGTCATCACTCAGATGCCCGACATAATACATAATACTGGGTATTTCATAGTAACTGAACTCAATTTTATGGTAATAAACTTGACTAAAATAGCAGTATTGCAATTGAAATATATCGGTACATACTTTGTAAGAAATGCGGTTAAATCATCGAAAGCTTTTGAAAAACAGAGCTGTTCAAGACATATTGATGATAGCGCATGGACATAGCAATCTCAGTCCAAAATCAAGGTAGGCTAAGAGAATAATTGCGCAGACTGAAAAATTCTATCCTTTTTTATGTTCTCAATTTTTTATCAAAGATAAGTATTTCTGTTAATAGTTTCATTATAATACACTTCAATTTTCCTAAACTTCTGAGTTATGATCCTTTTGTTCCACTCGTTTTTTCCCCTATAAACATGGCTTGGTACTCCATATTCTTTGGCAAATTTTCAACCTCTTGATCTCTACACTGTTAAAAATTCTATCCTAGTTTGAGCCAAATTTTGGTGCTCAATAGCTGACAATCTAATATGGTGAAGTCTTGAGCCAATATTTAGAGCGCTTGTTCGAAGCATAGTTCAAATAGTTGGAACGAGGTTGAAATAGGAATTTCCAAATGTTGGTATGAGATTTCACCATCATATGGTGGTAGCTATTGAGCACCAAAATTTGGTTCAAGCTAAAGCAAAATTTTTATCAGTGAACTATCCCCCCCCCCCCCCTGATTTTGTAAAAGCATTTTAGACTCACCATTCTAATAGCAATCATAAACAAATTTTTAGAGGTTACATAATTTTATATTGCTTTTTAACACGTCATATCAAAAATTAATATTAAATGCGTAATTATATTCATAAAGTAAAAAAATATATATATATATTTAATTATCTCTTTTAACTTGCGAACATGAGTTATTTTTACTTTCCATTTCCTTAAACTGAAATTAAACTTTTTTTTTTAAATCTCCAATTTTAAACTTTTAATTTTTATTAGTTTTATTTTCTTTAGAAACTGTTTTCAATTTCTCTTTAGAATAGAAACATCACTAAAGTACACACTAATTGAATTCTTTTATTAAATTGAATTGTAAGCTTTCATTAATGAAATACTTCAACTTGTCAACTAAACTAAGCTAAACTAAATAAATAAAATTCCTGTTACATCCCTGTGGATTTAAAGACAAGAATTTGGAAAGGAATTTCTTTTCACTCCACAAAAACGATATTTTTAAATCTTTCTTATTTTTTTTAAATTAGTATTTTTAATATAGTGCATGTTACTATTTATTTAAATATTGTGTTTGTTTTTTGTACATACTTATTTATCTTGCTTTATTTTTGATACAATATCCAAATAGTTTTTTAAACTTCAAACGTTTTTAATTTATTTCACTTTAACATTGTAAATATTGTTTTATTAATACTTTAAAATTCGCTTATAATTATTGTAGTTCAGTATATACTGCATCATTAGACACTCAATGACCAAGTTTTATTATTACTATTTTATACTTATTTTTATGGATGATATTACTATTATTATTGAAAAAGTCATATAATTGATAAGTATAATGTTAAATGCATTCTCCAATTATACGTATGTTAAATTATAAATAAAATTGCTATAAGGGAAGTAAACATAATTATTATCATAATGTTAAAATAAGAGGTGATTAGAAATAACTGATATTATAAATATAATTAAGAAAATTTAAAGCAAAAATTCGCATACTCAAATCCAATTACTTATCTTTTATTTGTTATCATTAGAAAAAAAAAACATTTTTAAGATAAAAAAAAACAAAATAAAAAATTGTAATATAACAAATTATGACTTTTTGGAAAATAATATTTTTAAAGACTATAATTTAGACATAAATGATTTCTATATTAAGAAAAAAACAGTAATAACATCATTTTTATGATGATCGAAACGTAGATTACGTGATAACAGAGTCATATTAATATCACTGGACATATAGAGACACGTTAATATTCCTGGACCAATCATAAATATTGAATGAAATTTCAGTTTAACGATTTTCGGTACTGCATATTTTAAAACTTCCAAACATTGCACATTTTCAATTTTTACACCATCGTATAAAGTAAAAAACTTTTATATGCAATTTGTTTGAAATCTGTATCTAAATTTGTTTTTGAGTAGTTATTAATTAGTTTTATAGTTTTTAATACTTTTTTGTCATCTTGGCAACAGAAGTATTCTATTTTTTAATATTAAACATGGACTAATCAGAAAACGAATAAAATAAAAAACAGAAGTATTTCATTTATATACGTTAAGTATGGACCACGAACAGAATAATAGAAAACGAATGAAATAAACCAACTTCATTGCAGAATTCAACCAATAAAAAGATTCAGTTATATTACAGATTTTCCAATTCCCTATCGAGCAACAACTATTTTCACAATTGTTAAAAAGAAAATTGCTGATATATTTAATTCCTTTTCATTGCGGTTTCCTTGATTAAAAAAAAAAATCCGAGTTCGAATACAAAAGCACTCTCATTACAACATCTTATTCCTGATTTTTATTCCTGAGTGATTTTCCTGATCATCTCACTCAACGTTAGAAATAGATAGATGGTAGGTTGTTTACAAGTATCTAAAATCCCCAATATCAAAAATTTTTGATCTATTATAATAAAAAAAATCAATATTATTTAATAGAATCTGTGATTTTTCCAAATAGTACTTTATTGTATTTTATTTTAATAGGAAACCTTCAAGGAGTGTAGTCTATTGGAAACTGTGATGATGACTGTTCGATGACACATGTCCTTTCTCTCTTTCTGTTTCATTCCGTCCAATCACTATTTTAAAAAATGATAGCACGTCTTATTTTACGCATGATATAGAAAGGCGAAATTCTTTCGAAATGCTTTCACTGTAAAAAATACAAATGTTTCTAGAAGTTTAATATAACAACAAACGAAAATATACAATGACTTCTACAATAAACGAAAAGATAAATTATAGAAAATACATATTTTATTTTTATACTTTTTGTAACTGGATATATGTTTCTAATACGCCTCTTTAAATGAAACATCCATTCGCACTGGCAGTTCTGCTCTGTTGTCTCACGTAAAAATAGTCACATCTATTCCCTAATCTTCAAAAAACTCTCATAATCTTTTACATTCCTCCGGTCCCACACCCACTTTCCTCTCTGGTTATGATCCTTTCAGGTCCGATATTTAAACCGCAATGGTACGAACATGTGTGAATATTGCGTTTTGGATCTTCAGACCGTTACTATTTCTTCCCCAAACTCACATACACCTGTATTACCAAAACTCCAAGTTAGTAGGCTCAAAACAAACCTCGAAAATACGTTATCTTATAAAAGACTCTTCCATCATTTGGTAGAAATGTATGGATTAGTTATGAATTACCTCAGTTTTACCTCCTATCCGATTAATAACATTTTTCGGAATCGTTGGCACCTCGTTAAAGCTATTAGATATTTTTGTTTGTGATTATGATAAAAAAGTATAATTTTTCTTATACTATCAAAATATTTATATTAAAATTTACCTGAATAATTTATCTTAATTTGGAGAACTTTTACTTTACACTGTTAAAAATTTCTGTAAAAACGCAGAAAAATGAAAGCGATATTCTCTTTAAATTTACACTAATTCTTCATTAAATCCCTTTAATTGAATTTCTAAGTCATCTCATTTTGCATACATTTTCCTTATTCTATATCTATTTCTCTGGGGGGGGGAGGGGCTTTCAGTCTTTAATTAAAATTATTTTAATCTTTGTTAAAACTTGTAATTCAACGTACAGATATTTAAAATTCTTTCGCAATTTTATTAGACATATTAAAATAAGAAAATTTAGTTTGTAAACTATTTGTTTTTTAATTTTAAGGAGGGGGTCAATCTTGATAATCACGGATTTTGATTATTTTTACATATGTTGTAGTGTAGAGGCCTCTTAGTCTCTGGTTCAACGGATTTTATACAACGCTCCATAGTTATCCAGAAACAACTGAGCCTTATATTATTGCACAACTTAATTACTTACTTTGTAATATAATTTTTACGTTGGCGGTGCTCATTCAGTAGAGCGTTAGCTCATTGTGCCTAGGGCATCAGGTTCAATCCCGGGATGAGCTACTTTTGTTTTTATTACTTTTTTGTTTTATAATTATATACTTTTGATTAAGACTCACTATTTGTTAAAAATTCTGTTTCAATTAAAACTTTTATCTTTTTATTTTTAATTGTACTATATCATTGCATAAAACATCATAAAACTGTATTTTTTATATCTTTTAAAATATATTTCATGTATTCTTGAAACTATTGTTCTAATTGTTAGAAAATAGTAAATAGAAAAAAAAAACATTCTTAAAGTTTTTTTTGGTGATTCGGTGCAGCAAGTTCTACTTCTCTAGTTCCAGAAATGCGCTTCCTTTTAATTTTCGATTTTGGTTTCAAACTAGTTACATTTTATTTTCTCCTGTAAAAAATGTGTTTTAAGTAACAAAAATAAATTCGAAATTTTCAAACTGACAGTTTTTTATTACCCTGTAACTGAATATGTAAAAGGTTCTAATTGTCAAAATTGCAAAAATAATTCTGAAATGTTATATATTTCGCATACTACTATTAAAAGTGAAATGACTGCATTCAACATTTGGGTATGAGTATTATTACAAATTTTCATTACTCAAAAATCAATTATACCATATTATGATTTAAAATAGCAATTACAAAATAAAGAAATACATTTTAAAATTTTAAATTTTGTATCTTACAAAATATTAAGCATTTCAGAATCTCATAAAAATAGTTAATTCAAATAGATGATTTTTCTAGAAAGAATACAATTTCAGACTTTAAATTTTTATGCTAGAAAAAAGTTAGGCTACATCAATCAATACAGTCACAATCTTTAAAAAATATTAATGTTCTTCGACTTGTTCAAACAAAGTTAAAAGTGAATTTAAAAGTGACTTAAAAGTGATTTTAAAAGTTCTAAAAAAAGCTTAAAATGCGAAACTAGTTTAGGTAAAACATTTGATTTTTTATTTATTTTAAAAAGAAAAAGCTTGAGGATAAAATCTATTTAAACAATAAAGTAATAAAGTAAGAGCAAAAGTTACATTTATATATAGGATAATTTTTAAATTGTTTCAAATAAATATTGTGACGTAAATGCCAGATTTCTTTATTTTAAGAAAAACTTTCTGTAAACTATTCGAATAAAATCAAAGATAACTTGCTAAGCTTTCTTTTTAAAAATATGACTACTTGAGTATTTTTTAATGTCTTTTTGAAATTCTTTTTAATAAATTTCTATAATAAGTTATGCAGTCAGGAAAATAAAATATGATAATAATTTTGTGGTATATTTATAAAATGTTAAGAAAAATTTAAAATAACACTATTTCCGAGAAACCTGAACATTTTGTAGTAAAACGTTTACATATTTTCTAAGAAGTTACTACTACGTACTCTAAGAATTTGGTATTCAGAAAGTTAAATACTTTAAGAAAAACCAACATTTCAAAAATTCATACAAATAAATAAACAGAAACACAAGATTCCTTTAATTTGTTACTAAACTCAATCAAATTCATTGAGCAGATGACGAAATATATGTTAAGGTTTTGGCTGTATTTATCTTGCTGAAAAGAGGAAAAAATTATTTTTGACAAGCGTGATCTTTGTACGAATAGTTTCAAGCGACTTCTTTAATAAGATATTATTACATACTGTAAAGAATCGATATTGAAAAATTAATCCGTTTACGAAAAATAGATATTTTAAAAATCCATGTGTAAAAATACAGAAAATCATATGATTTCGATAACTTATGAAATATGTTTCATTAAAAACCTGCAGTAAATGAAAAGAAATACATTAAAGTTTGAACACTATTAAAAAACTGATAAAAGGGAAAAACACATTAAAAAATGTGAGCAGTAATGATACTTTGTAATGATACGTAATGATACTCTTCCACTTTTATTAAAATTACTATTGCATGTTGTATGCAGGGCTCCCACTGGTAAACTTTTTGAAAACCAGTAATTTTTCAGGGAAAAACATCTTGCTAGCTTTCTGCAACTATTGCAAGAAAAACGTCTCTTCACGTAAAACTTTACGAAATTTATAAAGAAAATTTTTCTTTGAAAAAAAGTGATATTCAAGAATCAGAACGAGTGTGCTCATGTTCAAAAAGTTAATTAGTTAAAAAATATATTTTTAAAATACTTATGAAAAATGCAGCAAAACGGAATACTAAAAAAATACAATCCAGTAAAAACAGCCACTAAATGAATATATTAACATTAAAGCTTTAGCATTATTTAACATACTAATAAAATAAACACAAATGGTGCAGTAAAAAGCTTTTTTGGCATGTTTATGTTATCACAAGATCTTCAAAAACTTCTTCAGAATACTCTAAACACGTCTTACTTCATCTTAAATATATATATATATATATATATATATGACGATTTCAGGAGAACTCGAATTATTTCCACTGGTTAAACAGAAACACGCAGTCATGGCAAGCGAGGGAAAAAACAAAAATAATAAATAAATGTAGAAGATCCAATAATTAGTCATGGGCTGCTGTAAATTCATTTATTAAATTCGTGATAATGAGGAAGGAAAAGCTCCTTGTTGCAAAAATTCCATCATTATTTCAGCGAGCTGTCCTCATCGAAGAAGCAACCCAAGAAATCTTCAGAATCTCCCTTTCATCTCGAGACTTCCCCCTTTTAAACTAAAAAGAAAGTTCTGGAACATTCTGTAATCTCTAACCATCATTATTTTATGTAAACAGAATTCTTGTCCAGCTACGAGATTATTTTAAACAGACGATAAATTTATTTAAAAAAAAATATTATTTAACCAATTTATAATTGACTCAGAATTTAAATATCTTAGGCAGACGATTTTTATACATGATTAATTTTAAGAGAAAAAGAAAAGAAATGAATTTATTAATATGCAAATTATCGTTGACGGCGGAAAAATAAATAAATAGATAAAATAAAATAATGATATTTTTTAAAGGTATGGGTTTGGAATAAATTTAATAAGACTTTCTTAAAAAGGGTTGATAAAAACATAGAAGAAATCAGTTTTATTTGGAATATTAAGAAATAAAGTTTTAATTAAGAATTTATATCGTCTGCATACAGATTACAGATTAGATCTAGAAATAAGATTTTAATTTAATAATTTGAAGTAAGTACGGAATATTATTATAAGAAAATTAAGGTAGTATAAAGGTTAGTTTTGGTGAAAAAAAAAATTTAGATTTGTAATATTATCCCCCCTCCCCAAGACTTTGTATGAAATTGATAGTTAAATAAAACTACAAGTTCAGACAACAGAAATATAATAATTTAGAAAAGTTAAATTTTGGAATAAAACTGTCAAACTCAGGAAGCCAAGAGATGGAAGAAAAGAAAATTAACGCAATATAAAAAATATTAGCGATTAAAATAAAATAGTTAAGAGAAAATAATTCTGAATTAAATTTAGGTAGGAGCATTTCCCTGAAAGAAATACAATAATGTTACAACATCACTTACCATTTGTAAGTGCATAGGAGATAATACATATAATAACAGTAAATAAGTTATGAATATTAATAAGCAAGAGATAAAAATATAATAAAAACAATAAAAGTTCGTTCTCATGGAAGTTTAAATAACTACAATGACTTAATGCATAGTTTATTTTAAATAAGTCCTTTAAATGAAAAAAGTCTTTCAAGAATATATAAAAGAGTCTTTTTCACTGTCCAGTGAATACAGTCTCTTTAATTAAATATCTCCAAATCTAGTTTAAGCTTTGTTTTTTATGTTATGTTGGATCCAACATCTTTCAATAATATATCAATTTTTCAATAATAAATAGCATCACTCTCAATATCAATAATAAATAATATAGAAAAATTTAAATAATAACAATGTCAACAATAATAAGTAATAGTATAATAAGACTCCATATCCTAATATTTTTCAATAAGAGTATAATTAATACTAAACTTCATCATAGAAATCATAATAATAATAATAATAGTAAAACAAGAGTATAATCAAAAGAAAATATCACTATTTGTTTATTATTGATAGGGAAAATATTGGTTGAGGATAAAAATAATTACATAGCAACTAAATAATTTTCTTATCTTCTAATAGCATAAGAAAGTATTTTTTGCTAGCCGAAAGTATAAATAAAAAAAATCATAATAATTCCAAAATCCAAATAAAATTAAATCTAACTACTTAGAAAATGGACTCTCAACCAGTATTTCCTTACAATAATTCCTCTCTGATACTCTTTTACAAAATTGTCAAATTTGGTTATAAGTTTTCAATGCCAAATGTAGAATAATGTTTTATCCACACATGGTTTATAAACTTTAATAATAAAATACAATAGGAATAAAAGTTGTCATTCTTAATTGAGAAATGGAAATAAAAAAAAAAGTGTGCTTTTTTGAAAAACTTTTAATATCTAGTTTTCACAATCACTGAAAATCACATATTATGTTATAGGTTTGAGTAGAGTCATTAGATTTTATAACTATTATCATATAATATCTGCTGAATAAATAGAGTAATACTAATGTCAAATAAATGAGTAAATATAGTTAGACTTAAACACCCTTAAAATTAATTTATCAACATCAATTTGAAAGCTTTTACAATCAAAGTGTTCACCTTATGCCTGCATAAGGAGCCCAATTTAATCCCAAAAACTCCCAAAAACAAGTAATATTCTTGTAGCGCTCCAAGAACATACCCGCTGATGTTGAAAATTATGGTTTTTTTATGGTAAATGGGTTTAATGGTTTAATGGTATTTGGTAAATGGTTATGGTAAAAGTTTTTTTATGGTATTTTTTTATGGTTGTTTATGGTAAATTTAATCTATTGTCTTGACTTTAGTTTGATCTAGTGATTGTATCTGAGGTTTTGTTTGTTTTTTGGATTGCTCATGAAACAGTTTAAAATCTTCGGGTGAAAAATAGGGTCTTAATTTAGAAACATGCACAATAACGGAATTCTGTCCTGTCTCATAATTAAATTTATCTATTTCATAAGTTACATCAGAAAGTTTATTTATAATTTTATATGGTCCAGAGAAAGTAGGTTCTAATTTTCGAGTGTTAGGGTATTTAAATTCTTGTATTTTTAATGGGCATTCAACAAAATTTCGATCATAGAGTCTTTTACTTTTAAGGTGAAATTCATGAGTTCGCGCTTTCGCAATTTTGAGGGCTTTGTCTACTGATGTTGTATACATTTTAACTGCCTCACACAAAACCATTACTAATCGAAAAGTCGCACAGGATAGGTAATGCCTGTGCTAGTGTCTGTTTCGGATTTTGAAATGAATCTACTGAAGAAGTAAAATGCTATGTAAATGAATCTAATGAATCTACTGAAACGAAGTGATGACAAAAATATGAATCGCCGAAAATTTTTCCCGCCATGGTTGAAAGTGTTATTAAGCAAGAATTGCCATTATCTTTTGATTCCTCGAGTGAATGTAACAGAGGAGATTTTAATGTTAAACATATTTCTGTCCGAGTGGTTTGAAAGATTTCTTCTAAATATCTCGTGAATTCCTGAGGCCTGATATTCCACCTTTTTGCTGTTTATGTGTAACTGATGACTCAAGATAATCATGGTCATAATGACAAATTTTTGAAAATTAATAACTTCAAAGTGGTGAGTATGCGAAAGGTATTTGATGAGGAATTTAATAAAGAAAATAGAAGTGCTTCATTTATTCTAATGAGTAAGAATCAAAAAATTATGGAAGATCCTAAGTTCGTACCGTTTGACCCGAGTTCTGGAATGAACATTTTGTCGTGGTTAACTTATTTTGATACAACATGTGAAAAGGAAAAGAAAAATCTAGAATGGAAATTTAATTCTATTGCGCAATATTTGAAAGGTGAAGCGCAAAAAATTTATATCAATGACTGTTTAAATTGTACGGATTATGAACAAATTAAGAAAATTTTGATAGAAAGATTCATTCAATTAGACATCCCGAGTTTTTCTGATTTTTCAAACCTGAAATTAGATAATTTAGACAATTTAGAAACTTATTTTCGTAAGAAAGTGGAAATTGGTAGGAAATTACATCTTAGTGAAAATATACTCTTACAAGGTTTAACTGATGGTTTAAAACCACAATTCAAAAACAGTATTATTATAAATCCTCCTAGTAGTACCACAGAATGGTACCGGGTTGTCAAACAATTCGTGGAAGTTTCCACCCCACTAGTTTCAAACCAAGTAATAAATCAACCATCAGCTAGACAAAATTTTCAACCTTTTCAACCAACTAGGCCCTGGATTCAGCCAGTTAGGCCCAATAATACACCTAGGAATTGGATTCCCCAAAGGCAATCTCAGTTTCAAAGACCTAGAGTTTGTCAAAATAATTATATTCAAAATTCATACCCTTCAAGACCTTGTAGGATATGCACAAATAGGGGTGTCAGTAATGCTTTTCATTGGGAAAGAGAATGTATTTTTAGGAGTGAGTTGCCATCCTCTGATACTCTTCCAAGTAGCTCACAAAATAATTCTTATAATATTTGACAATTAATTGTGTATGGATATACAAATAATTATAATTTACCATGTATTGTAGATACTGGCTCAACTATTGCAATATTGCCAATTAAATTTGTTAAAAAACTTAATGCTAAAATTGAGACTATACCCTCAGTTACCATTGGTCAGGCAAAAGGATTCTTACATATAAATAAAAAATGTAGTGTTCTTCTAAAAGTGGGTAAAATTAAAAAATATGTTAACTTTTTAGTATGCAATACAAATTTGGATTACGCTATTTTGGGTTTAAAAGAATGTTCTAAATTTAAATTAACCATAGATTGTAAAAATTGTATTGTAAGGCAGGGAAGGAAAATTATAACTAACAGTATATCCATACATAATGAGAGATCCCTTCATTTCAATACAGTAAATATGGACCAAGTACAACAAAACAGGGATCAATCTAATGAATTTGTAACCTCTGAATATAAAAAAGATATGAAATTAAATACTGGTAATACTGTAGCAATAGATAATTATGATAATGAAACACTGAATGTAAATAATCATGATATAGAGTTACAATCTACTTGTGGAAATATTATGAAAAATGAAGACTGTGTTGAATATGATCACGCAATTAATGTGCATCCTGATTATAGAGGTTCCATGACTGCGTGTTTCTTTTTAACCAGTGGAAATAATTCGAGTTCTCCTTAAATCATCACATATATATATATATATATATTGGAAATATGTAGGGGTATTCAAAGAATTTTTGGGGATACTTAACTGTTGAAGTAGTGCTTAATTGCTCAAATTAGATAAATTACTACAGAATGATAAAATTCATTTTAACTCTTTCGGGTCCGATATATATGTTACAGGCTAAACCCGATTTTAGGCCAAACTAGATTGGCCTAGGCCAAACTAGTTTATCCTAACGCCCATCGGATAGACTAGTTTTTCCTAGGCCAAACCAGTCTATCCTAACGCCCATCGGATAAACTAGTTTTTATTAGGCCAAACCGGTCTATCCTAACGCCCATCGGATAAACTAGTAACTTTGTCCTAGGCCAAACCGGTCTATCCTAACGCCCATCGGACAAACTAGTTTGGCCTAACTCTTATAGGATAAACTAGTTTGTCCTAGGCCAAACCGGTCTATCCTAACGCCCATCGGACAAACTAGTTTTTCCTAGGCCAAACTAGTTTGGCCTAATTCTTATAGGATAAACTAGTTTAGCCTGCTGTTTATTGGTCTGGACTAGTTTCTCCTAGGCTGATCTAGTTCATCCTAGGCCAATTCAATTTGGCGTGATTTTATTGAATTCAATGACCGCCACAGCGCCAACATTCTAGTTTGTCCTAGGCTGATCTAGTTTATCCTAGGCCAATTTAATTTTACGTGTTTTTAGCTCACAGGCGTCAAAGCTTGAGAAATACTGGGCTCGCAAGTTCTGTATGTATGAAGTACGTATGTACGTGCGTATGTACGTAACACGATAACTCGTGATAAAAATATCCGATTTGCTTCAAATTTTGGATTTACGTTCATTGATATAAGGTACTTTTCTGATTAATTTTGGGAATTCATTGGATAAGAATAAAGGGGAGCGAACGGGAGGCTAGCCCCCCACCGTTAATTTAGAGAAATGGATTTTTGATGCAGAATTATCAGTTTTCATTTAAAATTTTAGATATAGGATCATTCAGACAAGGCGCCTCCATGATTAGTTGTGGATGTTTATTGTTTAAGTGTAAAAAAGGACAATGTAGGTTAACCCCCCTCCATAATTTAGATAAATGGATTTTGACGCAGAATTTACGGATTTGCTTCATATTATTTGTATATAGGTTCTTTCTGATAAGGCGATTCCCTGAATAGTTTTGGGGGTTTAATGGTTACGTATGAATGGAAAATGAAGGATCACATCTCTTACATAGAAAAAACTAGTTTATCCTATGGGCATTTAGATAAACAAGTTTGGTGTAGAAAAAACTAGTTTATCCAATTGGCATAAGGATAAAATAGTTTGGCTGAGGCTAATCTAATTTAGCTCGAAAACGGGTTTGGCCAGTAAAAAACATATCTTTCACTAGAAAAAGTATAAATGTATGTCAAGAGTCATTGCTTATAACACCAATACAGAAATTTAACATGTTCACCTTAGAGACATGATGCATTGGACATGGTGTTTGCTTTTTTTTTTTTTTTTTTTTTTTTTTTTTTTTTTTTTTTTTTTGCACGCTCGTGCTAACTGAGATCTGACATTCATTTATTATTATTATTATTATGATTGCATATTCGAGCCAGATTGAAGCTGAACATAATTTGGAATCGAACAGCGTTTTCCATTTTTGAGAAATTAATTACCTGTCGACATATAAGCTATTCTTGTCACAGCGTCAATTTTTTTTTCGTGAAGTCGTAACCGGAAATTCGATTCAAAACGTAGCTTTATTATTTTCTCATAGATACATCACTTTTATGAGAAAATGGTTCACGCCATTCGATTACATATTATCTGAATCTGTTAACCTTATGCATTTTCGAAAAGGAAGTAGTTCATAAATGTGTTAGGATGTAGCTCTTTAAGATTTGAGAAAAGCCTTAAGGAATGACAGAGAAATATATCCACAAGTTTACTTTTACTGAACGGATTCAAAAGTTATGATGTTTATAACTCTCATACTTTTTTTCTTTTGTTCTCAACTACATTGATTATTTAATGAATCCGTATTTGAATATTGAAACTCCAAGAATCTAGATAATCATTAATACATTGTGTATTTTCCATTCTGTGAACACATCATAATTTAAAAATATATTGTAAATTTATCCAATAAGTATATAAGCAGTATTTTTTAAAGGAATCATATTTTATGTAAAGTAAAACCTGAATTTTTTGCAGAAATTGAGTAGGGCCAGATCGAGCAGGACTGAGTCTTTTTTCACTGATTTTTGTACAGACAGAGCTCTGCCTGTACAAAAGTAACTAATATTAAAGTAGATAATAATATTTTGCTTGAATAAGCAAACACCATGTCCAATGCATCATGTCTCTAAGGTGAACATGTCAAATTTCTGTATTGGTGTCAAAAGGAATGACTCTTGACACACATTTATACTTTTTCTAGTGAAAGATATGATTTTTACTTGCCAAACCCGTTTTCGTGCTGAATTAGATTAGCCTCGGTCAAACTATTTTATCCTTATGCCAATTGTATAAACTAGTTTTTTCTACACCAAACTTGTTTATCTAAATGCCCACAGGATAAACTAGTTTTTTCTATGTAAGAGGGTGATCGTTAATTTTTCCCTTCATACTTAACCATTAAACCCCCAAAACTATTCAGGGAATCGCCTTATCAGAAAGAACCTATATAAAAATGTGAAGCATATCCGTAAATTCTGCGTCAAAAACCATTTATCTAAATTATGAGGGGGTAACATACTTTGCCCTTTTTTACACTTAAACAATAAATATCTACAACTAATCATGGAGGGGCCTTGTCTGAATGATCCTATATCTAAAATTTTAAATGAAAACTGATAATTCTGCATGAAAAATCCATTTCTCTAATTTAACGGTGGGGGATTAGCCTTCCTTTCGCTTCCCTTTATTCTCATCCAATAAATTCCCCAAATTAATCAGAAAAGTACCTTATATCAACGAACGTACATCCAAAATTTGAAGCAAATCGGATATTTCTATCACGAGTTATCGCGTTACGTACATATGCACGTACATACGTATTTACATTCGTACGTACATACGTACATTCATACATACAGAACTTGCGAGCCCTTTATTTCTCAGGCTTTGACGCCTGCAAGCTAAAAACACGTAAAATTAAATTGGCCTAGGATAAACTAGATCAGCCTAGGACAAACTAGAATGTTGTCGCTGTGGCGGTCATTGAATTCAATAAAATCACGCCAAATTGAATTGGCCTAGGAGGAACTAGATCGGCCTAGGAGAAACTAGTTCAGACCAATAAACAGCAGGCTAAACTAGTTTATCCTATAAGAGTTAGGCCAAACTAGTTTGGCCTAGGAAAAACTAGTTTGTCCGATGGGCGTTAGGATAGACCGGTTTGGCCTAGGACGAACTAGTTTATCCGATGGGCGTTAGGATAGACCGGTTTGGCCTAGGAAAAACTAGTTTATCCGATGGGCGTTAGGATAGACCGGTTTGGCCTAGGAAAAACTAGTCTATCCGATGGGCGTTAGGATAAACTAGTTTGGCCTAGGCCAATCTAGTTTGGCCTAAAATCGGGTTTGGCCTGTAACATATATATTTTTTAATTTTAAGAAAAAAATTACCTTTATATAAATAATGTCAATAATAGCCATTCAAACCGATTTAATAAAGTTTGACAAATATATCGCTATTTGAAATATAAGGAATGTAACAAATTTGAGTTTAGTTGCATTTCAAAATCTCAACACTCAAAAGTAAACGCATTTTAGATCATTTTTCGTCACACAATTTACAAAAATTTAATGTTTTGTGAATTAGAAAATTTCGCATACAAAACGGTTTTTTTGTTGTGACTGTGTTCTTAATATCTGGCAAAAGTGTTGTTATCTAAAAATTTGTTCTAAAAATAGTGTTGCTAATTGTGATGAACACTATGAAACAACACATGTAAAACACTTTCTATATGGTGCCTTTAAAATTATACAATTTAAAAAAGTAAATAAAAAACAGTTTTCTATATAGAAAAAAATATGCAGAATATTTCTGAGTGACTTGACTATTTTATTAACAAATATCAATAACCGTATTTCTGTAAAAAATATGTAATTTTCAATAACACTTTTGCACAATCTTTTTCCTGACGCAACACATTAACCACAGATTCACAAGACAATAAAAAACGCTTTTAGTTAGAAATGTTAATTATTATGTTTAGTTCATTACTATTGTGAAAGTTTCTCACAAATTTGCAGTGTAGTTTTTATACAATGCATATTCATAAAACAATCGCCTAAGATTTTTTTTTTTTTGAAAAATATCGTATTACAAAAATTTTGACAGATATTAGAACTTTCTAATATGTTTTGCTTTTCATCACACATGATACTATACTTTTAGAAATTTTAAAATTTCTAATATATTTTAAATTTTAAGAGGGAAATATATGTTTAAAATTCATTAATGGTGGAAATAGAATCAAGTAAACTTTTATTATTAATATTATTATTACTATAATGGGGAAGTATAAATCTGGTCATATATACGTGCATTAAAAGAAAATTATGCACTGTATGCACAGACATCTACAATGCATAGACACATACAACTGTTACTACATGTCAATAGTAACAAAATCAATTGTTAAGACATCATAATGCAGACTCATGATCCAGCCTTATTTCGTCTGGTAAAATGAGTACTAGGTGCGCGGCAACAAATCACACAGTTAACCCAATGTTCAATAAATAACAAAGATTACCAACAAAGTACTTAATCTAAACAGCCGACCCGGATGCTTGTCCTAGTAGATCTTCACAAAAATTCCGACATGTACGCTAATGGCGCCTGGTGCATGTAAAATCCGCCGTGGGTGCAAAGTCTTCTAAGTTACCTGTGAATTATACCTCTGGAGGTGCCTTTCAAGGTTAAAGTCTCGTCATCTGATCAAGGTTCTAAATTACGAGACTAACTTGAATAGCCATTTGCAGTACAAACAACAGGATGCAATGTTAACCAATCGGCAAAACAAAGTATGCTAAAACGAGAAGCAAGTACTGCAGATATGATGACGAGCGAAACGAAAATATATGTTTTCTTTGCGATGATTACGCAGTCACCAACCAGATACCATGTATCTCCCCCATTAAGCTGAGGTAAATCAGCAGGTAGGAGCCTGGTCATTGGTTAGAAAGAAAGAAAAAAAGACAACATAATACTCAATGGACAGAAATTTAATGTTAATAGTATCGGTCAACCGTCTTTGTTTTTGCGGGGTTACTTTGGTCCACCCAATAAAAAACATTTTTATTCTTTGAGAAACAGTACAAGATAATTTGGAGTTTTTGCCCTTGACAGACATCTTATACCCAAATATAGGTATTTGACTAGTTCATGGTAATTTAATTTTTTTAAGTGTAAAACTGGATGCGTTCGTAAACAACTGTTTTCGTGTGTAAATGTTTACTCTCCAAAAATTCTGTAGTGAAACAATTTGGATTATAGCTACAGATAAAATGTCCAATTATTACTTTTAGTAACTTGTAATCCATGAATGATTACATTTTTTCCTTTAAATTTTTATTTTCATAGAGAATGTTTATGTTTTCATAAAGATAAAATGAAAATTGGTATTTCGAAGCTACTTTATGCCACGCCATTATATTTTTTTCTGAAAACAGCCCCATTACTTAGAAATGCCTTTTAATTAATTAAATATCTTAAAAGATATTTTAAGTAATATTTTTTTTCAAATATTACTGTGACAAATTGTTACATTTGTAGTTTTTATTTCAATCGCTGAAGCTAACATGACGAAAACTATTTCTCATTTCCTATAGAATTAAAGATTGGCGTATTGTATTTAAATGTTAAAAAAGGAAAAAAAGGCTTATTGAGTTTGCAGTGTTAATTCATTAGCAGATGTTATTGGAAGGGGGTTTAATAAAAATATATTCATTCACATATGAAATGTATCAATGGTATACGAAATTATGTGAATGTAGCAAAGAGGAACCCAATAGGGGCTACTTTGTTCCAAAATTTAAAAACAGTAAAAAAATACAAAGATAAAATAAAATAAACTCCTACTAAAAACCATACAGTTTGATTCATTGTTTCATATTAATTGTTTACAACTCAACATCGACGCTGAAAAATCTTATATAATATTTTTAACAGTGGAAATGTGAGTGAAACCTCGAAAAAGCGGCGCAAAATAGCCTCGGTTGACGATACACTAGATCCAAATAGATTAATAATGCAGTTTAAAACTACACACATGTGATTCACAAGATAGCAGATTACTAAAACCGCTTAAAACATATCAAGAAATTATATTAAGTATTACTTTCGGGTATGTACCGACGTTGTAAAAAATGCAAACACTAGTTAATAATTATGCAATGATTTATCGTACAAGAAAGTTATTCTTACCAAACGATTGAAAGTAGTGTCTACTTTTAAATAATGTATATGAAATTCTCCTTTAAGGCCATCAATATATCAAAATAGCTGAACTTATCCATGTATTTTGACAAATTCCTAAAAATAGTTTCTTCATAAAATTTTATTTTCCATAATATTACAGAAATCAAAATTTATTTTATTTTTATTTTTCTTATAAATACATATATATAATATATAAATAAATAAATAAATAAATAAATATATAAATATATATATATATGATGTCAGAATATA
Organism: Maratus speculifer; assembly: GCA_964019185.1. Classification (NCBI taxonomy): domain Eukaryota; kingdom Metazoa; phylum Arthropoda; class Arachnida; order Araneae; family Salticidae; genus Maratus; species Maratus speculifer. The sequence continues at coordinate 160,968,349 of OZ025292.1, read as the reverse complement.
GTACATAAATATTTGCAGCAAACTAGCCAGTCAATCGAAAACTTTTTGAAGAAATAGTTACATAACCGTGTCGTAAAATCCCGTTAATCCGCCCCGTCTCCCCACCTCCAAACGTTACAAAAAAAATCATAAAATAATCAAAGGATGACATTTACACGGGATTTCTCAGCGATCTTTTCTTTAAATTTGCAAGATTTTTTTATTTTTTATTTGATGAAATTTGCGATGTTTTTTCGCTATCCTTCCACAAAATTCACATTTCTTTTTCATCATACTTTAATGAAATGTGCATTTTATTGCAATTCTTTAAATGAATTCAAGTCTTTTTTCGCGCCTTTTGACGAAATTTGCGTTTTTCCCGCTGTCTTTTGATAAAATTTGCGCTTCCCTGCTGTCCTTTGATAACATTCACATCTTTTTCGCGACTCTTATTGACGTTGTTCTCCTTTTTTCAGCTATTCTTTGACTGCGGATTTTTATTTCCTCAAATTTGACATATTTGTGTCTTTTTCGTCTATCTTTTGATGAAATCTACAATTCTTTGATGAAATGCATTTTTTCGTGATCCTCCGGAAAATTTCCCATTTTTTCCATCGAATCTTTGATGTAAATCGCATTCGAGATTCTTTAACGACATTTACGTTTTTTCAGCGGTCAGCTTTCTTAAAAAACAATTATAAAAATTTCAAATTTGATTACAAAACGATAGGGGAATTTGTTTGGGAAGGGCGATTTCACGAGATTTTAGGCTAATTTTTTTCTATTCTTATTATAAGATGGGCAGTAGTTTGGTCAGTTATATTACTGTTGTGAACAGTTTTCGCTAAAAAAAAAATCATATCACTGGAAAGTTTGCAATACGTTTGTATCAATGTAAATAAATGCACAAAAAAGCAAAAAATAAAATAAATAAAAATAAATAAAAAAAATCAAAAATATTATTTTCCATTTTTTGCATTTCAAATTTTGATACATTTACCTTCCGTTGTATCAACATGCCGAAAGACGCGGGAAAAATTTCACGTAAGCGAAGATAATTAAATATATTAAAATTCATAACCAATAAATAAATATATTATTTTTCTCTACAAAAGGTTCGTTTATATAAATATAGCAATCCCATTAATGAAAAAACGACACAGTGTTATATTTATTATTACAAAAAAAAAAAAAAAAAAAAAAGCATTCAGAACTTATTTTGTTAGGGAACACGTAAAAAAAATGTCATATATTTAACGATATAGTAATGATTTAATGATTGTATATTCTATTAAGAAAAAATGTTTATCCTTTCATAACTTTATATGTTAAGATACATACTTCTAAAAGAATATACTTAAACTATAAGGAAATTGAAATTTCTTTTCAATATTTAAATGCATCGATTGGAAGAAATTAAAAAACATATATAAAGTAGCTTAATTATAAAAAAGCTTTATTTATCTTTAATTAATTTAAAGTATTAATAATGAAAGAAAAATAAGCGTATTTTATATCTAACCTCATTTTTGGTTTCTTTTATTAACAAAAGATGACGCCACAAACAGAGGAATCGATAATCGATTTTCCCACTGTTTCAAATGGTGTGGATAAATTAAGTCACGCAGGGCTCTTAGTTAATCTTAAAACTTTTTTAGATTTGCAATAATATTTTTGCATCAGAAATTTAACTTATTTTTTTTTTGTAAATTTATTTATTTTTCTTTTTTATATAATACGCTTAAGAAACGTATTTTTTATTTTTTATTTTTTTATTTTTTTATTTTTTATCTAATGGACTGAGATTTAAAAAAGAAATAGAAGGAAGGAAATTTTTTCAAAAAATATTTTTTACACATATACATAATCTGAAAAGAGCTGAATTAGTTTTTCATTACACTTTTTATTCTTCTAATACATAAAATAGCTAAAAGTAAATTAAATATACAGTGGAGCATCGTTTATACGACGCCGAAGGGACTACAGAAAAACGTCGTATAAACGATAACGACATATAATCGATTTTTACTTCCAAAACTAGAATTAATTTTGTTTTCATTTAATTTTAATGTTTAACGTGGTGATTTGCATAAATTTATAAAATAAAAAACAAAAATAAAAAAACGGGGAGGGGATTAGAAAGCAATTTAAATATGCTTAACTTTATTTATGTTTCACCGAAAGGTTCTTCATTTGCAGTACATCATTTCCTTTCCATTTAAAGCTCAAAAACCCCGCGTGGCCAACTAAAAGTCGCCGATACTGATGAGAGTTAGAAGGATAGTCTATTTGCAATTTAAAACAGGTCGGGAAAGCTGACCATCCCTGAAAAAAGAATGAGCCCTCCAAGTGTAATCCTTAAGCTGATTTTTCAGACTAATCGAACTCAGCCCACATTTTTATAATGTAGAGTGCATTTAAACACGCTCTTTGGTGTCATTCATAGCTGCCAACTTCCGCTTGTTCGTAAAATACAAAACAAAAATAAACAAAAATAAACCTATACGAAATCGAAAAATCGATGTATAAACGATTTTGGGCGTCGTATAAAAGATATATTTTTACATTAAAATGAATAGGAATGAGTCGGTACTACATTAAAACGTCGTATAAATGTAAACGTCGTATAAGTGATCGTCGTATAAACGATGCTTTACTGTATTTCTTATCAAATTACAGTGAACTACTGTATTAAGACACCACCTCTCTGAAATGCAGATTTTCATGGAAGGAAATTTATTCCCATAGGTTAAATATTAATTTTACCTCTATTCAGAGGCCCTCCAAATTGAACTCCTTCCAAGAGGGACCAATTTCTTTGGGGGAAATGAAACAAACACCGTTTTTCCTGATCGTACGAACAAGGATTTTTTAGAAAAATTATTCCGGAGAGCACATTGTTCCTCAAGCTTCTAAACTAAGATTTTTATAATAATAATAATTATTATTATTATTATTATTATTGAAGCTTTTAAGTGTTTAAACCCCTTTAATTTTTCTTCCATGAATTTAACTCTAAAGACAAATTAGGAATTACGGTGAATAAAGTCCATAGCCCTATTCTGTCAAGAACCTCTCAAAGAAATTAAAAATGTAACGAAATCATCATTATTTGTTTCCGATCAAAAAACAAAATGCATTTTTTTATGTGCAGTGGAGCATCGTTTATACGACGCCGAAGGGACTACCGAAAAACGTCGTATGAACGATAACGACGTATAATCGATTTTCACTTCCAAAATTAGAATTAATTTTGTTTTCACTTAATTTTAATGTTTAACACGATGATTCTCATAAATTTGTAAAATAAACAAACCAAAATAAACAAATAACCAAAAAAACAGGGAGGGGAGAATTAGTAAGCAATTTAAATGTGTGTACTTATGTTTCACCGAAAGGTTCCTCATTTGCAGTACAACATTTCCTTTCCATTTAAAATCAAAGACCAGAAACCCTGCGTGACCAAATAAAAATCACCAATACTGATAACAGTTAGAAGGATAGTATATATGCAAATTAACAGGTCGGGAAAGCTGACCATCACCGAAAAAAGAATGAACCCTCCCAGTGTAATCTGTTAACGTAAGCTGATATTTCAGACTAATCGAACACCAGCCCACATTTTATACTGTGGAGTACATTTAAACACGCTCTTTGGTGTCATTCATAGCTGTCAACTTCCGCTCGTTCGTAAAATACACAAGAAAAAAAAACAAAAATAAACCTATACAAAGCCGAAAAATCGACATATAAACGATTTTGGGCGTCTTATAAAAGATATGTTTTTACATTAAAATGAATAGGAATGAATCGGGACCACATTGAAACGTCGTATAAGTGATCGATGTATAAACGGTGCTTTACATAGAAAGAACTTGGGAATAAAATATATAAAAGATAAAACCATAAAATCAAATAAAACGTCAATGTAATTATTTTAAAATGTGCATAATTAATTTATGCCATTAACTTTTGATTTTCTGTTTAAATTTCTGCATTTTTTCCTTATGTTAAAAATAAATTTTAGTAGCACCTTAGTTACATTTTTCAAAAATTGAAATCTAAATTTAAACAAGACCATTTCACAGAGCGAATAGCTATTAATGGTCTCTTTAGGGAGGTTTTATTGAATTTATTTTTTATTGTTACGATCAGATTTTATAATTACATAAGAACTATTTGATTCAGTGACGTAGCTATATATTTAGCATACTTGTGCAAGATAAACTGCTGCCACAATTTGTCCGAAAAAAGTTCTTATCTGCTAAATGTCCTCATTTCTGACTTACACCGGAAATGTCGATATTCACTCTATACTAATGGTGAATATTGAGTATGTTGGACATTTGCATTTACTTATTAGTATTAAGGCTATTTTTAATTTTTATCATTTACCACTGAAATTGAAAAGGGTTTATGCATTCGATTTGTCTGTCTTTCTGTCCGCGCTGTAGTTTCCGCAGTGTTGAATTAAGACACTTTTCTCCGGGAGGGATATCTATATAGCTCCGGGCGAACATTATGAAGTTGCGGGGAGGAATTGCACTTTTTTTTACCATTGAAAACACATAATCTCAAAATTTCCGGATAACATTTAATTACTCGAAGGAAAATATCCGCCCCCTGGCAACCCCCCGAATTCAAAATTGAGCAGCTTCAATAATACTTGGATTTTCATGCAATTGGTAAACCTTATTCAGGGTATCTAATGTATATGAAGTAATGTGGAAATAATAGTTCAGTTACAGTGGCACTGAAAATAATTGCATTACATGATAGTGTATGAGGAAAAATCGTTTGCAAAATAGTTTAATGACATTAAGCTATTTAAAATCTATTAAAAATGATATGAATCAATGAATTTCACCTCAAGATGATTAGGACAGTGTGGTGCCGAAATATGAAATAAAAGCCACATTTTATGTGTGTTAGGCCGAGATCGCAGTACTACATTGTGAAGAACACCAGGTTGTTATTTACCTTTTTTTCTGGAGTCAAACAATGAAGACATTTTCATCAAGGAAAATCAGTTCTCAGAGATATTCTTGACTATGTCTTTATTTTTCAAAGTACAAGAAACTGAACACCTATAAACATTGAGAATGCAGCACGCTAACTTAAAAAAACGTTCGAACATTATATAGAAAAGATTCGTCATCGTTGACAACAGAGAGGGTGCATGTTTATTTCACCATGACAAAACGTAAAACTGACAAAATTTTCACACTTCACAAACGCCAAAAAAGCCGTTTGGCATAGAATAGATTCCCAATCCGAGCAAAAAATGTACAGGTAAAAAGGACCGTTACATGATAAGCAAGGGGGAAATTTTAAAAATGAGTATTGTCAAGAATACAGCCTTTATCGCGCGTGGCGAGAACGTACAACACCCGGCAACCCTAAACGAAATTACACAACCGGTAACAAATTAAGCTATTTATACAAGACAAAATGAAATGATTGGGAAATAAAAATAGCAGTTATTTAAAACAGTCGTTTGATATTTAATCAATTGAAGAACAAGAAAGAAAAATCTAGAAATAGAATGATATTTTAAAACTAATTATTTATTTATTTATTTTATTTATTATTATTTTATATGCACTTGGAGACGAACACACAATAGCAATAACTATTAAAAATGCTTTTCTTTTAAAATTAAATTTTAAAAGAGGGGGGGGGGAATAACATTTGAAAAATTAATATAAATATACAAAATAGAATATGTGTTACATCACAGAGAGAATAGGCCACTCATTACATTTCTCGTGGACTTAGAAAGAAACACAAAAGATGTGCGTGCTATCTTTGAGTAATGAATGCTGGGAATGCGCTTAATATGCACTTTAAAATTTATTTAATTTTTTGCATGTTAATCGTTTTTAAAATACTTCATGTACAAGACCGAACCAAAGAATCCACCTTTTACTCTCCTTATTAGCGGAAATCCCACAAGAAAAATATTAAACTAGAGATGACTTTAAGTCGTTTTAGTAGGGTGGCCATTGATGAGACACACATGAGAGGATGGAGTATATTCCAAAACAAGAAATTATTTATGGATCAACAGTTTCTCAATCACACGTAAAATGATTTTATGTCAGACATTCTTTTAAAATAACTCATGTATGTATATTTACATACTTAAAAAAAATATACATATAACAAAATATTTACTTTTTTGTACATTTTTATACTTACATTTTCCGCATTTATATGCATATATATGAATTTATAGATGATATAGCCAAATATGAAAATATATATAATTCAAACACTTGTGATAATAAAATATCACTATAATAAAATGGAATTCATATTAAATTGTAGAATAAGATGACTTTTGTAAAGCTGGATATATCTGCAAATCTGCATATTATCTAAATAAATGAAAATATATTAGCGGAATCCAGTCAATAAAATATTAAGTTTATGTGCAATTGTGTTTAATTTGTTCCATTTTGTTTTACTGCAAACAAAAATTTTATTATGCTTTTAAATCTTCACAATTTTTCTGACTTTGTTTAAGATACCAAATATTCTAGTATTTCAATAGAAGTATACTTTATATTTTATGAGTATATATTATATGACGTCGTTCTTATAATGCAAAATATAATGTATTTTACTATTATAAACAACCTTACTCAGTTTTATTTATTGCATACGCATTTACAGATGAGATAATGTGACTTTTATGCCTTTAAAATTTAGTAAATGTTTCAACCAAATCCATAAATAGCGAAAATTACGTTATATATGTTATTTACGCAGGTCTCAGAATAATTTCAACATCACATAAAAGTGATTGAAACCCTCCGAAACTCAGAATTTGATATCGTAACCTTAAAAGGCTACAAATATATTTTATAAGTAAGCGATTATTCCCAAAGCAGTAACTCTAATGCTTTCACTGGAAACATTTCGGCTTTTTCATAGTCAATGGGAGCTAAATAAATCAAAATGAAATTGTCGCTCCATTCTTTAAATTATGAAAAGCATTTTATTATGAATTGAGAAATAAGTTGAAATTGTTTTTCTTTCGTCTAAAGAAAAATACTTCTTTTCCGAACAAAAATATTATAATATAATTAACAATTTGACCTAGCAGAAAAGCAACATTGGTATGTTAGAGGCAGCTGGTATTGCATTAAAAAATATATTGATAGTAAATTTGTGATTTAAGATTAATATTAGCTTTAGTTTTAAAAGTTTTACGAGGAAAGAGCAATCAGCCAAAAATATAAGTCAATTGTGAATATATAGACAGTTTGAAACGGAGTATTTTAAACGATACTGTCAAAACGGAAACAATGCTCATCTAATATTTCTTGCCTTTTTAATCTGAAAATGGAGATAAAAAAGTTAGGATAACGCCCATACAAATAGTATTGTTTATTGAATATTGAATGTTGTTTTGACAAATATGGATGCGCTGTTAAAAAAAAATAATAAAATATAAATTTTCGGTATTTTACCTTGAGTTATTCCAGTAAATGTATAGAAAATGTCACTTTTTTCCAGATAGACGGTCAACTTCTGTAAAATTTATGTTTTACAGGCAAAATCCGTTTATCTAAAGGTCTAATATAAAAAGAAAGTCCATTAATATAGGAAGAAAGTTCATTTTTAAAGACATTGCCTAGAATCTCTGTTGCAGTACAATTACTGCAGCATTTTTATACAGTGTTTTATATATTTTTTAATGCGGTGCTTGGTTGAATTAACTTTTCATGTCGCGATAGCTGCAACCATAACAAGAGAAATGCATTAATTATAAATAGAAGTTTTCTTTATTCCATCTATTATTCCATTTCTTAAGGAAGGTGGTTATAAAAATTATTATATTGGAATGACTAAAAGAAAATTCAAAATAAGATGTAAAGAACACATTGCAGACATAAAATTTAATAGAGGTAAAACCGCATTATCTAGGCTAAATCAAATAGAAAACATAGATATTTTGTTTAATGAAAGTAGATTAATTTATAGGTCAGATTTTTATTTGCAACTTTTTATTAGAGAGAGTATTGAAATTTACGTCAGAAGCTCAATAATCTGCAATCATTCCTTGTCATTTCAAATCCCAAATATTTGGATTGAATTGTTAAATAATTTAAAAATTAAGCAACGTGATACATAATTAAAATATAACGCGCGTGATTTTTATTTTAAAAAAATTTTAAATTTCATTTGTAATAGTTTTTTGTCATTTTCCATCTTTGTGTTTATTTGTATTTTCTTTTTCTGATGATGATTGAGTAAATTCAATCGAAACATGTAAAAATTATTAAGATCTTTTAATATTTTTATTAGTATTTAACGTCCTTTATAGCAATTAAATTTTTTAATGCATATTTTTGAAGGGAAATGCATTTCAATATTTTTGTAACTTTATGGCTGTAACTTATGGCTATAACTTAATGGCTGTAAATTAAACCATAATTTATCCAACCATGGTTGTCAATGATTTTTCCAACCATGGTTGCTTATTGCTTGCACTGCTGTAATCTTTTACATACGAGGAACTAATACCTCCATTTCGAGTGAAATATTATCCACTACAAACATGAATGCCTGAGTCGGGATTGATATGTCTTCACTATTTGTCTAATAGCTAGTGACGTTTATCCACACACTAGTGAAGTTTTTTTTTATCATGAATTGGTATGATGTCGAACAATAAACTAGTAAAGTGTTGAGTCGAGAACTAGTAAAAATTGAGTTATAAAGAATTAAAATACTGAATTATAAACTCGCTAGAGTTTTATTTCGCAAACAAGTACTTTAACAGAAGTGTCATTTTTTCAAATCATTCTACTTAAAATATTTGCTACATTTCACTATAAAAAAATCTGTAACTATACGAATATAAATCTATGGATACATGCTTACTAAATTTTATCAGTACACTGTACAGTAAAAATGTAAATCTAAAATACTAGTTTATGTAAATCTACAGGAATCTGTATCTTTACAAGCTAATCCGCTAAAATTACAGTATTCTTACTAAAAATATATCTGTAACTCGGGTTGCTGTTATATAAGCGTTCCAAGCATTGTAGTTTTTCACAAAAATTGTCAGTAACCTTACAGATTTTTTGCTTTATTGTGCCAATTCGTATGTGTTATATAAAGGTGTATTTACTTAAACAGTTCAAGAAATCCCGTTTTTCTAGAAATATGTTAATAATGTATTTATTTTTCTTTTTCGGCAGTGTATTAAATGAACAAATTTAATTAATTTGTACCAACATACCTGCAATCTTGTGTTGTAACAGTTCCAAGTACCCAAGTTAAAAAAAAATATGTATATATTAGTAACCTTACAGATTTTTTTGATGTATATTGTCAATGTGTGTATATTATATGAAGGTGTATTCTTACATTTACATAAAAAGTTCAAAAAATCCCATTTTTCTGGAAATATGTTCATATTTTTCTTTTTTTTTTAACAGTGTATCAAATGAATACAGTAGAACCCCGATAATTCGGATTAATTGGCACCAGGCCCAATCCGGATTGTTGAAAATCCGGATTATCCCGAGAATGTGAACAAATGAAATAAAATAAAACAAACTCAAAGAAAATCATACATAACATATTAAATGTTTACAGACAGTAAAAATGTTTACTTTGTAATTATAAAATTTGTCATATTCTGCCAGCGTGGCCGAATGGTCACTCATTCTTTTGAGCATTTTCGTTTGTATCTCTTTTTATTTCGATTTTCCGCAAGTGATTTGTAGAAGGGTTTTGGTACAAAGACAAGAAAACAGCCCCAAGAGGACTGTTTTCAAAAGGACTTACGAATGGCTGACAAAGATCGGATCGCGATTCTTATCAGTCAGTATGTCTATAAGGACTATTTTACTTTGCTTTCTTGCAATGCTCCGAGTAAAACTTTATTAAGCAGTGAGATTTTGATGACATTTCCAAATGGATTAAATAGAAAACTGTGAAAAAAGGGATTAGCAAAAGTTAAATGATGTTTAGTTGTTCATTTTATAGAAAGTAATAAAAATTTTTAAAAAAGGCTTGAGGTATTCTTCCGAAAAGATTTTAGAAAATACTTATTTATTCAGAATATGAGGTTGAAATAAATTTATGTTATGAAAATTTGCCGGTCACTTCTCAAACTTGAAAAAAAAATCGACCAAGCCGATCCGGTTTAAGGGGGTCAGAATTAGCGGGCTTCTACTAAAATTAATTTGTACCAACATTTCTGCAATCTTGTGTTGTAAAAGTTCAAGTACCCCAGTTTTTAAAAAAAAATTTTTAGTAACCTTTCAGATTTTTTGATGTATCGTGCCAATGTGTTTCTCTTATATGAAGGTATATTCTTGCATTTGCAAGAAAAGTTCAAGAAATCCCATTTTTCTATAAATATGGTAATAATTATTATTTTTTCTTTTTTGACAGTATATCAATAAATAAAATTAATCAATTTGTACCAAAATTTCTACAAACTTGTGTTGTAAGAGTTCCAAGCACCCTAGTTTTTAAATAAAATTCTTAGTAACCTTATATATCTTTTGATGAATAGTGCCAATGTGTATATGTTTTATGAAGGTGTATTCTTGCATTTACATAAAAAGTTTGAGAAATCCCATTTTTCTAGAAATATGCTAATAATTTATTTTTTTTATTTTTTGACACTGTATCAAATAAATAAAATTAATAAATTTGTACCAAAATTTCTGCAATCTTGTGTTGTAAGAGTTCCAAGCACCCTAGTTTTTAAATAAAATTCTTAGTAACCTTATATATCTTTTGATGAATAGTGCCAATGTGTATATGTTTTATGAAGGTGTATTCTTGCATTTACATAAAAAGTTTGAGAAATCCCATTTTTCTAGAAATATGCTAATAATTTATTTTTTTTATTTTTTGACACTGTATCAAATAAATAAAATTAATAAATTTGTACCAAAATTTCTACAAACTTGTGTTGTAAGAGTTCCAAGCACCCTAGTTTTTAAATAAAATTCTTAGTAACCTTATATATCTTTTGATGAATAGTGCCAATGTGTATATGTTTTATGAAGGTGTATTCTTGCATTTACATAAAAAGTTTGAGAAATCCCATTTTTCTAGAAATATGCTAATAATTTATTTTTTTTTTATTTTTTGACACTGTATCAAATAAATAAAATTAATAAATTTGTACCAAAATTTCTGCAATCTTGTGTTGTAAGAGTTCCAAGCACTCCAGTTTAAAAAAAAAATCTCAGTAACCTTACAGATTTTTTGATGTATCATGCCAATGTGTATATGTTATATTAAGGTGTATACTTGGATTTGCATAAAAAGTTCAAGAAATCCCATTTTTTAGAAATATGATAATAATTTATTCATTTTTATTTTTTGACAGTGTGTAAATAAAAAAAATTATTCAATTTGTACCAAAATTTCTGCAATCTTGTGTTGTAAGAGTTTCAAGCATTCCAGTTTAAAAAAAAAAATCTTAGTAACCTTACACATTTTTTATGTATAGTGGGAAAGTGTATATTTTATATGAAGGTGTATTCTTGCATTTACATATAAAGCTCAAGAAATCCCGTTTTTTCTAGAAATATGTCAATAATTTATTTATTTTTCTTTTTTGACAATATATCAAATTAATAAATTTAATTAATTTGTACCAACATTCCTGCAATCTAGTGTTGCATTTATCTTATTTTGTTATTTTATTTTAATTATTGCAAATTCAATTTTTGATAAATGCTTCACCTTTTTTTTACAGTTTCTGTTAATTTTATTATTCTATAAATGGCTAGTTGAATGATTTCCCCTAAACTTTTATCTCATTTGCGTTAAATAAAAAAAAAACTTTAGGAAGAAAAATATTTTATTTAGAAGGATTTGTATCTCTCATAAATGAGTAATCATTGAAATCCATTAAGGAAATTTTCCTCTGAAATTAGCTCATGTGATAAAACATTCCTTATCACCTCTAATTATTAACCGATGGCTAACGGTGGCTGACACATTCTGATTTATTCTCTATTAATATTTACAGCAAATATCAAAGAAAATAAATCAATTCAAATCATTCTCTCATGCATATTCAATTATAAATAGTGTTAAAATATTTACAAATGTAACTATCGAACGATTTTCTTTTAAATTATGACTTGAATTATTGAAATTCTTAAAAAAATATTTTATTAATTTTCAAAACAACTTACCAAAATTTATTAACTTATGTAGCATCAAAAGCATTAAAAAATAATTTGTTTTATAATAATGTATTAATTTTACCCAGATTAATTTAAAACAAGCTTAAAAAAGTACCGAAATTCTCCATCGCTGTCATTCGTTTTGTGATCAGTGAAAGGAATACCCAACCATCTCTGTGTTTCCTATCAGCCCACATGAGTGTGGAAAACGACCACTGACGCTCGTATTCACCGACGTCTTCTAACGTGAGTTATACAAAAAACCTCGGCTGAACGCTAAAACAGTATTCACACTTAATCTGAATGAATGCCACTTTGATAAAGTCCAATAAAATGTAAACATAAATTTCATTTAACCCTTTAGGACGGGAGAGTTGTGGGAAAAATTAAAAGTGTTCGTTTTTAACCCTAATTAATAGGATCGTATCTGATTGAAAAAAAAAAAATCAGATGTTAAGTTACATCAATAAAGGATCCACACGATTCTGTTGTGCAGGCTCGGTTTTAAATCACAGAAAAACAAGTAATTGTTTTTTCTTTTTGCTTAAGATCACCTATACAATGGTGCAGGATAGGACTTAAAAGGTTAAACTTTCGACCGAGGTTTTCTAAAATAATGTTGATGGTGAATACGAACATTATGGATGGTGAACTTCTGTAGTTTGCTGATTTCTACATAAGTAACTTCTAAGGAATAATTTTTATTTGTCACTTTTGATTATCATTATCGCATATGGTGCCCGCAAAGTACTTTTTTGTGTGTTCACGTTCGAACTCTGTTGTTAACTATTAGATCAACGAGGGGATCACCTTGTCCATTTTCTCTGTAATACCGACTCGATCTCTCAAATGTGGGAGATCACTAGGAGCAGGGTGCGAGTGTAGCTTCTTGATAGTTCATACACGAGTAGTCTGAAGTACTTTGGACACGTAATCGTAAAACTTTTTTAGAGTTTACCTTGTACAAAATGTGAATTCGTGTTACCTGTTCATTGTTCTCCATCAGTCTTTGCTTTGCAATAGGATCAATATTTACGACTGTCTTCATTTACCATTATGTGCATGCCGAAGTTTTTTCTAGTTGAAACTAAAGGTTTACCTAATAGTGGCTAGGTTATATGAGATTTCATAACTGATGGGGCTTACGTACGGCGGCGAATTCGTCCATTGGATAAGACTTGCTTTTTTTTTTTAGCTTAGAATTGCTGAAATCTATCCACTAATTAGGAATATCACGATCTTTCTTCAATTTCTCCATATCGGTTACTTTCTACACATTTTGGTAATTTAAAAATTTTTATTACAATTAAAACAATGCATCGCATTAAAGAATATTTTGGTGCAATTTTTTTTTCATTTTTTTTTTTTTTTTTTTTTTTTTTTTTTGGATTAAAAAGACCAATATTATTGGTCTTAACTGATAATTGATAAATATTGTTTACAATTTTGTTAATAGAAGTTAAATAAATAATAATATTATCAGAATTTTTTTACAGTGTTTTTTAATAGAAAATAAGTACCTCTTGTTATCGCATTTCATTTCATATTATTTATCTTTTTACAAAAATATTAAAATTTGCGTCTCATTTTTCTTGAACTTACAATAAAAAATCAATGTGATTTTATTTCTTTTTGGTAATGTGGTGAAAAATAATTTAAATTACTATGTAATAGGGTTTTTCTAAAAATCATGTTTACGTGAATACGTTTGAGAAAAAAAATGTTAAACTAATTGTTCATGTTTTTTCATGACACATTGTTCAGTCTATTTTGAAATACATATGTTAAAAGCACTACTACAAAGACAATAAAGTAATGTAACATACGATTATTATAAAAGTAATGGATGATTAATTCCCTCTGTCAACGAATAATAATTCAAAAAATAATAAACGTAAATTTCTTTCTAATGATTTGATTAATAGTTATAAAGTACGTAATTAAATGGTGTCACTTAAGTTTATTATAATGTGTATGAGTATTCCTTTATCAACATTTATAAAAATCAAAAAATTTTGTATATTGTTAATTAAAAAAGTTTTTTTTAGAAAATCATTTTTTCTGTTTTTTAATGCGTGTGTTAATTTCTGTTAAAATCCTGTCTAATTTTTATAATGTGAATCTTTATAACAAAAACTATCTTATGAATCATATTAGAAACCTAAAAGATGCAAAAATCTGATTTTTAAACGCATTTTTTTCAGAATATCTAATAACCTTTATCTTACATTATCGAAAAACTTCATTGTCATTTCTGTCATTAATTTCTTGATTTCTATGACGCATTGTTCGTCATGCTATTTTGGTTACAATAGATATCACGACAATCACGCACGCAACATACGTCTTGCTGTTTGTTTACTCTCAATAATGACGTACGCAACGTACGTCTTGCTACTTAGGTTAATCTTGGCAATGACGTACGGAAAGTACGTCTTGCTATTTTGGTTACTACCGAATGACGCACGTAACGTACGTCTTGCTACTTTGGTCACTCTCGACAATGTCACACGCAGATTTTGATATCTGATTTTTTTTTAAACATTCCGAACCCTCGTCACAAATATTTAATTTTTAGTTTTTATCGGTTTTTCCTAGATAAAGTAAAAGAAAATTACAAATTAAAATAAAGTAATGTATGTTCAAAAAAAAAAAAAAAAAAAAAAAAAGAAGAAGAAAAAGCCGGATGCGGCAGTATTGCATTGCAAATTCAAATATTTTAGAACACTTTCAGCCACAAAATTTACAGCACATTAACGAGTTCTGAAATGAAATCTTCATATACAAAACATTTTTATGCTGCGATTGCGTTCTTAATATGTTGCAGAACTGTTTCTATCGAGAAATGAGTTCTAAAAATAATGTTGTAAACAGGGTTGACAAAAATATGCTCTTACAATAGTGCTGTGCTGCACATCACTTTGTCATCAAATTAACAACACATTGTATACACCACACATGTAGAACACTATAAATAAAACACACGTAAGACGCTTTCAAAACGATTTCTACAAGGTATATTTAAAATTGCACAATTTTAAAAAGAAAATGACAGATAGTTCACTTATAGAAAAGCAAAATTGCAGGCGAATACTGAGTGACTTAAATTTTACCAATAAATATCATAAAATGCAATCCTGGGAAAAAATATAATTTTTAACAATATTTTTTGCACAACCTTTTTCTGGTCTCATCTCATTTCCAACACATTCACAAGATATTCAAAATCAATTTCAGATAGAAGACTTAATTATTATGTTCCTATACATTATGGGCAAATTCCTACAAATTATGGGCGGGTTCCAAATCCTATAAATTATGGCATCAGTTATTGATTTATTTTTCATTCTTATATAATAAACTGAACTATAGATATTAACCTCTTCAGACCTTTTTGCCAACTGGCATTACTGAATTAACTTCTTCAGACCTGAGGTACATAAATGTGTACTTCCATTCTTTTCCTCATAAAAACTTAACTGTGTGAATGTTTTGCATTTTTATTTTACTTCCCCACAGCTGAATGTTTTTTTGCTTTAAAACAAAACCAATAAATGTCAGCATAGATTAATATTATCTCGTAAAATAATTTTCATCCGTGTTTCGAAAATACATTCAAGATATTGTGGCCAATAAAGTAAGAAATATTCATGACTAGTTAACTTAAATGCTTTACAATTAAATAATTAGAAGCTTTGCTGATCATTTACTTGTTTAAATACCTTAATTTTGTTATTGCGTAAATTAATGCTACTGATAGTTAAACTGATGTTTTAAGAGGATTAGTTCTTATATATCCATATTTGGAAACCTAAATTACCAGTCCCCTAAAATACTGATTTCATAAAAATGACTCTTTCTGTCATCTATGGTGTCACTTCGTTTATGCAAAAGCAATGAATGCATATTTGTAGAGTTATTTTATGCTCAGGTGTGAAGAGATTAAAGTTTTATCTTATATGCTTAGATCAGGACATTCACACTTTTTATTCAATAAAAAAAAACCTTTTGTTTTAGTTCTTCACAAATCATTACAAAAAAAAAAACAGAATCATGACAATAGATACGTGATTTTTGGACTAGTAGTGATTCTTTATCACGAAATAACTTTTTTCACAGTAAAGAAAAACGCAAACGTCAGAGAGAATTTCTTCATGTTAAGTTATCTTCAACAGAGCAAAAGTGTGTCATTATTTTTTATTATTATTATTATTTGTGTTTTATTTTTACGAAATTTTGTGGAAAAAGGTTTTTAATGAAAATCTTAATTTCTTATAATTAATCATTAAATTTTGATTTAAAGTATATCAGTACATTTAAAATGTCAATTTTGGGAAAATATTGCGGTATATGTTATATTGCTTTATTCGCACATTTTTACAATTAGTTACATAGAATTTCGTGTTTTTTCACATATGATTTTTGGAAATGTTGTTAATCACGTTTATTTGCCTTTCAGTGCTCAAACTGGAAATGTCTATTTAAGTAACATGATGATGAAATTTTAAAAGACATCGAGGATGAAAAAAAAATTAACATGGACAGTAAAAAATTTCAACGTAAAAATCTGTTTTTTCATTATTATTATTATTATTATTATTATTATTATTATTATTATTATTATTATTATTATTATTAAGAGATGTCTTATAAGTAACCAGAAATAAATTCTACAAATGTATTTTGTAGAAAACATGTTTTTCAACACACGTTTTACGTTATAACAATTCTCTAAAAATTTTTGAACTCATTTGCGTAAAAGTAATCACTTATAATTTCTGTGATTTTGTGAATATAATGAACTATTAGTTAAATAATTAATAAATTTCCTAAAAGTTTACATCTACTTGTATAAATTAACAAGTTCAAAAATATGTGGAAAATTATCAAAATTATAACTTTAAGATACACATTTTCTTAAAAGAGAAAAAAAAGATAAAAATGAGAGGCATTATACTATGTAACCAGCAAATTGCTACATTGAAAAAGAAGAAAATAACTGTTTTATTGTGAAATATGTTTTCTTTTAATTTATATCAAAACAATAATCTTATCTGAAAGTTTCCAACTGAAATTATATAAAATTTACCCATTTTTTTCAAAATTTACTTAATTTTACGAAGCTGTAAATGATTCCAAAAATTAATTTGGGAATTATAAAGACGTAAAGTTTGGAACTACTAATTTTAAAAGTCTTTCAAAGAAAATAGAGTAAGAAATAATATCATGAACCATTTTAGTTAAACATTAAAAAAAATTTTCTGAATTCTAATTGCAAAATATAAAAGCTGTTACCGGCTGATTAAATAAAATTCTATTCGCGAGTTTTGCGTGTGACTGATATAAAAGTAACTCCTTTTTATGAATATTTGTAACAGTAAATCCTTTAAATATTAGATGGATACTTTTAAAATGAAAATTTTAATTACAATCTGATCATTTTTTAATGTATTTCGTTATACATGCAATCAAAGCTTAACACATTATTTTAATACGATAATATTTCATACAAAATATTATAGAATTTCGCATTATTAGATTAATTATATTGTAATAATACTTTTTTAACAACTGTGGTTTTTTTCAAGTAAAAATAACTATTCTGAATGCATTTACAATGTGTCTTTTTAGTTACATCTGTATAAATTTAATTCCTTGTAAAAATTCATAAATATAACGTTTGTTGCTTCATAATGTTGCTTCATAATTACTCTATTTGTACCAAAAAATTAAAATGTATAAAACAATGTTTTCAAGAATTAAGATTTATGAAATAGTTTTTTAATTGTCTACTGAATATGTTGTTCTTCGTATTTTATTAAAATATTAAATGTATGCTCTCATACAGAAATATATCTAAATAAGAAAATTCCAAAATATCAAAAAGCTGTGTGTAATATCAAAAACTTCAATTTATGAGAAATATCTTGGGAAATGATATTTAAAATTTCTCCGAAAATATTTTGTTCCGCAAAATTCCAATCAATTTTAAATATAGTCAAAATGCCTGCATAAAACTATGGATTTCTAATACCTTAAACTTCAAATTTCTTCTTTCAAATACCAATATAAAAAAGAAAGATGATAAATAAAGACAAAATTTAAACAAGTACTAAAGTATAATAATACACTGCAGCAACTACTTATGTAAATTATTCTGAAATATATTCTCATAGACAGAATTAAAACTAAATGTAAACTCCTTTTCTTTAATATTGTCTTTATTTTTATATTAGTATTTAAAGTAGTATCTCACTTGTTATTATGGAAACTAAATAAATATATTTTACTTATAATTTTAATATACAGTCACAGGAAAAAAAATCTTGACACTCTGCGATTTTAGAAGTTTTGTTGAATATCTAGAAATATAGATAAGGAATTATTCTGAAATTCCGTGTGTGCAAACAAAATAGTACAGGTTATATATTTTCACGAGTATTTTCCCCAAAAATCGCATAGGCGACCGTCAACACATTAAAAAAGAACGAATATTCTTTGGATAACCCTGTCAAAACTGATGTAGCAAAAGCGTTCAAACTGCAGATTATGATTAAGCGGTTTATTATAATAAACTGTGTTCATTTTTATAAATATAGCATGTAGACCCATAGAGAAATTAAAATTTTCATAAAATCGGTCGAAATTTTTGCTAAGTTTTTTTGCTTATAATTTGCAGAGTTTTTAATACAAAACAATGTTCTTTTGAGAAAATATGACAATTAACATTGTACATAACACCCTGTGATCAAAATTTAAAAATATTAATAATTGTACAAAAAATGAGCAAGTTTACTAAATAAATTTTTACTGCGCATGCGTCAATTCTATAAACATTTCAGTTGCATGTTGTGTGAGCTAAATGTATAGAGCAACTTTTGTTAAAGTTTCAAAATCATAGCTTGAAAATTCTGCAAAGTATAGTCGAAAGAATAAGATCAAAATCCGATATTCCCAAAATGAAACAAAAAGATGAGAGGCTATATCTATATTCCATTGATCAGTGTCTACACAATATTGCACGTACTGTATTTGGATACAGCTCCTGATCTTTTTGCTTCTTTTTGGGAATAACGGATTTTGATTTTCTTCTATCGACGATAATTTTCAGAATTTTTAAGCTATGATTTTGAAACTTTAATAAATGTTGCGTTCTATAAATTTAGCTAACACAATTGGCAAATGAAGTTTTTATAGAATTGACGCATGCGCAGCGAAAATTTATTTAGTAAACCTGCTCATTTTTTGTACAATTATTAATATTTTTAAATTTTGATTGCAGGGTGTTAGTTGCAATGCTGATTGTCATATTTTCTAAAAAGGACATTGTTTTTTATTAAGAATTCTGCAAATTATAAGCAAAAAACTTGGACCGTTTTTATAAAAATTTCAAATTTTCTACGATTTTGCATGCGATATTCATAAAAATGATCACAGTTTAATATAATAAACCTCTTAATCATAATCTGTAGTTTGAACGCTTTTGCTACATTAGTTTTGGTAGGGTAATACAAAAGATCTCCATTCTTTTTTAATTTGTAGACGGTCCCCTAAGGGATTTCGGAGGAAAATATTCGCGAAAATATATCACCTGTACTGTTTTGTTTACACACCTGAAATTCAGAACAATTCCTTATCTATATTTCTAGATACCCAAAAAAACGTCTAAAATCGCAGAGTGTCAAGTTTTTTTTTTTTTTTTTTTTTTTTTTTTTTTTTTTATGACTGTACAATATTTTTTACGCTTTTGATTAATTCAATATTAATTCGAAAGAAGTAAGTTCTTAGAATTATCCATATAATATTGAAAATATGGTAACTTATAATAAAATAGGTAAAGCTTGACAAAACACTATGTGAGAATATCAGAGAAAATCATTTTTAAAAATGCGATTGAAAAACATTTTCATTGGCAACATTGCAATCATTATGAATTTTCACTAAATCTGATGTATTCCACCACTCATGAATAATGGTAAATACGTCACTTTCAGCAACTTATTTTCTTTTTAACTATTATTAATAGGTTTCTATAATATAGAGAAAACTGAAATAATGATGAAACACTTATTTTATTTTTAAATTATTCTAAAACCAAATATTTTGTTATGTTGGAATTTATATTTTATGAATAGATTTTAAAAAGTTAAACTAATTTATTCTTTAAAAAAGGATTTAAATTTGCATGTTATAACTAAAACATTATACATATCTATAATAATGTATACATTAGAATTGATGTTAAGTTATATATGGATTGTAACCAATTCTTTTTTTTACGTACATCGTTTTCTAAAAATTTCAAACATGCGAATTAAAATTAATGTTTATTCTGGCAAGTAGTGTTTGTATTATATAATACACTATATTGCCATTGATTATGGGACACTTGCGATTTTAGACATTTTACTAAATATCTAGAAAAATACATAAGGAATCATCTCGAAACTCTTAGTGTATAAATATAATAGTATAAGTCATACATCTCCGTGAAGATTTTTTCCCGAAACTCCAAAGGGGGCCGTCAACAAATTAAAAAAGAATGAATATCTTTTGAATAACCCTGTCAAAACTAATGTAGCAAAAGAGCTCAAACTCTGGATTGTAATTGAATGCCTTATTGTAATAAGCCTTGTTCATTTTTATGCAAATAGCATGCATACGCGCAGAGTAATTAAGGTTTTTATAAAAATGATCCCAAATTTTTCCAAGTTTTTTCCTTATAATTTTCAGAGTTCTTAATATAAAATATTATTTTTTTCAGAAAATATGACAAACAACATTGCACACAGTACCCTGTAATCAGAATTAAAAAATAATGAAAATTGTATAAAAAATGAGTTGGTTTTCTAAATAATTTTTTATTGCGCATGCGTCAACGATATCAAAATTTCATTTGCATATTATGTTAGCTAAATGTATAGAGCAACATTTGTGAAAGTCACAAAATCATAACTTGAAAATTCTGACAATAATCGTCAATTGAATAAGTCGAAAATCCGTTATTCTCAAAATGAAGCAAAAACAAGAGGGGTTGTATCCATATATTCATTGATTAGTGTCAATATTGAATACACAATATGGGATGTACTACTGCATTTGGATAAAATCCCTCATTTTTTTGCTTCATTTTGGAAACAACGGATTTTGTCCTTTTTCTATAGACGATTACTTTCAGAATTTTCAAGCTATGATTTTGAGACTTTTACAAAAGTTGCTCTATACATTTAGCTAACATAATATGCAAATGAAATTTTGATATCTTTGACGCATGCGCAGTAAAAAATTATATAGTAAACCTACTCATTTTTCATACAATTTTTATTATTTTTTAATTCTGATTACAGGGTACTGTGTGCAATGTTGTTTGTCATATTTTCTGAAAAAAATAGTATTTTATATTAAGAACTCTGAAAATTATAATGGAAAAACTTGAAAAAAATTTGGGACCATTTTTATAAAAACCTTAATTACTCTGCGAGTGTGCATGCTATTTGCATAAAAATGAACACAGTGTATTACAATAAGGCATTCAATCATAATCTAGAGTTTGAGCGCTTTTGCTACATTAGTTTTGACAGGGTTATTCAAAAGATATTCATTCTTTTTTAATTTGTTGACGGTTCCCTATGGCGTTTCGGTAAAAAATCCTCACGGAGATGTATGACGTATACTAATTATGTTTATACACTAAGAGTTTCGAGATGATTCCTCGTGTATTTTTCTAGATATTTAGTAAAATGTCTAAAATCGCAAGTGTCCCATAATCAATGGCAATATAGTGTATATATATATATATATCTGAAATGCAGTCTTCGTTGGAAGTATTAAAAAATAATTTGAATTAATTATTCCGAACTTTACTTCTTTATAATTCGATGATTCACAGATAGAGTCATTGACTGGCAGAAATTAGCCCGAAACGAAAACGGCCAGACTTTTCAAAAAAGGATAAGATAGAATAAATCTAGTTGTCTAATTGTTGCCACTAAAAATTTAAATTACTTTAGCCTATTCAAATATCCTAGTAAAGTATAAAATATTTTCCAAGGACAAAAACTCCGAATCATATTGTATTGTTATTTCAATACAAAGAAAACCTTCTTTTTTTTATAGGACGGACTAAAGGTATAACCTTAAAAGTCAGTTTTTAGAAGAAATGACGGTATAAAATCATTTTTATGTATTTATTTGTATCAAAATAAATTTCAAAACATAATTTAATAATTACTTTTCACATAAAAAAATCATTTCTGACATTTTTTTTTTAATTTTGCAAAAATAAAATCTGTAGATTAAAATTACAAATGAGTTTATCTCTAATACACGCGATGTAGTGACAAATAAAATAAAATAAAATAATACTATTTAGCTTAAGGAAAATTAGTGTTTTTATCTCCTCTCACGTTCTATTACTGACTTTTATCCTCTACAGAATTTTAAATTTAATTTAGCTTAGAAGGGTTTCTAAGCCTCGACGATTCGTGTAAATTAACATACGCGATAACAATTTTTAAAACAAATGTTTAAAATAGAAATTATTATTATTATTCTTTTTTTACCTTCACAATGTTTGTATGTTTAGATTTATTTAGAATTTTGAAAAGAAAATTCTTAACAGTTTTTCTAATATTTATCTGATAATATAAAGAAAATGTTTTCTTTCTTAATGATTACAGCGAACCTAGTTTTTATTCTTTAAAACACCTATTTATGATATTCGTTTCTGAATTAGCGATAAATGTTGTTAAACGTTGTTGTAGCATTTCATGTATACGAAAAAGATAGAACATCTTTATCGTAAAGAATGATTAGATAAATATTAAATATTCACTTTAGAAAATGATTTATTGAGTTATTTTGTGTTGTTAAATTTATTTAGTAATCAGATTTCATACTGAGAAACTTAATTATTATTTTCTTCATGTTCACAAGAAACACATTTACAATTGTATTCCTTTATTCAAGAGCATTATTCGTTGACTAAAAAAGACTCAAACTATTATTACTAAGTAAACTTAATATAAAAATCGAAGATTTGTTGTACGTAATTTCTGTACGTAATTTTTGTACGTACTCAAATCTTTTTCATAACCAGATATCTATACATATATAAAATAGTTCGTCCTGAAAGACTGATAATCAAAGGACAGCCCAAACTACTATATATAGAAACATGAAAATTGGGGAAAATATACTTCTTATGATGCAAGCGTGCACTAAAATGGGAATTTTGAAAATTCCCCACACTAAGAGCGGCAATGTGTGGTCGAAAACACTGCAACATCTTTCTATATTTCAGCAGCCATTTAAGGTAGCAGCGTGAAAATTCAGAAAATAAATCTATTACACAAATAATTAAATACATATTTCAGTGATTTTAACCCCCTGACCACTGAGCAAAAGGGCAAAATTGTAATGTTGTTTTCTCTGTAATTTATATTAAATGTTAATAAAAAGAAAGGATTTTCCAACATGATATAATTTTTTTCCTTACGTATATGCTTATAAACCTTGAAACTATCAATCACAACTTAATTTCTTAAAACTGGATTATATTTTTGGAATTATATTAATTTAAATAAAGCTTTAATTGCAGTGAAACCTGCAGCATAGTGACGGATATATCCGGTCGCGGCAGTAGGAAGGTTAAACTGCCCCCCCCCCCCTCAGAGTATTAAAAGGGTGGTCGAAACATTTAGAACATTTGGCACGTCTCAAGGCACATTAAGTTTAAGTGGGAAAGAGCAGAAAATAAATATATTTAAAAAAAAATAACTAAAGACGTATTTCTGCGAATTTAACATTTCCACTCCCGAGGACATTATAGTGGGGGTCGAAAAATTTCAATATTTTTTGAATCCGTCATATGACATATAATAGGAAAGAACTATAACTACTCTTTCAAATTATGGAACTTTCTTTACGCACCGCAATTTGTCCCCAACATAGAGCAGTTTTCGAAATCTTTTGAAATTCTAGCTTTTCATCATTACACATCAGGTTTTTATGGGTACCTCTGATAAATATTATTTCTACTGTATGAAAAATTCAAAGAGTTGAAGGTTTATTACCGGGGAGAGAGGCGTGATAATTGGAATTCTGGGAAACAATTTTCGAAATTTGGCCTACAACTTTCATGTAATATGTTGTTGCAAAGCCCTGTGACCACTAATTCATGTTTTACATTTCCCATGCACTCCACCTAATATTCCCCTTTTTGGGAGTGTAGTTATAGTATTCCATCTCGAGATTTTCTAATACTGGGAGGATTATCGAACTGGTCACAATGACTGGGAAAAGAATAAAAAATGTCGATCCCATTTACAATCCATTTTATTCCTGTTTTTGCCACCAAGTATGGCTTTAATTCTTTGTTTGGGGGGAGAGGTGACATTTTGCTGATAACTGTCAAAAAATACTGTGTTTTTTATATTTAAACTTCCTTCTCTTTTTATACTTATTCACGATTTTTAAACTTTTCGCAATCAAAGAATATTGTCACATGATATTTTGACTGTTGTTACTTTCTATTACCCTTTCTTTCTCTTATCCGTTCTTGCATGCCAAAACAAATATTTCAATGATCCATTGTACGCCACCTTGATTGTAGATTCTGAAAAATAATCGACAACTGAATAGATTGTGCTTTTTATTATGAAAATTTTTTTTCCGAGTGGTACATTTTTGATTAGCCTATCACTAGCAATATGCTAGCGGTAGTTTTAGGTAGAAGCATAAAATTCAAGATAACAAATCTATTTAAATATTATTAACGATTTTATAAATTTTTCCCGTCGAAAAGGATTTTCAAGGGGTGCGAAAAATTAAGCCATTCCGCCATACTTCATCAACAGTTTTAGATAGAGATATTCATATGAGATTCCTAATCTACTAAAATAAACTTAATTATGTGTTTTATCTATTTAAAAATTCCCTCCTAATAGTCCAAGGGCCGACCGCACAAAGCCCTATGTTATCGAGCACAAGAAAAAATCCTTTATTTTATGTAAGAGTAGTAATTGAGAAATCTAAAGATTCATGTCTGCCGGAAGCAAAGTGGTGTATAATCCAAAAATTAAAACCACTAGTGATTGACTGACAAGATTAGCGTTGAGTTTTCCTGCACCCAGTTTTCCATGTTTTCATACCTTTGATTGTACGGCAAACACAATGCTAAACCTACGAGTTAATCACTCGTGGTATCAGTTTTTGGCATATGCACCACTTCTCTTCCGGCAGACATGGATCATTCGATTCCTCTATTACTACTCTTCCATAAAATAAAGGATTTTTTCTTTTGCTCGATGACAGCAGTTTAGGTTTTTGTGCGGTCGGCTCTTGGACTATAAATGGGTTTAATGGAACGGTCGCACGCCGTTTCGTTGAATTTCAGCAGCAGATTGAGGTAGAGTTGCAAAAAGTCGGTTTATTCCCGGGTTTATTTCCAATAGACCAGGTTTATTCCCGGGTTTATTCCCAAAAAACCGAATTATTCCAAACAATCCCGGGTTTTTTCCAGGTTTATTCCTAAAAACCCGGTTTATTCCCGGGTTTAAACCGGGGTTTTTCTAACCTTTGCAACGCTAGATTCAGGTAGAAGTGTGAAATTCAAGATAATGCACAATCTAAATAAATAGTTAAACATAGGTACTTGAGTCTTTTTAGAGCTTTCTTATGTATCATGTCATCAACATAGACTTTTAACAGGAAAATGCAATATTATACGACTAAGACAATAATTATGGACGTTTAATTAAAGTATTTTTTTATTGTTATTGGTTACAGATATATTTCGTTTGATTCAAGATTCCTTTAGGGAAACCAACCAGCGTAGCGGGCGAAGACTGTCAATAAAGAAGTTCTTCCTTAACGGGTTTAATGGAATGGTTGCACTTTTAGGATATTTCGCAGTATATGAGCAGAAGATTTAAGTAGAATTGTGAAATTCATGATAATACACACTCTAAATAAATAGTTAAACACAGGTACTTCTTCGCTTTTTAGAAGAACTATTTTTTCGGACATTTGAAATATTCGTTCTTATGAAGCATATATAAAAAATTCGGAATTATTTTTTTTAAAGAATGAATGAAACATAAAATACGTTTAAATTTTATTTAGGAATTCAAATGCTTTTTATAAATAGTTTACGCTTATTTTCTGGTCATACTTTGTACTAAGGTATTTGTACCCTATATGGACAGGGCTCTCAATATGGACACCCCTAATATTTTTAAAGGTAATAATTTTAATCGAGAGATGGCTCAACATTTTCGCGAAGAAAAGCAGTTGAAAAGATAATTAAGGCTGGAAAGTGTAAAAAAGCGCGCTGTTCGCCATTTAGGAAGAAACCAGTTGTTTCGAGATGTTCTGATCTTAATTACTCATAAGCTTAAATTCTTATTCGATATGGTAAAATTACATTAAATGTTGAAAAGTGGAGTATTTTAGAAAGATAATAATACATATTTTCGATTGTTATTGCATATTTTGCTTAAAAATATTTTCCTTATTCATTCGTTACTAGATTTAGTAAAACTACGCCCGGTTCCCAGTATGGACAGCTTATGTCCCCATCGACTACAACTGTAAGAAAGAAGAAAATTCAACGTTGCCAAGCAATAGATTGAAAGGGCATCAAAGTGGTAAAATCTTTGTTCAACAAATGCCATTTGAACAATCCCCCAAAACATTCCTCCAAAAAACCCTTGCAGAAAAATAAAAAGAACCCCCCCCTCCAGTAGGATAGCTGTTGTTGAAATCGTAAACACCAATGGTATGACTTCCTCAACAAAGGAGAGCTGGTACTGCTTCTTTTGCGGTATTGCTGCTTTTTCAAACATTCGGTCATGCATCACATGTGGCAGATATGTTCATGGGGATTATGTGGGACTTAGTGCCTGTTCCATGTAGGCAGACGATACCGTGCTACCTAAATTAAAATGTCAGTGTTGAGAAACTGAAGAGAAGTGAAGTGTTTTTTCTGTTTCTATTCTAAAGTTGTGTTTGAGATAAGTGCAGACGATAACGCAGCAGTGAGTTGCGAATGAGTGTCATTCCTTTAATAAAGTGTTTTTTAAAGAACCAGTGCATATGGAATAATTTGTGTAGTGTGTGCATAATAATTAACATGGACCGCCGAGCCGTAAGGTGAAAATAATTATTTATGAGAGTGAAAAATCATGGAATTTGAACGATGTGCTGATGTGATATTAAGAGTTCTATTATAGATCTGTCAACGTTCAACATGAGAATCTTCGAATAATATCGTGCAGTGACACAACAAAACAAGTGAAATATTGTGTTTAAGATGATCAATTTAAGAATTATAATGAGTCTTCCTCGGAATTTCACAGCGATTTGAGTGAGGTAAGAGCAATTTTTTAGTTTATTTTGATTTAATTATGTCTGTTATTGATAATCTAAATAAACACGAGCTTAAGCTTGTAGTTGAGGAATTGGGTTTAACTGCTCCTGAAAGTAGTAAAATTATTGATTTAAGAAATATTATAGAGAATAGTGAATATTACTCAAATGAGCAGTTATTAAAAGCATCGTTAATTCGGTTGTTGAGGAGTATAAATCACGAACGGAAACTGAGAAAACAAAATTAGAATTAAAAAAAATTAAATTAGCGCAATTAGAAAAAGGGTTAGAATTAGCAAATATTCGTAAAGAACCATCCCAAAATTCAGAATTTGAAAAAATTAAACTAGCTCAGTTAGAGAAAGAATTAGAAATAGCCAAATTGCGTAAAGAATCTCAGGAAAATTTGCCGTCCGTAACAGAAAAATCGGAAACGGAAATAGGGAACAATAACTTGGAAAGTTTTATTGAAAGTATTAAAATTTTAACTATTCCTTTACCAACGAGAGCTGAGTCATTTAATCTTTTTTCTCAATCTCTTGAGAAAGCGTTTGGAACTAAAAATGTACCTGACGAGTTTAAGGCCGAAATTCTGTTAAATATTCTCGGCGAAAAAGCGAGCAATTTAATGATCTATTTATCAGAGGAAGAGTTGATTAGTTATGATAAATTGAAAAATATAGTGTTAAGGGAATTTCAACCTACTGCACAAGAATGTTTAAACAATTTCAAGAGTGCACAAAAATTACCGTCGGAAAGTTACGTTTAATTTGCAGCTAGGCTGAGTTCAATTTTTCAGTATTACTGTAATTTGCGTGAGGTAAATGATTTTAAATCATTATGCGATCTGATTGTTTCAGATAAAATTTTCAGTTCTTAAGATCGCGAATTAATGAATCATATCGCAATTAACCCATTAACGCCCAGCGTCCTCGTTTGAGGACGCTTTAAAAAAAATTTATTCCCCGCCTTAAAATTAAAAATATTATTTTATTTACAAATTGGTCTTATAGATGGCAGCACTACACAATATCACACATGCGATTATTTTTAATTAAGTGAAAATACGCGGGAAAGATATGGTATAATTTCCCAGGTTTTTTTGTGATCACGTTATGTATTTTTGATACTACTGTATGGAACTGGATTAATGAGGTAAATTCTTTTAATTTAGTATAAATGTAACCTAGATAGTCCATATTATGCCATTAGCATGTTTTTTAATTTTTATTGTTGTTAATATATCCGCAATAAACAGGAAAAGTTATCCGTCATCAATTGAGGACGCTGGGCGTTTGGGTATACTTTTTTTTCATATTCAGATTTCTTTCTCAAAAGTTTTAATTTTTTTATTGCAGATAAGCTATAAAAGAAAATTGAAACACGAGTCGAAAAAAAGTTTTTAAAAGCTTGGAAGAGGCAACTGCTTATCTTTTTTCTGAAGAAATAGAAGTAGATATTATATTAATGCCTCCGGATGTGGATGATCTAACTGATGAAGAACAATTTGATGATGATAATTTGGATACACCGGTTGTATCAGATGTTGCAGGTACATTGGAAAATACTATAGAGCTATTCCATCTCAATTCAGGCAGACAGTACTGATATGCGTCAAGTCACCATCACAGATTTTTTTCAAAAAAATTCAGTAGTTAGAACTAAGTGATTTATAAAATTTCCTAAAAGGATTTTTCCCTAAAAATTTTTTTTCTCTGATTACAGCACTTTAAAGTTCATGATAAAATTGGCAGTTTTCAGAAAAACTGAAAAACGCATCATTTTGAAATGAACACAATACCAAACATATTCAACATATTCAGTCAATTTATTTTTTATAAACAGTTATTAAACTGAATTTTACTTTGGCATAGTTTTAAAAAATATAGTAACATTTTTACTTAATTAAAAAAATTAGATTTTAAGTATAAAAAATATAATTATTAGTGAATTTAAGATTTTTTTTCAGAATGAAAAAAAATATTTTAAAGCTAAACATTGATGGCAATCTAAAGACCTTTAATGGGAGTTTTACAGCAAATTTTATTTTAACTCTAAGGTGCTTACAACTTTTGTAATTCAATTTTAAATTTTGCAAAATTTTGTAAAATTACTACTTTTGAAATGCAATTTCTCAAAAACACCATTTTTTAAAAATCTGATAATATGCTCAATTCATACCTTATTAGTCTCTAATAAATACCTTACAAGCAAATCGTGTGTTTTTGCTTAGAAAATTTTATATGATTTTTTGAAAATAACATGTTGTGTGTATTTTTCAACTGACCACAAAGTCAAGCTCTTCCTTATTTAACCGAACTTGTAATGTAATTAATATTTCAAACTAAAAAATACATCACTAGTATATAATTATTACTGTTAAATTATAGCTAATCATTTGCTTAAATTTAAAATTGCGTAACATACAGCCAATAATAAAATTAGTATTGATCATATGTCATTTCATTCCATTCTCATGAATGTGTTAAATCCATCTACAATGTGTAAAAATTTTGTTATATAGTATGGATATAATATATTAATGTGCAAATACATACATAACAGAAGAATTAGGTAGTGGAGGTTTCTTAAATTAACTTCAACTCCTTATCGTTAAAGGTACGAAGTCGCTCAGATTGTCCTATTGTAACTGGTTTTTCTGTTTCTAGAAGCACATTTTCCAATGGTAATGCACATTCATATTTTTTCTTTCCAGATTCTTTTGGCCACTGGAATGCTTTAACTATGGAACATGTTGGGTACATGAATGATACTTTAATGTCATTTAGTTCTTGTGATTGATATACCATTGATTTGTCCTATCCACCAATTATTTTCATAAATAAATCCAATGAAATCACCGATTTGGAAACTATGTATTGAATATTGTCTTTTCATTTGGCTGAAGGTTTCAACTTTTGTCAATTCATTTTTACTTGCTCGTTCCATATAATTTCCATCATTTACAATCACCCTATAATGTTTATATCTAATACCAACAATAGATTTTGCATTAGCATATTCTTTCTCATTATTAGCTCTATAGGATTGAATAATATTTTTGTCTGGATGGACTAGAATGTTATTTTTTAGCAGAGAAGATAGTTCAGCAACAAATGAGACAGAATTTTGGATAGCTTTTATTGGCTCCTTTTGGAGATTAAATTTCGTTGCATAGTGCTTGCCTCAGTCCCCAATAGCATCACTTGCACTTTTAACATGGCCAGTACCTGAAAATATCCTCTACTTCAGTACAATTTTATTTTTGTGCAATTCATAAAACTGATACTTGTTTTTAAAATGTGCTCCAGCTCCATCTGATATATACACAGGTGATTCCAGTGTTTGTAATTGGTACAACTTAAATAATTCTTTTTTTACTTTTTCTATGTCACAAACAGCATGAGCTGTATCATGAGTTAATCATCAGAAACTATGATAAAACTCTTTATTTCTTCTCTAAAGTATGCTGTGCAGGTAACTAACGATATCTGAGTATTCTGCCAGTGGTAGCTTTGTACTTCATTTGGCAGTATTAGTGAGTAATTTTCAGCAAAGTCAAAATGCATCACAAGCGCAGATTTTTTTAAGGGGTTTGGCTTATTTAATTTTATGAATAGGAATTTTTGAAGATTAGCTTATATTTATCTGCCATAATAATGTGCATATTATTATTTTTTCATTAAAAAATATTACTATAAATACAGAGAAATAAGAAAAAGCTTGATCTTCTGGTTTTCTGAGAAAAAAAAACTAATTGGAAAAAACTAAACTTGAAAAAAAATCTAATTCAGTTGTAATGTATGTATTTGCATTTTAATATATTATATCCATACTATATAACAAAATATTTAACACACTGTAGATGAATTTAGCACATTTATGAGTATGGAATGAAATGACATATGATCAATACTAATTTTATTATTGACTGTATTTTACGCAATTTTAAATTTAAGCAAATGATTAGCTATAATTTAACAGTAATAATTATGTACTAGTGATGTATTTTTTAGTTTGAAATATTAATTACATTACAAGTTCGGTTAAATAAGGAAGAGCTTGCCTTTGTGGTCTGTTGAAAAATACACACAACATGTTATTTTCAAAAAATCATATAAAATTTTCTAAGCAAAAACACACGATTTGCTTGTAAGGTATTTATTAGAGACTAATAAGGTATGAATTGAGCATATTATCAGATTTTTAAAAAATGGTGTTTTTGAGAAATTGCATTTCAAAAGTAGTGATTTTACAAAATTTTGCATAATTTAAAATTGAATTACAAAAGTTGTAAGCACCTTAGAGTTAAACTAAAATTTGCTGTAAAACTCCCATTAAAGGTCTTTGGATTGCCATCAATGTTTAGCTTTAAAATATTTTTTTTCATTCTGAAAAAAAATCTTAAATTCACTAATAATTATATTTTTTGTACTTAAAATCTAATTTTTTTAATTAAGTAAAAATGTCACTATATTTTTTAAAACTATGCCAAAGTAAAATTCAGTTTAATAACTGTTTGTAAAAAATAAATTGACTGAATATGTTGAATATGTTTGGTATTGTGTTCATTTCAAAATGAAGTGTTTTTCAGTTTTTCTGAAAACTGCCAATTTTATCATGAACTTTAAAGTGCTGTAATCAGAGAAATAAATTTTTTAGGGAAAAATCCTTTTAGGAAATTTTATAAATCACTTAGTTCTAACTACTGAATTTTTTTGAAAAAAATCTGTGATGGTGATTTGACATGCCCTGCCTGAGCTGAGATGGATTTGCTCTATACCAGATGACAAGGAAAACTCGATTATTTTGGATGAAAAAAAGGAAAAAAAATCTCACAAGCGTAAAAGAGAAGTACCAGTTGTATGGACAAATGAAAACCCCGCTTACAAATTTGGGACTTTGGAGAATTCTTCAAAGAGAAATATGGATATACTAACTACGGAAACTAGTAATCTGAGTCCAGTTGAATTGTTTGAAGAATTTTTTACTGGAAGTGTCTATGATATGATCGTCGAAGAAACAAATCGATATGCTCATGAAGTGAAAAATAAATTGAACTATAATGTTACTAAAGACGAAATAAAAACATTTATTGGATTTTTGATATTTTCAGGATATCATACTTTACCAAGTGAACGGGATTATTGGGCAGAAGGAGAAGATTTAAGAGTTACAATAGTGAAGAATGCTATGACTAGAAATTTTTACTTAGAGCTCAAGAGATTATTACACTTCCAAGATAATAAATTACATGAATGCAACAAACATGATAAATCGTTCAAAATACGTCCCTTGATAGAAATGCTTTCCAAAAATTTTCAGAAATGGGGCATTTTCCATGAAAATTTGTCTATCGATGAAATGATCGTTCGATATTATGGTCATCATACACTAAAACAGTTTATAAAATCTAAACCTATTAGATTTGGATATAAACTCTGGGCTTTGTGCGGCAGCGATGGTTATTGTTATAACTTTACACTGTATTGTGGAAAAGAATCAAATTCTTCTGAATCCGACAAACTACCTTTAGGTACAAAAGTGGTGTTAAATTTATTATCTACTGTTCAAGATCCAAACAGCCATTGTGTTTATTTTGATAACTTCTTTACCAGCCATATGTTACTAAAAAAACTGAAAGAAATGCAATTCAGAGCTAGTGGAACAATACGAGAAAATCGTACTGAGAAATGTCCAATAATGGCTGACAAGAAAATGAGTAAAAAAGAGAGAGGGTTTTTCGATAGTAAATTTGATAAAACAAATGAAATTCTTGTTGTTAAGTGGAAGGACAATAAGTGTGTTTCTTTAGCCACTAATTTTGATACAATATTACCACTGACATCGGTACAAAGATGGAATGTAGAAAAAAAAGAAAAGGTGAAGGTGAATCAGCCTCATGCTATAAGTTCCTATACTTCATTCATGGGGGGCGTTGACCTGCATGACTGGCTACTTGAGAAACATTCTATAGCTATACGTGGAAAGAAATGGTATTTTTGCCTTGTCGCTAGGATGATAGACATGGCTGTAGTTAATGGCTATGCCATTTATAAGAAGATTCATGGGTCGAAATCGATGACAATCAAAGATTTTAGGAGATATATTGCAGTAACCTATTTAAAAAAAGGTGCTGATTCAAGAGCAATTCTCGGAAGGCCAATACAAAGGCAAATAACATCCAGATCCAGTGTGCTTCCGGACGTAAAATTTGACAAAATACAGCATGTTATTGGCAAAAGGGAGAAACAAAGACGTTGCCAATATGATAAATGTTCTTCAAAGCCAAGAACTTATTGTATGAAATGCAATGTAACACTATGTATGGAATGTTTTCCACTTTTTCACACTAAGAGTCAATCTTAAAAATGTAAAAAAAAGAGTTTTCTTGCATATCTAAGAATAAATTTTGATTTGAAACAATATTTTCTCCATTAGTTTGCTTATATATTAAAAAAATGTCTTTTTATAAAAAAAAAAAATCATTTTTTAAAATTTTAGATTTTTTTCATACAAACGCCCAGCGTCATCAAATGAGGACGGCTTGAAAAATAGGGTTGCAATTATTTTTTTTTCAAAATGCCTTCGAAATATCCTTAATTTATGCATTTTTACCCATATGTGTTAATTTCAAAGAAAATTTTCAAAAATTGATAATTTGGGCGTTAATGGGTTAAACAATCAGAGTCATATTTTAAACCACAGCAACTAGGAAGAGAATGCGCTATTTTTTTGTCGATTACAAATAAATCTAAAGGTGAATCAAATGTGTATTCGAGAAACACGATAAATGAAAATAAACGTATAGCGACAAATAAATTTCAAAATCGGCCTCAAAGGAGCGCTTCAAATATATTTTTTTCGGAAACAAAAAATGTCAAATGTGTCTTGTGTAAATCTAATGAGTATCACGGTTTACATTCTTGTCCGCAATTCAAAAAACTGTCCATTAAAGATAGAGTAGAAGTTGTGAAATTAAATAAAGCATGTTTCAAATGTTTAAATTATAATTGTTGCGCACAGAAATGTAAGTCTAAAAATTGTGCTAGATGTAAACTACCGCATTCTGAGCTAATACATTTTCCTAGAGAAGAAAAGGAATTAAATAATCAAAATAAAAATGTTGGTCATGTGTTTCAATCGGCTGCAGGAATAAAAAATTCACAACCCGAGGAAATCCTTTCCTACCCTCCGAGTCAGACTGTCGCCTCTAGTTTTGTGAAAAATAAAACAAAATCCGTTTTATTAAGTACGGCGCGTATCCTCATTAAAGATAAGTTCTCGGAATGGCAGGAAGTTAGATGCTTACTAGATGTCGGTTCACAAGCATGTTTGATTACTTCACAGTGTGCTAATCGATTGCAGCTTAGAATTAATAAAACGAATACTTTAATTTCATGTTTGGATGACACTTCTATGACAATAAAGGGCTGCGTAAATACAAAAATCGCGAATAGAGATAAAAGTTTTGAAAGAGAATTGACTATGCTAGTAGTAAGGAAAATTACAGATTTAATTCCGCAACAAGTGGTTAACATAAATGTTGAAGTACCAGATTTAACTATATTAGCAGATTATAGATTTAATTTCCCTGATAAAATTGATATGTTGTTGGGGGCAGAAATATTTTATGAGTTATTAAGACCGGGACAAATATATTCTCAGAGTTTAAATTTACTTTTGCAAAATACCGTATTTGGGTATGTGGCTAGTGGATGCATAGAGCAGGAAAGTGATGTAAAAGTTCATTGTGGGCTAATTCGGGAGGAAGATTTAAACCAAACATTAAAAAAGTTTTGGGAAGTTGAAAACGTCGAAGTAGAATTATCAAAAAGTAAGGAATTTGAGATATGTGAGCAACATTTTGCGCGCACGCATAGGAGAAATGAGGAAGGGAGATACGTGGTGAAAATGGTTTAAAGGAAAATCCTTCGTATTTAGGCCAAACTAGGGAGCTTGCTCTTAAAAAACTCAAATCGCTGTGGACTCGCTTATCAAAAGATAAGAAATACTTCAAATTGTATAAAGATTTTTTAAATGAATATGAAATGTTGGGGCATATGAAACAGGTTAAAGAAGTGAAAGAACCTGACGTCGTGTATTATGCTCCACATCATGGCATTTTTAGACCAGAAAAGTCCACCACAAAACTGAGAGTTGTATTTAACTGTTCTGCCACAACAACAAATGGCACATCACTTAATTCATTGCAATATAATGACGGTGTTATTCAGAATGATTTATTCACGATAATGGTTAGTTTTCGAGAGCATACTTATGCACTGACTGCGGATATTCAAATGATGTATCGAATGATCAATATTGATCCTATTCAGCACGCATTGCAGAGAATTGATGGAACGATAATTTCGAAGAAGAGCCTAAAATTTTTTTAACTACAGACCGTTACATACGGTACGGTTAGTGCGGCTTATTTAGCAATGAAAACTCTCAACCAGCTATCGATTGATGAAGGAGATAATTATCCGTTGGCAGCATCGGTTCTTCGAGAAAATATTTACATGGATGATATTTTGTGCGGTGCACCTACGCTTGAAGAAGCCAAAGAATTGCAGCGGCAGCTCATAGCGATTATGCATAAAGCAGGTATGAGACTCCATAAATGGTGTACAAGTGATAAAATTCTTTCGTTGACATATGAAGAAGGGTACAAATTTGAAAATGAAATTGAAACTAAAACGTTAGGAGTTTCGTGGAACCCAAGAGATGATTGTTTCACTTTTCGAGTTAAGGTGGAACTGAGCAATTCCTACACAAAGCGAGAAGTATTGTCAACAATCGCGAGACTCTTTGATCCATTGGGACTTCTTGGTCCAGTTATATCTAAAGCCAAAATACTAATGCAAAAATTGTGGAGTATCAATATTGATTGGGATGACGAGCTTCCTGAATCAGAGTTTCATGAGTGGCATCAATTTCTTGTGTCATTTAAATGTGTAAATAATATAAAAATTTGTAGTCCTATTATAATTGAAAACCCAGAAATTATAGAAATAAACGGGTTTGCTGACGCCTCAGAACGTTGCTATGGGGCATCAGTTTATTGCAAATCCAGTTATTCCTTAGGAAATGTGATGGTGAATTTAATCGCTAGCAAGTCGCGAGTTACACCGATAAAGAGTGTAACTATTCCAAGATTGGAGTTATGTGCAGCAGTGTTGCTAACCAAACTGATAAACAGAGTATTATCATCCATGAAAGTAATAGTGACTAATGTTTTCCTTTGGTCAGATTCAATGATTGTGTTAGCATGGATTCAAAAAGAACCTATCGACCTTAAGCAATTTGTTCAAAATCGAGTGGCTAACATACAAGAAAACTCTATTGCTGAACAGTGGCATCATATTTGCTCAGAAGAAAATCCTGCTGACAAACTTTCCAGAGGTATGGATCCTGACAAACTTGCAAACTGTGAATTGTGGTGGAAGGGACCTTCATTTCTTGAGAACAGTGATTATCCTCAACGTACAATAACCATACCAGTTCAATAAAGGAGTGGAGTTCAATAAAGAGCTCAAATTTAATGTTAAATCCTCGAATGAATTTAATGTTATAAGTTGTAATATCACCGAGAATTGTTTTGTATATAACTTGATTAATCTTAGTAATAATTATTTAACGATTGTGCGTATTCTTAGTTATATTTTCAGATTTGTGATGAATACAAGAAACCCTCTTTATAAGTGTAATGGACCCTTGAGTACGTCAGAATTGCAGCTTGCAGAGAGACATTTAGTTAAATCAATACAAAATATTGAATTCAGTGAAGACATACATAGTCTTTACACTAAAGGATCGGTAAGTCCGAGTAGCAAGTTAAAAGGCCTCAACCCTTACTTAGATGAATTTGGAATTTTAAGGGTTGGTGGCAGGTTAAATAATAGTAATTTAAATTTTTCAAAAAAGCACCCGGCGATTTTACCAAAGAGTAATAAATTTACTCAAATTGTTATAAATTATTATCATAAGAAATATTTGCATGTTGGTGCGTCAACTTTACTGTCCTTAGTAAGAAATAAATTTTGGCCAATAAATGGTCGTGCAATGTGTCGAAAGGTGGTTCATCAGTGCATTCCATGTTTTAAAGCTAAACCAGTTATTGTAAATCAATTGATTGGCGATTTGCCCAGGGATAGAGTCCAATTAGACTATTGCTTTAATATTTCGGGTGTTGATCTGTGTGGGCCATTTATGATCAAAATTGGTTATGCACGTAGGACCATCTTACAAAAAATTTATGTCTGTATTTTTGTTTGTTTTGTATTTAAGGCTATACACATAGAAATGGTTTCAGATTTAACTTCCGAATCATTTATTGCGGCACTGAAAAGATTCATAGCACGCAGAGATAAATGTGCCAAATTGTATTCTGATAATGCAAAAAATTTTATTGGGGCAGATAAAACACTTAGGGTCTTTTATGAATTATTAAGAAAACCTGATGAGAAATTAGCAGCATATTTGTCTAGTGAAGGCATTGAGTGGAAATTTATTCCCCCCAGATCACCCAATTTCGGGGGTCTTTGGGAGGCCGCAATAAAATCCTTTGAATTTCATTTTAAGAGAATTGTGGGAGGTGCTAATCTCACTTATAAGGAATCTCTTACAGTAGTGATACAAATAGAGGGAATATTAAATTCGAGGTCTTTGAGTCCATTATCAGATGACGCAGATGATTTTGGAGTCCTAACTTCAGCTCATTTTCTTATAAACAGACCATTAAATGTCATTATTGAGCCTGATCTAACCAATATAAGAGAAAATCGCCTCAAAAAATGGCAAAGAATAACTAAAATTGTACAACTTTTTTGGCGCAAATGGCACCATAATTATTTAAGTGAATTACAACAGAGGGGTAAGTGGAGATTTGAAAAGGATAATGTAAAAATAGGAGATCTAATGTTGTTAGTAGAGGAAAATATATCAAGCAATAAGTGGCCTTTAGGCAGAATTATTGAAGTATATTACGGTAACGATAAGAAAATTCGCGTAGTTCAGGTAAAAACTCAGAATGGAATTTTTAAAAGATCGATTAGTAAAATTTGTATTTTACCTATGCCTGAAACCCATAGTACTTAAAAAAAAATGTATATATATATATGTGTGTGAGTGTTATATTGTTTTTCCTTTCAATTTTATATTTAAGTAACATATATAGTGACCTTTTGTATTTATTTGTGTAATTAGTGTACTTAGTAAAAAAAAGAGTTATTATTGAATGTGAAACATGTCAATGCGGGCCGGTATGTTCCATGTAGGCAGACGATACCGTGCTACCTAAATTAAAATGTCAGTGTTGAGAAACTGAAGAGAAGTGAAGTGTTTTTTCTGTTTTTATTCTAAATTTGTGTTTGAGATAAGTGCAGACGATAACGCAGCAGTGAGCTGCGAATGAGTGTCATTCCTTTAATAAAGTGTTTTTTAAAGAACCAGTGCATATGGAATAATTTGTGTAGTGTGTGCATAATAATTAACAGTGCCCATGGTGAAAAAGTTTATATTTGTCCATGCTGTGAGAACTGAGTAATAACAAATGTAAATTTGCAGACAGATGCTATAAAGATAAGTAAAACCAACAATATTATTTCATAATATTAGTAACTAAGGGGCTTTGTATGGTCTTCGAAGGGTAAAAACTGAGAATGATCCTCCCCTTTCGAAAATGCATGTTCTGAAGATATTTACTGTCCCCCTCCTCCTCCTAATACTTTAAGATACATTTTTTTATTCCCTCTCCTTTAAAATCCCTTGGAAAAGTGGCTCTTTCCATACACATTGTGTAGAAAGTCAACAAGGAAACACCTGTCCATAATAGGGACAGGTAGTTCCTTATAAGGATACTTGTAAACATTTTTTGTTTTTATCATATAAATTAAAATAGAATAATTACAAGGTCGCTAATTTTAATAATGATAGTCAATAGTCCAAGGATAGTGGACACACATTTTTGGAGTCCTCTGACTTGTACATGGGGGTGAAAAAAATACATTTTCCTTAAGGTGTCCATATAGGGTACAGGTACTATATTCATATCCATGATGGATAAGTAAGTATTCACGGTGGTCCACAACGTCTAGTTTTATATGCTATCAATTATCAACCAAATAGTAATCTAATTTATTTCTAACACATACCGTACATATACTCTAGGAATAAAGTGTGGAAAAACTTTGTAGCATCACATTTGGAGTAAAATAAACAAATAAAATTTCAATAATTAAAAATTAAAAGTATAAATATATTCAAAATATAATGTTTACCGAGAAATTTGGTCAGTTCTACTTTTTTCTCCTACAATTATGTACAGGAATAAAAATACACTAGATCTGAATGTTAGGTGCTGTACTATGCTCATAGCTCACAAATTTCTTTCAATACTGAGCATGCCACAGTAATCTTCAATGAAATAAATTAATTACATAAAAATCTGAATACATGCACGCGAGTAAGAGATTGAGCAGGCGGACAGACAAACTGAATTCATAAACACGTTTCAACTATTTGAAGTATAAAATGGTACAGCGTCTATACATAATTAATTCAAAAAACATAAATCTTAGTAGCAAATTAATAGTTAAAAGTTAAAAAAACACATAAAAATCATTGAGATGGATAACTGTCAGGTTAAAATTGTGTATCATGATCTGAGGGAACTAGCTTCATTGAGTGGGTATTTGGCCGTTTTAGTAAACCATGTTTCCAAGGAAATATAATTTTGCATACATTGCAACTTGATTTTATGCTCTTTGACATCTCAAAATCCGAATGATGATAATTTTTAGGCACAAATTTATATTTTTTTAATTTAAATTTCTTGATTTAAAGGCATTCTTGTGGTTTTTTAATCGTATCTCCAAGGAACAGCCAGTCTTTCAAACACATATTGCATCTCACTGTTTACATAGGAATCCATATATTATTCCTTTCCTTTCAAAACTGGCATTTTTTTCATATATGCTAGAATATGCTTAAGGCCCTACTTCAATAACGCTCCGAGATAGAACGGCCAATGTTATTTCAATGGAAGAAATTTATCGCTTTCATTCCTTTGCATTTTGCTCAAATTTAATAATTTTTGTTGTTTTGAAAACCTGTAGGTTTAAACTATGCACGTCATTTTGAAATTTTATTTCTTTTTTAATTTTAAGGCGATACAAGTGCGTTATTTTAGAGTCTTTAAAATTCACCTTTCTTATTATTACTAAAAATTCTTATTACTAAAAATCTGTTTGACATTTTAAAATTTGGTAAAACAGCATGCAGAGTTTAATTATTTAGCTTTCAGAAAATGTTTTTTATTTTGATTTAAAAAAAATGTAATCTACGCTATTTGTATAAAAAGTTGAAACACTTTGATTTAAAATTGTGGAAAATGGTGTTTATCCCCGTCTTCAAAAGGGAGACTCCTTAAAAGTAATTAGTGTGTAAGACGATATGGCCTTACTCTCCAGGGAGTCCAGTGTCGTATAGGTGAAATTTCTTGCCTCTGGCTATTAGTAAAATGCTGTTTGCTGCTTTTATGATAAAGAATAAAAACATCTTTTCCTGAGTGCATGATATTTCACGCAAGAAGTTCGATCAGAAATGAATTTCAGAAATGATGTAAATACATGTTGATTTCAAAAAGTTTGTTTAACTAGGCATGTAATCTCAAATGTACTTTAAAAGTATTATTGATTTTGAATAAAAACACATTTACCATTTTTACTATTTTTCTTCCATATATTTGAAGTTTAATTTCTAAAAAAGATTCTTTAATTGCGTACAACATCAAAATGAGATATTTGTTAATTCATAAAACATAATAGAATTAACTTTTTGTCATCCGCACTCGACAAAGGGAAAAGAAGAAAGGGCAGAAAGAAAATAACAATGGTTCTGACATTAAAAATGAATAGATATATTCACGAATAAATACATTTGTATTCAATTTTTCTATATCTTTTTTGTATCATTTTTTAGACAATTCTTAATGAATTAGTTTAAATGTTTCTTTTCATAAATATTTCATAAATATTTCTATTTTAATCAATAAAAGTTTGCAGTATACCCACTCCAAAATATAAGACAATTATTATACAATTCATTATTAAATTGGATAACACTAATTTAAAAGATAGAAATATATTTATTTTGACACTTCTATCGAAAATTATGACTAATTTACAATACTTTAGCAAATATATTCTGTTGCGGTAAAATTCACATCCGTAAATGATATATTCATGCTTTATTGTATATAAATTGTCTTTCCTTTCTTTTTCCCTTTCAGAAACATAAATGAATAATTTTTAAAGTTTTTATACTATTTTGACTAAATAATAAACATATATTCCAAAGCCTGTCATAGTCTAACTGATCTAAATTTCAGAATAACGGTTGTTTCAGTCACGCGAAAAGACAAACTCAATTATACTAAACCTACAGAAGATTTTTATAAAGATACCATATTTTCATTCCAATTTTTAATTATTTTTTTTTTCTGCATAGTATAGCTGACGATGGTTTATATAAAGGCCGCTTTTTGCTTTTTTCGATACTGATTGTAGATTTTAAATATGAGGATAATATCATTTTTGAAAACGGTTCCGAAAATAAAACCGTCCTGTAAAGAAAATTGAAAAAGTTGAAAAAGGCCTTTGAAGAGATCGCTTTGAGTTATTAAAGGGAAAAAAATATTTAAATGCAGATGAGATTTATTTATAAATTTCGACTGTTGGATTATCGTCAAAAGAATTACCATAAGCTAGTAAATTATTTCCCTTGGATGAAGTATTCCTTTTAAAGTACCCGTAAAATAAATCGAAAAAGCAGAAAAGGGCCTTTGTACAAATATATCTCAGCTACTCAATGCCAAAATAAATAAAAATAAAATGAAATAAATAACATTAATAAATTTCGACCGTTGGATTATCATAAGCTAGTGAATTGTTTCGCTTGACTGATGATTTTTTTAAATACCCGTAAAATAAATCGAAAAAGTAGAAAATGGCCTTTGTGCAAATCAATATCAGCTAGGCAATGTAAAAAAAATTATTTATTATAAAAAAAACTTAAAACTATTATATATTTATATTTTTATAAATTACTACCATTGGATTTCACTTGACTGAAGTAGCCTCTTTAAAACACCTGTAAACAAAATCAAAAAAGTATAAAACGGTCTTTGCACTGAAAGATCTCAGCTATCGAATAACAAAAAAAAACCATTTAAAAATATTAAAATGTAGAAGAGATATTTTTATAAATTTCTACCATTGGATTTCTCTTGACTGAAGTAGCTTTTTAAAAATTCCCCTAAACAAAGTCGAAAAAATACAAAACGGTCTTTGTACCGAAAGATCTCAATTATCCCATGACAAAAAAAAAATACTTAAAAATATTTAAATGTATAAGAGATATATTTATTTTTTTCTACCATTGGATTTCACTTGACTGACGTAGCCTCTTTAAAACACCTGTAAACAAAATCAAAAATGTACAAAACGGTCTTTGCACCGAAAGATCTCAGCTATCCACTGACAAAAAATCATTTAAAAATATTAAAATGTAGAAGAGATATTTTTATAAATTTATACCATTGAATTTCACTTGACTGAAATAGACTCTTTAAAACACCTGTAAACAAAATAAAAAAAAGTACAAAACGGTCTTTGCACCGAAAAATCTCAGCTATCCAATGACAAAAAAATTTATTATTATTATTTTTTTTTTTTGGATTCATTGGATTTCACTTGACTGAAGTAGCTTTTATTTAAAGTCCCCCAAACAAAGTAGAAAAAGCACAAAACGGTCTTTGTACCGAAAGATCTCAGCTATCCCATGACAAAAAAATAATTTTAAAATATTAAAATGTAGTAGAGATATTTTTATAAATTTCTACCATTGGATTTCAATTGACTGAAGTAGCTTTTTTAAAATTCCCCTAAACAAAGTAGAAAATGTACAAAACGGTCTTTATACCGAAAAATCTCAGCTATTCCATGACAAAAAATAATTTAAAAATATTAAAATGCAGAAGAGATATTTTTATAAATTTTCTACCATTGAATTTCACTTGACTGAATTAGCCTCTTACAAACACCTGTAAACAAAATCAAAAAAGCACAAAAAGGTCTTTGCACCGAAAGATCTCAGCTATCCAATGACAAAAGAAAACCATTTAAAAATATTAAAATGTAGAAGAGATATTTTTATAAATTTCTACCATTGGATTTCACTTGACTGAAGTAGCTTTTTTAAAATTCTCCTAAACAAAGTCGAAAAAGTCTTTCAGCAATTTATGCTAATAGATGGAAACATACTTAAATACTTTTGTTCAGCCCTGTAGTTTATCTAGTACCTTTATTACATGAAAGTATTTTTTTAAATTTACTTCATATGAAAATACTCTTTAAACTACTTAAATTACATTTCCAGAAATTACCATTCACAGGCGCCTCTATACACAGTTTTTTGCGTGATCCTATATATCATTTTATTATATTCTACAAACATTTCTTAGTAAACTGCATGCATTTCAACATAAAAATGCATCACTTATTTAAAAACCACAAGTAATTACGCTTATATTCAGTAACCTTTCCGAGTTCTTTTGTGCAACCCTGTATAT
The DNA here is from genome assembly GCA_964019185.1 of Maratus speculifer. Lineage (NCBI taxonomy): Eukaryota > Metazoa > Arthropoda > Arachnida > Araneae > Salticidae > Maratus > Maratus speculifer. The sequence goes on along the minus strand of OZ025292.1, from coordinate 160,924,183 downwards.
CTAAATTGTGAAACTATTAGCATTTATACACACCATAAAATGCTCATATACTTAGTAAAACTTAAAAGCGCATATCATAATTGGAAATGCATTTCATCCATCCAACAGCCAAAATCTATGATATACAGTACTTGAGATAGAATACACTGCTTGAAGTATTTTGTGTGTCCCTATAAATACTATGCACTTCGTATTAATCTTAAAATAACTCATCTTAAGTCTCAGCGATATATATCAATTTGATTGCACATGAAATCGTTTATCATAATTAAAATACTTCGCAAACAGTTTCCTTCTTTATTATTATGTAATAAATTCTTTTGTGTGGCCCAGTTAAAGAGTAATAACTATTCTTTTCACTGCATACTTTACAGAATACATATATATTTTAATGAAATTTGTTGATGCATATAAATTTCAATAGGGTGTATTTGATAGGGTGTAACATCTTTAAAATTCATTTGGAACGATTTTTACCCATAGGCCATAATGTAACGGAAAATTTTTGACTGACCGTGTAAATAAACTAATCATGGTAGACACTTCCTTTTCCATGGGGTTTGCGCAGGGACAAACGTCAATAACGTCCAAAAATTTCATGGCAATCCGAACATATTTACGAGAGTTAGAGCGCGGCCAATCTCCATACTGCCAGACAAACAGAAAGCATAAGCACTTTTCAACTTTGTTGAAAATGCTAAAAAGCAGAAAATGGCCTCTGTACAGATCGATGTTAGCTATCCAATGTAAAATAAATCATATAAAAATATTAAAATGCAACTAAGAATAGGTTTTTTTAAACAAACGTAAGTCAAAATCAGATAAAGATATCTCGGTAGCACTTTTTTTTAAAATGTTCTTTTTTTAGCATTTAATAGTTAAAATTGATTTGTAGAGAGGCTGTTTTTTATCTTTTCGATTTCAATTGCAGTTTTTTTTTGGGGGGGGGGAGGGGATTATTTTATTTTTGAAACTATTCCGAAAAATGAAAGTGTCCTCACTTAAAATATCTGTAAATAAAATCGAAAGAGCAAGAAATGTCCTTTATATTGTATTGTTTGACCTCACCTCAGCTATTAATGCAATATATAAATAAATAAATAAAATAAAAATTAAATAAATGAAAAAATACTAAAAATAAAACATTAAAATGGCGACAAGATATGTTTATAAATTTCAATTGTAAGACTAACACTTGCAAGTGGGTTGTTTCGCTTGACTGAATAAGCCAATACCTGTAAACAAAAAAAAAATCTAAAATGTAGTAAACAGCCTTCGTGCAGATGTATCTCAACTATCGTATGCAAAATAAATAAATAACATTGAAATGCAATCGAGAAGAGGCTACTTCGATGAAGCGAAAAGCCTATTCGCTAATGCTAATAATATGGGGGAAATTTATAAAGATATCTCGGTTGCATTTCAATATTTTTAATTGATTTTTTGCTTATGATAGCTGAGATAGATCGGTACAAATGCCATTTTGTACTGCTTCAATTTTGATTGATGATTTTTTTTGGGGGGGGAGGGGGGCGATGCTTTCACTTTCTAAACGGGTTCCGAAAAGGAAAGTGGCTCGACTAAAAATATTTATAAACAAAATCAAATAAGCAATAAATGACTTACAGATCGATCTCAGCTATTCAATGAAAACAATCATTTAAACATATTGAAATGTAACTGAGAAGTGACTGCTTCAGTCAAGCGAAAAAAACCCATATTTTAATGCTAATTTTATGGACGAAATGTATAAAGATATCGCAGTTGCATTTCAATATTTTTTTTCTGTATTGGATTGGAGACTTTCATTTTTCGAACCGGTTTAAAAAAGAAAGAATTCCCATAAAAATATTCTGCAATCAAAATCGAAAAAGTAAAAAACGGTCTTTGTACAGAACTTTATCGTCTTTAATAATCTATTTGATATCTATCAATATCTATGGCTATGTGTCTCAAGATATTTAGAAATAATAAAAAGTTCAAAAAATTTGTATTTTCTTTGCCATAGAAAACAGGGTTGCAGAGTCACAAAAAAAAGGCCGATTTTTATTCCAGAAATTTTAATGCATTCGACGCCAATTCTGACTCCAAACTGCTAATTAATATACAAGTGGTGCTTTTGTTTAAAATTATAAGGAACGCATGAAAAATAAGGCAGCATTTTTATCTTTTCGGTATTAATTCATTTCTTAAGACTTTGAAAGAATATATATGTATATACATATATATATATATATATTCCATTTTACTAATTTTTCACTTTCGCGCCCCACAAATCCAAAAAAATCAACTATCGAAAGCTTAAGAATAAAACAAAATAGAAATTTTACTATTTCGGATCCGCGTACTTGAAAAGGGGGATTGTTTACAATTTTGTTGTTAATTCGTGTCCTCTAGAGCAAAACAGTTTCGATGGAAAGAAAATAAGTAAATAAATAAATAAAAAAATGAAAATTTTAGTAGCCTGGAAATAATTTGGAATCAACCAGAGTTTTTCATTAAAAACAGCTTTCATCTACTGTATACGCCGGACAGTCTATTGGAAATCTTTAAGTTGGATAGTACGATATAATCCAATAATAATAATAATTTTTTGTGGATTTAAAATTACATATAAATGGTTTAATTTCACTTCAAACTGGCAAACAAAAAAGGCCGAAGTCAACATGTTTTAAAACGGCTCCGACTGTTTTGATCAAACATGAAGAACTTTGCCAATGACCATTTATTTCCCTTGGGCTATCAGGGCAGTAAAAGGTGCGACAGTTTATCTTCGTTTAGTATTTGCTAATGACTTTTTACCAGCAGGAGATCAAATCCCCTTTATTTTTCGCCTGGAGGGGAAAGGATGTCGTGAGGTGACAATTTTTCTTGTTAATTACAAGCTTGGGAAATATTGGTCTTTTAAAGTGTCAATCTTTGGGTTTGAGATACGCCTTCCGATGGCAACTCGCATAGCTTCGAGAGAGGATTTTGAGTTTCGAATTCAGTGATGTAGGCTCTTAACCCTTTCCGGCGCAAGCAAATTCTATTAGTAAAATGAAAAATTGTCGATAGACACCGGAATTTATAAAGGACTTATCTAGATATTACGAATTCCTTAATTTAAGCTCTCATTGTAAAAGCAAAATTATATTAAAATATTACTGGTGCCGTTTGCAAGTTTGGAATTAAAATTAGGTGTTGCCGGACCGGCAACACTGCGCAAGAAAGGGCTAAAATGAAGCTTATTTTAAAAACGATAAAAAACCATCACTTTGGTTTACCATTTTGAAATAAACTGCTTTCAAAAATACTTTTTTTTTTTTTTTTTTTTTTTTTTTTAAGATATAAAAGTCAAGCATGATTTTAAAAATTAAAAATCATGGTTGCCAACTACCACTACTATTTAAAGACGAATAATTATATCAGAAACAGAAATTTTAGTAGATAATTAACAATATGGAATGCAATACACAACATTATATATATAAAATCCCTCCGTGTATAACGATTCCGGGGTCAACCCATCCACGAGAAAAAACACTTAAAAACACTTGTTGTGACCAATGACAAATTCCTTTGTGAAAAGGTATCTCCGATTTTAAAGGCTATCATTTTTTTGTCCAGTACAAACGTTCCAGAGTCGTAATGGAGCGTTCTCATTTGTCAGATTTACAGTTTGAGCTGTAAATGACGTCCCTACATTTTACTGTGATTTGAAATATTTTCCCTATTTCAAACACAATACTCACAATATTAAAAATTTGACTCATTTGCTGCAGCATCACTCCACCGCTTTTATAGAAAACGATTACTTTCTTGTGTTATGGAACATTCTCATTGGTCATAAAAGAGACATTCTATAAACGCTGTGGAATGACGCTGCAGTAAATGGGCCAAATTTTTATCAGTACACTGTTAAAAATTTGACCCTTTTGCTGCATCATCACTCCCCAGCTTTTATAGAATACACTGTAAGTAACACACATAAAGTAACCGTTTTTTATAAAAGCGTTGGAGTGATGCTGCACTGCTTTTATATAAAGCGGTTACTTTTACTGTGATATGGAGCATTCTCGTTGGTCATAAAAGAGATATTCTATAAAAGCTGTGGAGTGACGCTGCGACAAATGGGTCAAATTTTTAACAGTGTAATACGGTAATCATTTTCTATAAAAGCTGTGTAATGACGATGCAGCAAAACAGTCAAAATTTTAATAGTGTTTAATTAAAACTTTTTATTTAAGAAAAGCGAAGGTACGTTTTAAATAAAATATTGTTAGAATTTTTATATTAGTGTTGCTTTATTTATTTATTTATTTATTTATTTATTTACAGACGTGAATGACTCCATTGTCACATAACGAATCACGATTGTTTACTCTTTATTGTTTACATTTGTTTTCGATCGCATAAAGTATTTTCTTTTAAGTATTAGCTAATGGTATAAAATATTTAATTCACAAATATTTTAAAATAACGTTATTAGTACATGTTTTGCATTATTAATGCATGTTAATTTACATGTTTGTTGTGAAATAATTACTGTAATTTTGTGAATGAAATTCATTAGTGGCATATTCTATGCCATTATTTTACCCATTCAATTAATAATTTGGCTACCCTTTCATATTCGTCTGGAAATGGCCAAAATGGGAAAAAATTTTATAAATTTTGGATATTTTTATTATTTTCTCTCAGTATTTGAAAATATTTTTTGGCTGTAGTTTCATATTGTATTCTTTTATAATTGATATTTTACCTTACTTTATTCTTTTAAAATTTATGGATTTACCATTTGTTCATTACAATCCCTCCCCATCCACCAGATAGTTTTGTTATAGTTTTAAATGCAAATTTCTATTAAATTTATTTATTTAATTTTTTTTTAGATTTTCCCTCATGTTCAATCTTTGTATTTTTCAAAATTATTTAAGCCTGAAGTGGCTATGACTGACCAAATTTGTCGTAATATTTTATCATCCTTTAAAAAATGGAAACACGTCATTTTGACGGGCTATCTTCTAGTTGAATATATTTGGCATACATTTTACTAAAACTTTTTTGTGGTTTCAAACATGTTTATGTGATTTAAATAGGCGTAGAAGTTGGCGGTTCTCAAAAATAATTGCAGTTAAATGGGAGGTTTCTTGAGAAGTTTTACTATCGTCAATATAACGTCAGCGTTAGTCATGGACATGTTTTGCTGCATAAAATAGGTACATATTTTAAACATCCAAACTATATTTTCTTTAAAATAAATTATCACATAAATTATTAAAATATTAACTTTGATTAGTTTAGTATTTTGGAGAATTACTCGAACAGCTGTAGGATCTTTGCTAAATCTGCGAAATATTTTTTCAAATATTTTACTACTTGTGATTAGGAAAAAATAAGCGTCTTCCATGAAAAAATAACAAATAATGTACTTATCAACGTTTACTTAAGTATGTCTTTCATTTTTTACTATATTATTTACATCGATTTCTCCAATGAATTAAATATAATTAATGAATTTTTCTACATTTTGTTAATTTTGTTTTTGTATTCATTGTTTTTGTTTAAAGAGATTAAAACATATTTTTCAGTAAAGAATAAATATTTGAAGGTTTCGTTTTTTTTAATAAAGCAGTTATATCAATTACCCGGGAATTAAATTTAGTTCCAGATGATTATATTTCAATTGCTAAGATTACAATTTCTTAAAATTTGATTACTGTTTATGCATGACTTCTTTTTGAATTTGAAATCTAATTTATTACAGTTTATAAATATATCAAGTGCTAAAATTCAGTTTCTTGAAATTCAGATTTTTTTAAATAAAATTGCTTTAATTTGAAATAAAACTGCTGTTTGTTACGTAATATAAAACCTTTTTTCGGTATAAAATTTGATAAAAATGTTAAATAATAATTTTTATGTGAAAAAGAGGCTGCTACATTAAAGTTTTTTTACCATAAAATGAATATTTCACAGAGCTAATTGTAATAAATTACTGCATTATTTTGGTTTTAACTATTACCTATTAATTTAACCATTAACTATTGGGTGGGCTCAAAAATATTTTGGTAAGATAGTACGATCAGTTTGTTTTCCTTTGAAAGGTAGATAATTGGTGTAAAATGAGAATTTTACGTCAAGCTCTCATGTTTTAATGAAGTTGCAACTTTACTAAATAATATCCTTATGCGCTTTTCCTTAGTAAAGACACTTCTTATAAAGACACTAATATTTCTTGCAATATCATGAACATGATTACATATTGAAATAGCAGGAAGTTGGTACATGGATTTAAGTCATTTGAGACTTATGGCTGTCAGTCGGAGTATTTAAACAGATGGTCTTTGGCAAAATAAATTTGGTTCTAGGAAAAAATTGAATTATGAAATAAATCAAATATATACAAAATAGAACAATAATAACTGGATATACTACGATTCAAAATTATTGGGTGGGCTCGAGCCTCATGGGCCCATATAAGTTGGCGCCACTGCATGTGTGGTAGTATGTTGAAAAATGATTAATTCAAAAAAATAAAGATAAAAAATTGACAAATTTTCATTAAATTAGTAAACATTTTTTCTATGTTTCTAAACAAACTTAAAAAAAAAATCAACGTCTTAGTTATATAAAATCACACAAATTTAAACTGTTTTCAAACCTTTTCACTTTTAATAAATAACACGCAAAAAAAATCAAAATTTAATAAAGCCTTAATTAGAAGGGTAAACAGCTTGTTTAGCTACTAAACTTAACTACAGTACTTCTTTGTAGTATAGGACTTTTAGAAGAAATATCTAGAAGCATTCTCAAGTCGAATACTTTTTAAAACGAGAATTAATGTGATAAATGCCCTTGTTTTGAAGAGAATTCTATCCCTATAAAAATGGATGAAAAACTCTTACAGAAAAACTATAATTAAATTTCTTTTTATGCTTTCTCTTGTAAATTACTTGGAAATGACCATTATCTGCTTTTATCTCTCTTTCTCCAACCTAGACCCACACTGATTACTGAAAAGACTTACCCATTCGTCGATTACATGTGAAAACTGTATTTTTTTACTAACTCGTGTACACGACGATCCGCCATTTTCATCACTCAAATTTTGTCTAAAATTCTTCGACTTACAACTAAGGTATACGGTATGTTATATAATAGTAAATAGTGCAACTATAAATATAATAATAAAGAGTGTATTCCCTATACTCGTTGTCGCTTTAAATAATTTTGGAAAGACAAAACCGCCGTCCGAGACAAACCTATATATTCAGGATGTAAGTTAGAGCGATTGCTAATTTCATCGTCCCATCACCCACTTATCGCTTTTCAATGTCTTTTTCTGTATTTTCTCTTTTAAATTTGTCCGATTTCAATTTCTCTCTTTTTTTCCCTTTTCTATGTAGAATCCAAGGCACACTGGTCGTAAGTAAATACGTTTGATGGGGTTAGTGGTCCCTTAGCAGCGACAGAGCTTTGCGCAAAAAGTCAGACTGTTCAGAACGTTGGTAGGGTCACTTCAAGATAAATAAATGATAGCTAAGCCACTCACCGTAGCGGTTAGATATGGTTAGTAAAGTGGGTTTTATGTACATTAAAGTAGCTATGGGCTACTAATTAAAAACTTTTATAGTGCGGCTTGGAGAGAACTGCGGAGTTCATATTTCTATCCCGAAGACGGACAGCTATAGGGGGAAAAAAGGTGATTTACAAATTTATAGAGTATAAACGATTTAATACGAACAGACACTTTGTGAACATCTAATAAATAAATCTGTCCAAACGCGCATTTGTTTCTTACACTGTAACGTGCAAAACAATTTTAGGAAAAAAAACTTAGTTCTAATAATGTACCTTTAATTGAGATGTTCAAACACCTCATCGTCAACAGAAATGATGATTTGGATGGACATTTGTCCGAAAGAAAATCATTTCTCCTTTCGTTCAAGTTTTGAGGCATCATAATAAAAGTCCGTACAGTAGCACCAAAAGGTTTTTAATATAGGGGGTCATTCCCAGTTATGAGATACCGCATGTGAAGTAGTGAAGCAGTACTTAAGGTATATTGAAAGGTCCAGTTTGGAGATTAATACTATTTAATAAACATTCTTTGTTAGATGAAGAAATATATATATATAATTAACATATCTAAGATATTAACATTTATAAGCATAGTTATATGTGTAGGTTGTAGATAATTATATGCGATATTAAATCAAGCAGAACTTACGGCTGACTAGCCGATCTTATAAGATTACATTGTAACTCTCGACTTGAAGCTCTATTCTGTCCAAAAAAAACCTTGAACAACACCACACATTTATATCACATTTTGATTCTCAAAGCTTAAATCTTCTGGTCTGTTTACGTTGTTGTACGAGGTGCATTAGGGAAGTAGGTAACATTTCTTTCTAGATCAGCCTTAACTCTGTGGTTTGCTTTCCTTGAAAATGCACTAGAGTTTCTTGTTCACAGGTTTTCAACTTTTGTCATTTTTGCTGCTTTATACTGTGTTTACAGTTTGCTATGCACTTTAAAAATATTTAAAACAATTACTGATCCCACCGACTATGAGATCCGTGCTGATGTATGATTTTGGAACGCGAGAAATATGAAATCGGCCGATATTTATAATCAAGTTAAAGATGTCTACGATTAAAACGCGATGACTGGTAAAAAAGTGAGAAAAGTTTAATGAAGGTCGAGCAAATGTCCACGATGAAGCTCGAATTTGCCGGCTTTCTGTTATCAACAATGATCTCGAAAGGAAAGATGATAAAAAAAGGTATGAGAAAAGTTGTTTCTCGCCAGGGGCAAGCTAGTCGGCAATACGTTAAGGTCTAGACGAACAGCACTAGTTTTTATTACACTAAAAGAGCAATCAATCAATCATTGTTTTCGAACTGAACAAGGGTGAAACCTCGTTAAATGGTTTTTGTGGGACTGACCCTACCTATTTGACAAAGGAAGGGGAACTTTTATCGACTCCATCTTCGGTCGTAAACCTGTCAACTGATATTCCTCTCTTGAAGTTCAGATTCAGTACACTAGAAGTGCAATTTATACATCAAAGCGCCGAAACGAAAGATCAAAGATAGCGCAAGAAGTTAGTGCGAAAAACTGTGTGTGTGCCCGCAGTCTTAGGATCTGATGATGAGATAAAAAATTGTGTGGAGTATTGGCTCTCGTCATTGGCGGGAAGATCTATGAAGAAGATATAGAAAAGCTGAACACCCGCTATGACAAGTGTTTAAACATTGGCTAAAACTATGAATAAAAATATTTTAAGGTATGCTTCTTCATGTAAAAATAAAATTGGCTAGAAAAAAATATTTTACTATTTTTTAAATATTTTTTCTACATTTCTGAATATACTACGTAGTTAAGCTATGTAGGCCTTCGGATGCCTATATGGTAATGTTTTGAGATAGCCTGTCATGATCCTGCAAGCTAAACTCACATATATAGTGTGTCCATAAATTAACGACCCAACTTTAACTTTTTATACAGAAAAAATTATTGTTCCTAAAATTATGAAATTTTGTGATAGACATAATAAAGGAATAAGAATTTGTTTAAGCAATAACAATAATAATGGTAATAATGATAATTAAATAAACAAATAGTTCAAAATGTCAACATCAGAGGTCTTTTTAGTAAATTACATATTTAGTACTATGATAGTTTACAAAATTTATTTACGTCTGTCCATAATTATATTTTAAAGTCGTCTACAAACGAAATTAATGTTCAATATTTTCACAAATTTTTTAGATGATATAATAAAGGTATGGGAATTTGTCCGAACGGTAAAAAACAGCTGAGCGTTTTATAGTGAATTAAACATTTAGCTTTCACTTACTAAAGATTAACAAATTTAGCAATAACAGCCAAAAGTGCTCTGCATAACGGTAATCATTTCCAGGTACCATCTAATATCGTAAGGTAGCAAGTTGCACAGTTGACTTCAGAATGCTTTGGGAAATAAAAGGAACATGTCGTGAAATGCGGTCTTTAGAATCAGGCTAAGTCAGAAAAAAATTTTCCAAACTATAGTAATTTTAAATGGTAATTTATTAAAAATCGTCCTCTGTTGGCGAAATTTTAAACTATTTTATTATTATTACAATCTGCTTAAACAAATTCTTATTTCTTTGTTATGTCTTTCATGAAATTTCATAATTTTATAAACAATAATTTTGTCTGTAGGTAACTTTAAAGTAGAGTCGTTTAGTTATGAATAAACTGTATAAAATAAAGCATTTAAATAAGAATTTAAACACATTTTTAGAAAGTAATATAAAGTTTTTTTTTTTTTATCGGAATATATAAGCAAGTAGATTTTGTATATTTTATCAGAGAAATATAATACATTAAAAATAAGTTAATAGCGGAAATGCGGAAATGAATAATTTGAGAATAGATATTATACAGGGTGTCGATTCTCAACGGTGGCCAGTGGCTTATTTCTAAACCATTTCTAAGCCATTGCGAAAATGCTTTAAAAAAGGTGAAAAAATGATTTTAAGCGATTTAGGTAAAAAAAAAATAAATAATATGAAAATAAAATTTTTATACGGTCCCCTTGTCACAATTTGACGCTCTTTATAATACTTTAAGCACTTAATGTACGTTTCCTCAAAATTCAGTCCAATTTATCCGTTTTCAGCTACAGAAAAGTGTTTCAAGTCATGAAATTTAAAGTTTCATAAGTCGGTAAATTTTAATGTTAGACAAATGGGACCTTTTTTTTTCTTGCGTGTTAGATTACTGGGGAAAATTTACTAAATATCACTTATAGGACCGGCGGACCGTATAAAAAGTTAATTTTCGTAATTTTTTTATAATTTTTTTAACCTAAATTGCTTAAAAATCTATTCTTTACCTTTTTAAAAGTATTTTTGCAGTTGGAAGTATATGTCTATGACTGAAGGTTTAGAAATTAGCCATTGGCCACCGTTGAGAGGGGACACCCTGTATATATTCAATAAATTATTAGAAGTATAACTTATTTCATTGATAAGAGTTACTCAAAGTTAAAAAAAAAAACTTTAATATTTACGCAATTTACACTGGTTTCCAAAAATTAACGAAAAATCACAAAAATAGCGATAATTCAAAATATTGCATGTATATTTTAATGAAACAGCATGAAATAAAATAACATGAAAAGAAATTACCAGACAATTAAAGTGTTTCAAAAAATAGCATAATTATAAAATTAACAAAATCAATATGTCAGTTTGGTATAGGAAAAGTACCTTTAATATGCCGTATGATCACCCCTAGTAGCAATGCGGCACATACAGCGATGTGTCATAGTGTCAATTATGCGGTCGATGAGTTCACCGAGAAATAAGAGCCATTGCTCTTCCAAAGCAGTTGTAAGCGGGGCAAGGGTCAGAGGAGGGGGATTGAGGGTAGCAACACGTCTCCCTAATGCATCTCAAACATGATCGATGGGATTCAAGTCCGGTGATCGAGCTGGCCATTCCATGCGCTGAATTTTCTAGTGCTGAAGATAATCTTCCACAATGCGAGCCGTGTGCGGTCTAGCGTTGTCGTCCTGTAACAGGTAATCATTACATATTGCACCGGCATAAGGTCGCATATAAGTATCAAGGATGTCATCTCTATAGACGTGAGCATTCACGGTTCCATGTGGAAAGGGATGGAGGTCTGTGCGTCCACTCAAAGGGATACCACCACAAACACAGTCACAGCCTCCTCCGTATTAATGTCTTTCACGAATGTTTGATGGACGCTAGCGTGTTCCCTATTCTCTTCAAATAAAACAACGTCTATTATCGCTTTAGAAGCTAAACCGGGACTCATCCGTGAAGAGAACACGTCTCTATTGATCAACCGTCCAGTGGACATGTACCCCCATCAAACGTTCCCTCCGGGGACGTGAGCTGAGCGGCACACAAATTGCTGGCCACCTTGCGTAAAGTCTCTTTCGTGAAGCCGTTTACGCACAGTAGACATTGACACAAACCTTCCAGTGGGTGCAGCAAGGCAGGATCTAAGGTAAGATGGGGTTGCGGTTCTATTCCTTCGTACACGTAACCGCAAATACCGGTCATCGGCGCTAGTCGAAACTCTTGGCCGTACTCATCGACTGAACCTTCTTGAACCCGAACCAGTGGTTTGAAATTTTTGCCAAAGCCTATGAATTACCGAAGGGCTCACATTTAGCCATCTGGCCACTTCTGCCTGACTTTGTCCTGCCTCCAATCTTCCAATAGCTCTAAATCGCAGTTCTGCGGGCTAATGATCCGGGGTCATTCTAATGAATAGGCTATCGTAGATTTATAATATCACTATCATAGCGACAACTGCAGCCTTACTCTCTAACGGGCATTTTTATATTCCTCACGGATGACTAAATGCGATTGCAGTGCATTTAATTTGCATTTGGTATTCTTATTCAGCATCTTTTATTTAACAATATATGCAAATTTCATACGGACTGCATTCTTTTTGAACGAGTTATCACTATTTTTGTGATTTTTCCTTAAATTTTGAAAACAAGTGTATAATAAAATATAACTATTAATGTTTGTTTATTTTCGAAGAAATAATTTAATAACATGCAATCAATTTTTCGAAATTAAATATGAATATTAATTGTGTAAACAATTTTAAAAAGTTTTCCAGCTACATATGTAACTCAATTTTAATTAAAAACTATTATGATAATAATTACATTTCTAAAAATATGTTTAACTATTTTTTATTTTTAAAATTTTTCTTCGAATTTTGATTCGATGGATACTGTTCCAAATATAGAATATTTTTCATTTTATGAATTACAGTTTTTAATTCCATTTTTTTTTCAAGATTAAAGAAGGATTCGGCGAAAAAGAAGTATTTGACTCGTCATTTATAAAATTATAATTAATTTATTTTTGAATTAAATAAATTAAATTAAATTTATTTCGATAAATAAAAAAATACTCAGAAACGTAATAAGGTGTCCTAGGGTAATAACGCCACGTTAAGGTTCTACCAATTTTCACGGCTTAGTTTTAGGATGTATTTTTCAAACAAATGTAGGATTTGATATAGCAACTCATTGTCTATCTATGTAAAAAAATAATTTAAGAGATATGTATTCATAAAACGTAATGGCGTGATTTCTTGACCAATGCTATTTGGCGTTATTACCCACCTATATGGGTAATAACGCCAATGCAAACAAAACTATAAAATAAGATTGAACAATGGCATCTAGATTACTCAATTCTAAAAATACAAATTCTACAGCTCTAGAAATTTTGAAATTGTATTCTATATCTACTTTTTATCTCTATATTAGCAACAAAATTAACCTTTAATTGCTGTTAGAAATCTCACTGAACACTGTCCCCCTTCAAATTTTAGAGTTTAACTTGTCTTTCGTTTGGAGTCCTCTTACTATTGTTAGAAATATTTGAATAAATTAAATTTAACTAGAGATAATTCGGTACAAAATGTTTAGTGCAGGAAAAGTATTCTATGATTTTTAAACATTGATCGCGTTTTAACCTTTAACTAATGTTACCGGTCTCACAGACTACTGTTTTGCTTTTAATTTTTATAGTTTAATTTGTAACTTTCAGTTTAACTACAAATATTACTGAAATTTTGTATCATTTGGAACTTTAGTACTATCACCAGAGACTTTTAAATAGGTGAATATTAAGTATAATACTCTTGTAGAAAAAGTTTAGTACAAAAACACAACGAGTTATTCCTATGAGTTATTCCCACCTTTCACTGATCTTTCATTCTTGCGGTCTCAGAAACCGCTTCACATTAGCTACGTCACAATTTCTGTTACATCGGTTAAATGTTAAATTTGTAAAATTTTGGAAAACCGAACGCTGAGAAAGCGGACAGTTAAAATTTATAACTCAACTGAACAATCCAGTGGAAATTTAATAGAAACGCGGTTTTAAACATGTTCGAATTAGAATATCGAAAACATTTTGATATTATTTTATTTATAGGAGTTTAAAACTATGTTTTACATTAGTATATATAAAAAAGAAAGATTAGTTCTGAGTATTGGACCCGCCCCCACCCCTTAATCTTACCATTTCAACAGTGGTAATAATGCTGTCCCATATTAGTAAATAAACCCCCTTCGGGTGTAGTTAGGCCACTGTTGGGAATCAACCGGGATAACAACGCCAAGGATTGGCGTTATTAACCCGATATACTTATTGCACAGTACATTTTAAACTACGAATTATCTCGAGAAGATATCCAAAATCTTCTACAATATTTTGAAAGTACATGAAATACACTACAAATTTATGTAATAAACAATGTATCTCCGGATAAAAAATATAGTCTTCACATCACAAAACTTATCAAGCAAATTTTAGATCAAGAGTTAATTTTAGTTGCTTGTAAAATCAATAAGGCTTACAAATGGAAGAAATTAACATGTAATGTTTAGTAGTGTAGTTAATAGTAACTGTTTTTTGAGATTTATATGACTCAAAACCTTCTGCGCAGAGCACATGGGTGTCATTTACCGGATTATTTCATAATTATGCATAATATTAGCACTTGGCGTTATTACCCCGCCTCGCATTATTACACCAGAACACCTTAATATTTATTTACCATTTCCTTTTTTTTATAAAACATAATTTTATCTAAATTAATACGCATGCACCTGAAATATTTTTAATTTATGTTTTACACTTTTGTTTATCATTTAGCTTGTTTTAGCTATTTTTTCTATTAACTTCTTTATTTTGTATACATCAACCATACAGAGTGTTCCAGAAATAAGGGGATAAACTTTAAGGAGCGGTAGACGGCATTTCAAGGATTCAGATTTACATAGCAACACACTTTCCTCGCGCTGTAGTAACAACACAAAACAAATGAAAAAAAAAAAAAACACGAACAGGAAGAGAAAACAAGTTTATTATTCCCAGTGCTGTGAAAACACCGGAATAACACTGGAAGGTTTTGAGGAACTAGTTTTACGCATCCTTGCAGCTGCTGGGGAAGTTCTGGTGTTTTCTAGAGAACATTAGATCTTCCATTCATCGGAGATGCGCCTGCATGCATCAGGGCCCGAGTCGTTATTTCAAACACCTACTTTGATAACGATCGGTATTTTTTAATATTCTTTTTTCATACTTTTTTGCTGTACTAAGGATAATAAAAATATTTTCTCTTTTTATTCGTGTCCTGTCCTTCTTGCGTTTTGTATCATCACTACCATGCCAAGAAGGCTTTTCCGACCATGCGTTGCTGTACAAATCTGAGTCCTTTTAATGTCCCCTACCTCCCCTTAAAGTTTGTTCCAATATTTCTGGGACACAATGTATATTTTTATTAGATTTAATACATAACATTTATCTATTAATTTAAACATTTCTTGATAAATATAAACAAATTTTTCGCTTCTTTAGTTCTAAATATAGCGATTTGCAGATGTTACATCGTACATTTTATCTTCAAATAATCATCTTAAATGTAATTTAATATGTAAATCAAAATGTTTAACATTTTGAAGAAAGACAGAATATTTCCAATAAAATGTTATTTAGATAATACATTGGTGATTTTTATTGAGCAGAATTTCTAAAAATAACTGTTGTATTTATGCAATTTAGAATAATATACAACTTAAAAAAGTTTTTCTATGAACATAATTTATTAAAGTGCATATTTGTTTATCTAAGTAAGATGAACATATAAATAAATTCCAATTTCACATCCCATTACATTTTATTATTGTTTGAAAAACAACACACTACTAAATAGTTATTATTTTTTTTCTACATTCTATTTATATTAAAACAATGCTTCCGTAGAACTAATTTAATTTCCCTTGAACTAATATTTGAAAAGTTGTGTTGTATACATTTATATAGACCAACCTTTATTTGTAAAAAATAAAATTTGTGTCAGTAAATAAGAAATTAAATTCGAAATACTTTTTTCAAATGTCGCATCATTTCTTCAAACAACACATTTAATGATGCATAAAATGAATAAAGATAAATTTCGATTATTTAAAATATAATTATTTTAAAATGAATGACTAACTTTATATGAATTCTTTTTATATTAAGTAAAATTTACTAAATTAGAATGAATTATCATACACGGCTCAAAACAATTAAAGGATATTGCAGTTTTAGGTGGATTTTGTATCTGGGAAACTTTTTAGCTGATTGATGCATGGTCGACAGACATAGTAGGTTATTTGAGAATAAATTACACATGTTTGTCAGAAAAAATGCATTTTATTGCGCATTTTTGTACAAAAGGAAAAAAAAACACAATTTGTGCATATGAGAAAAAAGAATAAGAAAAGGTGTTTTCTTCAAAGAAAATCATTTTCAGTATGGGGTATGGTTTCCACGGGCGTCCAGCAACGTCGAACACCTTTGAGGCATGGACTCAATGAGGCTATTAATGACGAGTTGGGATATTCTGCTCCCCTCTTCCAGAAGAGCTCTTTCCAGTTCTTGGAGAGTTTGTGGGGGTTGTTGGCGGCCAGAAACTCGTCTTCCTAGCGCGTCCCAAACGTGATTTCTTCCGAGCGATTCCTTCCTCGAAAAGGAAATCCTCCACCAGGTTTACACGATGTGGCCTGCAGTTATCGTCCAGTAAAATGAAGTTATCTCCGATTGCTGCAGCGTAAGGGACTACAATAGGTCTGAGGATCTCATCCCTATATCGGCGACCAGTCAGAGCTCCATCTCGAATGATGTAGAGGTCAGTGCGCCCGTCAATGGAGATGCCACCATACACCAACTCTCCTCCAAAGCCAAATCTGACACTTTCGTGCACGAACGCAGGATTATTCCTACTGCCATGGTCCCTCCAGATGAAAATACGCCTATTATCCGGATGCACAGAAAAACGGGACTCGTCAGAAAACAGAATATTGCTCCATTCATTTCTCCTCCAGTTGACATGCTCGGTTGACCACTGCTCGGTTGTCCCTGCGGTCGCGACGATGCCTTGATGTTAATCTAACACATACCATCGGTCGGTGAGCATACAGACCTACAGCATGGTGCCGGTTTCGGATAGTCTGAGTTGAAATCGTGGTGCCTGTAGCCGAGCGAAGGTGTTGTTGGAGAAGAGTAGCGTTCATGTTTCGGTGTCTCCGAGCTGTTAACGCTAAATACCGATCTTCATTGGGCGTTGTTGCCCGTATACGACCTTGCCCTGGTCTTCGGCCTGCTCATCCACTCTCCAAAAAACGGTAAAACGGTTCCAGATCCTGGAAATGACACTTTATGACACTCCAATGGCTTACGCTACTTCGGCTTGAGTTTGGCCCACTTCTAACCTACCAACAATTCTCCAAGCTTCTGAATCTGTCAAATGACTTCGCTGAGACATCGTACTCATCGAAACAAAGCAATCACTGAATGCCGATCATCCTTGTCTTCATTCTCTTTGATCCAGTTGAAAGTCAAATTTCATTCGCTGCCGCTGAAGCGACGTTTTTGACGTCGAACTCAAAATTTGCATACTCCACAGTTTGAAAACCAGAAAAATTTTCATTTGTGATTCTCTTCTTCTATTTCGGCAAAAAAAAAATTTCGTTTATATCTTTATTTTATATAAAACTTCAAATATCCTTTAATTGTTTTGAGCAGTGTAGATAATAAAAATTAACTTATTATATAATCTAAATAAACTGTAAAGTAACATTGAATTAAGCCAAGAAACATCATATAATAGAAAAATAAATAACGAATGACATTCAAATTTAAGTATAACAATTTTATTTTAAAAATACGTACATTTTGGCTTTTTTTTTTCTTTTGAACAGTCCAGTTTTGCTAGTGGTTTTCATCTTTAAAACATAAATAATGTAAAAACATAATTTATAAGATAATAACTAAGCTCTGAAAATTTGTATTTATATTTTTTCCGTTTTCTGTGAAAAAAAAAATTACTCTTCCAACACAACTTTTTTATTTTCCCTAGTTTCTTTTTTCAAAATTTACCAGTTTTTTGTGTTTTGTTCCAAAATTCCTACAATAGCTGTCAGTTTTTTGGAAATTCTGTTTATGGGAACCGATTTCTGAATATTTTTCATACTAGGTAGTGTTCAGAATTGATCCTAAATCCGATTTCATTGGAGAAGATGACAATGTGACGCTGTCTTAGACTTATACTTCTTATTCCAGAAATACAATTTCAATATAGTGAAAGGTTGTATTGTTATTAATTTCTATTTTAATATCAATACCATTTACCACCTTATTAGATGGTCTTTACAATGAAATAAATGTAGGAAGCTTCCATGCTTTTAAAATAACATAATTAATTCTCCTAGAAAAGATTTTTCTAGATAAGAGTAAAAGAGGTAGCACTGGCAATGTCAAGTGTCAGTTTGGCTCGTCGAAAATATTCACTGTAAAAAAAAAAAAAAAAAAAAAAAAAAACATGTAGATTTTTACAAGCCATTTCTTTCAGCCAAGCTACAAGATTTATCCTGTAATTTCTATAGAAAAATTTTGTTAAATTGGTTCAGAATAAAGTTAACTGTATGGAACAAGATTTCTGCGCGTTACAGGCAAGTTAATCCTGATAAATTAAATGAGTGTTTCCTTGGATGAAACGAATCAATTTATCTAATAAAAAACTTAATCCTTTACAATTTGGAAGAGAGTTCCACTTAATTAGACAGATATTAATGATGCTACTTAACAAAAGTAACATGAATCCCGTTTAATTAATACTAGATCATGAATACAAGATTACATTCCTTTTCCTAAATGAAATTTCTTTTAGTATAATATATATATATATATATATATATATTGGAGGTTCGAGTACTGCTTTAAAGCTTTGTACATATTGTATCTATTTTCATTTTATAGTTGTATTATTCTAGATCCTTTTCTTTAGTAAATTATATTAGTCAAGATACTAGATTATTTAATTGTAATTTTTATCTTTTTATCTTTTTATTATATCTCTAATATCTCTTATATTATGGCAGTACTTAGTAAAAATCTCGATCCTGGCAAGATACACAATGCTTCTTTGCAGTGTAGTGCCCGGTACAGGAGCAATAATAGGGTTGCTCCTGGATCGTCATCCAGTTTCCGTATACATGCTCGCCCCACCAGTGGCCGAGAGGTTCGGACCTCTCAACTGGTAGACGGCAAGTGCTGGGTTCGAACCCGATCGCGGCTGTCGGCCTAACCGTTCGGAGTTTTCGTGGTTTTCTTCGAACCTTGCGTAAATACGGGTTAGATTCCCTTAGAAAGACCCCCACGAAGGGCACTCCCCCTGGTCCTATATCCCTAGCGTAGATAATCGGACGTCAAAAATCAACCAACCAACCATATACATGCTCCTCCCCCTCAATTATATTTTCAGAAATGTTCTGATATCCGATGTAAAACTTGTCCATCTGCTTCTCAGTCACAAATCGTATCAGATCCTTTTATTTCTATTTTTTGTAAGGCTTTTAATGTAATTTATAGTATAAAGTGTAACATTTGCAATTTGAAATATATTGGTGAAACTTCTGGTCTTCTTCATATACGCATGAATCAACATCGGTCAGATTCTGATAAAAATTTAGCAAAAAATATACAGTCTACCTCTGAAATACGGCATTTTCACAAACATAAATTTAAAAATACTACTATTGAAATAATACAAATTCAGAAAAATAAATCTGAGCGTCTATATTTAGAGTCTTCATACATGAAATATTATAATACAATTTATCCTTATGGTCTTAACAGTGAGGTTTTTAAAAGATCTGTTAAAATTTTTTTCATCTATAAATGATACAACAGATTATTCTCCCATTTATCATAGTTTAAATCATCTTATAAATCCTAAAACTACACGTAACAAAAGAGGAAAAGGTTCATCTTCTAGTATTACTCCTAAAAACATTATAATTCAACAAATTAATAATCTGCATCGTAATTATTTAAAAAATTACAATTGGTTTCTAATACGTAAATATATTTTTGGAATAAAAAAGAAACATATAGTACAATATTTAAATATTTTTCTCAGTAAAACTTACTCTAAACATTTTTCAGATTTTTTTATGATCTTATTATGACTCGTGTCAACCTTTACAATATAAATTTACTAAAAAAACCTAAAAATCTACAAACTAATTCTCAAATGGTAATTACTTTTTCTAATCCAATATTTAATAAAATCAATATTAATTCCATATTAAATGATAAAAAATTGTCAATTTCCTATTAATAATATTCATATATCTAAAACCTTTAAGTATCCCATATCTATCGGTCGAACGATTTTTAACTATAATTCTTTCTCTAAATCTTCTTTTGATGATAGTACATTACCCTGTAAATGCAATGACCTCTCTCTACAAAAATATATAAATATGGATCATGGACATATTATTACTAGTAATCTTAATCTAGTAGATGATTTACAACTTAGAAGAATTGTGGGTTATGGGACCAAGTACAGAATTCCATCCAAATTAAACATTAAAGTTATCATAAAACAATTTACCTATGATATAGATATATTTATTTATAAAATTGCAATTTATTATTATAAACCCATTGAATATTTCAATCAATGGAAATTATTAGTTATAGATAAATTAACCTGGTCCTTAAAATATAATATTTCACACCTAAAATATGTAAATACACAGCATCTGATTAAGCAAATCAATAAATTTCAACAAAACTTTGTAATAACTTATGTTGATAAATCTCCAAATAATTATGCAATTATTTGTAAATCTTACTATCATCAACGGTTTGCATCTAGTATATCTAATAATAACACATTCCAAAAAATTAATGATAACTTACTTGCCAATAATCGTAAAATTAAAGGATTCTATAAATTATTAGACATTAACCCTACAAACTTTAAATATCCTTATCTAGTCCTTATACCCAAATTTCATAAGCATCCTGTTAAATTCAGAACTGTTACAATTAGTTGCAATACTTATAATAATGTTGCTAACAAACTTCTATTAGTAATTCTTAATCAAATATATAAAATTACAAAAAAAAAAATGATAATACACATTGCATAAAAAATAGTTATGAACTAGTCCATATTATGAAAAATCTTAAATGTATAAAAAATATCACTACTTATGATTTTAAAGATTTATATAATAATATCGATTTATCGGATTTACATAATATCATCAATGAGCTTTTTAAAAAATATCAACACGAGTTGGATATATCACATAATATCGATTCTGATTATTTTCATACGTTAACCAATTTCATTATCGATAATAATTTTATCATGCATGATAACAATATATATATATTCAAAATGTTGGTACACCACAAGGTGGTAGTACATCTAGTGCATTATCTGACTTATACTTCTATTACTATGAACGTCATTATTTAAATAATAAAATACATTTATATCGATATATAGATGATGTAATATTAATTGATACTGATAACACCTGTATATCTCAATTCCCTGTTTATTATCCTTCTAATCTAGAACTTTCAAAAAACCTACTTTTTAATAATACAATCAATTTCTTAGATATTAAAATTATATTAAAAGAAAATAAATTTATAACTGATATTTATGACAAAAGGAAAGAATTTAATTTTAAAGTCAATACCTTTACTAATTTTAAATCTTGTCTTCATAATTCTGTCTATCGTAATGTAATACTTAACCATTTATGTAGAATAAAATGTCTATGTTCTTCCCATTTAATTAATACTAATATTAAAAAGCTTTTTTATGATGCTATAAATAATGGTTAGCCTAAAAAATTCATATATTCTTTAATTTATAATTAGAGATTACATGATCTTATAATTAGCTATTACATGATCTTATAATTAATTCTTTGCGTAAAAATGTAAAAAAAATTATAAAACATAAAAATAATAATAAAAAATTAAAAATGCTATAAAAGTAATAAAAAATATATAAATAGGTCGGTTGGGAGGGTAGATGTTAGAGTACGGAGGAGGGTGGTGTTGTCTGGATAAACACGCAAAGGATAATTAAAAAAATGAGAGTGAGTTATTTATTTTTACATTATTTTAACATAATTTTTAAATAGATTAATTGACACCAATATATGGATATTTGTCTATTTATATCTATAGTTATATAGCTATATTTTAATTATCAAATTAATTTTAATGTTATTGATATAATTTTTGGTATTATTATTAATAATATTATTACTATTATTATTATTTATTCTTTTTAGATATTTATTTATTTATTTATTTTATTTTTTTATATATATATTTTTAATTTTAATTAATTAATTAATTAATTAATTTTTTTATTTAATTTTTTTAATTTTTATTATCCTATAATAAGATAATGAGTTTTTACCTTGTAAAGTCACAATAAATGCTACTGATTAAAGTAACAAAATGGTATTTTAAGTTATAAGTTAATATGAATGTAATATCTTAATTCTAATTTTAATTATTTTATTAATTTAATTTTATGTAAATATCGATCATTAATTATTTTCTCCGGTTCAATTATATTTCCATTCAGCTTTATCTTTTTTGTTTGTTATGGATAAATCATAGAAAGTTTTTATTTTCTTTTTCAAATCATTTATCTCGCCATTTATTTTCCATCATGCGCCATCATTTATTTGGCGCGCATGGTATTCTTAATTTAAAAAGAGCAACCCTGCTGATCTAGCTAAGATCCGTTGCTTGCATTACTAACAAACTGGTTTTTCTACGTGTTATTTTCAGCTTGTATAGTAAACTATTGCTTCCTGCATTTATAAATTATTAACAATTTATAGCGCTGTCCTCTACATGAATGGTGATAACCAGATAAGTTTCTTTTTTTTCTCAATATTTTGTTTTCTTACTTTTTATCCAAATTATATATGAATGTAATGTCTATCATTTCCATGTGCATAAATAGGGTTAGTATGTACTCATGTCACTGACACTATTTACTGCACGCTATTGTTTTAATATATATATTTTTTCATTTTTTCAACTATTTATTTCTATGTTCCTTGTTTAATAATTTGTTTTTAGTGTGCTGGTAGCCCCAAATACGTATTATTTTGCTATTTCATGGCTAATACGTGGATGAAACCGCACACTTCATTTGTAGTTCCAGAGCATTTGGGGCCTGATGATTCTGCTCTGTGGACTACAGATTACATTTGCTTTTATTTTATTTTATTTATTTATTTATTCAGATATACACGTTTCACTATTTTTTTTAAATATATATAATTCAATTCTATTCAAATTCTTCGTTTTGGTTTATTGTTTTATTGATAAAATCTATTGGTGAATCTTGTCTACTTTTAATGGTATTATATATATATATATATATATATATATATATAGGGGGAACTGGGGTACATTGATACAGTTTTTTTCTAAGATTTTTTTTGGTGTGAAGAAAGTAGAAAATTCAAGTTTTTTTTCCATGAGGTGACAGCAAAACTTGTGTAGTATGTTATAAAAATGTACAATCATTGTTTTATATAGTATTTTTGCATGTAATTTTTAAAAAATCAAAAAAAGTCATTTGTATCAATGTGCCCCATCCCCGGGGCAGATTGATACGTTTGAGAAAAATGACGACAAAATAATACCAATGCATTTTTTCATAGAAAATGAATTAGAAAACCATTTTATATTTATTTATAAAAATTCAAATCACCCACAATTTATTTTTAAGCAATATTAAAGCAATCAAAATTAAATATATTATGACCTGATGTTCTGGCTGTTTCTTGTCTGATTGTTGGCTGTGGTAACTTTGTCATATCTAGCACTTCAACCCCAGCATTATCTTCTTTCTTATGAAAGATGAAAAAATTACCAGTTTTTCTGTTTATAAATAGGTTCATAAACCGAAAATAAAGGATAATTATATTAAAAATTCTGTTTATAATATAAGTATCATTTTCTGTTCTGCAGTTTGTTTCTCTTACTTAACATTTCGAATGTCGAAAATACTTTTGTCTCTGGAGAATCGATATAAATTCGAGATTTGCCAGAATGGAGTCCTTTTCTTTTATTAGTTCTACTAGCACTAGATGCTGGGTAAGTTCCTACGTCTTCTGTTTTCAAAAATACTATAAAATGTTCTAATATAATGAAATTAGAGCTATTTCCCTTCAATAAAAACTAATATTAGAAATTTTTTGTGAAAAAAAGGTTGGATTAAGGAGTGTATGGTAAAAAAAAATAATAAAAGATAATGAAAATATGAACTATTAAAGGATTTAGGCTGTATCAATGTGCCCCGTCATAGACTGTATCAGTGTGCCCCATTCAGCGATTTTGAATAAAATGAGTCTCAAATCCAACACTTCACAATATATCTAACATTAAATAATGAAGAACTGATAAAGAGTAGCTGTACTTACCAGGGAGAGTATTCATTTTGGTTGAAAATACTGGAACAGTTATATAATAGCATTTCAATTGTACAACTCATATTTACTTTTGAACAACAAAAACAATAAATCACCCGTCCCATTTCATCAAACTACTGAATCATTCCAAGATTTTCTGTATGTAGTTGAATACACTAGCATCATCTTTTGGAGCTGTTGTGAAACTTCCTGTAATGACCCTGTGAGCGGTAGAGGGGGTGTATCAATGTGCCCCATGTATCAATGTACCCCAGTTCCCCCTATATATATATTACGAAATTATTTTTGATATTTTTACAATGTTTTGTGGTGTTTAACATTTGTTTGTTACTCAGACATGAAGTTTTTTTTATGTGTATCGTCCATTCAAGAGCGAAAACAATGTTTTACAATAATAAGTACCAAAAAGAATATTGCTATGACTTACATCTGACATTCAAATTATCGGGAAAATTTGTAAGATAAAACATAAATCGTTTACATAAACATTAATCTATATATGTATTTTCACTCCCACATACATATATATATGTATATAACTAACTTTAATGGCAATATTAATTTCTTATAAATTCTACACTTTTTTTGCCACGACTCGTTGTTTTTAGAATGATGATATTACAATTAAAAATTATTTTTAAAAAATGAAATATTAATTTTCTAAATTTAGATTTTATCTAAAATTGTATAAATGCAAATTTCAACTTACTACTGTCGTTGTACATTTTTTTAAATAAAACGAAGACTTTATTTCATTATTATTAATACATCATTGTATGAACTTTCTGTTGGATCACAAATCATAAATAATGCTTGCAAAATAATATTGTTTAGAATTTTCCTTTCTGTTTTGTATGAAAATATTTCTTTAATGATTAAACGAACCTTAAAATAACTTATTAGCTTTCCTGAATTGGAAATCGATTTTTCAGTGGTTTGATACAAGGTCCGTTAGAATTTTTAAAAACCTTTTAAATAAATACTGCTTCAGAAAAATTATTTAATGGTTGCGGATCGATAAATTTGTGGAAAGCCGATTACACCACAAACTTTTTTAAAGAAGCTCCTCTTTTTAGCATTTAAGGAAGCCTATTAAACTCCCAAATTTATTTACTGCATCTAAAATATAATTTTATTTTTCATGACTATTGAGAATTTTTTTCTTTTAAATTGAACATAATTACGTTTTTCTTTTAATATTTCATTCTTTTTTAATGTAACAGAAATAATTTGAAACACTCGTATTGCAGGTACTGGGGTGTGAAGTTTTTTCATCGACTGATGTAACATTTTCGCTCAACTTTGTGAATACTTTTATCAAACTGCCGCATATTATGGCTGCAGTCAGCTAGACAATTTAATGCTATGACTAGTAGGTTTCCATTATTCTTCAAATAATTAGTCTATGAATATGTCTTCATTAATGTAACATAAATAAATAATAGCCATATTTCTCCAAGATATGCAGCAGGAGTTTAAATTTTGAAACTTGTTTTTGGGTGATTCTCCAGTAAATGGCTAATTTCACTCATTGATTTTGTGAAAGATAAAAATTTATTTTAACCAATATTTTTTAATATTTAGTTACAGCATAGGCTATTGAGTAATATACAACATTCCGGGATAAATTTTAAGCAATATATATATTTTAAATAATTTTATAAATTTATTTGGTAATAAATGTCACTACTGCCCTCAAGATAGTTGTTAACTTTATAAATCAGGAGTTTAATAAAATTTATTTAAAAAGTATGTGTATTTCATTAAAGTGTATCTTTTTATAGTAAAAAATATAATGTTTAATATATCATCAGAGATAAATGTGAATATTTTTTAAGTTTTAAGAATAAGGGGTCAGGAGTGACATTTACATGGACAGAAGTGACATTTTAACAATTATAAATTATTTAACATCTGTTATTTTATTTTACTATTTTAAAATTTGAATAACCTTTTAGAAAAAAATAACCAACATTAAGATAATGAGTAAACAAGTGAATTTATTTGGACAAAAGTTTTAGCTACAAAAAAAGTGTTTAAGTACGAAAAGCACTACTAAAATTTAAATTTATATCATATAATTTGGCTATCGTAAAATATCTCGAGGTAACTGGACGAGGGGTAATATCAATGGAACAAAAAATTTCATTATTTGGTACATTCTGGATATCTGGTATAATTTGGCCAATAGAATTGGCTTCCATTACTTAAATAATGTTTATTTTAAGGATGTTTTTATCTCTTCTCTTTCTTTTTCTCTAAATTTCTCTCTAACTTCAGGATTTTGAGTCATTTTTTCAAGCTGTCTTCTTTTTTTCTATCTTTCTTTCCTGCGTTTTTTTGCTATCTTTCTTCCCTGCGGTTTTTTTTTTTTTTTTTTTTTTTTTTTTTTTTTTTTTTTAAGAATTTTAAAGATGGCTTTTTGACTTTCGTTGTGCTGATATATTTTAAACATTTCTTAGGAAAAAAAGATTAAATTATTTATTTTTATTGCATTTGAAAATAAAATATCAAAAACAAAATAAATATGAATTCAAAAAGCAGGCTAAAAATAATTTTAAAATCTTCTAAAAAATGTAAAATATCTTAGCTAAATTGTTAAAGAAATTTAAAAAGGGATTTTACTGGTGGTTTTTAACTTTTGCTTTACTCATGTGCTTCGAACATCCCTTAGGAAATAAGATTAAATTATTTATCCACACTTGATAATAATAATAATAAAAAATATAATTATAGAATTAAATAACAAGCACTACAAATAACTTAAAGTGTTCTAAAAAACTGCAATTTATCTCTTGGGAAAAAAATTAGAGTTTAGGACGTTTAAAAATTAGGATCTTTTAAGGTTTATTCAAAAATTGTTAAAGGAATTTAAACTTCGAATAGTTAAAAAGAACAAATTGTTGTTCTTTAGAAACAGAATACAAATATATGAAACCAAAAATAAAATAATTTATTAAAATAAAATTGACTACTGTCACTAATGTTCCTACAGTGACCCCTACAGTTCTGTCCCTCAAGTAAATAATTTTAAAGAGGATAGAAGTGACAGGGACATTAGTGACAAAATTAAGAAAATTGCTTCTTTGTACATAAGTTAGACTTAGTAATATTGCAATATGATGTTTGTACTGAGCAAAAGTATGTTATATCATGATAATTTAATAAATAAATAAAATCAATAACAAGGACAGTTTAAGTAGGGGACAGTAGTGACAAGTAATAAACATATTCTTACCTTTCTATCCATTTTATAGTTTGTAACTACTTTTGGAATCCTTAGAAATGTACCATGTGTTTTTCTGGGCAATCAAGATGGTTCTTTCTACTAAAATCACCAAATTTTATTTGGTCACCTGGTAGTCACTTCAGCGGTTTTTTACAAGAGGACAGTAGTGACATAAAATCTAGGGGACAGATTTTCTCTGACTCAGGATAAATATAAAACTATTTTTAATTTACAATAAAAATACTTCATTATGTATTTTCATTGTGTATATATTTTCTTTGTAAAATAAATTTTCATTTTAGGTATTAAAATAGTTAAAAATTGTTTGTTATTACACTTATAATTGTTTCAGAAGAACAGTACATGAGATGAGGGACAAGGGACAGAAGTGACAAATTGAATATTTAAAATACTATTACAGTAAAATGTACAGTTATTTTCTTGAAAATACTTTTTAAAATTGTAGAAATACATTACAAAATACTTTTTATGCTAAAGAAAAACTATATGAAGGACAAAAACAGCATGTAAACCTAAGGGGCAGAAATTACCCACTTATTGGAAAATGAACCATTTTCTTTTTTCTACAATAGACAATTTGGGTGAAAGAAATCGGATGGGTAATAAAAACCATCATTAAATTTATGATTTTGTTATTCTAACACTGTATATTTAAATTATTGCACGTTTGCCTATATACAAAGTACTGTCGATGGTTAAAATGAGTGGAATTCTGCACTTCCGATGTAGGTTCCTATACCAACCCCGCTAAAAATAATCTTAAGATTATCTGACGAAATCGCCAATTTCTTAAGAAATTTTACAGAAAATTGAAAACATTATGCAGATTTAGTTTTATTTTAAAAATATATACAGAATTTTTAAAGATATTTTAAGAAATATCTGCAGAATGAGCCAATCACCTACAGATGCTCTACAGATTTAGTGCAGATTTAGTGGGGAATGTACTTGAGCAGACACAAAAGAAGGAAAAAAGTGAAATACTGAAACCGCATCTACGTAATTTCAGTTCCCTCCATTTTCTATGTAGAGTTAGATGGATAATTGTATTTACTTATCAAAACACACAGACTCTAATATTGCTTTGTCGAGTCAGATTTGCATTGCATGAGTCAGATTTATGAATATTGTTTCACGACTTTAGATATACGAATTGCATTTCAGAAAATCCACAAACCTTCTGAACGAAATGAACTGATATATCCGATTGCTATGTTGTAAGATTCAATACATTAGTAGTATTATTTACATTAATATAATCCTAATGATATAATGGTATTTTAAAAAAACTGAATAATGTTTGGTAATCGCTCAAAGAGTATATATATTTTAAGTAATTAAGGATTTTTTTTCATGTTGAAATAATTATGTTATTTAAAAAGAATTAAAAGAAAACAATGTAATTTTTTTCTTTCGGTTTGCGGTCAGATAGCCATTAACAATTTTTGCACTGGTAATTGTCATTCGAATGTTAAATGTTTCAGAAATATTATTATTTAATGCACATTCAAACTGTATTATCCAGAAGACTTTTAGAATCATATCAAGAAGTATTTCATATGGAAATAGCTACATAATTTTCTCATTGTTCCAATTTAGCATTCGATCATTTTTTAGGGTTTACGTAATGTGTATTATTGTATTCACAATTAACATGGAATACACTTTTGTTCTGGCTTAATGTGCTCATTATTGTGTTGTAACAGAACGTGATAAAATTTTGGAAATATTGCTAAATGGCACAAAAGACAAATTAACATCATTATAAAATCTGCAATAGATTTTTTTATTGATTTTTATTTTACAACTAATATTTACATATTTTTGCCGGCTTTTTAATAATAAAAAATCCTAATTTTGGATTTTGTCTAGTTAAGCATCCTTATTTTTTCTCAAGGTGAACATGGCATTGTGATGTTTCAGTTAAACTATTTATTTATTCTTTTACAATTCCCACCAAAGTATCTAAACGTATCATTTTTTTATTAGTCTGTCATTGATGTTTTTCAATTATTTTTTAGTATTCATTAATTGTAGTTTAGACCAGAAAAACTATAATACAACTTTACCATCTTCCTTAAAGTAGATGTTCTTTTTTACAACACAAAGAACAAGAACTAAATAAAATATATAACCTGGTTGGAAGTCAGTATAATACACTCGACAATAAATGGCATAAATTAAAATTAAAATAGCAAATAAAGCCTTTGTGCAAAAATGTTTAAAGATAAAAAACCAACGATTATAAATGCACAAATAAAGTAAGAAAAGGTAGCAAACAGCCGTTTCGAATCTACTATGGAGATTCTTCATCAGTGCAAAACGCAGCGAGCTAGAAAAAGCAAAACTGAGCTAAGAGACAGAGAGACGCAGGCTTATATACCCGCCACGGAAACGATCCCGCCTAAAGGAAAGCAACCAATGAGAAGAGAGCAGCCTAACAACTGGCTGGACAAGTAGCGACATCTACCGGAGAATAAGCAAAACAAAAACTAAAAAGCGAGGGAAAAAAAAAAGGTTTAAATTAAATTAAAGATTTCCAAATGTTAGGAAAATTAGGCGTACTTGATAAGTCATTGACTAAGGAGTGAGAATTTTTAATGATGTGGTAAGCTTCCCAAAGATCAAGATCAAGAATGGAAGGACACTTTTGGATGATGGTAGCTGAAGAAAAGTTAAACTTATGTTGTAAAGACCAACAATGTTGAGCAGTGGAAGAGCGTTTAAGCTCTTGATTTTTGACATACCTTTTATGTTCCGTTAAACGAAATCTGAGAGCACGTTTAGTCTGACCAATATAAGAAAGGCCACATTGGCAAGAAATTTGATAAATACCCCAGTTATCTAAGCGATCAATGGGATGCTTAAGATTTGAAAAGGCAATTTTATTAACAGGAGAAAAAATAACATTGAAATCGAACCTTTTTAAAAATTTTAGCAACTTGCTGACTGATTTTGGGGAAAAAAGGCAAAACAACCAAAGTATTGGAATTTGAATTAAAGTTTTTTCTTTCAGATTGGGTGGATTTTGTTAATTTTCTATGAATTGAATCTATAATATTAGGGGAATAACCATGATCAACAGCAATAGCTTTAAGATAATTAAGTTCATCACTGAGTAACTGAGGAGTTAAACAAATATTGGAAGCTCGGAAAACAAAAGTTTTAAAAGCCGCAATTTTCTGGTTAGGAGGATGAGAAGAATATCTATGAGATGGAAGACTGACCGCAAAAGGTTTACGAAAGACAGTAGTCTGAAAATTATCATCATCGCGAATAACAAGGACATCAAGAAAAGAGAGGCAATTGTTCGCTTCAACTTCAAAAGTAAATTGAATATAAGAATCAATAGAATTCATAATAGAGAGAATATGATTTATATCTGTATTCACATCGATTAAAGCAAAAATATCATCTACGTAACGAACATAAAACTGAAATTTTAAGACTTCAAACAATTTTATTTCAAAATAGTGCATGTAAAAATCACATAAAATCGGACTAAGAGGGTTACCCATAGCCAAACCGTCAGTCATACGAAAGAAATTCCCGTTAAATACAAAAGTGTTTTGAGACAAGCAAACACGAGTGAGATGAATGAGCTCCTCAATTTCGAAAAAAGAAAAATGAAATTCACAGAGCCATTTCTTCAGGCAATCTAAAGTCCCTTAGACAGGAACATTAGTAAATAATGATGTAACATCAAAAGAAACCATCATTTGGCCTTGTGGCTTAAAACTACGAAGTTTCTTGACAAATTCAAAAGAATTTTTAACAGTGAAAGAATTACCGCTTGAAAGAGGAGAAAATATGGAAACAAGATATTTAGCAAGTTTATAAGAAGCCGTACCGATATTGGAGACAATGGGTCTAAAAGGAATGTCAGGTTTATGAACCTTAGGTAAAGCATAAAACCTGGCACAATGAGCAACTGAAGGAATAAGAGACCTCTTTAATTTAGCAGAAATAATGTGCGAAGACTTAATGGCAGATTTGATAGTATCAATTTCACGAGAGGAAGGGTCTTTGTGGATATCCACATAGGGACCATCATTAATTAATTTCTGGGATTTCTCCAAATATGTAGACTTGTCAAGAACAACAATCTGACCACCTTTGTTAGCCTTAGTTATGGTCAAATTCGGATCAGAACATAAACTTTTAAGACAATATTTAACTGAACTATTAAGATTTGGCTTATAAACATTAGAATTAAAATCGACAGTATTGGCAATGAGATGTCTCATAGACTCTTTTTGAGAAGGAGAAATAGCACTATGCTTAAAGGCACGTTCAATAGGAGCAATCAGACGAGGTAACGAAGGAGTGGCAGATACAGAGAAATTGTTGTTTAATTTGAGAGCATTAAGCTGATTATTATTTAAAGTGACACTAGAAAGATTGACGACAGCATTTTGATTAACAGTAGGTAAATTGTTGGAATTGTTAACGAAAGAATTATTACAAAGTGTACTAAATTTCTTTTTTAGAACAGAGCAATGAATCGAAGAAGCTTTGAGGACTCTATTCCATGAAATTCTGTCTATAGAATCAAAATCAGGTGACGAATTAGCAAGAGAGATATGTAAGTAATATAACTCATGCTCTATATGAGCAATTTTCTGACGAGTCTCTTGAATCAAAGCTCGTAAAAGAGCTAATTTAGAGCGAAATAAAACCTTATTTATCCTACTTGAATTAAATAAATTACACCGTATTGAAATGAACCTAGGAAACACTTTTTTGCGTCTACAGTCACGTAGAAAATGTAAGTGCTCTAAAAACCTATACTTTTTCATTCGTAAATTACAAAACCTATTGATTAGTGACATAGCAAAGAGAAGAAAAATAAAAACAACAAAAATGGAATCAAGGCCCGTTGACGCCAAATGCATTAAAATAGCAAATAAAGCCTTTGTGCAAAAATGTTTAAAGATAAAAAACCAACGATTATAAATGCACAAATAAAGTAAGAAAAGGTAGCAAACAGCAGTTTCGAATCTATTATGGAGATTCTTCATCAGTGCAAAACTCAGCGAGCTAGAAAAAGCAAAACTGAGCTAAGAGACAGAGAGACGCAGGCTTATATACCCGCCACGGAAACGATCCCGCCTAAAGGAAAGCAACCAATGAGAAGAGAGCAGCCTAACAACTGGCTGAACAAGTAGCGAGATCTACCGGAGAATAAGCAAAACAAAAACTAAAAAGCGAGGGAAAAAAAGGTTTAAATTAAATTAAAGATTTCCAAATGTTAGGAAAATTAGGCGTACTTGATAAGTCATTGACTAAGGAGTGAGAATTTTTAATGATGTGGTAAGCTTCCCAAAAATCAAGATCAAGAATGGAAGGACACTTTTGGATGATGGTAGCTGAAGAAAAGTTAAACTTATGTTGTAAAGACCAACAATGTTGAGCAATGGAAGAGCGTTTAAGCTCTTGATTTTTGACATACCTTTTATGTTCCGTTAAACGAAATCTGAGAGCACGTTTAGTCTGACCAATATAAGAAAGGCCACATTGGCAAGAAATTTGATAAATACCCCAGTTATCTAAGCGATCAATGGGATGCTTAAGATTTGAAAAGGCAATTTTATTAACAGGAGAAAAAATAACATTGAAATCGAACCTTTTTAAAAATTTTAGCAACTTGCTGACTGATTTTGGGGAAAAAAGGCAAAACAACCAAAGTATTGGAATTTGAATTACAGTTTTTTCTTTCAGATTGGGTGGATTTTGTTAATTTTCTATGAATTGAATCTATAATATTAGGGGAATGACCACGATCAACAGCAATAGCTTTAAGATAATTAAGTTCATCACTGAGTAACTGAGGAGTTGAACAAATATTGGAAGCTCGGAAAACAAAAGTTTTAAAAGCCGCAATTTTCTGGTTAGGAGGATGAGAAGAATATCTATGAGGTGGAAGACTGACCGCAAAAGGTTTACGAAAGACAGTAGTCTGAAAATTATCATCATCGCGAATAACAAGGACATCAAGAAAAGAGAGGCAATTGTTCGCTTCAACTTCAAAAGTAAATTGAATGTAAGAATCAATAGAATTCATAATAGAGAGAATATGATTTATATCTGTATTCACATCAATTAAAGCAAAAATATCATCTACGTAACGAACATAAAACTGAAATTTTAAGACTTCAAACAATTTTATTTCAAAATAGTGCATGTAATTATCACATAAAATCGGACTAAGAGGGTTACCCATAGCCAAACCGTCAGTCATACGAAAGAAATTCCCGTTAAATACAAAAGTGTTTTGAGACAAGCAAACACGAGTGAGATGAATGATCTCCTCAATTTCGAAAAAAGAAAAATGAAATTCACAGAGCCTTTTCTTCAGGCAATCTAAAGCCCCTTCGACAGGAACATTAGTAAATAATGATGTAACATCAAAAGAACTCACTCCTTAGTCAATGACTTATCAAGTACGCCTAATTTTCCTAACATTTCGAAATCTTTAATTTAATTTAAACCTTTTTCTTCCCTCGCTTTTTAGTTTTTGTTTTGCTTATTCTCCGGTAGATGTCGCTACTTGTCCAGCCAGTTGTTAGGCTGCTCTCTTCTCATTGGTTGCTTACCTTTAGGCGGGATCGTTTCCGTGGCGGGTATATAAGCCTGCGTCTCTCTGTCTCTTAGCTCAGTTTTGCTTTTTCTAGCTCGCTGAGTTTTGCACTGATGAAGAATCTCCATAGTAGATTCGAAACGGCTGTTTGCTACCTTTTCTTACTTTATTTGTGCATTTATAATCGTTGGTTTTTTATCTTTAAATATTTTTGCACAAAGGCTTTATTTGCTATTTTAATGTATTTGGCGTCAACGGGCCTTGATTCCATTTTTGTTGTTTTTATTTTTCTTCTCTTTGCTATGTCACTAATCAATAGGTTTTGTAATTTACAAATGAAAAAGTATAGGTTTTTAGAGCACTTACATTTTCTACTTGACTGTAGACGCAAAAAAGTGTTTCCTAGGTTCATTTCAATACGGTGTAATTTATTTAATTCAAGTAGGATAAATAAGGTTTTATTTCGCTCTAAATTAGCTCTTTTACGAGCTTTGATTCAAGAGACTCGTCAGAAAATTGCTCATATAGAGCATGAGTTATATTACTTACATATCTCTCTTGCTAATTCGTCACCTGATTTTGATTCTATAGACAGAATTTCATGGAATAGAGTCCCCAAAGCTTCTTCGATTCATTGCTCTGTTCTAAAAAAGAAATTTAGTACACTTTGTAAAATTCTTTCGTTAACAATTCCAACAATTTATCTACTGTTAATCAAAATGCTGTCGTCAATCTTTCTAGTGTCACTTTAAATAATAATCAGCTTAATGCTCTCAAATTAAACAACAATTTCTCTGTATCTGCCACTCCTTCGTTACCTCGTCTGATTGATCCTATTGAACGTGCCTTTAAGCATAGTGCTATTTCTCCTTCTCAAAAAGAGTCTATTAGACATCTCATTGCCAATACTGTCGATTTTAACCCTCTCACTGACAAGCCCGTCTATAGACGTTCCCTAAGCTCCAGGTTTCACTGCAATGCAAGCAATAATTAAAATGATATAACTCAGTTGATTTAATGGATTTTTAATACATTGTGCAATGATTAAAACACTCAAGGATAACATTCATATTCGTAAATAAGATTTTTCTATATTTTTGAAAAAATTATATTTTTTTAGCAATTAAAACAAAATGCTGAGAAAACAACATTACAATTTTGCCCTTTTGCAAGACTGTCAGAGGGTTAATTCTAATGTTTATAAGCCAAATCTTAATAGTTCAGTTAAATATTGTCTTAAAAGTTTATGTTCTGATCCGAATTTGACCATAACTAAGGCTGACAAAGGTGGTCAGATTGTTGTTCTTGACAAGTCTACATATTTGGAGAAATCCCAGAAATTAATTAATGATGGTCCCTATGTGGATATCCACAAAGACCCTTCCTCTCGTGAAATTGATACTATCAAATTTGCCATTAAGTCTTCGCACATTATTTCTGCTAAATTAAAGAGGTCTCTTATTCCTTCAGTTGCTGATTGTGCCAGGTTTTATGCTTTACCTAAGGTTCATAAACCTGACATTCCTTTTAGACCCATTGTCTCCAATATCGGTACGGCTTCTTATAAACTTGCTAAATATCTTGTTTCCATATTTTCTCCTCTTTCAAGCGGTAATTCTTTCACTGTTAAAAATTCTTTTGAATTTGTCAAGAAACTTCGTAGTTTTAAGCCACAAGGCCAAATGATGGTTTCTTTTGATGTTACATCATTATTTACTAATGTTCCTGTCTAAGGGGCTTTAGATTTCCTGAAGAAAAGGATCTGTGAATTTCATTTTTCTTTTTTCGAAATTGAGGAGCTCATTCATCTCACTCGTGTTTGCTTGTCTCAAAACACTTTTGTATTTAACGGGAATTTCTTTCGTATGACTGACGGTTTGGCTATGGGTAACCCTCTTAGTCCGATTTTATGTGATTTTTACATGCACTATTTTGAAATAAAATTGTTTGAAGTCTTAAAATTTCAGTTTTATGTTCGTTACGTAGATGATATTTTTGCTTTAATTGATGTGAATACAGATATAAATCATATTCTCTCTATTATGAATTCTATTGATTCTTACATTCAATTTACTTTTGAAGTTGAAGCGAACAACTGCCTCTCTTTTCTTGATGTCCTTGTTATTCGCGATGATGATAATTTTCAGACTACTGTCTTTCGTAAACCTTTTGCTGTCAGTCTTCCACCTCATAGATATTCTTCTCATCCTCCTAACCAGAAAATTGCGGCTTTTAAAACTTTTGTTTTCCGAGCTTCCAATATTTGTTCAACTCCTCAGTTACTCAGTGATGAACTTAATTATCTTAAAGCTATTGCTGTTGATCGTGGTTATTCCCCTAATATTATAGATTCAATTCATAGAAAATTAACAAAATCCGCCCAATCTGAAAGAAAAAACTTTAATTCAAATTCCAATACTTTGGTTGTTTTGCCTTTTTTCCCCAAAATCAGTCAGCAAGTTGCTAAAATTTTAAAAAGGTTCGATTTCAATGTTATTTTTTCTCCTGTTAATAAAATTGCCTTTTCAAATCTTAAGCATCCCATTGATCGCTTAGATAATTGGGGTATTTATCAAATTTCTTGCCAATGTGGCCTTTCTTATATTGGTCAGACTAAACGTGCTCTCAGATTTCGTTTAACGGAACATAAAAGGTATGTCAAAAATCAAGAGCTTAAACGCTCTTCCACTGCTCAACATTGTTGGTCTTTACAACATAAGTTTAACTTTTCTTCAGCTACCATCATCCAAAAGTTTCCTTCCATTCTTGATCTTGATTTTTGGGAAGCTTACCACATCATTAAAAATTCTCACTCCTTAGTCAATGACTTATCAAGTACGCCTAATTTTCCTAACATTTGGAAATCTTTAATTTAATTTAAACCTTTTTTTTTTCCTCGCTTTTTAGTTTTTGTTTTGCTTATTCTCCGGTAGATGTCGCTACTTGTCCAGCCAGTTGTTAGGCTGCTCTCTTCTCATTGGTTGCTTTCCTTTAGGCGGGATCGTTTCCGTGGCGGGTATATAAGCCTGCGTCTCTCTGTCTCTTACCTCAGTTTTGCTTTTTCTAGCTCGCTGAGTTTTGCACTGATGAAGAATCTCCATAGTAGATTCGAAATGGCTGTTTGCTACCTTTTCTTACTTTATTTGTGCATTTATAATTGTTGGTTTTTTATCTTTAAAATGGCATAAATCTTTCACACATGCTTTTACAGTTAATACTGAGACAATGCAAACGCTATTAACGATTTCCTATAATAGAATCAACAATTTTTGCCGTATATATTAAACGCATATAAATCTTCCTTTAAAAGAAATGTAATAACGTATTATTTTTATGTTTAGAACAAAAATAGAAATATGCATGAAGCATAGATTATGAGTCAATTTCAACACATTCCGAAAACTGCAGCAAAATTTTACAAAGTGAAAGCTAATGTTAATGTAGACACTGTTCAACTAGATGAGGAGGTCTACCTTATGGCTAAAGCTCTTTGAGCCTTACCCAGCAACGTACATTCGACATCTACCACGTTATATTGAGATGAAAATTTACAAAGTTTATACCAGGGATTATTTACACAATTTTGAAACGATTAATACATTTGAAAATGCATCTTCAGCAACTATCATCTTTAGTTTGATAAATATCAGAATTTGTATGTACCGCTCTGTATATGATCTGTATAAATCTGTATCACAACAAATTATAAAAAGTATTAGTTGAGTTACTGAACGCGAAGCACAGTTTAAAGTTCCCTTGGGTAATTTCCGTCTAATGAAATTCTTTTGTGTAGGATTGTATATGCTCTATATAATTTACAGACAATGAAAATTTGTACCAAGTAATATCAAAAAATTTAGTTTACAAATACTACCATTAAAAATACACTTCCAAAAGCTATTGTTCATTAACAGTGTGGAAATTATTGTTTCTTATCTGCGTGTTACTCTAAATGAACGATAAATGCCATGCATAACATGTTACATAGGAGAATTCGTTGTACAAATCAGTAGTGTACATAAATTTCAAAATAATTAAAGGATTCAAGCATCATTAAAATGCACTTCGACAGATTTCTCCCAAAATACCATAATATGAAAATCTCTATGCATTTCCCTGTAAACAACCTATAAACGCTGTACATTTCAATTTCAATACCAAACATACAATCATAAATTCCAATAACATATGTCATTTACTTGGGAATCTAAATATATTACTCAGCAGGCAAACCAATGTCATAAACACTTTTAATTCACTTTAGAATGTGTTAAAAAATAAAAAACAATATTTTATTTTCCACGTGCTTATTGCTATGCATAATAGTTCGCATAGCTATGCTTAGGAACCATAATGTGACAATCCCTGTGAATATCCCTGTAAACTATGTATAAGCACTACACATTTCAATTTCAGTACCGAACGTCATATGATAAATTTCAAGAACGCATGTCATTTACATGGCAATTCGAATATATTTAATGAGTAACTCTGTAGGCAAACTTGAACTCTTTTGGAAAATGTTAAAATATGTAAAACAATCTTTTAAATTTCCACGTGCTACATGCTATTTTTAACACATCGCACATCTATACTGGCTGGTTTTAGAGTACTTTTCTACTCACTATTTTATAGGCACTGAACATTATTGCGTGCATTTATCAGTCCCTCATGGTTGAATTATTAATATTATAAACCAAGAAGCTTTTCCGTATATTAAAACAGCCTTCTTAAAAATGCGAACGTTTTATAATATCTAAACTTAATTATTAACATTGTAAATGAGAAGCTAATGCATCCGTTTTAGTGCTCTTATTTTGATGCTAGAAAAATAATCTATGTAAAAGCCACTTATTTAGCTGTATTTTTTTAAGTATAATATACGTTATAGTATTAAGTATAATACTATGCTTTTTTAAGTATTTTTTGTATAATTAGCTTTTATCTCATTTTAATCTCATATGGAATAAAATAACATTTCTCAAGGAATGTTAAAAACATGTGACTATAAACAGGAATTTTTATTTTAGTTGTTTTTCAAATGAAAAAAAAAAACATTATTAGCGTGATACATTAGAAAATAAAATTACAAGAAGGTACGAAGGTACGTAATCTAGAGAAAATAACATCGAAAGGAACATTTTGTTAATTTTAATGAAGAAGTCCTTAAAATCGTACTTACGTCTGTACAATATTTGTTGTTGTTGTTGTTACAAATCAATTAATAACCAAAAAGACATCAAAGTCTAACTAAATGCCAATTATAAATTAAATTTGAAACAAGATGCGTTAAGTGTAAACAAATCAATTATTTTTTTTAATAATGCAAATACTCGAATTGTATAAATTTGAACCAAACATGGCTTGTTCTTGTTTAAAGTAAAATTAGATTCAAAACCTGTAATTATAATTCCGTCTGGTTCAATATGATTGATTAATTTTGCTTATAGACAGTATTATAGTTCTGTTATTTTGTTTGTATGTTTCTATAAATGAACGATAAGTGCCATGTTTTACATATTATACAGTGAGCATTCCGTAGCAGAAATCATTAATGCATATAAATTTGAAAATATTTAAAAGATTGAAACGTCATTAAAATGCACTTCGACCGAGTTTTTCCAACACGCCGTAATGTGACAATTGCCTTGAGTACCCCAGTAAACAATCTCTAAATTATGCACATTTCAATTTCATTTCAGAATATCACGTGATAAATGCATTTATCATCGCACACTCTGCTGGTCCACCCCTTGACATGAGGGAGCAGCCTGTACCCCGGAGGGCGGAGCTTCATTTGTACATATATATTTTTTAATTTTTTACTTTTTTCTGCTAATTATTACCGAATCCCCACCTGGCGGCGAGCACTCAGGATGGGGCAAAAAGAGTCTACATTGGAAATTCGATGTCTGGTGATTCTGCTCCACTTAAGATTTAAATAAATTAAATATATAAATTAAACAAATTTCAATAGACAGTGTATTTACTTGAATAGATTAATAGGCAAACCAAAATATTAAATACTTTTTAAATATTTTGTAGAGTATTGAAAAATGAAAAGCAATATTTTAACTTCCGCGTGCTAAGAGCTATGTTTAATACACTGTTCAAAACAATTAAAGGATATTTGAAGTTTTATATAAAATAAAGATATAAACGAAATTTTTTTTGCCGAAAATAGAAGAAGGGAATCACAAATGCAAATTTTTCTGGTTTTCAAACTGTGGAGTATGCAAATTTTGAGTTCGACGTCAAAAACGTCGCTTCAGCGGCAGCGAATGAAATTTGACTTTCAACTGGATAAAAGAGAATGAAGACAAGGATGATCGGCATTCAGTGGTTGCTTTGTTTCGATGAGTACGATGTCTCAGTGAAGTCATTTGACAGTTTCAGAAGCTTGGAGAATTGTTGGTAGGTTAGAAGGGAGTCAAATTCAAGTCGAAATAGCGCAAGCCATTGGAGTGTCACAAAGTGTCATTTCCAGGATCTGGAACCGTTTTTTGGAGAGTGGATGTGCAGGCCGAAGACCAGGGCAAGGTCGTAG
The DNA here is from genome assembly GCA_964019185.1 of Maratus speculifer. Classification (NCBI taxonomy): domain Eukaryota; kingdom Metazoa; phylum Arthropoda; class Arachnida; order Araneae; family Salticidae; genus Maratus; species Maratus speculifer. Next base: position 160,883,430 of record OZ025292.1, on the reverse strand, counting down.
ACGGGCAACAACACCCAATGAAGATCGGTATTTAGCGTTAACAGCTCGGAGACACCGAAACATGAACGCTACTCTTCTTCAACAACACCTTCGCTCGGCAACAGTCACCACGATTTCAACTCGGGCTGTCCGATATCGGCTCCATGCTGTAGGTCTGTATGCTCGCCGACCGATGGTATGTGTTAAATTAATATCAAGGCATCGTCGCGACCGCAGGGAGTGGGAACCGAGCATGTCAACTGGAGGAGAAATGAATGGAGCAATATTCTGTTTTCTGACGAGTCCCGTTTTTCTGTGCATCCAGATAATAAGCGTATTTTCATCTGGAGGGACCGTGGCAGTAGGAATAATCCTGCGTTCGTGCACGAAAGTGTCAGATTTGGCGGTGGAGGAGTGTTGGTGTATGGTAGCATCTCCATTGACGTGCGCACTGACCTCTACATCATTCGAGATGGAGCTCTGACTGGTCGCCGATATAGGGATGAGATCTATAAACGCTGGACACTTCAATTTCCATATCGAACATTTCAAGAAACATTTCAATAGCATCTGTCATTTATATGGTAATCCGAGTGCATTTATGAGAGTAATTTTCAGGGAAGCCGCAGGCATAAACACTTTTTAATTCTTTTGGAAAGTGCTAAAATATTTAAATCAATCTTTTAGCTTCACGTGCTACGTGCTATCTTTAACACTTTGCACATACATACTTGTTCATTTTAGAGCTCTTTTTTACTCACTCTTTTTCAAGCATTGGGCATTATCGCTTGCATTTATCAGCCCCTCACGGTTGAATAATTAATATTATAAACCGTTTCTTTAACATTTCTTTAACAGAATTTTTTTTAAGTATTCATCATTAAAATTTATCGCATTTTAATCTTATAAAGAATTAAATAATATTTTTAAAGAAATGTTAAAAATGTTTGTATATAAACTGGATTCTTTTATTTGGCTTTTTTTCAACTATGTAAAATATCAATTGCCTGATATGTTAAAAAAGAAAATTGCAAAAAGTTACGTAATCTGGAGTAAATAATGTCGAAGTGATTATTTTGGTAATTTTAATGAAGAAATCCTTAAATTTGTCTTTACGTTTCTATAATAACTTTTTTGTTGTTATTATTGTTGCAAGTAAATTAACAATCATAATTTCCATCATATGTCAATTAGGAATAAAATTTGGAACGAAATTCATTAAAAGAAACAAATGAAGTATTTTTTTAATAATGCAAATACAGGAGTTATATAAATTTGAATGAAACACGTTTTATTCTTGTTTAAAGTATAATTACTTTCAAAACCAGTACTTATAATTCGTTCTGAATCAGTATATGATTGATAAGTTTTAAAGAATCACTTAATGATAATCGTTTCTTAAAGCTTTCTAAGCAACTTCCTGTTTACACATGTCATTAAGCTGAGTGAGGAAGTTATTCTGTTTTTCCCATTGCGTTTAATTATCTGTGTATTTCTTTTTTTAAAATATTTCTTGTTTCAGAAAGAAACAAAAACAATTCCCTTTTCTAATATGCATTTTTCAGAGTCATAAGTTTTCGCTCCATGTGCTTACAATTAATATATATAGTACTTTATTAAGATCTTTCGTGGTTGCAGATAAATAGAAATTAGTTTTAAAGTAAGACGACTTTTAAAAGTCGAAAGAAATTCGAGTAGTTTAAATGAAAATTGCAAAGAATCGTTAAATAAGTAACTAAATTACAGAGAAATAGACGCAACATTCAATTTAAGATAAAGTTTCACATTTCATAGTTTTGTTATAATATATTTTATTTTCTATATATTAATGAAGAATAGGCGTGTGCTTAGCTGCCAGCATTTACTCTTTTTTATACTGATAAAATTTAATGGTAAAATTTAATTTTGTATAGCGACAAAATCCTCGATTGAATAATGCAAATAATTTTATTTAATTTTAATGGTATTAGAAAAGCGTAATAATTCTCATATATGCCTATGTTATAACACCGACCTGTTGTACCTTTTTTAGGGTCCCGTTCATATGACAAACCCTTATTCGTCTGAGTCCTCGGATGTGTGTCCGTCCCAAAGTTTGTAAAAAAAGCCATATAAGTCAGAGACTTCAAATTTTGTGCATTTACAGATGGAAACCTTGCATCACAAGGTAAATAATAAAAGTTATAGATGTATCATTTTTTATTTAAATCAGTTTTATCAATCTCGGCCCATTCATTTTTGTTCTATAAATTTTTAAAGATAACATTAATTTCAACATTTTTCGAGTGTACATCATAGTTGTAGATAAGGCATTTCACTAATAAACAGAAGGTTCTTAGATCGAGCCCTGATGCTACAACTTGAAATTTTCATACTAAGACGGAATTTGTTAAAAAAAAAAAATTCTTTTTTTTCCCCAATACAACGGTTTACATATATTTTTTCACTGACATTTATAATAATTTTTGGAATTAAATTTTCTTTCTTGTTTAAAACTATTTCCATTTATTATAGATTCAGCATTTTAAATTTCGTTTAAACATTTTTTTTCTTTCTTAGAAATTTAATTTTTTTTCTATCTTCGCTATTCTTTGTTTTAATTTCGGATTTATAAAAATGGAACTTTTGATTTTATTATAATTTGATTTGAACCCCTATAATTTGATTAAAATAAATAATTTTTTTACCAATTATTTTAACATTGAATTTATTGTGCTACCGTCTATGTAAGCGTTTAATAATTATAAATTAACTATTTGGATTTGTTAATTAAAGGATTAGCCCAATGGTCAGGGGGTTGAATTCGGAATTAGTTAAAGGAAAGATGGAAATTGTTTAAATATCTTTAGTTAGGTCTACTATGAATATGCTAAGTTTCCTCCTGCATACTATTGTAGCGTTAGAAAATACGCACAAATTTTAAATTTAAAAAAATATGTTTTCTGTCCCTCTCTCTTTTTAATACAAAAAAAAGAAAGAAAAAAGGAAAAAAACTCGAAATTTCTAACTTTTTCAAAAACATTTCAGTACAAATGATGTAGAGCTTAGAGACCAGAAGCTAGAAAAGAGCAGATTACATTAACAATATTTCAAAATAGCTAATTTTATCACAAATTGAAGATGAAAGTGTTAAAGCAAAATAAAATGAATACCCACATTATATTTTTTTCAACATTGGTGTCGTAATTTGAGACATTGTTAAGAAATTTTAAAATAAAAACGTATTTTTCAATTATAAATATGTATATATTTCCTAACGCTCACCTCGTACCAAGGGGAAAACATTGGCTGTTCATTTTGGACCTAAACAAAAGGGATTAAACAGTTTTCAGTTTACACCTAACTAACTCTGAGTTTAACCCTCAGACCACGGGGATAAAATGACAAAGTAAAATTGGGATCTAAATATTCAACAAAAGAGTTAAGTGTGGGTACTCATTTTATCTTTTAAAATTTATACTTAGAGTGTTTTTGAAATAATTAGTGATTTAGAGATAACGTAATAGTATTTAAAAAAATATGTGTTTTTCGGATAAAAATCTGTGCATATTTTGTAACACTCACTTACTTAAAGAGAGAAAATCTAGTATATACATTCTAGACCTTAACAAAATGGATTAAAATAATTTTCAGCATTCTTCTCATTAATTCTGAATTCAGCCTTTCTTCCGTCACCTACCACTAGGCTAGATCAGTTGTTTACAAAGATATATTGAACTAAGCCGTTTGGGCTATATGCGATCATACTTACCCACTTGTTTCTGAGCCGTTTTAGGTATTTTTCCCCTGAGTAATAAAAACCATATTAAACAATGCATAATCATGAAAATATAAACTTGAAACCGGATAAGTAATCTGTAGCATATAAAGTGTAGGGGATTATTTTGATAGCATTTAGAAGGTCCGAGGCACAAAAATCTTAAAATTTCCTGAAAATACAATATTGCAATAAAAAAACTTCTGATTTGTCAATTCTTAAAAGACGTCTAAACCATGTTTTTATCTTAATTAGAAGAGAAAATATTCATTTTTTCGTTACTTTTTTTGTTTAATTAACTTTCAAGCAACGGTTGTCATGAAATCATTTCTTGAGAATATGTGTTTTTCTTCATGATGGGTTCTTTCACAACTCTGATTTAAATATAACTCAAGAACCGTTAAAGATAAATATTTTACATTTGATTCATGTCTTTTTGATTATTTTACTTTAATTTTGATTCAGTAAATTTAAAAAAAAATATTTATAAAAATAAGATTTTTTTTCTTTGAATATTTTAAAATTTTTTTATTAATATTTTTGAAAGTACTGAATCAAAATTAAATGTTAGGTATTTCTGTTTATTAAATTGTAAAAAAAATTTAATTGAACGCATAATGATTTGAGCTATGATGAATTTTAATTACACTACCTCTATAAAAAGTATTTAATTTTATTAAAAAGGGAAGATTTATCGCATAATTTTATTTACAAATAATGCGGTTAATAAGCACAATAAATTTTTAAAAAAGTATCTTAATAAATAATAATTATTTTTATATATTATCCGGACTCGCTTAACAAAGATATCATACCAAAATATATGTAAATTTGTATAAATATTTTTGTAGTTGTTGTAACTCATTTAAAAACTACAAATGTTATTAAGTATTATAAATAACACATAAATTGAGATACATTAAGAAAAAGCCAAAAAAAAATCATTTTTTTTTATAATAATAAAAATACAGGAAGTCTTACAAACTCTAAAGAAGCGTGATTTGTTCATCTTTAAAGTATAATTACTTTCAAAGATACTAATTATAATTCCTTATGTTTTAGTATGATTGATTAATTTTAAAACATCACTTAATGATAATCGTTTCCGTAAACTTTCTACGCAACATCCTGTTTTACTATGCTATTAAGCTAAATAAAGAACCCATTTGAATTTTTTTTCCATTGCGTTTAATTTACTCCGGCTCCATTTTTTCCAAAATATTTCGTGTTTCAGAAAGTGAAATAACTCCCTTTTCTAATATACATTTTAAAGAGTCATAATTGATAGTTCTACTAGTAATATAGTAATACATTTTTAAGTATGTGCTTACGATCAAGATATAAAGAGCATTATTAGGATCTGTCGTGGCTCTATTTAAAAAGAAATTGATATGAATGAACGACGACTTTTAATTGTCGAAAAAAATTGGGTTGCTAAGTGACAATAGAAAATAATAATTAAATAAGTAAACAACGCTTATAAATGTATTCGAAAGTTAATATAAGTTGATGGTGTACATTGCATATTTTTGTTATATTTTAAATTATTGATATTAATGACGCTTGAATTTTTAACACAAGCCTGTTTTTTTTCCTACTGTTTTAGGCATTTCTAATACTATTTTAATATATATATACCTTTAATTTAGAAGTGCTTTACTCTTACCTCCCCTCATGAAAAGTTTTGCTACACATTGATGTTGGGAAGAATAGCTATTTTGTTTAATTTTTAATGCTTTCCAACATCGTTGAAAATCATTAAAATTAATTATCATTCCCTTAACTAGTATATCTCAACTAGTAAAATAGTTTTAAAATACTCTAAAACGATTGTAAGGAGATTCACGCTAAATGTTATCACGTTTTTTTTCAAAGCAATAGCCTTTTACTGTAATCAGTATACAACTGTAAAATCTTTAAACTAAATGATCATAATCATTAAAATTTTTATTATTTGTTGAATATATAGATGATACTTTTAAACGTATTTATTTAGTAAATTACGCAATCTTTTCATATGTATGTTTTAAAGTAAATGTAAACAAAAATGAAAAACATATTTCAAAATATTTTAAGACTTGAACATGCTTTTACAAATACTTTAAGATCAGAATTGGTTGTTAAGCGTACTATTTTAATGTTCGCCCAAAGAGTTCATCTGTTTCTAGATTTGATGGTATGTGTATTATGGTATTATTTATAATGGCCAGTATAGGCCCTAGTAATATCGCTGCTAAGGGTAGTGCTCTCTGCGGTGGTAACTAAGGGAATCACTTAGGGAACTTGTGTTATTAACTCGCATAAATATACTCGGAATGACATACAGATTTTGTTACTTAATCAGGTTTATTATAAAATTTTCACTATAAAAGTGGAGTGTGTAACTTTTATAGTTCTTTTACAGGAACACTCAAAGTTTCAATTGCATTATGTTATTTTGGTAAAAAGTGCTTCTAGAGAATTTTTTTAATTTCTTATTTAAGAGGGTTCAGGGGTTAAAAACTTTTAAAAAAATCGATTTTTTATGATCTAGTTTGATTATCCAATTAATTCTTAACTCAATGCAAAAAGCCGCATAAAAATATTTGCCTTTTTAACGGAGTTATAAGCATTTATGTATCAATACTTTCATAGCCGGACCCATATAATTTCAAATTTAAGTCGCGTTTTCTCAAAACTTGATTTTTGACGACTAACACCAAGATTAAATAAAAGCTATTTGACGGAATGGCTTATTTATTTATTTATTTATTTATTTATTTTGCATGCGTATAACATCATTATCTATAGAATGAATTAATATCGTTTAGATAGTTTAATATTTTGAGTATTTTTAATGAAAAAAAGTTGTATTTTTTAGGAATTTCTTCAATTTTCAAATTTGAGAGTTTTTTTTTATAATGTTGTTTTTGAGTTATAGTTATATCCTTAATTCCTTCTATAGACTAAAGTTTCCGGATCATTTTAAAGCAAAAATTAGGTTCTTGTGTCAATTTAACGTTAGGATAACACATAAATTTTTTTTCCGAAAATTGTGTTACATAAATTTTGCTATATTGTTTATTATATTACATTGAAGTACTTCATTTTATAATTTTATAAAACCACAAACATACTTTTAAAATATCAGAAAGTTTAAATTAATTACATTGAATACTTCTGTTTTTATATGGACTCGAAGCGAGAGCTCTGCTTACATGTTTTTCCGTATCGATCAACCCCTGAGCCCCCTTAAACATGTAAATTTTTTGTATAAATTAATAATACAAGTATTAATGATGGAAAATAATTAATGATCTATGCTAAAATATGCTGTATTTGCAAATGTTAAGCATATGAATAATTCCTATGATGTAAGGAAAATTGGTATTTCTTGTTTATTTTGTCGACCAAAAAACTTCCATCAAACTATAAGATTAAATTACAATAATGGATACTCGTAATCGTCACATTCACTTCACAATAATTGCGATACACGTGTTAATTACGTCATTAAATGTTTTTAAACCGAAGTTTTATTTCTATTATTATTAATGTTTTGCTATTTTATTTGTCCTTTTGTCATTTAAAAGGAAAATTATGTCAAATGTACAATTTGGCAAGTGCTTCGGCGATTTTTGTAATTTTATGAAATTGGTAAACGGGATACTCAAATAGTACACAAAAATCGCTGTTTCTGCATTTACTGATTAGCAACAAAAAGAATTTTTTAAATAAATCCTTCATACATTAAAGGATGAGTTCGCATTAAACCTAACTTGATATACACAAAAAAAAAAAATAATTCCATTGTCATTCAATTAAGTTTATGAAATATTTTGGTTTAAAAGTAGTCGAACTAATAAAATAAATCAGTTTTTATAATCAATTTCATGATTATAAATTTATATTATAGAAAAAACGAGGCTTATCTTCATGGAATAAAGAAAAACTTAAGTAGAGAAATTGTATTTTTATAATACAGTTTCCCATGGACAACGTAGAAACTTAACAGTAGAATATAAATAAATGCGTAATGAAATAAAAGTAAAATCTTAGAACGGAATTTTTTTTTTTTATTGTTTCTGTATTTTGTGTCTAAACTGTTTCCCCCCTAAAATCCGTTTTATTCCCAATCATTTCTGAGCAGCAAGAGCTACAGTTGCAAAAGTGGGATCTAAATATAGTAAAATTGCCATGCGGAGTGAAAAAAGCTATGTAGCTACTTGCTGCATAAATGTGGAGTTAGCATCCCTATCTCGAAAACGGAAAGAGATGGGAGGAAAAAGTTATTTACAGCAATTTTCCACAATCATCGATTTAGTGCGAAAAGATATCTTGTGAAAATTAATGCGAAGAATGGAACTGTTAAAAAACTGTTAAAAACGCGCCTTTGATTTTTCGTGATATTCAACATTGTGACTAACAAAACAATCTTAAAAAGAAAATAACAGTTAGATATAATAATTGTTAGGAATTGATAAATTAATATAACAGTTTATTCACAGAAAAATCTTTTGCAAATTTTGCTACTCGGATATTTATTTTATTTATAAGAAGTGACTCGTTGCTATGGCAGCGAAGCTTTTTTTTTCGTCTGCTTGACTTTTACATTTTTTTTTTATCTTTTGAGATGAGTTAAAAGTTTAGATAAAAAAGTTGGCATCAATTTTTGATGGAATGAAAAAGAATTTTTTAGAGAGAATGTTTATATTTTTGTTTGTCGTGCGTGTCTTGAGTTTTATTGAAGAAATATGTTATTTTTATGAAAAGGCACGCAGAAATGCATATAGGATCATCTTTCCAGTTTTTAGTATGATGATCAGAAATTATCAAGGTAAAAGCATTTATATTTTGTACATATTATACATTTTGTACATAGTATGTAAATAATTTGAATTCAATATTTCTTTATTCTATAATTCTAAGTATGTAATAAAATTTATTAAAAGAAAATTCAAGAATAATTAGAAGATTTTTGAACCGAAATAATGAAGTTTTGATTGTTTACAAAACAACTGGCGCCCCGAGCACGGACATTTGAATAATAATGTTGAGATATTGAATTGTTTTTATAGCATATAGTGTTTTCGTAAGCTGTGCATCACTACTTATTTTTTCTAAGATGAATAAGTTAAAGAAAAAGCGTACACCGCTACGTGCGTCATTTACCAGAACTTTAAATGTTTTGAATGAAGAAATTAACAGCGAGTCATTAGATAAGGGTAAAATTTCAGACGATTTTAGTAAATTAGAAAATTTGATTCATGAAATTAAATCTATTGATGAAGCTATAATTGAACTCATGTTAGATGATGATAAATGTGATGAAGAGGCTATTGAAAAAGAAGTAGTGGAAAATGAAAGTTATTCAAATCAATTTATTACCATTAAGCGTAAAGTTAGCGAAGCATTGGGTACAAATAAACGTAATCAAGATGATAGTGAAAAAAGCACAGATCACGGTTATTCCAAATCAAAGCATTATAAATTACCTAAACTAAATATTAAGCCATTCGATTCGCAGTTAATAAATTATCTTTCATTTTGGTCCCAGTTTCTGAAAATTCATGAAGACATAGATTTGGATAATAGTGACAAATTTCAGTATCTTATCCAATCGGTAGAACCTGGAACCAGTGCTAGGCGCTTGTTAGAGAGCTATCCAATGACCGCAGTTAATTACCCCAAAGCTGTCGAGGCATTTCAAGAGCGTTTTGGAAATAAAGATTTACTAATAGAAGTGTACGTTAGAGAATTCCTAAAATTGATAGTAGCTAATGTACAGGCGCACGGCAAAGATAAACTTCCCTTATCAGATTTATTCCCGAAAGTCGAGGCATATTTAAGATCGTTAGAATCAATGGGTTTAAGTTTAGAAAGCAATTCGGCGTGGCTCTATCCCATGATAGAATCTAGCTTATCGGAAGATGTATTAAAAGCATGGCAGCGATATAATATCTCAATCACATCAAACATTGTTAGTAATAATAATGCATTGTCAACAAAAGCAAATATAGTAAGTTTGATGGAATTTTTGAAACAAGAAGTTGCAAACGAGGAACGATTCAAATTAGCCAAATCGAGTTTTATAGAGCTGGGCTCTAAAGACAAACCTAAAGAAAAGTTAAGAAAAGCAGAAAGTAAAATACCTACTGCAGCAGGGCTATTTAGCGCAAAAGAACGCCTTTGTTTATTTTGCAGTAAATCTCATGAAAGCAAGAACTGTGTTAGGGCTAGACTCTTTCCTTTAATGAACGGAAGGCCAAAATTAAGAATAAAAATTGCTGTTTAAAATGTCTTCGTTTTGGTCACCACGCTAAAGTTTGCAAAGTTTTTATTCGTTGCCACGTTTGTTCTAAACCCCATACCGAGTTATTATGCCCTGAAATTTCAATGTGTAAAGAACCAGAAAATACAGCTAAGACCCCAGAAGTAATTCAAAGCACTATAGCAAATAAGCAGTGTTCTGCTGAAGTAGCTCTTATGACTTTGGAAATAGTTATTAAAGGTCGAATAACAAAGAACGTACGAGCGTTACTTGATTGTGGGTCGCAAAAGAGCTATATTTTAAAAGGTACAGCTGAAGAGCTAGGTTTACATCCCATTTCTTCTGAAGCTATTGTGCACACATTGTTTGGTGGTACACAAACAGAAGCTAAATCTCACAATAAATTCCAAGTTGAGTTAAGTTCTTCTGATAGACAGAAACAAACGAAAGAAATCTTAGAACTTTTGGATCAAGATATAATTTGTAATAATATTCCTCGGATACCGAAAGAATCAGTAATTAAAGAGCTTAAACAAAATAAACTATGGATCACAGATTTAGGAACAGGAAGTCCAAAAATTGAAATTTTGATTGGAAGCGATTACTACGGACAACTTCTTACAGGTCGAGTAAAACAGTTGAAGAGCGGTCTTACAGCAATAGAGACGAAGTTTGGATGGACACTTTGTGGTCGTTTAGAAAGTACATCGCACTCTTGTCTAAATTATGGAAATATGTTTATCACGAGCCTAGCTTTAAAAGATATGAAGATTCCAGAATTATGGAAATTAGAGACAATCGGTATAACAGATCCCTGTCAAACTTTGTTTAAAGCAGAAGAAGAAGAACTCGCTCATGATAATTTTATAAAAGAAGTTGATAGAAATATAGAAGGTCGCTATATTGTAGGTCTTCCTTGGATTAACGGCAAACGTGAGATTCCCTCAAATAGGCACATAGCTGAACGAAGATTGATAAATTCAACAAAGAAATTAAAATCAATGAAAATGTTTGAAGAATATGCTAAAGTTTTCTATGAATAAGAAGTAGAAGGCGTTATAAGTAAAGTACCAGATGAAACACTCATGATTCCAGGACATTTTTTACCTCATCATCCCGTCATCAAACCAGATAGTCTTACTACAAGTGTTCGACCAGTTTTTGATGCATCGTGAAAATAGGGAGGTCTCCCTCTTTAAATGATTGTCTCTTTAAAGGACCAAACCTTATCGAACAAATTCCTGCAGTGTTAATAAAATTTCGTGAGAAGGCTATTGGGGAAGTAGCCGATATAGATAGATAGAGCTTTTCTTCAAATTGAAGTCAAAGAATCAGATCGGCATCTCTTACGATTTTTATGGTGGAAGAGTCCTGACGAATTTCAAGTTTATCAACACAATAGAGTAGTTTTTGGAGCAACTTGTAGCCCATTTTTGCTGGGTGCAGTTATAAGATATCATTTGAGTAATGTTGATGAAGAAAACAAACATATAGCTGAGAAGCTTATGAAGTCATACTATATAGATAACTGCGTTACTTCAGTCGACAATGTGCCTGAACTAGAAAATTTTATTTCAAAATCTACAGAAATCATGGCTGATGCGAAAATGGAATTAAGAATGTGGGAATTCGGACCAATTAAAAGTGAAGACAACAGTTTCCTTAGCGAAAAAAAGATGCTCAGCAAAAATATAACCACGATAGTTCCGGTTTTTGGGTTGAAGTGGGACATAAAGGAGGATAGTTTGAAGATCGCTCATAAATTTAGTGATGAGATAGAAAATCTGTCAAAAAGAAAGATATTAGGTGTAACCCAGGGGATCTTCGATCCAATAGGATTTTTAGCTCCAGCACTGTTGCCAGCCAAACTGATAATTCAAGACGCCTGGTCAACGAAATTAGATTGGGATGCTCCACTTCCAGAAGAAATCCGGACTAATTCTCAAAAATGGTATAGCGATCTCAAGTATTTAAATGACGTGAAGATAAATAGACGTGTAGGCTATGGTTGTACAGAAAAATGGTCTGTTCATACATTTTGTGAAGCAAGTACCAGAGCTTATGCAACAGCAGTTTTCTTACGTTGTGAAGATAAAGACGCAGTTTTTGTACAACTTTTAGGAGCTAAGTCTCGTCTTACACCAAAGAAAAATATAACCATACCACGTTTAGAGCTTCTTGCTTGTATTTTAGGAATAAGGTTGACTAAATTTGTTTTGAAAGCCTTTAATTGTATTTCCATACCAGTAAAGTATTGGACCGACTCTTCGACTGTTCTCGCTTGGATTCAAAGAAATGATCAATGGGGAACGTTTGTAGGCAATAGAGCTAGATAAATTTGTAAATTTTCCTAATCTCAACAATGGAACTTCGTACCTGGTCATCTCAACCCTGCTGATCTACCTTCTCGCGGATGTAGTCCTAAACAGCTGCTGAAGATGAGATGGTGGGAGGGACCAGAATGGTTGAAGTTATCAGAAGAAAATTGACCACATTCAGAAACAAGCCCCAACGAAGAATTAGTAATGATGGAAAAGAAGAAAACTGCAGTACCTACTCTTTTATGCTTTAATTCACATGAATTTATGATATATAGTAGAATTTCAAAATTTGGTAGATTTATTAATGTCGTATGTTGGGTGAAGAGATTTATAATGAAGTGCAGAAATCGAAATATATGTTTTCCATCAGAATTGTCGATTGAAGAAAAGGAAGATGCGGAAAGGTCGCTCTGGTCAATAATACAATCTGAAAGTTTTGGTAATACTACTGATGCAATAAAAGGATTAAAGGTTATGAAAGATCAAGAAGGATTGTTGAGAGTAAAAACAAAGATATGAGAGCGGGGTGACGAGTTTTCTTTCAGATATCCAATTTTATTACCATCGAAACATCATGTAGTGAATTGTCTGATTCAAGAATGTCATTTAAAGAATTGTCATGCTGGACTTCAAACAGTTGGATCCATTTTAAGGGAAAAATATTGGATAATTTCTTCTAGACACAGCATTAGAAGTCATTTGTCTAAGTGTTACAGATGCAAAAGATACTCTGCAAAACCATATACTACACCTCCAATCCACCTACCTCTAGATCGAGTCAGAGATTCCAAAGTTTTTGAAGTTGTTGGAGCTGATCTTTTTGGCCCTCTTTTCGTAAAGCAAAAATCCAAAGTTTGGGTTGTACTTTTTACATGTGCAGTATATAGGGCAATACATTTGGAACTTGTATCCAGTCTCTCAACAGAAGGATTCATTCAGTCACTTCGAAGATTTATATGCAGAAGAGGAAGGCCGACTACTATATACTCTGATAATGGCTCAAATTTTAGAGGAACCAACAACCTTTTAAAATCATTGGATTGGAAAGCAATAGTTTCTTCAAAAGAACTGTCTCCTATTAAATGGAAGTTCATCCCTCCAGCAGCAGCTTGGTGGGGTGGATGGTGAGAGCGTCTGCTTAGATGTGTTAAAATTCCCTTGATCAGAACACTCGGCACTTCAACTTTAACTTTTGAAGAACTCATGACTGTTCTATGTGATGTCGAAGCAACAGTAAATAAAAGGCCTCTAACCTATATTTTTGAAGAAACAGATAAATTTGTACCTTGACTCCATCATCATTTTTGCAAGACATTGAAGAAATAGGTGTTCTTGATTTAGATGCAATAGATTCAAAGAAACTTCAATCTAGATATAAACACTGTCACAATATTCGGCAATAACTTAGAAATAGATTTAGAAAAGAATATTTAGCTGAATTGGTCCAAAAATCAAAACAGAAAGGACAAGCTGTCAGACTAGGTGAAGTAGTCTTGATAGAACTAAACCAAAAGAGACTTCATTTGCCTATAGGAAAAATTGTAAAGATTTTCCCAAGTCGAGATGGAGCAGCTAGAGTGGCTGAAGTTAAAACAAGTTCAGGGACCTTGATGCGTCCACTTCGTAAGCTGTACTCATTAGAGATATCAAGTACTGATGACCCTGTAATACAGACTGTGAGTAATAGTAAAACTAGAAGTGGCAGAGTAGTAAAGAGACTTGTGAAATGACTTTTTCTAGAACTCTGAAATGACTTTTCTAAAACTCTGAAATAACTTCTCTAGAACTCTAAATGTTTCATTATTATTTTATTATTGTTTAGTTATTATCTTTATTTATTTACATATTTTTTATTTTAAATTAGGGTTTAGTTTGATCAAAAGTGATCTTAAGTTTAATTTGGCTTCCGCCTAAATTAAAGGTGGGAGTATGTTAGGAATTGATAAATTAATATAACAGTTTATTCACAGAAAAATCGTTTGCAAATTTTGCTAGTCGGATATTTATTTTATTTATAAGAAGTGACTCGTTGCTATAGCAGCGAAGCTGTTTTTTTCGTCTGCTTAACTTTTACATTTTCTTTTATCTTTTGAGATGAGTTAAAAGTTTAGATAAAAAAGTTGGCATCAATTTTTGATGGAATGAAAAAGAATTTTTTAGAGAGAATGTTTATATTTTTGTTTGTCGTGCGTGTCTTGAGTTTTATTGAAGAATTATGTTAGCTTTATGAAAAGGCACGCAGAAATGCATATAGGATCATCTTTCTAGTTTTTTAGTATGATGATCAGAAATTATCAAGGTAAAAACATTTATATTTTGTACATATTATACGTTTTGTACATAGTATGTAAATAATTTGAATTCAATATTTCTTTTTTCTATAATTCTAAGTATGTAATAAAATTTATTAAAAGAAAATTCAAGAATAATTAGAAGATTTTTGAACCCAAATAAAGAAGTTTTGATTGTTTACAAAACATCAATATACTTTTATTTGGATTTTCAAAATTCTCACCGTCAGCTGAAATAAACTTTTGGATGCACATTTGTGCGAAAGATAATGAGTTCTTTTTCCTTTCAAGTTTCTTGACGTCACAATGTAGAAAATCAAGAAAAAAATGCGTTTTAACCGTTCAGTTATTCTCATTAATTGCCACAAAACGTTTCCTTGTACTAAATCGATGAAACATTGTTAAGCACATTTTCCTCCGATCTCTTTCCTATTTCAAGATAGGAGTGCTAACTCCGTAGTTTTTTGCCAGGTGTGCCATCATTCAGATAGCATTACTACTTTATTAAAGTTTCCATGTTTAAGACTATAACTATTGCTTTTCCGAGATTATTGGGATAAAAACGTACTTTAATTGCATATTACATATTTTAATATTGCTCTTGTAAACTACATTATATGAGTAAGTGAAAAAAAACGGCTGTTTTCATACATTGTATCAAATAGCCTTTGAATCTCCACTAACAATAATCTTAAGATTACCTGAAGACATCGCCAATTTATTCTGATATTCAACAGAAATCTGAAGACACTTTGAAGATTTAGCTTTGCCTTAATAACAAATGCAGAATTTAATAAATCATTTTAAAAATTAATTGCAGATTTTTTTTATATATGCCAACAGCATACATATTTTCTACAAAATATTTTACAATTTTTCTTCAGATTCTTTTTAGTGGGTAGGCTTAATTATACCGCCATATCTAACATTTACTTTATTAACTACAATATGGTTTTTATTCACATTACATTTTAAAAAAGTAAAATTTTAATTTTTCATGCCTTTTGTAATGTTACATTCCAATTTATATTCCAACTAATTTCAAACTGCTAATGGAGTAATAAAATTGAATAAATTCGATAAATGCAGAGCTTCAAAAAAAGCAATCCATTTTCTATATTAATTCTTATATAAATGAAAACAGTGAAAAAATAAACTGGTTTTAATTAATCAGTAATAACGTCATTTTTTCTTTGAGCGGCTTTATATTTCTCATGTCAGGCTGTTTTTTTTAATAATTATAAACACAAACTTAAAAAAATCCATACAAACCTTTATCTTTGACAGCAAAATACGAAACTATTAGGATCTTTAACTGAGTCTATTTACAATTTTTTAAATTGGTTTACGGTACATTTAATATTTGAATGTTTAAGGGTCGTACCTAAAAAGAGCTACAAGACATAAATTAATATAAATTACATTAAACTTTTTTAGAGGAGAATTTTATTAGGATTAGGTAAACATAAATCAATCAATAATATATTCCATCAATACATTCCATTAAAACCTCTGTTGCATTTTAAACATCTTACACGATTCAAGACATTCCTTTAAAAAATAGATTACATCTCAAATGGGTTGGTTAGTTTCTTGTAAGGAATACCAAATTTCTACTTCCTATTACATCTTCAACAAGCATAGGGAAACAGTGCTTTTACCAACGAATTATCTCGGGGCAAATGTGTAAGTGAATCGAATGAGCAGACTTTTGTATAAACACATCTTGAGTTTGTCAAAATAGTTAGAGATTATAATTAGTTTAATATTTTAACACTTTCCAGCGATCAGCAAAGTTAAAAAGAGTTTATGCATTCGGATTGTATGTTTGTTTGTTCGTTTATCCATGCTCTAACTCCCGTAGATATACTCCGAATGCTTTGAAATTGATAAAGTTTATTTAGGGTCTCCAAAGCATGTTTCTTATTGTATAAGAAGCATGTACTTTTAACAGTTTATTTACAAGGGCACTCAAAATAATTCCATTACATTATGGTATCTGGAAAAAATTGTTTAAGGAGTATTTTAATGAGATTCGCTATTTGAAAGATATTGAAACTAATATAAATCACTGAATTTCACTATAATTGCATTTTAATGGGGCATTCATAGAATTTTTTATTCGTTTACAAGAACACTTAAAAGAATTTCATTGCATTAAGGTATATAGGAAATAATCGTTTTAAAAGTATTTTAATGAGATTATGCTATTTCATATAAGTAGAAACAGCTGTAAATCACTGATATTCTCTGTGATTATGTTATAATAGGGTATTCATCGCATTTTTTAATTCATTTACAGGGACACACAAAATATATCGATGTCAGTACTGTCTTTGACAACTAATTGCTGGAATGTGCGTTTTAAATTTCGGTACGCGTTTTGAAATTTAAATATTTATTGCATGTTATTCGTTACATAGTAACTATATATTTTATATGCAGGCTGCACAAAAGTATTCACCTTTAATTCTCCTTATTATAGGAGATTACTGAAGGGAAATATTTAACTGAGGTATGTGTATATCTTAAATGAACTAGATTTTGGCGTACATGCAGTTATTAGTTAGAAATTTATGTATCATATACAAGGTGCTGTAAAAGTTCGGATAATTTCCCGATTGCATATGAGAAAAGCTGGAAATGGGTTTTCAAATGTGTTCCCTTTTTCCAAAAAAATTTTTTCGTAGGTCTGAATTCGACAGAATATTTTAATTTTTTAAACAGGATGTTTCGTTACATTGGTTGTTATATTAATCAGATATTTGTTACATCATTCAGATTGTGTTGAAATATGTTTCATAGTCTACGCTTGACGCATGGTTTATTTCTTTCTTGTTAATAGTGTTACGAATTTTGTAAATAGTTAGTGTTTGTACTTTAAAATAATGTAAATAATCTTATTAAGCTTCATTCCTTTACTAATATTAGTTTTTGTAACATTGTCTCTGTTATCAAGCAAACCTGGCTATTATTTTTCAGTGAATATCTACAACAGATTGGCGAAATATTACAGTTATCGCCAAGTTGGCGACAAACTTGGCGATTGTTGGCGATGGTAACTCTTCCCTCTCTATGGCAACCCTCCCCCCTTAGGTAAGCTGATACATTGTATGTTATTCCTTGGTTTTTCTCGATCTTTCGAGAAGCTTGTAGAAATTTCGAGCCTATATATATATAGGAGAGCGGTGCGAGCTGTTGTTAATATTTATCGGTCAAGCGCTGAATGAGCTACTAGAGATTGTTTAAGCAAGTTTGCTTGATATATTGAGATTTATCTACGTTGTTTTGAATGTGATATAGTGTTGAGACGTTGTATAAACAATCTCTGTGATATATACCTGTACTTGTACGTGTGATTTGTAGTGTTATTTCCGAATCCCTGTTAATTTTTGTGAGTTTCGAAGACTCTGAAGCTGTCAAGTTTTGTAAATAAATTTTTTTCTACGTTTCTAAGAGAGAAGACTTGGAACTTGACTAAGCATAAGATTAGAAGAACCCTATATACTTACAACAATATTAATTTTGAATTGCCTATTTTATATCCTAAAATTCTGAACCATTCTGTATTTTTTAAGTGGAACCACGGTTGCAAAAATAAATAATTAAAATAATAAACTACAAAATAATAAACTTTTTTTAAAATCAATTTCTTAAGTTTAGCTAAAAATATAAATTCTCGTGATAAGACAAACAGTGTATGAAAGAAACAGATTGCTGAAATCTGAGGAAGTTACTAGCACTGAAGACAACATGAAGGCTATTTTTGCACTTTTTTTAAAAGACAGCATATTGAAATTGGTTTTAAACTAGTTCTGATATAACAGAATTATAAAAATTAATTACAAGATGCATTTTGTTGAATATTTAACATTCTTACAACTTAATCATTGATTAATACACTAATTTAAATGCATTTACAAATAATTTCGTAACAAGTGATCAATCGCCAAATTTTCTATATAACTTGCACATTTGTATAATATTAAAGAAATAAAAAACATGGATTTCATTATACGTCAATAAGTATTCGCCATAATATTCGAAACAATAACAATGATAACATTATAAGACTTAAAAGTTGTAAATAAATTATAAATAAACATTGTGTAATTAGAAAAAATACGCTTTTGTTAATTTACAATGATACCTTGAAAATAATTCAAAAAATTCTAAAAGATAGCTGAATGTTTTCTTTTTCTTTCTTTTTGCACTTCTTATAAAAATAGAATAAAAGTTATGTATTTTTTTCATAAATTTATTTGCTTTCTTATTCTACAAGTGTAAAGAAAAAATAAAAATTTAATAAGTGTATTTGGTACCATTCCAAATTTTGTTTTAATGGTAAATTATTGGGATAAAGGCATGAATTGCAGTCAAAAATATTAGATAATATTTGCGAGTTGTCCATTAAAAGTTTATAAAAGTGTTTGTTTTTTAAGTATATATATATTTTTTCTTTTATCGTTATTAAAACTGTAGTCAAAACAATTCAGAGAGCTTTATATGAATTCTCCAACTCAAAGTTTGACAAAAATAGAAGGAAGTAATACACAAATTTCTCGGTGGGCTAAAATAACACAATATCTTTTATTTATAAATCAAGTATCACTATGAAAACACTTACCTTACTTCCACTTATAAAAAAAGAAATATTATTAATATGAATATATATATATATTTTTTAATTATTTATTAAAATAATTATTTTTTGTTTATTGATATTAATTCTTCCTTGACATTTTATTTGTATCCTCCGTGTCGAAATTTAGTTGTTAGAATAGGATTTATAATAGATAATTTAAAACAAACAATTTATAATTCTTTTTAAAAGTAAAAAAAAAAAAAAAGATATGACGCCTGGTCATAATTAAGTGAAAAAATTACAAAAATACAAACAATTTAATTAAGTAGTTAAAAATAACAAAACATTAATTTTAAAAATATATTAAACGTTTCGAAGTTATTTTAAGTTTCTTTTCCGTGACGTAAATCAACACAAAATCAATAAGTATAACATAATTTAATTTGCAGTTTAGAATATGTGCCACAAACAATTAAACACAGATATTTGTAATTTTATCAGGTTAAAATTATATACTCCGGTGGGAGGGAAATAGCTTTAATGTGTTGGCCTTTCTAATAAATTATTCCTTCATGTAAATACGGATTTTGTACACGTTGTAATTAAATTTCATGGCCATAGACATCTCAAAATCTGGATAATTATCAATTTATGTAATGTGCAATAGATTTTAGGTTTTAGGTTTCTTGATTTAAAGGTATTTCTGTCTTCTATTAATGGTATCTACAAGGCATGGCGATTTTCTTCAATATATATTACTAGGATACCATAGATTATTATTTTTTATTGGCCATAAATCTGATACTTGCGGTAATACCCATATCCGTGTTTAGTTGTTTATGGCATATGCACGCATCTGCAAGTTTTATCTCTCATGATTTTGCGTTGAAATCATGTTGTGTATTTACATTATTGAAAAAGAACTTCTAAACATGAAAGGTTTAATGTTAAAAAAAATTATTTTCAAGTTTCTTTCAATTATTTTATTAAATGATCTGTATCTTTGATTTATAATTCATTTGACTTGAAATTAGAATTAAATAACCGTCATAGCAGCAGAAAATTACTTTAACAACTATGATGCGAATATTAATTTTACTTATTATTTTACCACAAAAACCTAAATTTCAATTATGAATAATGGGGAAAACATAAAAAACTTACAATTATAATTACAAATTACTTACTTTACTTTAATTTCATGTCATAAGAGCAATATTTCTATAACAGCATTTCATATTTTCCTACATATACATTTTCTATGTCTGCAATATATTTTATTGATTGCTTGTATTAGTTAAATGATCACAAGTTTAATTTCTTTTTTGTAAAAACGTATATATATATATATATATATATATATATATATATATATATATATATAGAGAGAGAGAGAGAGAGAGAGAGAGAGAGAGAGAGAGGAGTCAGTGACTAGCAAATAAGATACCGATTTCAAAATTAAATTTCTCTAAAATAAAGATCGATAGAATTATGCGGTAAAGAGTTTGTTTATTAGGTAAGCTGTAAAAATCCTATACAGAAGGACTGAAACGTGAATACTTTGAAAAGATTGTGTTCTGATTGGAAAGAATGCTTGACTGCACATTTTTTGTGTTTTATATTGCTTGCAGAGAACTTTTCGGCTTAAAGTGCTATATTTTAGCAATTTTTTGAACAAAATGTTTGGAATTTTAAAATTTCCGAAACTAAAATTCTAAAAATTGTTTAGTTATTTTAGTGTAAGTCGATAACTTCATACTTCGCAAGCACTTTAAAACAAAAAAATGTCAAATCAAGTATTTGTTTCAATCAGAATACAAACTTTTCAAAATATTCACCGTTTGAAACTTCTGTACAAGATTTTTACAACTTGTCTATTAAACAAACCATTTACCGCATAATTCTATCGATCTTTGTTTTTGAGAAATTTAATTTTGAAATTGGAGTCTTATTTGTTGGACACCCTATATATATATCTATATATATATGTAAAAATTAAAAATAAAGAATCAGAAAAATACAGCACATTTAATCATTTGACGTACATTTCGAGAGAATGAAGACATGTGTCATCTTTCCTTTATGACAAAGAAAAAATTTAGTCTGTAATCTGTTGTTTATTTCTCTTCTCTAAAAAAATATTGCTGGTCTCAAACTGATTTTTATTTGCAAAACGTTTCTTTTGTAAAATACACTTATGATGGACAATTTTTTGAGATGATTAGAAAGATAAAAAACAATTAGAAATATATACATGAGATTAAATTAGATACCAAAAGTTACTTTAATAATTGTCAGAATTTAATAATAACAAATTGAAATTTCTGTTGTTTTTTATACAACCAGCGACTGACAAAAGCACTGGCAAGTAAAGTAAACTTCCTTTCAGTTTCTTTTAAGGATCTCCCATGAAAAAATCAGGATTCATTACAAAGCGCCAAACAATTTTAAATCATAATATTCATCATAATATTTCAATTTTAAAATTGAAAAAAAATGGAATCAAAATTCACACATTTTTAAAAAATTATAATAAGAGTGCGAACCTTTTTTTCCCCTTCTGTTTGCTGTATCCACTCTAACCACACACACACACACACAAAAAAAAAAAACAATTTTACTAAAAAACCAAAGTTAAAAATTATAATATAACGATATAGTGTTCTTATATGTTTATATTTTTTAAATCTTTATTCATGTTTTTTCGTGGTAATGCAAGTTAAAATCATTATTTTTGACCAAATGGAGGTATTTTATGTTAGACTTCTTATGAAATACGTAGATAAGCAAAGTAAAAGTTTCAAATACATTCCTGTCAACCACAATTTTATTCATCATTGCATCACAAAAACCTAAATTTAAATTACATGCATTTTGAAAAACATAAAAAAAACTTACAATATTTCCATTTCAGTAATTCATATGTTCAT
This sequence comes from Maratus speculifer, assembly GCA_964019185.1. NCBI lineage: Eukaryota > Metazoa > Arthropoda > Arachnida > Araneae > Salticidae > Maratus > Maratus speculifer. Next base: position 160,861,317 of record OZ025292.1, on the reverse strand, counting down.
GATAGATATTTTATATTGTAAGTCTGCGATATATTTCATTGGTTTCTTGTATTAGTTTAATGGTCATAAGTTTCATTTCTTCTTCTGTAATAAAAACAAAATAAAATAAAATGTAGAAAAATAAGCAATCAGTAAAATATGAACATTTAATCATTTAACGTACGTTTCGTGGGAATTACGATATATGTCATCTTTCTGTTATGACGAAGAAAAACTTTTTTTCCGTAATCTGTTGTTTATCTTATTCTTCTTTTTTTTTAAATATTGCAGCTGTCAGACTGAATTTTAATTTTCAAGATAAGTTTATTTTGTAAAATATACTTATGATGGAAATTTTTTCTAAGCAGTCAGGGGGATAAATAACTATTTGATGGATTTAGAAATTTAAACATGATATTAAAGTATAATGCTGTAACAATTTACTTTAATATTAGTTAGGATTTAATATTAACGAATTGAAATTTCTGTTATGTTTATGCAATCAGGAACTGACTAAAACAGTTGTATGTGAAGAAGACCCCCCCCCCTTCCTTTTATTTTTCAGGGACTTTGCATGGAAAAATTCAGGATTTATTACAAAGTGCCAAAAATTTAAAACTGAAAAAAAGTCATCAAAATTCTCATATTTTCAAACATTTAGGCAATAGAGTGCGAACCCCTTTTTCCCCCTTCTGTTTCCCGCACTCACTCTAACCACACAAACACACACAATAAGCAAAAAAAAGAAGAAAAAAAACGAACTATTTTATTGGCAAACTAAGATTTAAAACTTACGTATATGTTATGTATTCTACACTCTTGAAACGAAAGAGCTGATTTGGCTTCTCATGAAAGAGCTGTAATTTTTTCGATCATAAAAGAGTTGTTTTTCAAACGATTAAATCTTCTTGATCTAAACTCGTTATTTAAATAGCTCAACTTCATTTAAATTGGTTAAAACTCGAGTTATTTCAACTCTTTTTTGAGAAACTGCCTTTCAACATTGAGATGAGTGGATTTCAGCTCAACTTGAGCTATTTTGTGGCTGGCTTTTTAAGAGAGCAGAACAACTTACTATTCTTTTATCTTCAAATATATATATATTATTTTTATCGTGACAGCGTACGCTAAAAGCATAACAATCGACCAAATGGAGGCTGTTTTAGACTTCTTATTCAATACGCAGATAAGCAATGTAAAATATAATTGGGTCATTCATAATTTTATTCATTATTTTATTACCAAGAAACCTAAATTTAAATTACATGTATTGTGGGAAATTTTAAACAATCTTACAATATTTCATGTGATAAGACCAACATTTCTATAATAGCATTTCACGTTTTTCTATACAGGCATTTTCCTTTTTAAGTGTGCACTATACTTTATTGATTGCTTGCATTAGTTAAATAATCACCAGTTTCATTTATTTTACTGTAATATATACATATGTATATAGATATAAATATAGATATATGGATATAGAAAAAATAAGCAATCAGTAAACTTTAGTACGTTTCGTGGGAATGAAGTCACATGTCACCTTAACTTTATAACTAAGAAAAATTTTATTCCCTAATCTGATGTTTATCTTATTTCTCTTCTTTAAAAAATATTGCTGATGTGAAACTTATTTTTATTTGCAATATAAATTTCTTTTGTAAAAGACGCTAGTGATGGACAAATTTTCTAAGCTGTCAGAAATATAAACACGAACTAGTCGGATTTAGAAATATGTACATGTGATTGAAATAAATATACTAATAAGTTACTATAGGTTAATAATGATAGCAATAATAATATATAATAACATATCAAAATTTATATTACGTTTATACAACCAAGTGTAAGGGAGATTGGTGGTTGCAGATATTAGTTAAGGCATTTAGAAGAACGAAATGATCATGTATCCAGGTTCAGATGTACGAAAAAACCCCACAAATGATTGCTAAGTTATTTTTTATTCATACATATGTTACTAGGGGGGCACACATACAGTACTCGGAGAAAATCTCCGAACCAAAATTAGCACGTTGACAAGACAAGCGCAGAGAGTCAAGTGACCCGTACATAGCAATAAACCGCCACTTTTGGCATGATAGAAAATCGCCAACATACACAAGTTCGCCCATGCACAATGGATAGTATACGCCAAATACAGTTAAAATGCAGCCGGCAAGATAAGAATTCAATATGGTTTCCAAGCTGGGATGGGAAAGGCAAGGTTGCCAAACGATAAAATGTTACACGTGTTATTATGTCTAATAAAGAGGCACACCAAAGGGATATCAGATTTTACTGCGCAGATGTTAAATTCTTTTTAGGGTTTTGTCGAGAAAGAAAAGAAGCGTAAGCATAAATTTTAACTGCGAAACAGAGATGATGTCCATATACGGTAATGCAGAATTGCCTCGATCGGAAATAGCAGACATCTGGAAATAGCTTTAAACGGTTGATTAATATGTAAGTGTATTTCTCACAGACAAAGTTACGCAGCTGCCGATTTTTCGGTTAGAGAAAACTAGGCGAGGGAAAAAAATGGAAAGTGAATGAAGGACACTTAAAACTGATTTTGAATTGAAAAGAGACGGGGGGAAGGAATAATTTAAGAAAATAACCAATATATAACGAAATAATCGTTATATATATCACCCGGTGCACCACAAAAAAAAAACTTTTGCTGTCCAATGTGCATAGGCTAGCATAAAATATTATAACATAAAAACATACATAAATGCAAAAGTTTTTTTTTATATGTTTATGTAGAAATTTCAACGTCATGATGATGGAGACTTTTGTATTCAAAAACAGTCAGCAGTTCTAAAGTCTCTATATTTTTTTTTTACTATTTCTGTATATGGATCCAAGCTAGTACTGTATTTTTATATGTATACGTTGAGTCGACTCAGACAGTACAAAAATCTTACTGCAGCTTTGATTGTTATCATGACATAAATAAAATTTTGAAACATATACACAAAACATGAAACTAATACTAAATGAATATAAAATGGCAATACACAAAAATAACATAATAGTACTATATTTTTCAAAAAAATTAAAAAAGAGTAATATGATGTATATTAAAAAATAAAAATGTTTTTGTAAAAATTGTTTCATGCCGAAGCATAGGATGACAAAAAAAAAGAGGTGCTCCAAGCACGCCCATAAAAAATATGCGTCACCCTGAATCTTGTGTACAACACAAGTATTATGGCATCGGCTTAGGGCCTAGCCTTAGATGAGGAGGGAATTGTGACGCTCCCCCGAAGGCACTAGCGGTCTTCTGAAGGAGCCCACGTCGAATTACATGAAAAAATTTGAATTGTTGTGAATTGGAATCACAATTCAAAAATTTGAATCGAAACTCCAATTCCAAAATTTTGTCTCTCAACACAATGAAGCTTGAACCCTTAGGGCCTTAATTTTGAACGGGAACAAGACTTCAAAGGGAAGAATTCAAAAAGAAAAAAAAACAAAAAAAATGTATATCATATAATAACTAATATGGGCAGACAATCCTAGAGTGAAGAGAGACGAAAAATATGTCACAATCGAGTGGGGTGATGAACAAGTCATATATATAAACTGTGTTTTATTTAATTACATGAATCTTTTGTTTACTTTTTTAAAGTACAGTACCTGTTTATCTAACTATAATATGTTTGACTTACAGTACAAGAAATGTTAAGTGGGAGGTTAGTTAGTGGAAAAATACTGATTTAATGAGTATTGTCAAAGAAATTTTAAGTGTACTGCAAAAAGAAAACAAAATAAAAGTAAATAAAATTTAAGTGAGTATGAAGACATATGTAAGTGTTAACGGATACAATGATACCTAATATTGTTCTTAAGAGATCTTCAGAGCAATATTGATGGACCAGCCATGATATTGTTAAAGATCAGTCAACAACAACATACACACAACCATGAGCTCTTTGGTTGGATATGTGGTATCATAAAACAAGACATAAAAAAAATAAATAGTGTTTTTACATTAGCTTCTGTTTCTTAGATTGTATGTGTGAGGTTGATAAAACGTATTAAAGTTAGTGTTGTTTATATGACTTGATGCATCAAATAAATGTCCATAACGAGGAGGTGCAAGTAAAAGTCTATCAATATGTACTCGAAATGCTGTGTTATCAGGAGCATACAACCTTTTAATTGAGAATGACACAGGAGAATGTTTACAAGTGACAATATATGGACCAGTATACTTTGTTTTAAACTTGTCATTTGATTTTAGATATACAATGTCTTTTAAGAAAATGGATCTTAATTTAGCTTTCTGACAGTAATATTTATATCTTTTATCTTGAGCAGATTTAATGTTGTTATAAGCTTTGTGATATATCTTACTCAAATCATCAAGCAATTTGTGTACTTCAATATGTTTATCAAGAAAGGGTTGGTTGCACGACTGATCAAAAGTGTCAAAAATTAGAGAAAGTTCACGTCCAAAATGAAGAAAATTAGGAGAATATAATGTAGTTGCATGTTTCGAACCATTATAAAGTGATTTGTGTATAAATACTGCATTTTCGAAAGAATGACCTTCTTGTAAAAGAATATTAACTGAATATTTGATTGACTTATTGATTCGTTCTGCAATCGCATTTGATTGTGGTCTCGAGGCAGAACTGTGTAATACCTTAATGCCCATTGTATCATTAAAAATGTTATATACCTGAGACGTGTACTGGGGTCCTAAGTCTGATAAGACAACCGAAGGTCTCCCAAAGGTGGTTATGTAAGAGAATAAGCATTTAACAACCTTACTCGCAGATATGTCATTAAGTGGAAAGAGTTCAATATGTCTCGAAAAATGATCAGTGATAGTTAAAACATATTTTCCATTAGCAAACGGTCCAAGGAGATCTGTACTGATAGTGTGACCAGGGTACCTGGGAGTGTATGTGGGCTGTAAGGGTGCAGGTGGAGTTTGGTGATGTTTAGTTTGAAGACATTTGATACAGGATGCAACAAAGTTTAAAGTGTCTACATACATACCCTTCCAAAAATATCTACCTGACAAGAATTCATAAGTTTTATTAAAGCCAAAATGAGATAAATGTGAAATTGTCAAGACTTTGCTTTTAAGTGAATTTGGAACAATAATGTGATACGAAAAAGTGTTATTAAAAATATTTTCCTTCTTTAACATTAATACTTTCGAATCAGGATGAATGAAGTAGTTAGGAAATTTTTGAGAAGATCCTTTCCTTAAGATTTCTTTATAAACAACAGACAAAGTAGGGTCATTTTGTTGTTCAGTAGCAAATGTTTCATTCGAAATTTCTAATAAAGGGTCAGGATTTGTTTGTGTACCAGAAATAAGGCAGTTAACATGCATATTAGAATCACTCGAGCTGGAGTGTGGAGATCACATTCTACAATAGGTAAGGGTTGAGTGTCATGAATAAGTTCAGGGTTTGTAGCTAAAGTCTGTTGATTATTTTCAAAGTTACAGCGAGATAAATAGTCAGCGAGTACATTCTTTTTACCTGGAATATGTTGAAATTTGTATGTGTATTCTGAGAGATCCATGAGCCAGCGAGAGATAATATCAGCCGGATTTGTAGTTTTGTTGTACTTTTCTAATGGTTTACTATCTGAAAGTATTACAAATTCTCTGTTGTATAAATAATATTTGAAAGCAGTAACTGATTTATGAATTGCCATGAGTTCTAATTTAAGTGCAGGATATTTTTTTTCTGATGCTTTTAAAGATTTTGAAAAGTATGCAACAGGTAATAGTTGTTTATCATGTTCTTGTAGTAAGACGCCAGAAATGGCAATATTTGACGCATCAGTATTTAAATAGAACTTTTTGTTCCAATCAGGTAATCTAACCATGGGTGGATTAAAGAATATCTTCTGTATGGTGTCCATAATTTTTTGATGTTTGCTTGTCCACTTAAATTTGGCTTTTGGAGTAGTTAAGTTTATGAGAGGCTGCACAAGTTCAGAAAAGGATGGAACCAGAGATTTGTAAAATGTAATGACGCCTATGAGTGCTTTTAATTGACGTTTAGTTGTAGGTGTTGGAAAAGATGTTATTTTTACAATGTTCGACTGAATAGGAGAAATAGTTTGATTTTCTATGTGAAATCCAAGATAATCTAAACTGGTTTTGTGAAAAGTGCATTTGTTAGGGGACAGCGTTAAATTATATTTTACTAGTATTGCAAGAATTTTATCCAACTTCTCACACATTTCTTGATATGAATTGGCACCAACAATAAGATCATCTTGGTAGGTATAGACACCTTCTAACTGTAATTCATCAAGTAACGAGTCCATTAAAGCTTGATAAATTGAGGCGCTCGTTTTTAAGCCGAATACTAATCTCTTATACCGAAAAGAACCAAACATTGTAGTGAATGTGAGCTGATTTTGAAATTTTGCAGGCAAATCAATCTGATGATATGCCTGATGAAAGTCAAGAGAAGAAAAAAAACGATATTGTGAAAGATTTGAAATAATGGTTTGAATTTTTGGAAGTGGATAGGACGAACCTTGAATTATAGTATTAACCATTCTGAGATCTAATGCGAGTCTATATTTCTGTATACCTGTACCGTCTGGTTTCTTTTTAACAAGAAGCATGGGGCAGGCCCATTCGGAACAATGACGTTCAATGATTTTGGCATCAAGTAACTGTTTGATTTGATTTAAAACATCCTTTTGCACAGCTTGGGGGAGAGGGAAAGGGAGAGTCTTTATGGGGTAATCATTAATGAATTTCAAATCAGGTACAATTTTATCAGTATGACCAAGTGTGTCTAATGATTTGGAAAAGGCAGGATAATAACTAAGTAGCAATTTAGTTAGGTTCTTTGCTTCGTCAGATTTTAAGTGAGAAAGTTTAAAATCATTAGCCGATAACTCCTGCTTTCTTTTTTGTAAGATTTCATTAGACGCCTGAATAAAATTTACAAAGTGCTGTTCTGAGTTATTTTGCTTGTCAGACATTTCAGAAGTATAGTCGCGAATTTCCTCAATCTCAGATAATTGACCTATTTTTGTGTGTTTAGGGAGATGAATGGTCTTTTCAGAAGTGTTTTTAAGTGTTATTGAGAAGAACTGATGTATTTGTGAAGTTTTCTTTCTTTTATTGGATAATTTGTTCATTTGAATAATGGCATCATTTCCTATTAATTCTTTCGTTTGTGCCAAATATTCAAATAGATAATTTCTGTTATTGTTGATGTTATTGGAAGTGTAAACAGAGCACCATATTTGTTGTTGGGGTTCTAATATAATTTTACGAGTTAAGAACACCGCTTGATTCATTACAACATCACTCAAAGAATTGCATGATTTTGATTGTTTCTCTCCAGAAGATTCTTTACTGGTTTTTAAAGGAACAGAGAAATTATTGTTGACGTGGAGACACTTGTTAAAAGTATCGATGACAACATTGTATCTAGTTATGAAATCGAAACCTAAAATGCCTTCAAAACTGGAAGACTCGGGTATGTCAACAATATAAAAGTGATGTGAAAACGCTTTTTGTTTTAGCTTAATGGATGTTCTGATGCAGGCGGAAAATGAAACATCAGAATTGACAGTTTTAATATTGACGTCAGTGGACAGTCTTTTATATTTTAAGACCGGTTTAAGTTGGTTGAATAATTTTTGTGAAAGTAAAGATATACTACTACCAGAATCAGCCAACAAAGTAATATCATGGTTTGCTATAGTGGCTTCAACAAGAGGGAGGGATGGTGACATAGTGTTTACACTACAAATTATTTGAACATTATCACTTTCTGTTTGTGTACTGATGTTATTTGCTATCTTAATAGAGTCAAAAGTTTGGGAAGCTACTGAATTAACTAGTCTCGAACTTGAAATTTTAGGTAATACAGGGTCAAAAACAAAAGTTGCTGATGTAGAAGTATTAGATTGAGACACAACACCATCAGCATAAAAATTGTATCTCTGTTTCAGTTTTCCTGAAATTGTGGAGTGGAATTCGTGTAATTATTTTTTCTTTGAGTGTTTGCTCTTTTCCATTTAAAACAAGAGAGAGCATCATGATTGTTTCGTCCACATAACTGACAAACAACTGGTTTTTTGTGAAAACTTGTGTGGGGAATAACGCCTAGTGTAGTTTCGATTTTTGTAATTTTTTTTGAAGCGTGAAACACCTGCGAAATGTTTTGGTCTAGTCTGGAGATTTTTTTGCTCAGTTTCGGTTTTAGTATCAGGAGGGGCAAAGGATAATGCATTTATTTTCTCGGAAATTTCTTTCAGTTGCGATTCGATGAGATTTTCTGGTCTGTGTACCGAAGGTAAGGAATGTAAGATTTTCTCATTCCTTAAAATTTCATGAAGGGTTTGTGCTCTTTCAACTGCTGTTTTATAATCATTAATGCCTTCTTCCTGTAATTTTATTCTAATATTTGAAGGAAGGGCTTCTAGAAATTTCATAAGTTTAATAGTGTTGCGTGCACCTTCGTCGTTGATATCTGCATAAACAGTCGCCGCAAGAACATTTAGTCTATGAGCTAAGTTTTTTATCGTCTCAGAAGGCATAAGTGCTAAACTGGACAATTCAACAGAAGCAACACATTTACTAGGGGGGGCGAAAAATGACGCAAATTCCTTTTCCAACAAATCAAGGTCTGTTATCTTTTGCAGGTCGGGATTTTGGGCTAGAAATTTTTGTGCAGGCCCAACTAACTTTCCCTTTAAGATTGCAATTGTTGTTTGTGGGTTGTATTTATTAATTTCTGCACAGACGCGAATTTGATCAAAGAAAAATTTAAGTAAATCTGGATCTCCATCAAATTGAATGATATTTATCGGAATTTGTTTTGCCGCCATGATCAGTTTTTTTTTTGTTTGTTTACGCTCACAAGTTTTAGAGAAATTGTTACACAGACCTGACTTATACTCTAAAGCACATTGAAAACAAGTAAATTTCCTAGCTAGTAAAAATATCTAAACTAGCAAAATAAATAGATTTTAAAATATACCTCACTTTAAAGATATCTTATTTGAACCTTTTATGACAGTAACGCAAGGAAGCACATACAAAATTAACACATTTAGAAAATAAATTAAATAAAATGGCAAAATAATTACACTTTGAAACATATATCTATATATTCCTTCACTTTAACAAAGTACTTACTTTAGATAATAAAGTAAAGAAAACTCTATAGAAAACCGCAAAAACTGTTAGCAAGCAAGAAAAAAAAAATCCTTTAACTTCTTTACTCAAGGAAAAAAAATTCCTTTTTTTGTAACTTAAAACCTTCTGATTTATTTATATGTTTTGGATGAAAAAGAATGTTCTTATTTTAACCTTGTAATTAAAGTTCAAAACTGGTTAAACACATTTAAGCATATTAGAGAATCTAAATACAAATTAAAAAAAACAAAAAAAGGGGTGGGACGTAAAATATGAAACAATAGCACATAAATGCAAATAACTGATAAAAACTGCATAAAATGTCATAAAAATAATAACTAGAAATGACAACAGTTACCGTGCTTTCGCAATTTAAAAAAATCTTTGCAAAAACACAATAACAGGATTATAATAGTTATGTTGAAAAAAATATGATTTAAAAACACCAAACTGCAATATTGATTATGATGAACTGACTGTGGAAGCAGAACATAAAGTAAAGAAAATACTTGGGGTAACTTACAGACTTAGTTTTAAAGAAATAATTAAATGATTACTAATTTAATAAGACAAAACTTAGGGAACTGGGGCACGCTCTGCTCCCACATTCAAAATGTAGACTTTTTTTGAGGTTGGATTTTCATTGTGCACTTTTTTTCTTTGTTTTTTATATTTTTTTTTACTGACGAATAGCAGATAACTTATCAAAGGTAGTGACACATCATTTTTTTTTATTCTTAGTTGGAATTCTGTTATTTAGTTACTAATTTTTGTGCACTGTTAACTGATTCATACGATGAATTCTTTCTGATGGATTTTCACCGAATTGAAGACTTATTTTGTATGTGCAAAATTTTTTTTTTTTTTTTTTACTTTCGTTGGAGACACCCGCGAATGAATCACTATTTTCTTTCACGATGAATCACTCTACGATGGATAACAACACAATGAACTTTCTGTAGATTACGTTATGTAGACACAACACAAACACTGGTATATAAGCACAAGTTGAGCACACCGTAACAGCCCCAGCGCTCAGGTGATACATGGCCGCATATTTCTTTTGAAGATGGAATTTCACGGGGAAACGCTCCGAAGCACTTGAGCTGGAGAGGACAGGGGAGGAAAAAGGGGGCGTCCAGGAAAGGAACTTCAGGACGGGAACACCACTTGTCGACGCCGACCGCAGATGAAGTCGGGGAAATCAATTCCACATCTGTTGACTTTTAGCAGGCAAGACTACTAGCAGTTGCATTTTTTTTTTTACCGGGGATGCAGAGAAGAAAGAAGAACCAAAATCATCACATCCGCCGTAAAGTCGCAGTTGATTGTGCCCCCCTCCATATTTTTTTTTCTATGTGGGGAAAAAACGAGAGTCAAACGGCACCAGAGATTTGTAAGGGAGATTGGTGGTTGCAGATATTAGTTAAGGCATTTAGAAGAACGAAATGATCATGTATCCAGGTTCAGATGTACGAAAAAACCCCACAAATGATTGCTAAGTTATTTTTTATTCATACATATGTTACTAGGGGGGCACACATACAGTACTCGGAGAAAATCTCCGAACCAAAATTAGCACGTTGACAAGACAAGCGCAGAGAGTCAAGTGACCCGTACATAGCAATAAACCGCCACTTTTGGCATGATAGAAAATCGCCAACATACACAAGTTCGCCCATGCACAATGGATAGTATACGCCAAATACAGTTAAAATGCAGCCGGCAAGATAAGAATTCAATATGGTTTCCAAGCTGGGATGGGAAAGGCAAGGTTGCCAAACGATAAAATGTTACACGTGTTATTATGTCTAATAAAGAGGCACACCAAAGGGATATCAGATTTTACTGCGCAGATGTTAAATTCTTTTTAGGGTTTTGTCGAGAAAGAAAAGAAGCGTAAGCATAAATTTTAACTGCGAAACAGAGATGATGTCCATATACGGTAATGCAGAATTGCCTCGATCGGAAATAGCAGACATCTGGAAATAGCTTTAAACGGTTGATTAATATGTAAGTGTATTTCTCACAGACAAAGTTACGCAGCTGCCGATTTTTCGGTTAGAGAAAACTAGGCGAGGGAAAAAAATGGAAAGTGAATGAAGGACACTTAAAACTGATTTTGAATTGAAAAGAGACGGGGGGAAGGAATAATTTAAGAAAATAACCAATATATAACGAAATAATCGTTATACCAAGGGCCGACTAAAGCAGTGACATGTGAGGTAGACCCCCCCCCCCTTCCACATTTTTTTTTAAAGGACCTCTCATGGAAAAATTAGGATTCATTACAAAGTGCCAAATAATTAATTTTTTTTAAAAAAATGTCATAAAAAATTCGCATTTTTTTAAATATTTAGGAAGGTAGCGCGAACTTTTTTCCCCTTCTGTTTCCATTACCCACTGTAACCCTGCAGACACACACAAAAAAAGAAAGAAAGAAAGAAAGAAAAGAAAAGAAAAAATTATTATTTCATTAGAAAACTAAGATTTAAAATTTTACTATAAATACCTAGTATACTTTTATTTAAAAAAAATCTTTATTTTTGTTCTCTCGTGGCAAAGCATGTTAAAATAACTATTTATGACCAAATGGAGGTATTTTATTTTAGACTTAAATCTGAAACAGGCAAAGTAAAAGTTTGCAAATATATTTTTGTCAACAATAATTTTATTCATTATTCTATCAAAAGAAAACCTTAGTATAAATTACATGCATTGTGAAAAAAATATAAAACATTTACAATATTTCCTGTCATAAGAGCAATATTTCTATAACAGGATTTCTTGTTTTCCTAGATAGACATTTTCTATTTTAAGTCGACAGAATATTTTATTGATTGCTTGCTTTAGTTAAATGATTAGAAGTTTCATTTCTTTTTCTGTAACAGAAAAAAACTGTATAGAAAAAATAAGCAATCAGAAATATGTAATACATTTAATCATTTAACGTATGTTTCTCGGGAATAAAGACATATGCCATCTTTTCTTTATGACGAAGAAAAACTTTATTTCCGTAATCTATTGATTATCTTATTTCTCTTCTTTTAAAAAATATTGCTGCCGTCAAACTGATTTTTATTTGCAATATAAGTTTCTTTCGTAAAAGACGCTAGTGATGGACAAATTTTATAAGCTGTCAGAAACATAAATAGGAACTAGTCGGATTTAGAAATATTTACATGAGATTGAAATAAATTTACTTATAAGTTATTTTAATAATAGATAGAATTTAATAATAGCCAATTGAAATTTATATTACTTTTACACAACCGAACGCTGACTAAAACAGTGACATGTAAGGTAGACCCGCTCCCTCCCTCTTTTTTAAAATGACCTCTCATGAGAAAAATCATGATTCATTACAAAATGCCAAATAATTAAAGTAATAAAAAAAATCATAAAAAGTAACATATTTTCAAACATTTAGGAAGGGGGTGAGAACCGTTTTTTCCATTCTGTTTCCAGTACCCACTCTAACGACGCTGGCCCCCCACACACACGTGCACACACATACACGCGCACAAAAAGAAAGAAAAAAAAAGAAGGAATGAAAAGAAAAGAAAAAATAATTATTGCATTAGAAAAATAAGGTTTAAAATTTTACTAAAAAAACTTTTATTATACTTACTTTACTTTTTTATACTTTTATTGCCAAAAAAAAAAAAATCTTTATTGATTTTTTCGTGGTATTGCAAGTATTGCAAGTATGTATTTATGACCAAATGGATGCTTTTCTTTTAAACGTCTTATTAAACCCGAAGATAGGCAAAGAAAATTTGCAAATATATTCTTGTCAACCATACTTTTATTCATTACTAGCTGACCCGCCCGGCGTTGCCCGGGTCCGTATTAACAATATTAAACGAACTTGAAATTTTTATGATTTTATCATTAACTGGAAGCATGCAGAAATGCATTGTCTGAAATACGTCGCAGCTTACTTTGTGAAAAATCCGTTTTAAAAACAACTGATATTAAGCTCTAAAAATACTTAAAATGAGCAATGAGAAACACGGGAAGGAACATGTATCCAACGATTGCGTTATTTTCGTGTTAAATTGTTGATATTTACCCATAAAAATCACTGTTAAATCACGTACCTAATTATTTTTTTTCGCATAGAAATCCCAAGTGAAATATTTTGAATTTCAAACTAATTACAGTTGAGTCTCTCTATAACGAAACTCCATACATCGTATTTCTCTATATAACGAATTTTTAGTAGGAACTGTTCCCTTTTCGCATGATTACATTAAAAACAGTCTCTATATAGCGAAATAGCTATCTCCATATAACGAATTTTTTCATAAATTGGTCTTAATTTACTCAGTTTTAAAAGGCTATCATATGGAATAAATTTTCCATCACTTATTTTTGATTTATCGTCAGTGCTGAGTTTTTTTTTTTTTTTTTTTTTTTTTTTAATATTACTTCTCTCATTGTTCTTTAAATCCAACGAATTCATCCCATTTCCCACACACCTTTCCACATCTTTCTCAAAACAGAGTCAATTGGATTGATGCACATGTAAGAGAGGAATCAATGAGAGGCACATAAGAGAGGTTTTCAAATGGAGGAAAATGTTAACTACAATATTTCATTCCTTGCTAAAATTGAGCTTTTTTTTAGAGTGTAACAATTTCAAAATCAAAACAACAAAAAATCACAGATTTCTTCGTCTGAAATTAATGCAAGTCTTCCTTATTTGATTTTCATTAAGCTTTCAATTAAATGTATGTTCTCTCTTTTGAAACAGCTTAAATAATTAAGAAATAAAATATTAGGTTAATATTTACCTTTAAACATTTCAAATTATTAATTCAAAAGATCAAAAATAATATTTTTTCAAATTTCACACATTAAACACGATTTTTAACATCATTCTCTATGCATCAAATTTCTCTATATAACGAATTTTTTACTGGAACAGTGGATTTCGTTATATAAAGACTCGACTGCATATCACTCTTAAATCCGACTATACCGTGAATGAAATCGATACGCGATGATAAAAGATTGGTATATAGTATTATAATTTCAGAGCCATTTAACAAAAGTGTATATTTTTAATCAAAGCATGCGTAAGGTTGACTCTGTGGACAAATTCCTAACCGTTAACTTTTGTACCGTAACCGTAATCTGTGTGTAACCTAACTGCGACTTAACAGTATCCTACCGTAACTTAAATATAACATAAATGTAACTTAGCCGTCACTTTATTGTAACCTATTCTTATTCTAACCATCACATAAATGCAATTTAACCTTAACCTAACTTTAAATTAACCGTGATCTAACTGTAACCTAACGTGAAATTAAATAAAATCAAAGACTTACCGTAATGTAATTGCAACCTAATCGCAACCCAAATGTTACCTAACCATTTATTGAGTTCATGTCCATGGAAATTATTTTGCCTTGTTCGGATCTGGTTATGATTCATTAGAATATTTTCGCCGGGTTCAGATTTGGTTCGATTCAGGTTTCAGGTATTTTTTGAAATTCGATTTAAATGTTCGGGACGGATTCATGTCCATGGAAATTATTTTGCCTTGCTCGGATCTAGTTATGTTTCTGTGAAATATTTTTGTCGGGAACAGATTTGATTCAATTCAGATTTCGGCGTTATCTTCAAATGGAATTTTTTGGGTTCAGGTCTTCCTGTGTGTCCACGGAAATTATTCTGTCTAATTCGAATAAAGACATGCTTCACTGGAATATTTTTGTCAAGTTCAGACTTGGTTTAATTCAGATTTCGGTTTTTTCTTCAAATGTAATTTTTGGATTCGCGTTTTCTTGCGTGTTCAAGGACATTATTCTGCCTTGTTCGAATAAATACATGCTTCACTGGAATATTTTTATCAAGTTCATTTCAGATTTCGAGATTTTTTCAAAGAAATTTTTTAGGTTCAGATTCGATTCATGTGCATGGAAATTTTGTCTTATTCGGATCCTGTTACGGTTCTTTGGAATATTTTTTTCAGGTTCAGATTTGGTTTGATTCAAATTTCAGGTTTTTATTCAAATAGAATTTTTAGGTTCGAATCTCGTTCATGTCCACGAAAATTATTTTATCATACTCGAGTCCGGTTATGATTCTTCCTAATATTTTGATCGGATTCCGATGTGGTTTGAGTCAAATTTCAGGTTTTTTCAAATCGGATTTTTTAGGTTCGAGTCGGGTTTATGTCCATGGAAATTATTTCGTCTTGCTCGTATCGGGTTATAGCTCTTTGGAATACTTTTATCGGGTTCAGATTTGGTTCAATTCAGATTTCGGGTTTTTTTTTCAAATGGAACTTTTGGGTTCGGGTCTTCTTGCGTGTTCACGAAAATTATTCTGTATTGTTCGAATAAGGAGATGCTTCATTGGAATATTTTTGCCAAGTTAAAAAATGTAACCCTAAAATCCGCTACATTAAGTCCAAATAAGCACCAACAAAACCATGTGCTTTGACACGCCGATCAATTCAAACTGGTTTAAACCCGTATTTCTTTGTTTATTACCTTTTAAACTATTATTGAATAGATGACTAAAATTTCTTTTAAAAAATAACGATTTGTGCCATTATTGTCTGTAATACACGATCGGAATGCATAAAAGATACAAATATGTGAATCATAGGCAAGAATTATGTGATTATTTTTATCATATGACTTTGAAATATCAATATAGAAGCATCATTTAAGATTTTGCTTGAAAAGTTAACATTCTTTCGTTAATATTTTAAAATCGTCTGCACTCTGAAATCTAGATTTTAGAGTAATATTTGTTATTTAAGTTTTTACACATGAATTTAAAAGAAAGTTTTTATAATTTTTATATATTGGCATAGAATTATTAATATGTTGTTAAATCAAAAACATTTTTCATCTACGTTATAAAGTATTAAAAAGTTCTGAAAGAAAAAGAAAACTTTTAGTAATACAATTTTTTGTTCAAATCAAATGTTTTCAATATTTTATTTAATTTTATTTTGACATTTAATTATTTCGAATTTATCAATTTCAATTATTTTAAAAGCAAATATTTTTTTAATAAATAATATAATAGGAAAAAGACCATTTTAAAAAATTCGTAGAAAATTTTCTTCGTAAAATATGCTTCAGCTGTAATTCATTTCTTTCAATTCGTCTTATTAATACAAAATCCCTTCCACATGCTTTTGTTTGGGACATTAAAACTTGAGCGATAAATGGTTTAATATTGCAACCCTTTTTTCGGTTTACTTCACCACCACCTATCTTTTTCCTCCATGGTTTACAACCGCTGTGATAAAAAATCATCATTTAAACTAACAGTTTGCCAGTCTATGAATTTTAAAGGTCTGTTCCAGCTTTTAAAATTATTTCAGCGAAACTTTTATGCAACCAACCAACCATAACTAAATGAAAGGAAAAAAAGAAGAAAAAAGGCGATTTTTTATGAGAGTGATCTTTGGAATTTAATTAATTACTCAGTTAATAAATAGAATTTCGAAATTCTGAAGCTCAGGTGCATCAGGAGAGATTTGGGGCTACTCTCAAAAAAATTTTGGGTCTCGTACATGCTGTAGATTTTGCTAGCCATCGCAGACACACACACACACACACACACACACACAGACAGAGCGTTTTGTTCTTTTATTAATATAGATTTTATCACAAAAAACTTAAATTTAAATTACATGCATACTAAAAAAAAATAAAAAAAATACAATATTTTATGTCATAAGAGCAATATTTCTATAACAGCATTTCGTGTTTACCTCCATAGACATTTTCAATCTAAGTCTGCAATGCATTTTATTGGTTGCTTGCATTAGTTAAATAATCATAAGTTTCATTTATTTTTCTGCAAAAGGAAAAATATATATATAGAAAAAATAAGCAATCAGAAAGATGTAATACATTTAATCATTTGACGTACGTTTCTCAGGAATGTAGACATATGTCATCTTTCCTTTATGACGAAGAAAAACTTTAGACCGTAATCTGTTGTTTATCTTTAAAAAAATATTGCTGCTGTCAAACTGATTTTTATTTGCGATATAAGATTCTTTTATATAAGACGCTAGTGATGGGCACATTTTCCAAACTGTCAGAAACATAAACACGAACAAGTCGGATTTAGAAATATATACATGAGATTGAAATAAATATACTAATAAGTTACTTTAATAATGGATAGGATTTAATTATAGCAATTATTATTGAAATTTATATTATGTTTATACAACTAAGTTCTCATTAAAGCAGTGGCATGTGAGGTAGACACCCACCCCCCGCCTTTCTTTTTTTTTAAAGGACATCTCATGGAAAAAATCAGGATTCATTACAAAGTTCCAAATAATTAAAATTGAAAAAAAAAAAGATGTCACAAAAAATTCACATATTTTGAAAAGGGAGTGGGAATCCCTTTTTAATTCTATTTTCTGTACCCACTCCAACTCCGTTGACACACATACACAAAAAAATAGGGAAAGAAAGAAAAGAAAAAAAGAAATATTTCATTAGAAAACTAAGGTTTAAAATTTTACTATAAAAATCTAGTGAACTTTTATCCCCCCCCCCCCCAAGAAAAATATTTATTGATGTTTTTCGTGGCAATTCAAGTTAAAATAATTTATGACCAAATAGAGACTTTTTCTTTTAGACTTGCATTCTTAGACTTAATTTTTAATATCCTAAGATTAGTAAAGTAAAAGTTTGCAAATATATTCTTGTCAACCATAATTTTATTGATTATTTTATCAAAAAAATTTAAATTTAAATTACATGCTTCGTGAAAAAAACGTAAAACATTCACAATATTTCCTGTCATAAGAGCAATATTTCTATAACAGCATTTCCTGTTTCCCTACATAGACATTTTCTATTCTAAGTATGCAATATATTTTATTGATTGCTTGCATTAGTTAAATGATCATAAGTTCCATTTCTTTTTCTGTGAAAGAAAAAAATGCATAGAAAAAACAAGCAATCAGAAAGATATGATACATTCAATCATTTGACGTACGTGTCTCAGAAATGAAGACTTATGTCATCTTTCTTTTATGACAAAGGAAAACTTTATTTCCGTAATCTGTTGTTTATCTTATTTCCCATCTTTTACAAAATATTGCTGCTGTCTTACTTATTTTTATTTGCAATATAAATTTCTTTTGTAAAAGACACTTTTGATGGAAAATTTTTCTAAGCTGTCTGAAAAAAAAAACATTAATTAGACGGATTTAGAAATATATATACACAGCTCAAAACAATTAAAGGCTATTTGAAATTTTATATAAAATAAAGATATAAACGAAATTTTTTTGCTGAAAATTGAAGAAGAGAATCACAAATGCAATTTTTTCTGGTTTTCAAACTGTGGAGTATGCAAATTTTGAGTTCGACATCAAAAACGTCGCTTCAGCGGCAGCGAATGAAATTTGACTTTCAACTGGATAAAAGAGAATGAAGACAAGGATGATCGGCATTCAGTGATTGCTTTGTTTCGATGAGTACGATGTCTCAGCGAAGTCATTTGACAAATTCAGAAGCTTGGAGAATTGTTGGTAGGTTAGAAGGGGGCCAAACTAAAGCCGAATTAGCGCAAGCCATTGGAGAGTCACAAAGTGTCATTTCCAGGATCTGGAACCGTTTTTTTGAGAGTGGATGTGCAGGTCGAAGACCAGGGCAAGGTCGTAGACGGGCAACAACGCCCAATGAAGGTCGGTATTAAGCGTTAACAGCTCGGAGACACCGAAACAGGAACGCTACTCTTCTCCAACAACACCTTCGCTCGGCTACAGGCACCACGATTTCAACTCAGACTGTCCGAAACCGGCTCCATGCTGTAGGTCTGTATGCTCGCCGACCGATGGTATGTGTTAGATTAACATCAAGGCATCGTCGCAACCGCAGGGAGTGGGCAACCGAGCATGTCAACTGGAGGAGAAATGAATGGAGCAATATTCTGTTTTCTGACGAGCTCCGTTTTTGACGAGTCCCGAATAATCCTGCGTTCGTGCACGAAAGTGTCAGATTTGGCGGTGGAGGAGTGTTGGTGTATGGTGGCATCTCCATTGACGGGCGCACTGACCTCTACATCATTCGAGATGGAGCTCTGACTGGTCTCCGTTATAGGGATGAGATCCTCAGACCTATTGTAGTCCCTTACGATGCCGCAATCGGAGATAAATTCATTTTAATGGACAATAACTGCAGGCCACATCGTGCAAACCTGGAGGATTTCCTTTTCGAGGAAGGAATCGTTCGAATGGAATGGCCAGCGTGTTCTCCAGACATGAATCCAATCGAGCACGTTTGGGATGCTCTAGGAAGTGGAGTTTCTGGCCGCCAACAACCCCCACAAACTCTCCAAGAACTGGAAAGAGCTTTTCTGGAAGAGTGGGGCAGAATACCCCAGCTCGTCATTAATAGCCTTATTGAGTTCATGCCTCAAAGGTGTTCAACGTTGCTGGCCGCCCGTGGAAACCATAACCCCTATTGAAAATGATTTTCTTTGAAGAAAACACCTTTTCTTACTCTTTTTTTCTCATATGCACAAATTGTGTTTTTTTCCTTTTGTACACAAATGCGCAATAAAATGCATTTTTTTCTGCCAAACATGTGTAATTTATTCTCATATAACCTACTATGTCTGTCGACCATGTATCAATCAGCTAAAAAGTTTCCCAAATGCAAAATCCCCCTAAAACTGCAATATCCTTTAATTGTTTTGAGCAGTGTATAATTAAAATAGACGTACTTAATTATTTAAATAATAGTTAAGATTTAAT
The DNA here is from genome assembly GCA_964019185.1 of Maratus speculifer. Lineage (NCBI taxonomy): Eukaryota > Metazoa > Arthropoda > Arachnida > Araneae > Salticidae > Maratus > Maratus speculifer. The sequence continues at coordinate 160,841,425 of OZ025292.1, read as the reverse complement.
AATAGCTAATTGAAATTTATATTATATTTACGGAGCATTGAAATTAATAAATCAGAGACATGTTAGTTATTTCCTTCACCCTTTTTTTAGGGGTCTTCTATGGGGATAAGTCAGGATTCAGCACAATGTGCCAAATAATTAAAATTGGAATAAAAGTTATCAAAATGCACATATTTTCAAATATTCAAGAAAGGGAGTTTTGTTCACTTTTCCCCTTCTGTTTCTCAAACCACGAAAACAAAATGCATGATTCCAAATAACTCAATATTCCTAATATAATTTATCTGAAAATACATGTTTGTCTTACTTCATAGAGTAATGGGTTTTCGACTTCTAGAACGTAATGTATATTCCATGAAAGCGAAGGAGATAGAACATGTAGCACTTGTGTCTGATGTCAGTTTTGTTTTTAACGTTGTATTGCATCCTATTATAATGGACAACTGCGTGCCTTGACACATATTCAAGAATCTTTGGAATTCTCTACTCGTTCTCTAGCAACATCTGAAATTCAACAACGGAAAATATTTGAGTTTTTTTTAAACTGAATGAACTTATTTTCTCAAAAGAAAATAACATTTCACAGCTTTAAATCCATATTTGAAAATGCGAACATTAACTGGCACTAATTTACGGTTGTTTTCGTGATAAATAATACAAATAAATCCAATAACAATGCATCCAAGTACTTGTGGATAAAGTTTCATGGGCTTGTTGCATTTTGTATGTATACTATCTATAGAAGGTGATCCCTAATTCAAGGAAAAAAGTTTGTGTGTTGTACAGGCGATTGTAACAACAATTCATTATATGGAAATGTATGGGCGCAAGTGATGCAAAAAAGCACATACACAGAAAAAAACAGGGGAAAAGCTATTTATTAACAGAATCCTGACAAGTACAACGCTTACAATAACTATTCAGAATTCTGCCTACCAAGAGTAATACTTGCTTGTAAGCATGAGTGGAGTGATTGGCGTACACTTGCAAAAATGACAAGTAAGTATTTCATGCACACGTGCTGCAACTTGTATATACACATAAAGAGATCCTCATCTGAGTCAACTGACTAAATAAGACTCTTCCGATTTCCCTATAGAAATGTAATCAAGACTCGATAAATCTGGAAATCGGAAGATATCGGATGACTTGGTCTAGCACAACAAAATAGGTCGTAATTATCGTATATTTTTCGGATGAGGCTTTCCCAAAAGAACTTCAATATATTCTGATTGCCTTCTTCAACAACCGATGCCATAATTAGATAGGGGCGGAGGGGTCCGTTCCGGGTGACACTCTTTAAGAGGTGACACCCAATCTTTAATTGCAAATATATATACATAATATTATAAGATTTTGGAAAAAAAATCTGGAATAAAATGAAATTTCAAGAGCACGATGCTTCAGAGTTATTTTTCTTTTGTTTCAGAATCTGAAATTTTATAGAGAAAGGTGTATCTAAATAAGATATGCACCAAAGAACAAAAACCAGCCTATCCAACGAGTGTGCAGCGAAAAGCAAACTTTAAAAGAAAGACTTTTCTTCTACATATAGACGAAGCATTGAGTTATGCAGATTATGGGATAAATGATAAAACGGTTCTCTTTTTTATGCAGGAGGACGTAAGGTAAATAATTAATGAAATGGTAATTTGTTATAATAACGTAGAATTGTGATTGAAAAAACATGACGGATTGGAGGGGGGTGACACCATTTACTTCCATCCCGGGTATCACCCATCCTAGCTACGCCACTGTAAACAACTGTGATTTACAACTGTGATTGTGACAACTAGCCGTTATCTAGGATTAAATATCATAATAAATCGACATTTTTATATAATGATATTCCGATGTGTCGATATTGCGACATGTGAACAAGGTAGTAAAGTATCAAGTAACGTATGAAATGCAAATAAGTAATAAAATGATTAGTAATAAATACATGCATATACATAACCAATTTCTTGCTTCTGTATTTAAAAATTCTGTGAACGTGTCAGAATAAGGCTTTTTGAGAACAACCCTTAGAATTTAATTTAAAAAAAATCGATTTAACGAATACACCTTTTCCTCACATTTAAGGCTCTATTTCTTATGCTTTGTAAAGCCAGAGAACTAGGATAAGTATCTCCTGCAATTTGACTAATGTCCGTTCAACGAAAAAAGAACCCTAATCCCCCCAACCCTCGCACACATACACACACACGCACACCGAAACATTTACGTCTCTAATTATATTGTCACTATACAAACTTTAACTGTCTGATTTTCCTACTGTAGATGTTATTTTGAATTCTAGTGACATCAAAAATATAAACAACCATTTAAATATTATTTTTCATTCCCTACAAACAAGTAATGGAAGAGCAGTAAAATATCAAATTCTCACATATATTACACGAATATCAATTTTTAAAAGAAACTGTGAGAAAAAAAACCTGCGCGTCACAGAAGTAACAATATCTGCATGTTTAAAATAGAACCAAGAACAGACGTTAATTGATCCATAATATTATTCTTTGTTGGCAATTGCATGCTAATAATCCATATATAAGACATTTATCACCCGTCATTGAAACATCGAAACAGTTCTCCTTTTCAAATAGGGATTAGGCTGAGAGATATCACACCGTATGTATCATGATAATGACACGGTTGAAGCTGGGAATTCTGATTAATCCATCATGGTTTAGGCTGATAAAAAACACGCAGTTACTATCATGATGAGATCACAGTTGAGGCTGAGAGAGTCTTGCGAATTTCTCATGTTTAAATATTGTAGAAAATACTCCGTTAATACCATGATGATCGAAATCTTAATTAATACCATCGTTTAGAATTGTACAATCTTGAATACTCGAAACTGAAGAAGCGCTGTCTAAAGTTGTGTTTTAATGAAAAAGTATGATAATCACGGTTTAAATCAAGATCGTGCTATTCATGGTACACCATTCTATGGGGTTTTTTGATATCGTTAGCACGATTTATATTTATATCTTTTTTATCGTTTTATTCGATATATTTCCTACCACTTGTAAGAATACAAGGTAGAATTGATGAAGAACTGCAGACGTCGAGACGAGTGAGAACTCATTTTTGTCTTTTTAAAATTTATTTCTCACATAAACACACACGTGGACGAGCACGGCACAAATTAACAAAAAAAATAGAATAGCATTTTTTTATATCACATTCCAGAATAAACCAAAAACAACGCCGCACCATCTCACTACACAATAACTCCAAACTCCCGCTCTCAACTGAAAAAATTGTTCTGTTTTGGAAATGTTCTTTCCTTTCTTTTTGGACGAGTAGCGCCATCTATCGCAGGCTTAGGAATTTAGTTCTCAGAATTAAGTTCTTTACAGACTCCTCCCCACCGGGGGAAAACTTTTCCGGGCCTTGTCGAGGAAAAGTTTCTTTTTAAAACATAGTTCTGGTAGCACTAGTTCCAAAAACATTTTTAGATCACATATTCCACAAAATACCAGAAACAATACTACGCCATCTTAAAAGTCTAGGATTAGTTCCGCTGTTCTTTTCTAACCATACTAAAGGGTTATGGTCTGTCTGGATTTGAAATTTTTGATGGCCATCTAAGTAGCATCGTAGTTTTCGCACTGCAAACACAATAGCTGCGCATTCTTTTTCGGTGGTACTAAACTTTCGTTCTCTGTCTGAAAACTTTTTGCTCAAGTACATTATAGGATGTTCTTCATTATTTTCATTCAACTGGGATAAGACTACACCAATTCCCAAACTTGAAGCATCACATTGAAGGATGAAAGGTTTTGTAAAGTCTGGACTATATAAGACAGGATTTTCAGAGAGTTTAACTTTCAGTTCATCAAATGCCTTTTGACAGTTCTCATTCCAGTCTATAGTTGACTTGCGAATCTTTCCTTTTAATAAATTAGTGAGAGGCGTTGCAATTACAGAAAAGTCCGGGATATAATTTCGATAATATCCAGCTAAACCCAAGAAAGATCGGATTTGAATTTTAGTAGTAGGAACTGGAAACTCTTTTATGGCTTGAACTGTCAGTTCTCCAGGAGTTCTAAGACCTTGACCCACTAAGTGTCCAAGATATTTGACATAAGCTTGGGCGAATTGACATTTGGATGGTTTAATATGCAGTTTTGCTTCACTCAATCTTTTAAAAACTTCTTCTAGGTGTTTTAAATGATCTTCCCAAGTTTGCGAGAAAACCGCCACGTCATCCAGATAAGGCACCGCATATTCTTCACAGTTTTTCAGCAATCCGGCCATAAGTCGGCTAAATTCATATGGAGCATTTTTTAAACCAAAAGGGAGGCGCAACGGTATGTACGTCCCAAAATTTGTCACAAAAGCTGCATATCTTTGAGCACGCTTGGTTAACGGTATTTGCCAGTAACCTCTGGTCAGATCTAAAACTGAAATGTACCTGGCTGAAGACACTTTTTCTACTAACTGTTCAGTGTCGGGCAAAGGATAAAATTTTGTTCGAGTCACTTTATTTAAACGGCGATAATCTATGCAGGGTCTTGCTTCTCTACCGGGAACTTCAACTAAAATTAATGGAGAGGCAAAGTCAGATTCACCTGGCTCAATAACTTTCAGTTTCAACATTTTCTCGACTTCAGCCTTTAGAATTTCCGTCTGTCTAGGCGACATTTTATAAGGCCGGGCACAGATTGGGTTTTCTGATTCCAGTTCAATATCATGTTCAACTAAATTTGTGCATCCTGGTTCAGTCGAAAAAGAGTCAGCATATTTTCCAATAAGTTGTCCTAATTCTTCTCGTTGACTTTCATTTAATCTTTTATTTTTTTGGATTTCTTGCCATACTTCTAACAACGCATTGTCTGTATTTTCTTCATCCAATTTAGGAATTTCATCTTCTTCATCATTAGAGGTGGTTTTTGTAGTAAGTAAATTTACGTTTTCCACACTTCTTTGATGGTAAGGTTTTAGCATATTTACATGATATACTTGGGACTTCTTCCCTTCTGGATTGTATATAACGTAGTTAGTTTCTGATAATCTCTTTAGTACTCTTCCAGGTCCTATCCAACTAACTGACAGTTTATTTGGTTTGGATGGGGCCACAATTAAAACTTGATCACCTTCTTTAAACTCTCGTTTTCTGGCTTTGATATCATACCAATATTTTTGTGTTTGTTTCTCCTTTTCCATATTTTCTGCAGCAAGTTCTTGGCATTTCTTCATTCTGTTCATTAAGTCAAATACATAGGATATCACACTATCTTCTTCTATCTCTTGCTCAGTCAAATTTTCATAGAGTAACATCATTGGAGTTCTTAAGTTCTGTCCATGGACTAATTCTGCTGGACTAAATCCAGTACTAGTATGAGTTACTGTTCTTAATGCAAAAAGGGCAGGTGGAAGTACCTTCTCCCAATCAGATCCCGATTCTAAACAAAGTACTCTGAGTATCCGTTTCAAAGTCCTGTGCATTCTTTCAACTGGGTTACTTTGTGGATGATAAACTGAGCTTCGCACAACTCTGACGCCAAATTTCTCTAAGAATTCCGTTGTAAGTGCACTCATGAATGACTTTCCTTGATCAGTTTGTAGTATACGAGGAAATCCAAGTCTACTGAAAATTTGTAACAAAGCATCAATAACCGTCGTAGAATACAAATTAGGTGTAGGAACTGCATCAGGATATTTCGAAGCTAAGCAAATTACAGTTATTATGTATTTGTTCCCTAATGTACTGATAGGTAAAGGTCCACAAGCATCAACATTTAATTTTGTAAATATTTCTGAAATAATTGAAACAATCTGTAAAGGTGCTTTCTTTTTGTCCTGAGGCTTCCCAACCCGTTGACAGTAATCGCAAGTTCGGACATATTCTTCGATATCTTTGAAGCAATTTGGCCAATAAAAGGTCTTAAACAATGCATCTTTAGTTTTAGCCACACCCAAATGAGATGCAACAGTTTCATGACAAAATTTTTTTAACTGTTCACGAAATCTTTCAGGAACAACAAATAATTTCCTCTCAGTACCATTTTTATCTTTTCTTCTATAAAAAAGCATATCTTTCTCCAAAATAAATTTCCTATCCTTAGTATTTTCCGTTTTGGCATCTTCCATAAGAGGCTTGAGCTCTTTTCTTTTCCTTTGCTCTTCAGAAAATTCCTTCGGAGAAATTTTGATAAGTTCTTGCAATGAGACAGTTTCGCAAACTGGTAAAATTGAGCCTTCTTCGTTTTCTATCTTCTTGTCTTCAGATTTATCATTTGTTTTCTCATCCATTTTCTTCACTTCACTCGCTATGTTATTGCTGTGATCTTTCTCTAAAGTTACATCAGAAAATTCGTGCACTTCAGGTTCCTCAGGAGGAACCTCTGCCTCCAGAATTTTCTTCTGAGCTCTGGTTTGCACAGCATTTATCATGTGCTCTTTCAATGCCTTTTCTTTTTTACAATCTTCGAATAATTCGGCTGTTTTATTTCCCAGCAAATATCTTCCTAAATCTACAGAGTCTCTAGAGACAGCAGCTTTAGTTATCACATGTCCCATTTCACAGTCCAATTCAACTTCTGCGAGAGGTAAGCAAAATAAACCGTCGTGTAAGGGCACCCGAACCCACACTTTCTCGTTCAAATACATATGTGGCTTCACATATTTTTTTGCAATTAAATCTATTGTCGCACCTGTATCTCTCAAAATTTCCATTTGTACACCATTTACTTTCCCCACACTAAGGTAAGGCGTTATTGAAGAATCTTGTTCATTTTCTACATCAACATGTGAAATCACTTCTGTGGATTTCTTAATTTTATCACATTGAGGACGAAGATGATTGCTCGATCCGCACTCGTAACAACGTAACGTTTTCCTCTTCTCGAATTCTCTCTCTCTATGATTTCTTGAAAACGATTCTGATTTAATATGCATTTTTGGCTTATCATCTTTACCTTCTTTTCTGGAGTCAAAGTTATTTGAATTTTTAAACTGGGGTCGAAAATTAGACAAATTCTTTTTAGGAAGTTCTTTTTTTTTTAAACTTTCTTTGATACTTTCATAGTCATCTAATTTTTTTGCCAAATCTAAAGGGGTCATAAAATTTAACCAATTATCTAGAAAATGTTCCTTTGTTTCCGCAGCCACTCGAAACTTTAATTGTTCTGTAATAATTAGATCTTTAAGTTGATCAAAATTGTCAACACCTAATTCCTTAATCCAAGCGGTAAAATAACTAGTGAGTTCTTGCGCGTAGTTCCTCCAAGATTTGTCGGGTGTTTTATGATGACGATAAAAACATTGTTTCAGTTTCTCACTATTCAACTTGTATCTTTCTAATATAAGACTTTTAACGAAATCATAGTTAATCGCATCTTCGGGTGATTCCCTGGCTAACATGTTTGTGACTTCTGTGGGTAAAACAGCTAACAAATATGCAACCCAATCAGTTTTCGACACTTTAGCCATCTCTGCTCTTCGCTCAAAATTAATCAAAAACAGACCCATCTCATCAGATTTTTCGTCGAATTTCGGAACAATTTGTGCTAACTGTATCTTTGGTCCAAGATCCACCTTTCTCTCTGACAAATTGTTCTGTTCTAGAGTTCTTTGCTCTAATTTCTTTAATTCTAGTTCATGTTCACGAGCTTCTTTAGCCAAACGTTCTTGCCTTTCTTCTTCACGTATTTTTTCTTCTCTTTCTTCTTGACGTCTTTTCTCTTCTCTTTCTTCTTGACGTCTTTTTTCTTCTTTTTCTTCCTGTCGTATTTCTTCTTCCCTCGCTTCTCCCTTTTTCCTATCCTCAATTACTGTATTTAATATTCCTTTAACAAAATCTTCATCATAATCGTCTATTCCTAGAATAGCTTTCTTCAGATCCGCGATTTTTAAATTCCCTACATCCTTAATGCCAAGCTCACTAGCTACCAATTGTAGGTCTTCCCTTTTTGCCCCCTTTGTTAAATAAGACATCTTCGTTGTAGCGAAATCGAAACAAAATCAGAATGCTGATTTAAAAATTTATACAATTCCCAATTTTCCTTTACTTAAACTTACTAACAGCAATATTTCAAGCAAGTAACAAATTTAATTAATAATTCAATTTTAAAACATACTTCAATTAAATCCCCTACTTAGATCTATTATTTCAATCAAATTTAAATCCCAATCACATATGAAAAATTGACCCATATACAATAACACAATATACCAATTTACTAAAATTCTTAGCAAATTAAACACAATGCAAAATTTTTTAAAACAGATTAAATAAGCATATGTAATACCATAAAAATACAATTAAAATAGATATATTTTTTCGAAATTCACAACTGTATTTCAGGTGTAACAGACAATTTTATTTCTAATCAATATATTACGCAATGAAAATTAAATCATACAGCATTACGTAAACACCAGAATTTTTCTTAATTCTCAAACTTTTTATGCAATCGTAACAAAATTATTTGCAAAAATGTATTTTATATAATTCTCACAACAATTTTATTCTTTACATGAAAAGAATAAACTTTAAAATACAACTCAATTTTCTTTTTCAAACGATAATAAATCTTTTATCTAAATATTTTAAAAAGTTTTTATTGTTTTATAAAAACCTAACAAAGAAATCAGAATTAATCTTTTTCTCGATCAAACTTTTATTTTGTCATACTTTTTCATTCAAAAAATAACAAAACAAAAATATCACTGCATTTATTTCCGAATTAGGAAACAAAAAACAAAAAATAATTTATTCTACTTTTAGAATAAACTAACACAGAAAGAACCTTTCTTCTGTAAATTGGCATTCATCCAATAATCGAAATAGTGTAATGACAATCTTTATTTTTCGAAGTTATTCCGTTCTTGGAATAAAACACACATAAATTTATACCATTTTCACAAATAAAATCACTTTGATTCAAAAGAATTTTACCATCATAATTCTTACTAAAAATTAAATATAACTGTATTACTTTCTTTTTTCTTTATTTAAGAAATACTTTTTCTTCACTTAAGAACAATTATCAACATTCTAATATATCATAGCATACGAATTCGAAATTAACACTTTGTAGCAAGAAATAATAACAAAAGTAATTTTATACTCTTTTTTACTATTTGATGGGAATAAGTCACTAATTCTATTATTCTTCAAACCTGAATGTTTTACTCCAATTAATTCGCACTTTTACTAAAGATTGTTATTAATTTACGAAAGTAAAACAAAATTTTATTAATCCTGATTAAAAAAATTTTAATCGATAATAAATTTTCAAGGCACTAAGAATAAAAGAATTTGGAACTAGTTTTAGCTTACTTGTTTTGTTCCACCAGGATTCATATCCCATAAGCTGTCAACCAAATCTTCAACGTATGTAAGAATACAAGGTAGAATTGATGAAGAACTGCAGACGTCGAGACGAGTGAGAACTCATTTTTGTCTTTTTAAAATTTATTTCTCACATAAACACACACGTGGACGAGCACGGCACAAATTAACAAAAAAAAATAGAATAGCATTTTTTTATATCACATTCCAGAATAAACCAAAAACAACGCCGCACCATCCCACTACACAATAACTCCAAACTCCCGCTCTCAACTGAAAAAATTGTTCTGTTTTGGAAATGTTCTTTCCTTTCTTTTTGGACGAGTAGCGCCATCTATCGCAGGCTTAGGAATTTAGTTCTCAGAATTAAGTTCTTTACCCACTTTTTCCTAGTATAATGGGATCCGCCAGACCAATCTGCTGTGTTGTGAGCATTGCACGCTGGATGAAGGATGCACGTTTGTGGAACTGCATGGAGATTTCGTCGCTGGAACATAATTTACCTTTGCATGCTTGACTGCAATAATTGGCATCTTTGAATCAGTAGCTCCATAAATGCTATTAATAAATACTTTCCTGATTTTATTGTTTTTCTTTTCAGTGTTTGTGCTTCATCACGTAACTTGCACTTCTATACAATACTTAATTATTAGCGAGTCTTGTAAAAAAAGATAGAACCAAGAATTTAAGATTTACAATGTGTATTGAAAATTTAATAAATTAATGCTCTTTTAAAATATATTTAAATTATTTTACATTTTCGAGAATAAATTTATTCATAATTTACTTTTAAAGGGTTTATAATGTGTAAAACATAAAAAGTATCAACTAAATAATCTTTTTAAACTAAAAATTCTAAAACTTTAAATGAGAGATAAATATGAATATTTTTCGGAAATTTAATTTATAATACTAAAAAATTTATAGAATTGATTTGTTCAAATATATTCAAGGATTTTGTTTAATTAGAAACGTTTTTAGAGTCTTTGAACGATGTATTTTTGCAGTATACATAATTTTATAAAGATTAGAATTTTCAATTAGTAATTCAGCAGAATTAATACAGAGACATATGTTAAATTTTCTGTTCTAGTTTCAATAATATTTTAAACTAGCTGACCCGCCCGGCGTTGCCCGGGTCCGTTATAATAATGTTAAACGAACTTGAAATTTTTATGATTTTTTCTTCAACTCAAAATATGTGTTAATACACTGTTAAGAATTTGACCCTTTTGCTGCATCGTCACTCCACCGCTTTTATAGAAAATGATTACTTCAGCCTATTTTGGAGCATTGTCATAGGTCAAAAGAGATATATTCTATAAAAGCGGCGGAGTGATGATACAGCAAAAGGGTCAAATTTTTTACAGTGTACATTATATTAAATACGTGCCCCCTGACTGTGTCAAAAATTGGTTTTTTAAAAAACTAATATTTAGCTGCAAAAATACCTAAAATGACTGCAATGGGAAACGCAGGAGGGAATATGTGTCCAACGATTTCGTGTTGATATTTATCCTTAAAATTACTGTTAAGTGACTTAACTAAATACTTTTTTCACATAGATATCCCAAGTGAAATATTTTGAATTTCAAACTAATTATATATCACTCTTAAATCTGACTATACCGTGAATGAAATCGATTCTCGATGATTCGCTAAAAGGTTAGTATATAATATTATAAATTCAGAGCCATTTTACAAAAATTGTTGTCTATTTTTTATCAAACATGCGTAATGTTCATTCTATGAACAAAATCCTAACCGTAACCTAATTGTATCGGAATCATAACTTGTCTGTAACTTAGCTGTATCTTAACAGTAACCTAACTGCAAGTTAAATATACCATAAATGTAACTTGGCCGTCACCTAATCATAACCTACCCATAATCTAACCACAACCTAACCGCAAATTAACCTTAACCTAACTGTAACTTAACCATGACCTAACTGTAACCTAACCGGAAAATAAAATAACAAAAGGGTCACCGGAACGTAATTGCAACCTAACTGTTATCTAACCGTAACCTAGTTCTAATTTAACATTAACTATAAACAAAATATTTTAACCATCTCGCGCTAAGTACTTAGTTTCACTTTCCACCGCTACGGAGCGCATTATGTTTTGTAGAACATCCGAATTTTAGGTTCGGATTGGATTCATGTTCATGGAAATTATTTTGTCTTCTTCGGATACGGTTATGATTGTGTGGAATATTTGTGTTCAGTTTAGATTCGGTTCAATTCAGATTTCGTGGGTTTTTTTTCCCTTCAAATGGGATTTTTAAGTTCGGGTCGGGTTGTACTTATATGGAAATTATTTTACCTAGTTCCAATGAGGTTATACTTCACTGAAATATTTTTGTTAGGTTCAGATTAAGTTTGGTTCAAATTTCGGGATTTTTTTTTTCTTTTTTTTACAAATTTTTTGGTTTGGAATGGGGATTATGTCCATGGAAATTATATTGTCTTGTTCGTATCTGGTTATAGTTATTTGGACTATTTTCGTCGGATTCAGATTTGGTTCGATTCAGATTTCAGGTATTTTTTTTAATTGATTTTTAAGGTTCTGGTTGGATTCATGTCCAGGGAAATTATTTTGTCTTGCTCGGATCGGGTTTTGGTTCTTTGGAATATTTTTTTCGGGTTCAGATGTCGTTCAATTCAGATTTCGGCTTTTTAATGGAATTTTTAGGTTCAGGTTGGGTTGCGCATCAACGGAAATTATTCTGCATTGTTCGAATAAGGATATGCTTCTCTGGAATATTTTTGTCAGATTCAGATTTAGTTCATTTTTTAGGTTCGGATTGGGTTCATGTTCATGGAAATTTTTTTGTCTTCTTCAGGTCCGGGTATGGTTCTGTGGAATATTTTTGTCGATTCAAATTTCAGGTATGTTTTTCAAATGGAATTTTAGGTTCCGATCGGTTTCATGTCCACGAAAATTATTTTCTCTTATTCGAATCCGGTTATGGTTCTTTCGAATATTTTGATCGGATTCAGATGTAGTTTGCATAAAACTTCAGGCTTTTTTTTCAAATGGAATTTTTTAGGTTCGAGTCAGGTTTATGTTCATGGAAGTTTTTTTGTCTTGCTCTTATCAGGTTATAGTTCTTTGGAATATTTTTATCGATTTCAGGTTTCGTTCTGGTCATTTTTTGGGTTTTTTCAGAGAAAAATTTTAGGTTCGGGTCGGGTTGCATATACACGAACATTATTTTTCTTTGATCGAATTGGGGTATGCTTCATTTGAATATTTTTGTGGGATTCAGATTTGATTCGGGTCAAATATCAAATCCATAGTTTTTTTTCAAATGGAATTTTTAGGTTCGGGTCGCGTTTATGCTCATGAAATTTTTGTCTTGCTTGGATCGGAGTATAGTCTGTTTTTTCTCTGGTTGGGATCGGGTTATGTGTTAATACGCCTAAACATTATGTTTTGCTACTATTCTTTTAGTGACTATTTTTTATATATAATTTATTTTGCTATTTGATAATTTATTACTGTGTATGAATCGTCTGCCTATTCGAAAAATTGTACGTCAAAGAGCCATTTCATTTTTGTTTTAAAAACAAATTAAAGTCTTAATAAAATTTTAACTTAAATAAATGCATTCAAATTTAATCAATGATTTAAAAAAACTGCTAAAAAAGCCTCATATATACATATACATATATTAACTGCAACATAGCCAACCACAAATACATTCTAATGTACGAAGTACCAACGATCTGACGTAATAGCTATGTTCAAAAATCCTAAGTTAAACTGACATTTTGCCAGTCTATGAATTTTAAAGGTCTTTGGGAAAAAAACAGTCACTTTTGAAATGTCAAAATCTCAAATTGGTTTCTTTCATAGAGTAAAAAGAAATTAATAGAGTGGAGGTATTATCTCTGGAGATGATGCTTAAGATGTAACCCTACATTAAGTCCAATTAAGTACCAACAAAAGCACGTGCTTTGACACGCCTATCAATTGGCGAAATTTTAAAATGAAGGGCCAAAATCACAGTCAAGTGAAATCCAGCCACCCCATTGGTCGAGTGGTAAGGGTGAAAATCACGAACTTGTTTCTCCATTTGAAAAAGGTGAGGGGGAAAGTATTTTTTAAGCGATTGTTACCGACTGTTCTTATTTAAGATAAACCATCGAAATTAACTCAATTAAGATATTTTGATGCCATTTTATAAAATGAGAGTGAAAAATTTAGATTATAAATGAAAAGAGATAAGATTTACTTCAAAACTGCCGCTACGATTTTTTCTCGGAAAAAGGAGTATGACAACATTTACCCAACTGCTAAGAGATTGTTCCCTGAAAAGGACGCGGCTCAATGACCAATGAGGTGTTTGGATTTCACCGGACTGTGATTTTGGACCTCCATTTTAAAATTTCGCTATCAATTGAAACAGGTTTAAACCTGTATTTTTTTTTCTCTCGTTTTTAAAAGAAGAACTAATTTATCGCTTCACCGGTAAAAATTTATTAATTATTTTATCATATGTGTTTTAAATATCAATATAGAAAATTATTTTAACGTTTTGCTTGAAAATATATCATTATTTTGTTAGTACATTAAAATCGTCTGCATTCAGAAATTTATATTTTAGATTAATATTTATTACTTAAGTTTTCATACATGATTTTAAAAGAATGTTTTCATCATTATATTTTAAATATTTATTTACATGCAATTATTAAGTCATAAACATTTTTCATCTACGTTATAAAGTATTGAAAATTACATTAATGAAGGAAACTTTTAGTTATACAATTTTTAATTCGTATTAAATGTTTTCAATATCTTATTTAATTTTAATTTGATATTTAATTATTGCTAATTTTCCAATTTCCTTCATTTTAAAAGCGAATATTTATTCTAATAAATAATAATAGAACGAAGACCATTTTAAAAATTTGCTATTTCCTCTTGAAATATGCTTCAACTGTAATTCATTTCTTTCAATTCGTCTTATAATACAAAATCTCTTCCACGTCCTTTTGTTTGCCACATTAAATTTGAGCGATAAATGGTTTCATATCGCAAACCTTTTTTGAGCTTACTTCACCTCCACTTATCTTATTCCTCCATGGGTTTCTTTAATTCTGTCTCAGCTTTCTTATTATCTCTGCAAAAATTTTTACACAACCAACCAACCGTAAACAAATGAAAGAGAAAAAAATTGGGAAAAAGATGATTTTTTATGAGAGTGACCTCTTGATTTTAATTAATAACTCAGTTAATAATTGGAATTTTGAAATTCTGAAGCTCAGGCGCATCAGGAGAGATATTGGGCTACTCTCAAAAAAATTTTGAGCTTTGTACGTGCTGTAGATTTTGCTAGCCATCGCAGACACACACACAGACAGAGCGTCTTGTTCTTTTATTAGTATAGATAATCCAACTAAATTAATAGTTATTTAATAGTATGCAATTTTTTATGGAAACATATGAGTATTTTTTCCTTTAATCTTGAAATAGCGCAAAAATATTTTATTTTGTTTGCGATTTCGTAATCAGATATCTGAATTTATGAATTTTATTTGCCTTTTAGATCACTTATGTTCATATATTTGCTTTTAAATATACCGTATGTAATTAATAGAAAATGTTTAAATATTATTAACCACATAAAAAATTTGAAAAATTTGTTTGTCATTCTCTTTGAATTGATGTAATTATACAAAATCACATCCCCTGTGACAACTCCTCCTAATCCCTTTTCTATAAAATAAGCTAAATTATAAATGTATGATTGTCGAAACAGTGCCCCATCACACAAGCAATATATATATATATATACCGGGTGTCCCAAAAATGACTGATGGATTTTTAAATTAAATAACTTGCAAACGGTGACAGCTATTTAAAAAATTTTTGCAGGTGGGTTATGTATAATGTCAGGAGTTTTTTTACCTTAATTTTTTATTTTATTTTGCATCTCAAACAATAGGTGGCGCTGACGGCGATTGAAGGCCAGATGATCAGTGCTGAGTGAAGTGTCGACCTGGCCTTCAATCGCCAAAAGCGCCACCTATTGTTTGAGATGCGAACTAAAATAAAAAAATTACGGTAAAAAAAACTCCTAGGGAATTTTTTTGATTATTTTTTTTTATTTTTATTTTTTTTTTTTCAGATTTCTTTTTATAAATTTAAGAATGCTTAAATATTGGATAATAAATAGATTTCACACGGTTTTCTGTTAATCCAATTTTCTTTTCAGGAAATATAAAACAACTAAATGTAATTGTAAAGTAAATAATAAAGTAAGATAATGAAGAAACATACATTTGTAACATAGAAAAACTATTTTTAATAATAAAAAATAAGTTGCTAATTAATCACTTTTAATTAGAATGAGAATATCCTTTAGGCCATTTCATGATTTAGTTTAGATTTTTTTATTATGTAGCAATATTAATTCCCAATAATTGTAGCAGCAATTCCACCTCAGCTCAGGCAGGGCATGTCAATTCACCGTCACAGATTTTTTTCAAAAAAATTCAGTAGTTAGAACTAAGTGATTTATAAAATTTCCTAAAAGGATTTTTCCCTAAAAAATTTATTTCTCTGATTACAGCACTTTAAAATTCATGATAAAATTGGCAGTTTTCAGAAAAACTGAAAAATGGTTCATTTTGAAATGAACACAATACCAAACATATTCAACATATTAAGTCAATTTATTTTTTATAAACAGTTATTAAACAGAAGTTTACTTTGGCATAGTTTTAAAAAATATAGTGACATTTTTACTTAGTTAAAAAAATTAGATTTTAAGTACAAAAAATATAGTTATTAGTGAATTTAAGATTTTTTTTCAGTATGAAAAAAATATTTTAAAGCTAAACATTGATGACAATCCAAAGACCTTTAATGGGAGTTTTACAGTAAATTTTATTTTAACTCTAAGGTGCTTACAACTTTTGTAATTCAATTTTAAATTATGCAAAATTTTGTAAAATCACTACTTTTGACATGCAATTTCTCAAAAACACCATTTTTTAAAATTCTGATAATATGCTCAATTCATACCTTATTAGTCTCTAATAAATACCTTACAAGCAAATCGTGTGTTTTTGCTTAGAAAATTTTATATGATTTTTTGAAAATAACATGTTGTGTGTATTTTTCAACAGACCACAAAGTCAAGCTCTTTCTTATTTAACCGAACTTGTAATGTAATTAATATTTCAAACTAAAAAATACATCACTAGTACATAATTATTACTATTAAATTATAGCTAATCATTTGCTTAAGTTTAAAATTGCGTAAAATACAGCCAATAATAAAATTAGTATTGATCATATGTCATTTCATTCCATACTCATAAATGTGTTAAATTCCTCTACAGTGTGTTAAATATTTTGTTATGTAGTATGGATATAATATATTAATATGCAAATACATACATTACAGCTGAATTATATATTTTTTCAAGTTTAAGTTTCTTCCAATCAGTTTTTTTTTTTTCTCAAAAAACCAGAAGATCAAGCTTTTTCTTATTTCTCTGAATTTATAATATTATTTTTTAATGAAAAAATAATAATATGCACATTATTATGGCAGATAAATATAAGCTAATCTTCAAAAATTCCTTTTCATAAAATTAAATAAGCCAAGCCCCTTTAAAAAAATCTGTGCTTGTGATGCATTTTGACTTTGCTGAAAATTACTCACTAATATTGCCAAATGAAGTACAAAGCTACCATTGGCAGAATACTCAGATATCATTATTTACCAGCCCAGCATATTTTAGAGAAGAAATAAAGAGTTTTATCATAGTTCCTGATGATTAACTCATGATACAGCTCATGCTGTTTGTGACATAGAAAAAGTAAAAAAAGAATTATTTAAGTTGTACCAATTACAAACGCTGGAATCACCTGTGTATATATCAGATGGAGCTGGAGCACATTTTTAAAACAAGTAGCAGTTTCATGAATTGCACAAAAATAAAATTGTAATGAAGTAGTGGATATTTTCCGGTACTGTCCACGTTAAAAGTGCATGTGATGCTATATTGGGGAGTGAGACAAGCACTATGCAACAAAATTTAATCTCCAAAAAGAGCCAATAAAAGCTATCCAAGATTCTGTCTCATTTGTTGCTGAACTATCTTCTTTGCTAAAAAATAATATTCTAGTCCGCGTTATTCTGTAAAACCCGTACCGAACATGGTCCATAGCTAAAGCATTCCAGTGGCCAAAAGAATCTGGAAAGAAAATTTATGAATGTGCATTACCATTGGAAAATGTGCTTCTAGAAACAGAAAAACCAGTTACAATAGGACAATCTGAGCGACTTCATACCTTCAACGATAAGGAGTTGAAGTTAATTTAAGAAACCTTCACTACCTAATTCTTCTGTTATGTATCTATTTGCATATTAATATATTATATCCATACTATATAACAAAATATTTTACACACTGTAGATGAATTTAACACATTTATGAGTATGGAATGAAATGACTTATGATCAATACTAATTTTATTATTGGCTGTATTTTACGCAATTTTAAACTTAAGCAAATGATTAGCTATAATTTAACAGTAATAATTATGTACTAGTGATGTATTTTTTAGTTTGAAATATTAATTACATTACAAGTTCGGTTAAATAAGAAAGAGATTGACTTTGTGGTCTGTTGAAAAATACACACAACATGTTATTTTCAAAAAATCATATAAAATTTTCTAAGCAAAAACACACGATTTGCTTGTAAGGTATTTATTAGAGACTAATAAGGCATGAATTGAGCATATTATCAGAATTTTAAAAAATGGTGTTTCTGAGAAATTGCATGTCAAAAGTAGTGATTTTACAAAATTTTGCATAATTTAAAATTGAATTACAAAAGTTGTAAGCACCTTAGAGTTAAAATAAAATTTGCTGTAAAACTCCCATTAAAGGTCTTTGGATTGCCATCAATGTTTAGCTTTAAAGTATTTTTTACATTCTGAAAAAAAATCTTAATTTCACTAATAATTATATTTTTTGTACTTAAAAACTAATTTTTTTAATTAAGTAAAAATGTCACTATATTTTTTAAAACTATACTAAAATAAAATTCAGTTTAATAACTGTTTATAAAAAATAAATTGACTATATATGTTGAATATGTTAGGTATTGTGTTCATCTCAAAATGAAGCGTTTTTCAGTTTTTCTGAAAACTGTCAATTTTATCATGAATTTTAAAGTGCTGTAATCAGAGAAATAAATTTTTTAGGGAAAAATCCTTTTAGGAAATTTTATATATCATTTAGTTCTAACTACTGAATTTTTTTGAAAAAAATCTGTGATGGTGACTTGACGCATATCAGTACTGTCTGCCTGAATTGAGATGGAATAGCTCAGCAATAACAATTATTAAATCTTAAAATAAAATAATAATATTAATTTATTTTTAGTTAGTGAAATAATATTTTAAAAAATCTGAATTTTTACTTACTTATTTTATTTTATTTTTATTTATTTATCTATTTATTTATTTATTTTGACAAAAAAGGGATGGATTTTGTTATATTTTTAAATTTATAAAATAATTTCAAATACTTTTTAATATTTAATTTTTAAAATAAATAAGAAACTGAGTTATTTCTTTTAAAATGAATAGATAACTAAAAAATAAATTAATTTACCTTACAAAGCATTTTTCTTTTTTTTACGATTAAGAGAGCGAATTTAAAAATTATTTTCTGATTAAAGTAATTCTAAGTCATTAAAAGAATTGTAAATCATTTTAAAAATTAATTCAAAAACAAAATAAAAAATAAATAACAATCGGTCATTTTTGATATGTTTTCAGCTTATCACTGTTAATAATTTTAATGAAATACATCAAATATACATCAGTTATCAAAATTCAAACTAAAATAAAATTAACAAAAAGAAAAAAATCGGGCCACTATCAGAAATTACATTTTGAACCTGCGTCACTTGCCGGTCGTTTGCCACTATATAACCAAAAAGGGACCGATTCCTAAAACCGGTTGTCGAAATAGCAGATTCCTAAGTTGCCGACTCTCTACCGACACTTTACCGAAACCACCGTGAAAATGCCGACATTAACGGCTCCGGTCCAATCGTATGAAAAAGGTATGTGTTTGTTGGGATGTCTTTTATGATTCAATGTAGAAACATGTGTTAATTCTTATGATTGTCGATTAAAATTACCCACTAACATCGAGGAGATGATTTTTTCCCTTCTTAAATTCTTCAAAGTTAAAAAAAAGTAAACTGATTTTTTTTATTATTATTATGACTAACAAAATTACAAAAGCATTTTAAAGGTGTGTATTTTGAATGACAGGTTTTAATAAAAATATATTTTTAAATAAAGACTTGAAAATCCCTACAGGGATCTAAATATCAGTAAAATGATAACTGTGAAACTCATCAGAATGGATTTAACCGAGGATTAGTGTAAATTTACAGAGAGTCTTGATTTTATTCTGCATTTTTACAAAAACATTTAACGGTGTAGTGTCAAATGCTAATTACCTCTCGAATGCTAAAGTTTAAAATCCCTGTATTAATTTTATCAGAGACAAGCTTAGTGGAAGGTAGAAGTGCATTAATTATCTTCAATCATATGAATAAATCATGTCAAAGTCACGTACCAGGTTTTATAATCTGAGCTCTTCAGTAATAAAGTAACAGTATATAAATTGTTAGCATTAATTTTTAAAAAAGTGTTCGTTTTATAAAGTTATTTCTAGTCTTTAAAATATCACTTTAGATTCCATAAAGCTCTTAGCTAAAAACATAACGTCTTAAATTTGCGATGGAATTAACATAGTTGAGTTTCAATTTTGTTTGCAACAATTTCGGATAATTTACTCATGAGACCTCTATTCCCTAAAAAATTGTGCTATGCAGATTGGTTTAACTTAACTAGCTGGTAATGTTGTTAACAATAACATACATAACAACTTCATATGACATCACAACCGTCAAATTACTGTGCATAATTCCTTTTACTCCTTTATTATACACAGGGTGTTTCACACTACCAGACCGACAAACTTGTGAGAAGTGAAGAGGACATAGAGATAACTCAGATCACGCAGTATTATAGGATCGAAAATATCGTAGCGGCGAACTATGGTGCAAAAAAAGCAGAGTTGTGTGTTATGACGGCCGATTACCTACACGAGGGATATAGGACCTAATGGTGGGTCTTCCCCACGGAAACTTCCCCACTAGCACGCTTGAGCTCTAACCCAGCACCTCACGTCTAACAGTTTCAAGAGTAGAATCTCTTGGCCACAGGTAGGGCAGCAAAGAAGCAGAGAAAAAGAACAGAATCGAAAACACATTAATGGGGTAGAAAATTTTTTATTGAAAATTTGTACTACAGAAGATTTTCAAAATTGTGATCAGAAGTCGTCACAAAAGCTTCACAGCGGTGCACAGTGCGTTGACTGGACGATCTATGAGAACAAATCTACGTCGTTGAAATTTAATTAGTTTTTGCTGATTTTTCGATCGTATTCCAAATATAACAATCAAATATTAATAAATATTTAGTATATTTGACGATAATATCTCAAAATAAAATATAATGAATTATAAAAATGCGTAACACATACTTAATTTATCATTAAGTAAAAAAAAAAAAAAAAAATCATTGCATATACATAAGTTAACGCCTTTTTTTTATGGTCTACACAGAATTGCCTTTAAGATTTGTGTTCGCATCTTGAAAAGTAAAAATTTTAAAATAAAGGCACATCAAAATGTATATATATTGCATGATCTTGTAAAAAAATATAAGTACTACTAAATTATTTTCGGTTGATCAAATGCTTTTGTGTGCATAAATGACCTATATAAATTTTATTTAATTTGAAATAAACTTTCTGCTGATAGATGGAGATATATCCAATTTTTTTATTGATCCCTGCAAAAGAAATACAACAGCTACGCGCTTTATTTTCAATAAAAAAATGCTATTGTGTATCTCAATATTCTATAGCAATTTTGTTGGAATTTAATTATAATTTCTGTTTATAAACTGGTGCTGATTACTTTTTGGTATAAATCGCGCGATAAGTAGGGCTACCATTTTGCCTTTTTTACGGTTTCCGCAATTGCTCTTTCTCAAAAAATGGACAAATAATAATACCAATTTGAGATTTTCGTATTCCATGATATAGCATGATGCTGATTACTTTTTGGTGCAAATTTCTCAACAGGTGATGCTGCTATGCAGCATTATTTATGATTATTGCAATAGTTCCTTATCAAGAACTACTCGAATTATCGTCAAACTTCAGATTTAGTTATTCTCTGATATAAATTAGTCCTGTTAATCTTTTGCAGTAAATCGCTCAACAAGTGGTGCTTTTATCCAAAATTTTTTTAAATGGTTCTATCTCAAAAAGTATTACACAGATTTTCATGAATCTATAGATTCCCACAATTAGAACATCACATAAGTTGTTGCTGATTTAATTTTGGTGTAAATTACATAACAGGTGGCGCTGCTATGCTTCATTTTCCTGGACGTGCAAAATTGCGATTCGAACAAGGTTATTATACTTTATTTGTACATGATAGCACCCCCATATTACAGATTCAGAATCATCAATATTTTTTAACTGGTATGTATTGCTTGTTATTTTAAGATACACATAAAAAAGTTTCCATCAGATTTATATATTTAATGTGTAATAAAAAGTAAATATTAAAGAAATGTTGGCTTACATTTTTATTTTTATTGCACAGAAAAGTCATTTTTGCTATGATATTCAAAAATACTATTTTAGAGAGTAACTACAGAAATCAGAAAGATTAATAAAATTTATTAGAGAGTGTTTTTTTTATGTAACATGAATTTTAAGATTATAATTCAAATAAAATATGCTGCGTTATCATAAATTTAAATGTTTCAGCTTTACTAGAAAATGTTAGGATATTATTTAACAGTTTCGTTTTTGCATAATACAAAAAAAAATTATCTATTCGAAGACCCCAAACTGTTGAAATGATAAAATATTCAGTTTATGACAGGTTGTTAAAGTTTCGGCGTTACAACTACCAGACGCAATGAGAAATATGGTGCATAAAATACACATTTAGAATATTGAAATTTTGAAAACATTGAAGAATGTTTGTGAAAATTTTGAGTGTTTTTTGAAAATTTTGAAAATTTTGAATGTTTGAGAAAATTTTGAAGAATTTGAAAACCTATGAACATTTAAAGATATAAAAAATCATCGTTTTCTTTCGGTATGTGAATATTTAGTATATGTGGATAATATCAATATATTTTTTATTGCACTATCACGTTTAGATTTTAGTCAAATATTAGCTAAACAGTATAATAGAATATTTTATTTTATATTCACACAAAGTAGAAATTTTCTAAAGATATTTCAAAAATCTGTAAATACGTGCATCAAAATTATTATACAATATAATAAAGCATAATATTTTAGATTGTAATTTTTTTAAGGTGTTATAGTTTAAACATAACACATCCATGATTAACATAAATTTACATTTTTGTGATACCCATGAAAATAACGAGACTTTCAATTATTCACACGACTTACAACAAGCTTATATCACAATTTTATTTTTGAACATTACAAAATATATATTTGTATATGTATTCGAACTCCTTTATAAGATTAATATAGCAACATATTCAATCTATGGTAAGTTATCACTGCTTTTGTGTTTTGAGTTGCAGTTATAAGTGTATGTTACATAAAATATAATATTTCATTTTAAATATTTATTTTATAAAACATAGAAATGATTATAAATGTTGCATGTTTCATAGAAATAAAAAATTTCATTAAATACTTCATTTCTATGTACACATTTTAAAATCTAATGAAATTTTAAAGATGAAAATTTAAAAAAAGAACCCTGTTTTATAACCCATTCTGACATAGTTGAAAATTGTTTATGAATTCTGTTTGTGATCTGACTTGCGTGAATAAAATCAGATGGTCATTAAATTGATACGACCTATTGGTATTCTCAATGACATGTTTGGTATTGACAATGAAGAGTTTAGCATTTACTCTTTATTTTTAGAAACATCCAAAAAAATTTAGTTTATTATTGGCTAAAGCGAAAAATTGCTTGCTTGTGTTATGATATTGCAGTATTATTAACCAGATTATATATACATTGATACATCGGTTTATTATATTGTTGATTTATGCATATATGTACTTCAAGACTCATTTAAGAATCGTCATTGATATAACGAATCTTTCATTTACGGGAACAAAAAACAGAATTTAGATACTGTCCCGTTTATAAACAATGTTTCTTGGAAGTGTTGTAATATATAGATCTACACAAAGGATTTCAATTACATCCAATTACTGACGTAATTTTCTGAATTTGAATTTTCAACTATTCTATGTGTTGATATTCTTTATGCATATAACAATATACATACAAATATATTGATCATATACAGTGAAACAAGTGGAAATTCATGGATTCTTTCATCAACTTTCTTTACGAGGTCATCGTTCACAACATAAATCGGACCACTCCGAACTTCACTGAGCCTTATTTTCTGAAAACGCGTCGTATGTTTGAGTGGATTAAGAAATATTTTTTGTCTATTTTTTGTGTACCTGTACATTAAATATGTTCTGCTCACATCAAGTTTAACTTAGATCATTCACAAACATATTCTGATATTTTTCTGATCATTGATGGTAATTGCACAAACGGTGTTTCGTTATGTAAATTTTTAATTATATTGACATCAGCTTTCACCTTAATAAACCGCAAAGGTTTCCAACAATAATCTACATTTATTGTAAAATACTAGACAATCTATGCTGGACGATTTTTTTTTTTACGATTTTTATGCATATTTAAATTTACTGCGTATAGATAATATCAGAGTCTTTATTCATTTATTTATTTATTTTTAGCTTTGAAGTAGCATTTTTTATTTTTTAGATTGATAATGTTCTACTGAGAACATGGTGACCACTATATACAAAATTTGTGCGAAATTATACATACTGCTGTAAAAATCTTATACAGAAGTTTCGAACGGTCAATTTTTGAACAGATTGTATTCTTACTGCAAAGAATATTTCACTTGACATTCTTCTCGTTTTAGATTGCTTGCAGAGAACAAGTTTTTCGGATTATAGTGCTATATTTTAACGATTTTTGAAGTTATTTTTTTTTATTCGGAATTCTAAATTTTTCTTTTCGAAAAGTCGTAAAAAATGGCACTGTACGCCCATCGTTCTCCGCAAACAATCTGAAACAAGAAAAATGTCAAGTCAAAGCCGCTTGGAGGCCTACCCGATACGGCTTTAGTCTAGTCAAACATTCTTTGCAATCAGAGCATAATCGTTTCAAAATATTCACCGTTCGAAACTTCTGTATAAGATTTTTACAGCTTACCTAATGAACAAATCGTTTACTGCATATTTCTATCGATCTTTGTTTTTGAAAAATTTTGTTTGAAAATCGGTTTCTTATTTGCTGGACACCTGCCCTGTAAGTACCGTTTTATTATAGCGTCGACGCAGCTCAACTGTGGGCATTCCGCGAATCCGCACTGGTCTTAGTTGTTCCCTTCTTTCAGCTCTTAACTGATGCCATTTTCGTTGCTTTAAGTTGTGTTTTCAGTTTACTGTGCGCATTTAAAATGTTTAAGACAAATTCTCATCCCACCGACTGTGAGATCCGTGCTGTTATTAAATTTTTGAATGCAAGGAATATGAAATCATCCAAAATTTATCGTCAAGTTGCAGATGTTTATACTGAAAACGCAATGACTGATGAAAGTGGATTAAAAATTTTATGAAGTTAAAAAAATGTACACGATGAAGATATGAGTTGTCAGCCTTCTGTTGTGAACGCTATTCTCTCAAAAGCTTACACTACACTGTTAAAAATTTGAAACTTTTGCTGCATAGCCACTCCGCCGCTTTTATAGAAAACGATTACTTGACTATATTTGACTATATTATGAAGCATTCTAATTGGTCGTGGTAAAAATAGTTAAAAAAAAGCACTGAAGTCACGATACAGCAAAAGTTTCAAATTTTTAACAGTGTAGTCATTCATATCGTCCCGGATAATAATGTTAAGTCGCGGGGCATTATTATGAAATATATTACTCAAATTTTAATATTTTTACATGCTTTTTTGCATAGGATAGCTGAGGACGATCTGAAACCGAACTACGTTTTACTTATTCAATTTTGGATGAAGATGTTAAAAAAATAGCTTTATCTTTCGGAACTATCATAATAGGAAAAATATAATCAAAATTGAAAAAGTAAAAACAAGCCCGATTGTATATCGTCCTTAGCTATCCTATGCAAAAAAGCATGTAAAAACATAAAAAAATGAATGAAATATTTCAAAATTACACCCCATAGACTAAAAATTATCATTTTGTTCTATTTGAGTTACTCGAGCGGACTCTTAAGGAAAGTTGATGAAAAAATGCACGAATTTCCAATTGTTTCATTTATTCCGGTACATGAATCGCGAGCTAAGCCGGCTAAGGTTTGGATCTGACGATGAGGTAAAACATTGTGTGGAATATTGGCTGTCATCACTGGTGGAAAGTTTCTATGAAGAAGGTACAGATAAGCTGATCATCCGTTACGACAAGTGTTTGAACATTGGCTGAAACTGTGTAGAAAAATAGTTTTATACTCTTTCAAATAAAAATAAAATCAGTTTTTTTTTTCAAATCAGTACTTTTTTTAAATCTCACCTCGTATGTTTGAATTGATTAAGAAATATTCTTTGTCTATTTTTTCATGTGTATGTACCTGTACATTAACTATGTTCTGTTTCTTTAATTTGTTTTAAAGAGGTGCTAAAATATATAAAAAAAAGGCTTTACAACATGAAAAGCATCAAATTATGTTAAAAATCCAAGTGCTTAAAACTGCTATAAAACTGCCATCATCAG
The DNA here is from genome assembly GCA_964019185.1 of Maratus speculifer. Taxonomy (NCBI): domain Eukaryota; kingdom Metazoa; phylum Arthropoda; class Arachnida; order Araneae; family Salticidae; genus Maratus; species Maratus speculifer. The sequence continues at coordinate 160,815,166 of OZ025292.1, read as the reverse complement.
GGGGAAAGATCAGAGGCGTTAAATTTAATGAATTTTTATTGCTTAAATAGCTGAGGACGATGTATATTTCAAGGAAACGGATTAGGTGGGAAAGGAAAAAATGATAATTACGTTCCAAAATAGCTAGATATATGTGGTATTCCATACCAGATCCCGTATACATTATCATAAATATCATATATAAATATCATAAGTCAACAATATGATAGTACATCAATACAGATGCTTCTTCCTTTAGTTAAAATTTCCAAAGATTCTTTTGTAATTAATGCATAATAATGAGAAGTAATATCTATAACTGTTTGATTATTGATATTTGGGTCAATGGTTTGATTTAACCTTTCAGTTTAACTCAATTAATTTAACTGATAGAGCTGTAATTAGAGGGCTTAATATACTTTATATCTTCAATATGTTCTCTGAGTCAGTCTTTAAATTTCTCAGTCGTCATTGATTAAATACATTATAATTTTCGATTAGTAAACTACCTTATGTATAATGAATTGTAAATATATTGTACCTAGTGTCATATCTAAAATAGTGATGATCATTAACGTTTGTGGTTATTTTGCATCGACTTCAAAAAATGATTCATTACTTTTTAAATGTATATATTCATAGATTTAATCAATATCTAAATACATCTCTTGTAAAAAAAATATTCCCTCGAAAATACATGTTTAATGGATATTAAATTCTATGTATTAAATTTAACCATTTTTATGAAGTATTGATGTCCAATGTAGAGTTATGGATAACGTTTCATCGTTTTAGAATTTAAAAAAAAAACAGTTTAATTTTTTTAAAGTTTTCAATTTAAGTTTTTTTTGAAATCGGCTCACATATTGTTTTAAGTTTAGATTATTAATAACTAAACAAATGTATAATTTTTATATTAAATGTTGTATAAAACATAAATTATAACAAATACAATTTTAACGTAGCTGGGTAAATTTCTACGAAATTATTGTATTATGATTTGAACATTTAAATTTTAAAAATAGAGATTAAATTTAATAAAACAGAAAGATAGTGATATGCATCTTCTAATAAACAGGCACCAAATAATTTTATATGTAAAATAAATAAATAAATAAAAATCTGTCATTTTGAATTTCGAAAGTTTTTAAATTTTTATTTGTACCATGAAATATTTCTCAATTACTTTCAGATTTCTATTTTTTAATAAATATTTTATGTTTGTTTTTCTGCATTTCAAATAATTATTTTAAACTCTCTCTCCAAGTGCCATTATTTTTGCGAAACAAATAATATAGATTTCCCAGTATTTAAACCCAAAGTAATTGTAAAATATTGTTGAAGTTTTTATACAACTATAAAATCAATAAGATTTCATTAATAAAATCATTAAGATTTAAACTCAAAAATTCCTTTACCCTTTCGTTGATGCATGTAATTTCTGTTTTTTTGTTTTTTTTGTTTTTTTTTTTTCATTTGGCATGATCGTAAAAATTGTTAACTGAAATGGAAAAGTGGTGAAATGTCCTTTTTTATTGCTACGCGGTCTAATGAGATTTCAGCAGTAAGGATTTGCTTCATTTTATGCGTGACTTACTTTACATTGGAGGGATAAAAGGTATTCAGGCGCTAACATAAATTTCTATTGTGGCTTTATAACTGGATTTTTCATTTATTTTAATTTTCATTAAATTGAACTTGAATATTACTTGATTATTTTACTAGGCTATCACTTGTAAAAAGTTTCATTATATTTCTTTATAACAAAAGAACTACAATACTGACTGTTTTCTGTTTATTTAGTTGATGTATAGATATGAAATTTAGTAAAAGAATTCATGTGGATTCGGTAATTTTCCAGGAAAATTGCCAGTGTTTTTTAAATAGAAAACGAAATCTAATGATTCAATTAATTTTAAGCAATAGAATTAAGCTTGACAATATTGAATATTTAATATGTGATTTGTCATTTGCTAACTATGGTAGAAACCAAGAAGGTGAAAGATGTTCAAGCCGGAGATCGAACCCGGAACTCTTGGAATATTATAGCTGAAAATTTATTGGATAATTTATTAAATTGTCTATGCGTTCACAGATGCTAAATTTATTTGCGTCTCATGTTACGCCTAAGGATCTAACACTAACTGTCTTATTAACACTAACTGTCCACCAACGTGGAGATTGCTTTAAGGCCCATAGCTACAATGGCTTTCGCTTCAAATGATCCTTTTTTTTTACGCAGACATAATTACCCAATGCATAATAATTTATAAATTCGTCAACATTCACGGAAGAGATAGCACAAGGAAATTGTCACAGCACCACAGAAATAACAGACGGGACATCCTAACAAATAGTGAGTGCAATTGAGCCAGGGGAGTTGAACTCAATAAGGCTCCTATGCTCGCAATAGATAAGCGGCGTGGTAGTTTAACCACTCGGCTACGCCTCAGGATTTTGTACTTATGGCGACAATTCCATCTTGTGCTCCAGTGTAGCCTTGACAACATATGAGAGTGAAAAATGATAAGCTGGGCATTTCTTTGTAGCTGAAATGGTAAAGTACGTGAGGTGCTTTTCGAAGGGTCCGTGTTCATTTCCCGGCTTGGGCATTTTTCAACCTGGTTGATTTCAACGCTTTCTTAGCAAGTGATAAATCACGTATTAAATATTCGAAATGTATAATTAAGAGGATATGTTAAATTTTGGTTATTTTAATATATATATTATATATTACGAACACCTTAATCTCACGTTTAAAGTATTTTATACAGCGCTTTTTAGTTTTTGAGAAACATGAAGTGAATCTAGTATTATAATGCAACTTAAATAAGGTACCCTGGGGTAATAACGCCACGTTAAGGTTCGACCAATTTTTACGGCTCAGTTTTAGTTTGTATTTTTCAAACAAATATATGATTCGATACAGCAACTCATTGACTATCTATATAAAAAAAATAATTTAACAGATATGTATTCATAAAACGTAATGGCGTGATTTCTTGACCAAATCTATTTGGCGTTATTACCCACCTATATGGGTAATAACGCCATGCAAACAAAACTATGAAATAAGGTGGAATAATTGCATGCAGATTGCCCAATTCTAGAAATTCAAACTCTACAAACTTAGAAATTGACAAATTGCATTCTAAGCTATTGAAAATGTTCAATTTTTTGTGAAAGTGTAAGAAAAATAAAGGTGTGGTGTGTGTGGGGGGGGGGGAGGGAGGATGAGACAAAAGAATATCAGACTGTGAGCTTCTTTTTGCTTACAAAGGACCGCTTAAATAGAATTATTAGAAACATTGGACAGTTTTAACTGTGTTTATTTGAATCAGTATTTAGGATGTAGCTCGGCCACTGTAGGGAATCAACCGGGATATTAATACCAAGGATTGGCGTTATTACCCCGTTATGGTTATTGCGCTGTTCATTTTAAATTACAAATTATCTCGAGAAGATATCCAAAATCTTCAACAATATTTTGAAAGTCCATGAAATGTGCTACAAATTTATGTAATTAACAAAGTATTTCCGGATAAAAAAAATAGTCTTCACATCACAAAAGTATCTCGCAAATTTTAGATCAAGCGTTAATTTTAGTTGCTTGTAAAAACAATAAGACCTAAAAATGAAACAAATTAACTTGAAGCTGTTTTTTGCGATTTATATGACTCAAAACCCTTCTGCGCAGAGCACATTTGTGTCATTTACCAGATTATTTCATAATTATGCCAAATATTAGCACTTGGCGTTATTACCCCACCTGGCGTTATTACCCGACACCACCTTACTTAGTTTGTAACGCGAAGACTAGATTGACCATAGCTCAATTTATATAGCGCTTGCTCATTCTGCTGGTTTGGGTCTGTTACAAAAATCCGTTACACTTTTTTTCTTAAATTATTACTATTATTATTATTTTTTGTAATTTTAATTTAATTACCTCAATTAAAAATGTAATGTAGCTCATTAATTATAATACTAACATATTTAAATTTTATTTTACCATTTTGTTTGTGAAACATTATTTCTCATAATTTAAAAAGATTTAAAAAATGGATCTATTATTGAATAAAGGAAGCTCCAAATTTGACACAAGATTTGTTGTAGCGTCGTCTTGTAATTATATATATATATATATATATATATATATATATATATATATATATATATATATATATATTAAAATAAAAAAAAACAAAAGTAGAAAGAAGATGAATGTGAAAAAAGTAATTGAAAGCACAAGATATTAATATTACTAATTTAAAAATCTTTAATACGCAAAAAAATAGATTGTAATTTAATTCTTAAGCTAATTTTTAGCATAATTATTTTTGTTGCTTTAAAAAAAATAACATTATCATCGCTTTGAATACTTCCCTATTTAAAGCGATACATAAATTATTTTTTTTTTAATTATTAATTGACATAACTGTTGAATATCAGTTCGTGGATTAAGAATGTATGAAAAACTTTTGTAAATTTATTTAAAAAATCAACATTTTTTTTATGTTTTATACAATTATTTAGCTATAAATAAAAAAATATATATTTTATAATTATAATTAATACACAATATTAGGATATTTAATCCACAATGATGTTATAAAATTATAATTTAAAATATATTTATGAGCGAAAAATAAGAAAAAAATGCAGCGCGTTTAACCCTTTCCGGCACACTGTACCCGGTCTGGGATACCTAATTTTAATTCCAAACTTGGAAACAGCACCAATAATACTTTTGAAAAATTTTGACTTTACAATAAAAGATTTAATTAAAGATTTCAAAGCATCTATAAAATTCGTTTGTGAACTCCGGGGTCAGTCGATAATTTCTCATTTTATTAACAGATTTTACCCGTGCCGGAAAGGTTAAGTATCCAACCACGAGCACGCGGTACAACTTGCAAACACCGTGCCTCGCTGTACGAACAGTATTAGAAGCAACCCAGCCCTCTCGTCAGAAGTAAAAATTAGGACCTCTTCAGACCTGATGAATTGTATATGATACACATATTTTCAATTTACGTATTAAACTCAATAAATTCTTTATATTTTATGAGATTTTACGAGTATGAATTACCCCATAACACTAGATTGCTACTAAACAATATTTAGATTTTACAGCTCCTCCCACATATAAAATAAATTCAAACGATGATTATTCAGAAACAAACGTATAAAAAATGTTATAAGAAAGCGATGAAGTGATGAAACAGCAAAATTTTACTTAATAGAAATTCTACTGATAGATGATAGACTTTAATTTTAAATAGGGCCTTGTTTGCACGGAGAATTTGTACCAAATTTCCAATATTGACACCGAATTTTACATCTTATTTGGACATTGTTTTCATGTATTGAACTTTAGAAAACTAAGCTACAAATCATTCGGTTAATTAGTTCAGGAATTTTTCTGGTTTAATATATGCAACTTTTAATATGAAATGCAATTGTAATCGTTAATTAATAGATGGATATAATAATTCTTGGATTTTTTATTTAGAAGAGGGAAGTTGATTAACATACTGAAATTTATGCAGATTTGTATGAATAATTCGAAAATCAATTAACGAAATACTTTAATTTTCAATTTGCATGTTTTCAGGATTATAAAAATTACTTTCTGTTAAAAAACATTCTATACTTTAAAAATAATTTTACAAATGCATAATTTCAAATTAGTTTTCGTAGAAAATGTAAACTATAAACATTAAAATTTAACGTAGCCGAATAAAATTCTGCGAAATTTATTTTTTTATTATCTGAATATTTAACTTTTTAAAGCAGAGAGTAAATTTAATAAACATTAAAGAAGAAAAACTGATATGCATCTGGTAATAAACAGGCACCAAATAATTTTACTAATAAAATAAATAAATGAATAAATAAAACTATGCCATTCTGAGATTTTTAAATTTTAAACTTTTATTTGTACCATAAAACATTTCTCGATTAATTTCATGCTATTTTTTTAATTAACAGTTTTTTTTTTTTTTTTTTTTTTTTTTTTTGACTGCATTTCATATAATTACTTTAAACTCCATATTCATCTGCCATTATTTTTGTGAAAAAAAAAATATAATTTCTAGTATTTAAACTCAAAGTAACTGTCAAATATTGTTGAAGATTTTAGACAAATATAAAGCAGAACATTTAACAGATTTAACCTCAAACATTCTTTTATTCTTTCGTTGATGCACATAGTTTCTGTTTTTTTTTTTTTTTTATTATTATTCAGCATGATCGTAAAATTTGTTAGCTGAAATGGAAAAGTGGGGAAATGCTCTTTTTTATTGCTTCGCGGTCTAATGAGATTTCAGCAGTAAGGACTTACTTCATTTTATGCGTGACTAACTTTACATTGGAGGAATAAAAGGTATTCAGGCGCTAACACAAATTTCTATCGTGGCTTAATAACAGGATTTTGCATCTGTTTCAGTTCCCATTAAATTGAACTGTAATATTACTTGATTATTTTACTAGGCCAGCACTTGTAAAAGACTTATTATATTTATTTGTAACAAAAGAAACACAACAGTGATCTATTTTTTAAAATTTAATTGATGAAAACATTAAATTTTAATTACAAGATTATTACGGGTTAGGATTTTTTTACAGGACAGTTACAAGTATTTTTATTTACGAAGCAAAACTTTTGATCAAAGTATTGATTGGTAGAGGTCTAGCGTTATGCGGCCTTTCAAACTAGAGAGATCTTAGGAAATTTAAAGAATGTATTAAGTTCATCACTAAATACAATATTATTTTACTATTTAAATAATTTTGCTTAGTAAAAACTCACGTCTATAAATGTAAGAGAAAGTAAATTCGGAAATGTGTACACTGCTCTGTAATATATATATACAGGGTGTTTCCAAAATTTTTTACAATAAAAGAGGGGTGATAGTACACATGTAGACAAACAATATTAAATAGGAGACCAAGTGTCCCAAACGTTTTCCAAAGGAGATAGCCGCCATTAAAGTTTAGGGACCAAAATTTCAAATAAACATAAAAAACGGAAAAATCGATGGATTGATTTGTGGTTTTCACTAAATTTACTCTTTATTTCGGCATTTTCTTAAGAAAATGCCGACATAAGACCCTGTATATTGCGTTTTATCTGGGCAAAATTTTGTTTTTTTTTAAATGAAATTTTCTGAGGAAAGATTAGAGAAAGTACTGGTGTCGAGGAAGTTGTTGGTTTGTTAAATTCCAGGAGGCTTATGAACTGTGTAATAACCGCTTATGTAAAATTACATCAATTATCAGATATTCAGTTAAAAAATAGGTTATAAAATTAACTTAATGATACAGGCAAAGCCCTATATTTGCCACGTTAAATTCTCCAAATTTATGTGAATTGTTTCCAAAAATGGTAAAAGTTAGAAGACTAGCTTTTTATGGTATTATAATAACACGTTTTAGATATTTTAATAGAATTTTTTTTCTACCAGCTTAAACTGAAGAACTAAGTCAATAATTTATTGAAAAAAAAATTTTTTGGTTAGATTTCACATCCTAAAATAAATATTTCCCTACAAATTATCAACTCCCTATCTTAAAGTGTGCAATATAATATATGTGTTTTTAAAAATATGAGCCCTTTTGTTTGATAGATAATGAAAATTAGGAACGTCAAAATCCTAGTTTGTAATGTTGTTTTCACTTCATTTTTTTATAAATGCTAAAAAGATATTTTTTCAACACGATATAATATTTAATATTTCATAAAGGCATATAAGCCTTGAAATTATTAATCATGACTTACATTTTCAAATTGCAAAATATCTATAGAAATATATTAATTCTAATAATGCTCATATTGCTGCATAATCTGGAGCTTAATGAACGGATATATCAGTTCGCGACGGTGAGCAGATTAGAGAAACAGTCCATTAAAGATTCGATATTTTTTATAAGTGGTAAAGAAGTCTTCGGGTAACCAGGTGATTATTTGAAACATGGAAAATCACATGGGGTCAATAGCCCTTATTGTTAAAAAAGACTCATATATATTGTTAAATCCTAAAAAGAACTAAAAAGAAATCTGCAGTAAAAAGACATTAATTATTTCGGAAATATGACTGTAGATGGCAGCACCAAAACTTTTGATCTTGATAAAACGAGACTATTTTGACTTAAATTAATATTATATTTCATTAATTCTCATCCATTTGTACTTTAAAATTCATAATATGTTTTTTCATAGATATAATTTGTATTTATTCATCTCTAATCCATCTTTTTAGATTGTATTCTTTATTCTGCAGTTGACTGCGGGACTGTTTTAGAATGGTCTGATTCAAAAAGAATGTTTACGTTTTGCTAAGTCTATTAAACCTCTTTAAATCCCTCTAAATAATTTTTTTTGTGTGAAGAATCATACGTAAAGGGATATAATATTGCCAGTGTGCAAAATTCCTTAAATAGCTATTTTCAAGACATAAGAAACCATAAAATCGAAGACAGTTATTGAAATTAAGAAACCGATACTTTTTTATACCTGTGACCTGCCAGATGCCGTCTACGAAGAATTGCTCAGGTAATAAATCTCTCTTTGAGTATAATAAAATCAAGTCTATGTTTTATGCAGTCTAAAATCTCAACATAAATAAATTTTCTGGTCCGTCGAGCCGGAGCGTCTAGCGTATTTTTTAAAGTTTAATTATAAAAGTTAATTACTTCAGAATGAAAACGAAAGTAGAAATACAAAATGAACAGAAATTTAAATTCACTATAAAAGAAATTAATAGATATAACATTCAAGTAGCTGAAGCAATAGAAAATAAAAATGTTAAATTAACTGAGAAGCTTAAAACAGAATTAATTAGCTTAGAAGCTGATTTAAAGAAATCTTATTTTGGAATCGCCGAAGAAAGTCTTAATGATTTATATGATTCATTTACAAAAGCGAAGGACATAGTTGTTGACGATTTAGTGAAAATCGAGGAATTTTTGGTTGTAAAAATAGAAGAAAATAAGAATGAAACCAGTAATAATTCAATTTCTGTTAAGGATAACGCTTTAAAGTTACCTAAATTTGAGTTGCCGATATTTTATGGAGATATCAATAATTGGATTACTTTTAAGGAAACATTTCTGTCTGCAATTCATAATAATGAAAATTTATCAGATCAGTTAAAATTTTCTTATTTAATAGCGAGTGTAAAAAATTATCCTACTAAATTAATTTCGGGATTTTCAATTTCCGGTGACAATTATAAACAAGCGTGGGAAACTCTGGTTAATCGCTATGATAATCGTAAGAATTTGGCATATTCATTATTGTCAAAATTCATTAATGCTAAATCATTAAAATTACCCACGCAAAAATCAATACTAGAGCTATTGGACACTTGCAATGAAGTTATCAGGAATTTGAAATCTTTAAAATTTGAATTTAATGAATTTGTTGATTTGATTTTAGTTTATTTAATTCAAATAAAATTTGATGATAATTTAAGAAAACAGTGGGAGTTATCATTAAATAATGATTATTTTCCAACTTATGAAATGGTAATTAGTTTTCTTGAAAAACAAGCTCGTAGTCTGCAGAATTGTAATGTTGAATTTATTAAAACTGAATCTAAGTTTAATAATAAATTTGATCCTAAATCTCAACATTTTCCAAAAAGATCGTTATCGAATACTGTCGTATCGGATAATGTAAATAAATCACAAAAAATTATTTGTCCAAAATGTAATGAACCCCACCAACTTCATAGATGCCCATTAATGCAGAATTTATCTGTTGAGCAACGCTGGCATTTAGTAAAATCTAAAAAGTTATGTACGAACTGTTTGCGTTCTAACCATTTTGTTGCTAATTGTTTGATAAATACCACATGTAAACATTGTAATTCGAAACATCATACACTCCTTCATCGTGATCAATCTACCCCGGCACAACAACAAATTATTGGACAACAAGAGCATGTAACAACCCCAAATGCTGTAGGTAATTTAAATGAATCAAAGTGTTTTACTAATCAATCGTTTAGTGGAAATTCTCAAACATTGTTGGCTACTGCCATTATACGTGTAAAGTCCAAATCAGGCCAATTCATTTCTTGCAGGGCGATGATCGATAGTGGTTCTCAAAAGAGCCTACTTTCTAAAACTTGTTGTGAAAAATTAGGTCTTCCATCAAGGCCTACAAATCATAAAATCTCAGGTATAAATAATTTAGTTGTAGAAACAGCTCTTCAGGAAGTTTCTTTGACATTCTCTCCCCATTTTAATGATGAAATCTTTCAGTTAGACGCGTTAGTTGTTAACCAGATAACAACAAACTTACCAAATTTTCTTATTACGACTAAGTTTTGGCCACATATTGAAGGCTTGAATCTTGCGGATCCAAATTTCCATGTGTCCTGTCCCATTGATCTTCTTATAGGTGCAGATTTGTTTGCTAATATCATAATAGGAGAGTCTATTTTAGGACCTAAAGGATCACCGAGTGCTATTAATTCTAAACTGGGTTGGATATTATCGGGAATTATTTATTCGAATGAATCAAACCAAAATTCATCTGTTAGTTGTCATGTTACTACGCAGATTACTTCTCAGCTGCAAAAGTTCTGGGAACTTGAGTCGGTTCCCAGTTCTGATCCAATTTCTCTTGTTGAAGATAATTATTCTAAAACCGTTTCACGCACAGAATCAGGACGATATGTTGTAAACTTGCCGTTTAAATCTAAGCCGATCCTCGGTGATTCAAAATCTCAAGCTCTAAAGCGGTTTTATTTATTAGAGAAGAGACTCCACCAAAACCCTTTGCTTAGAGAGCAATATTTAGCATTCATGCAAGAATATATCGATTTGGGGCACATGGAACTTGTACCAAATTCAGAAATCTCAAATCCGGATCATTTTTATCTTCCGCATCACGGGATACTAAAGGAAGATAGTTCAACTACACGACTTAGAGTAGTATTTGACGCATCTGCAGTTGGTTCATCAGGCCGCTCTTTAAATGATTATCTAGAGATAGGTCCGAAATTGCAGCCGGAAATATTTCCTTTGTTATTAAAGTTCAGAATGAATCCAATTGCTTTTAGTGCTGATATCGAAAAAATGTTTCGACAAATACTCGTTAATCAGAATCATATTGATTATCGATTCATTCTTTGGAGATTTAATTTAGAAGACACTATCAAATCATACAGGCTGTTGACCTTTACATACGGGTTTTCCTGTGCACCTTTTTTGGCCATTAGGACATTACGCCAGTTGGCCATTGATCAAGAAAAATATAATCAAAAAGCCTGCCAAATTATTCAAGAGGAAATTTACGTTGATGATCTCCTTTCTGGATCCGACTCAAGAGAAAACGCTCAGAATTTAGTGACAGAGCTAATTAAAATTATGAAAAGTGGAGGTTTTAATCTACGAAAGTGGGCCTGTAACGATCCTGATGTAATTGCTCACTTACCTGATGAAATGAAGGCTTCCTCAAAAAAGGTCATTCAGGAAGATGATACTGTTAAAGTGCTTGGTTTAATTTGGGACTCTTCCAAAGATATTTTACAAATTAGGTTCGCTGATTTAAAGGATGTACAAACAAAACGAGATTTGTTATCTGTAGTGGCTACAATCTTTGACCCTCTGGGTTTCCTAGCTCCTACAACAATAAAGTTAAAAATCATGATGCAAGATCTTTGGAAGGATAAGATTTCTTGGGATGAGAAAATCCCACCTGCCATACAACATGTTTGGAATGAATCTTCATCTGAAATGCATTTATTGAAATCGTTAGAAATTCCCAGATACATAAATTTATTCAATGAAGCAGTTGTTCAAATTCAACTGCATGGTTTTTGCGACGGTTCGAATAAAGCCTATGCTGCTGTTACATATTTACGTGCGGTTACACCTGAAAGGGTATTTGTTAATTTGATTGCTGCAAAAACTAAGGTGAATCCTATTAAGCCTCAAACATTGCCTAGAATCGAGCTTTGTTCAGCTCTTTTTGCTAGCTAAGTTATGTTCTGTAATTATCGACACATTAAAGGTAAAATTTGACAATATTTATTTGTGGTCGGATTCCCAAATTGTTCTCAGTTGGCTAAAAGCACCACCTTTAAAGGGAAATCAATTCGTACTTAACAGAGTATGCCAAATACAGGCATTAATGCCTTCCCATGAATGGAATCATATTCCAGGTGCTTTAAATCCTGCAGATGTAGCTTCTAGGGGAATTCCTCCACGAAAGCTTCTTAATCATTCTCTGTGGTGGCATGGGCCTCCATGGCTGCTGTCAAATGTGCAAATCCCAGTACCTAAACTCACTGCTCCAATAGGTGAGTTAAATCAAGTAATTGATTCTGTCAGTAATGTAACACAAGTAAGTGCACCTCCTGACTTTCTTCTTAAGTTTTCGAAATTCTCTAAGCTGTCAAGAGTCACAGCCTATTGTCTTAGATTTATTCATAATGCTAGACATAGTACATCGAAAAAATTTGGAAATCTAAGTTCAGAAGAAATCTCTAATTCAATTCAATGCATTGTAAAATTAATTCAAAGTTCTGAATTCAACACAGAGCTTAAGTTGTTAAAAGAAAGAAAACCCTTACCAAGCAATAGTAAACTATTACCACTAAATGTATTTTTAGATTCAAGTAATATCATTCGAGTAGGTGGCCGTTTGTCCCAACATCAGTCTTTAACCTTCGATAAAAAATATCCGATGCTACTCCCAAAAAATAACTTTGTCACTAAACTATTAATAAAGCATGTACATGAGAAACATATGCACGCAGGTACACAGGTAGTACTTTCTAGTATACGTCAACAATTTTGGTTTGTTAATGGTCGTTCTACTGTGCGACAAGAGCTCAACAAATGTGTACTTTGCAAACGCCTAAAAACACAAGCTTGTCAACAAACGATGGGAGATCTTCCCGTTGACAGAATCACCCCAATCCGTCCATTTTCCAAGGTTGGCATAGATTTTGCCGGCCCCTGCATAACCAAGCCAAATTTGCCTTGAAGTAAGATAAAAATAAAAACTTACATATGTGTATTCGTCTGCATGTGCACTAAGGCAGTGCATCTGGAAGTGGTATCAGACTTGTCTGTGCAAGCCTTGCTAGCAGCCCTAAAGAGATTTATTGCACGTAGAGGCCTGCCGTCTGATATTTATTCAGATAATGGGAAAAATTTCGTAGGTCTAGCAAATCAACTAAAGCAGTTATTCCAATATTTGAGGGACAGAGAAATTCAAGATTTTCTTTCGAGCCAAAAAATCAATTAGCATTTCATTCCTCCATATGCGCCGCACTTTGGTGGGCTATGGGAGGCAGCTGTAAAGCTTACAAAAAATCATCTGTTAAAGGCATGTAAATCCAGTATTTTAAATTTTGAAGAATTATCCACTTTACTGTGTCAAATAGAAAGTTGCATAAATTCCAGACCTCTAACGCCGATGTCTTCAGATCCATCAGATCCGCGCGCATTAACGCCAGGTCATTTTCTAATCGGAGCACCGCTCCTTGATATTCCAGAAGCTTCTAATTCGCGAGCTCTATCATTAAATGCTCGTTGGCGCCTTATTGAAAGGGCCAAGAACCAATTTTGGTATAGATGGTCAAGAGAATATCTCCAACATCTCCAACAGTGTCCTAAATGGACTACTCCAAGCGTTAATCTACGAGAAGGAGACTTGGTAATAATTCATGAACGATCCATGCCCAAGAGATGGAAAATGGGCCGCATTCTACAAACTTTCCCAGGACAGGACAATCGAGTTCGAGTAGTCTTGATTAAAACAGCGGACGGTGACATCAAACGTCCTATTACAAAGGTATCCCCTCTACTGCCGGGGGGGGGGAGGATGTTAAATCCTAAAAAGAACTAAAAAGAAATCTGCAGTAAAAAGACATTAATTATTTCGGAAATATGACTGTAGATGGCAGCACGAAAACTTTTGATCTTGATAAAACGAGACTATTTTGACTTTAATTAATATTATATTTCATTAATTCTCATCCATTTGTACTTTAAAATTCATAATATGTTTTTTCATAGATATAATTTGTATTTATTCATCTCTAATCCATCTTTTTAGATTGTATTCTTTATTCTGCAGTTGACTGCGGGACTGTTTTAGAATGGTCTGATTCAAAAAGAATGTTTACGTTTTGCTAAGTCTATTAAACCTCTTTAAATCCCTCTAAATCATTTTTTTTGTGTGTGTGAAGAATCATACGTAAAGGGATATAATATTGCCAGTGTGCAAAATTCCTTAAATAGCTATTTTCAAGACATAAGAAACCATAAAATCGAAGACAGTTATTGAAGTTAAGAAACCGATACTTTTTTATACTTGTGACTTGCCAGATGCCGTCTACGAAGAATTGCTCAGGTAATAAATCTCTCTTTGACTATAATAAAATCAAGTCTATGTTTTATGCAGTCTAAAATCTCAACATATATGTATATATATATATATATATATATATATATATATATATTACCAAAAAAACTCCCAAAACATAGCTTTTAAAATTAATATATTAATATATGTAAGGGATTCAGCTGTTCAGAAAAGAATAGAAAATGCAATTAAATGGAAAATACAAATGATTTAAAAAATAAATTCATGATTATTTCACATTCGTATTTGAATTTCAGTCAAAAATTGTTCCATTGAACTTAATTAATTATTCTGGTTTTTGCACACATGACATATTGATGGAATTTTCGTAAGCAAATTGATTGCGCTTGCCACATTTCTCAGGAGTGCTCTTTGAGAACCATCGCACAAACTACATAACGCAGAAGGTTCCGTTTCATTACATTTTCATGTATGGTCTTCTCCATTTACCAAGATTAATCTAATACTTCCGATGATATGCTTTTGTAGTCGTTGAGTTTGTCGAGTATATAGTTTTCAATAAGGCCATTCTTAAATCTTGAAGAAATAGTTTTCTTTTAGAAGAGTTACATTTCTCATAGTTTTCAAATATTCGTATAAACACAACCAGTTCGTTGATTGCTGCTATATGAACCATATGGAAAAATAAGATCAACGGCCATCGTTTAGTACTACGCGAACATTAATACTCTGCCACCGTTTAATACAGACAATCCACAGTCCTTTTGCGATTATGATAATCATGCATCATTTGGGATTTGAAGTGATGTTCTACTTGTGATATATTAAAGTCAAAATACTTCGCTGATAATATACTACTGCTCTTTCTTTCTACTACTAATATATAATCATCATAGCTCTTCAAAATATGCAGCATCATTTGTACTCACTAAGTTTTCTTTTTCGGAGAAATTTTACAGGAATCTTCTTTTGGCTCAGTTTCACAAAGCCAGCGATTGTCTCTTGCTGGTTTAGTAATTCTTTTATATCAGCAAATGATGTAAACACGTTATGTGCCAAAATATCATAATCTAAAAACTATCCATCAACAGTATCTAACATCATTTTCTTCTCTTGTTCCTCCTCAGGTTAAACATAGCATATTATGCATATTCTATGAATGGAAAGTTTTTATACCACATAATGTCCATATTTTCATACCTTTTCTTGCCGGATTTGAGTTCATGTACTGAAAAAGAGAACCCTTCCCACGAAATTCCACATGTTGTTCGTCGATACATTATTCAGCGTCTAGATTGCACACTGTTTTACACTTCAGAATTTTAATTTTAAATAAATTGTGAATTGAAACTAACTTGCTTGTTTTTCGTCTTTCTGCTCTAGTTTCTAAATTATGAGATTAATTGAGATTTAGCAATTTTTTTTCTAGTACGAGATTTTGTTGCACAGTAAATCGATCGTTGCAGTGTTAAACGTTTATTTTTTCACAACTCTAAAATAGTTCTTGGTTTGTCTTGAGCGAATCCGCAATAATAATTATATAAATACCTTCATCTAAATAAAATGTGCATTCATTGAATTTCACAGTAAAACTCTTCACGAAAATATATGATCTGTACTATTTTGTTTACATATCTGGAGTTTGAGGATAACTCCTCGAGTATTTTTCTAGATATTTAACAAAACATCTAAAATGGCAAGTGACCGGTCATGCTTTGTCATATAGTGTAACTAAAGATGTTTTATCAGAAACTGTTTAGAGAAACACGTTTTTAATTCTCATTTATGTTATGATTATGCTGTTAGAAAACTGTCTAAGAAAATGCTATTCTGATTTCTTAAAAAGCAGGTTACATACACAATAGAGTTCTTCTAAACATCTATCTCTAAAGCAATTGAGGAGATCTCTTGTTGTCATTTTTTTTCGAAAATCACGTATTCATAGCACACTAGCTATGCCTCAAATGTTCTATTCCCAGATATGATGATTAGATTCTTCAGCCAGTACATCCCAAATTTATTGATTTATAAAGGAATTGAATGCATTAGTTATTGCTGTAATATTGTCCCTATAATTTGAAACATCCGGTTTCGTTATTATTTTGTTTTTAGCAAGACGTATTGTCGCACAGCTTTTTTCCTTGACCACTGAGTTCCATCTTCAGTGAAGATTATTTCAAAAATTATACAGATAAATCATGCAATATCTTTATCGGAAAAATCCCTCTAGTTGACAGCCCATCGTCAGGAAGAATATCTGCATTCTGCTTCAATGTCGACAATGGAGACATTCTATGAATGTTTTTATAAATATCGAAATTACATTGGTTTACGATGTTTCTAAAGATACACTTTCCGAAGTCATCGTTAACTCGGAAATTGTTACTTTATTTTTTTTCATTCGTGGTTACATCATGTTTTCCAAAATTAAGATTTTATTTATATATATATATATGTACTGTAACAATGTATATAAATTTGAAATGTCATTTCAAGTTTCTGCATTCATACACTATGCATGTATGGATCGTATGCATTTGTTATGCTGAACTCATAATTTAATTTTTTTCACACTAGTACAAAGCATATCGAATTTCTGTAGAACACCAACCCCAAGTAATAAAAGAACAGATATAATTAAGTGCAACATACGTCAAACAATATTCCATGGCAATGACGAATTAGATTTCTCAACCAATCCGTTGTAGGGACGTTAGAGATGAATTTTATTAGAAATCTCTCATATAAGTAAACAAGATATATGTTCAGCATCAATATTTTTTATCAATACTTTTATATGAAAATAACAATTGTGATAGTTTTCTGCATCCTTATCGGAGCCGTTTTATGTATTCAAAAAGCATAAAAATGAAGCACACTAGGGAAGAACAACTGTTGGTAATAATTTATAACCAGGTTGCGCAGATTCTTGAAGCAACTCAAAAAACTTCAAATTCTCTTTCCAAGCCAAAGTAATACTGTTTTATACAAAACGGTACGTGAATACCAGATCTAACAACAACGTTCATGGTGGCCAACAAAAATTTTAGATGGCGAGTAAATGCACCACAAGCATTTCTGACGTCATAGAACGTCACGATGGATTATAGCTAATCAGCTTCTCGATTTATCCCACAAGCGTTTCCCAAAAGTCAATCAAATATCGCAATGCTTTTGGGTTAATAACGCTTAGTGCTAGTGGTCAATTAACCAATGCGAATTGGAACGTGGGAGAGAGGGAAAAAATGAGTTCTCAATGTCTATCGGTGGGATATATTACATACTCTGGTCAGAGCGTCGTTTCCGCAAATGATCATGGTCTAAGGAATAACATTTTAAATTGTATGTAAAAGTTAAGAAAAAAACGAAAGAATAAAAGAAATAATAGATTTTCGGAACAATGTTGATTTTAACAGATAAAGGTGTTTGAAATAAGAAAATGAAGAATGTGTTGATTAAAGCTATGGGATTGACATATGATCAATGTTAAAGCATTATTAAATAGACAGAGGGGGATTTTTTATTATAAGATTTTCGAAATAAATAATTAAGATAAATGTTGAAAAAAGTTTATTATTTCACATATATTGAAAAAAAAATTGTCATTTAGTAAAATATTTAACTACTACATCTACAGATCGATTTTGACAAATATGATGCAATGATAGTTAAAAATGTTATGAATTAAAATTTGGAAATTTTAAGTCAGTTTTTTCAAAGGATGAAAGTTTTTTTTTTCCAGCAGTCAACTAAAAGTACGAACCGCTAGTTTAGCGTTTCAATACACTACATTTAGAATAAATATAAAAGCAAATATCATAGAATAATATTGCAAAAGAATGTATGCATATTTCTTACATGCAAATATATATATTTTATAAACGTAACGTTAATTAATTGCTGACACCTTTTTAGGAAGCTATATTGAAAACACCAAAAAGCATATTTTTTTCTGTTTCGAAAAGCATGTCTAAATTCAAAGGAGTTATTAGTTAAAATTAAGCCATGCTGACATTAATTGAACCTTTTAGACAAACATTTTAAAAGTATTTTTTTTTTTTTTCGTGAAAGTAATTATCTTTGAAAAATATACAGAAAAAGTTCACACTCAGTAAAAATTTTGTACTTCTACTAATAAGAAAATGTAATTTTTCTTATTTTTAAAGAGAATTTTGTCAGCAATAAAAGTATTTACCTCTTTTGTTTGAAACGAAACGGTTTTTTTTTTATTTTCTTAAATTACATGCATAAAACATTTTTTATAAACGTATAAAAGTGAAACGCTCCTGTAATTTCATGCTTTTAACTATGAAATAATGATCTTTTTAAGACATTGTATAAATTATTCTAAAAGGTTTATAATTATAAGACAAAGCGTACTGCGCAAAAAAAACCATTTTTTTATTAAAAATTTTCATTAATAAATTTAGAAATTTTTTGGTTGGATGATATTTTTAATACATTTAATTGTGTATTTAAATAAATGCATGCAATCATTTCATAATTAAAATGTTTGTTATTTCAAAATAGATGTCGATTTCATCAACGTGCATCACTGCTAGAAACAATCTGTTCTTATTTTCTAAATGGTCTTAGGACATAGAAAAGACATAGAAAACACGTTAACGGGGTAAACGCATCAGATTTGTATGTCGCTTAACTTTAAGTAATTTTTTATACAAGCAAATATGAATCACTTTCTCGTTAAAATATATTTTAATTTGTACATAAAACAAAAAATATTCTCTAGAATAGAAATTTTGTTTATTGTAAGTTTTTATTATCTTATAAGTATAACAGAAATAATTATTCGATTCACTTCCGGTTTTCGATTTATATACACGTTTTGGGGTCAAAGATCCCGAAAAACACTTTCCTATAAAATGTATATTAGTTTATATGTTCGTATGTCTGTGCACCTCATTTTATCGTTGAAAAGTTTATGAATTTCAGCATAGTATTGAATCAAAGTTTTTGATTACGACAACTGTTTAATTAAAAACAATTTTATTCAAGTGGAAGGGGGCTTGTAATATCATTTTTCCCATTATTAAGTGAGTCCGTAACTATATAAATACGTTGCACCTATAGTCTTAGTCTGGATCGTACGTCTGTCCGTCTGCTTATAGCAGATCAAAAACTATCCTACAACATAAGGTGGTCTGGTGTAATAACGCCAGGCGGGGTAATAACGCCAAGTGCTAATATTTTGGATAATTATGAAATTATCTGGTAAATGACACCCATGTGCTCTGCGTGGAAGGATTTTGAGTCATATAAATCGCAAAAAACAGCTTCAAGTTAATTTGTTTCATTTTTAGGTCTTATTGTTTTTACAAGAAACTAAAATTAACGCTTGATATAAAATTTGTGAGATACGTTTTGTGATGTGAAGACTACTTTTTTTATCCGGAAATACTTTGTTAATTGCATAAATTTGTAGTACATTTCATGGACTATTAAAATGTTGTTGAAGATTTTGGATATCTTCTTGAAATAATTTGCAATTTAAAATGTACAACGCAATAATTATAATGGGGTAATAACGCCAATCCTTGGCATTAATACCCCGGTTGATTCCCTACAGTGGCTGAGCTACATCCTAAATACTGATTAAAGTAAACACAGTTAAAACTGTGCAATGTTTCTAATAATTCTATTTAAGCGGTCCTTTGTAAGCAAAAAGAAGCTCACAGTCTGATATTCTTTTGTCTCATCCTCCCTCCCCCCCCACACACACACCACACCTTTATTTTTCTTACACTTTCACAAAAAATTGAACATTTTGAATAGCTTAGAATGCAATTTGTCAATTTCTAAAATTATAGAGTTTATATTTTTAGGATTAGGCAATCTACATGCAATTATTCCATCTTATTTCATAGTTTTGTTTGCATGGCGTTATTACCCATATAGGTGGGTAATAACGCCAAATAGCATTGGTCAAGAAATCACGCCATTACATTTTATGAATACATATCTGTTAAATTATTTTTTTTTATATAGATAGTCAATGAATTGCTGTATCAAATCATATATTTGTTTGAAAAATACCAACTAAAACTGAGCCGTGAAAATTGGTAGAACCTTAACGTGTCATTGTTACCCCAGGGTACCTTAATATAAAATTTTTAGTATGTACTTTTTGAGTATTTTGTTTTTCGAATCATTTCAAATTTCAGGAATTTTAGAATGCATAGTTCTATTACAGGGATAATCAGAATGTTTCCACTACATTACCGCCAATAAAAAAGATGCTTTAAGATGCATTTTTAAGATTATACACTCTTGAAAAGAATGAAATTGACATACATTTATGAAGTGCACTAAATTTTAAATTTTGTAAAAGTATTCTATACAATGGATCTTTAATATTCAATTACAGGGATAGTCAAAAGGATTTCGTTACATTACGATGAATGCGAAAAAATGCTTTAAATGCAACTTAATATTGTCGCAGTTTTTCCAACATTAATGACTAAATATTGTACTCAATTATGTAGCATTTATAATCGTCATTTGCTGTGTCTATATGTCCGGATATAACAGGGCAAAACTAGTCTACCTATGTTTTGAAATTTAATATGTATATTCTGGAAGAAAATTGTGAAGTTATATAAACGATTATGAAGATTGAATCAAAACTCAAAAAGATGTTAATATAAATTTTATTTACTTTATCAGATTCTATCATTCATTTATTAATTCAGTGATGTTCCATAATAGGGAATGATTCTAGGTTTACCGTGTCGGTGACAATCTATTTAAGACGGAATGATTTCATTTCCGCATTACTGAATTTAATATACATAATCGTAATAAATGTTATGCCTTGCATTTATAATCGTCATTTGCTGTGTCTATATGTCCGGATATAACAGGGCAAAACTAGTCTACCTATGTTTTGAAATTTAATATGTACAGGGTTGTTATAATTAAAGTTCGCCTATTCAGAAGGCTCTGGAGTCGGTTCTATTGCTCCAAACGAAACAAAATTCCGCTAGTACATAGTTAAAGAGATGCGCTCTGCGAAAATCGAAAAAAAATAAGTTAAAATTTTTATCACTAGGTGGCGCTGCGCCAATATTTAAGGCGATGTTTGCAAATTCATTATAACAATATCAGTCAATCCAGACGAAACACACTAATTTAAAAGTTTCAACAAACTTCAACGAGCTGCGAATTGTTATAATTAAGTTCACCTAATCAGACAGCTCTAAAGCCTGACCTATGACTCCAAACAATACAGAAAAATTAATATCATTTCATGTGATGTAATCTGCATAAACAATAATAAAACATGTCGCTCGGCAGTAAGGAAATAACGAAGAATAACATGATGCATGCTCAATGAATCCTCCGCCATTTTTAATAATGCATTCCATTCTCAGAGTTGTGCTTTCTACAGCATTGCGTAAATTGTCCTGTAAGATTGAGCGAATGTGAAGTCTAATGCTGTGTTTCAGATCAGAGATTGTCTGACATGTGTTTTTAAATACAGAATCTTTCAAAAATCCCCCAAAAATAAAGGAATCTGCAAATATTGGCTTAAATATTGGCGCAGCGCCACCTACTGGCAAAAATTTTAACTAATTTTTTTTTCGATTTTCGCAGAACGCATGTCTTCAACTACGTACTAGTGAAATTCTGATTCGTTTGGAGCCATAGAACCGGCTCTAGAGCCTTCTGAATAGGCGAACTTTAATTATAACAACCCTGTATATTCTGGAAGAAAATTGTGAAGTTATATAAACGATTATGAAGATTGAATCAAAACTCAAAAAGATGTTAATATAAATTTTATTTACTTTATCAGATTCTATCATTCATTTATTAATTCAGTGATGTTCCATAATAGGGAATGATTCTAGGTTTACCGTGTCGGTGACAATCTATTTAAGACGGAATGATTTCATTTCCGCATTACTGAATTTAATATACATAATCGTAATAAATTTTGTATTTATGCATTTTTGCAAAAGAGTGCAGTAGACATTGCATCAAGATCTGAGTATTTGATAAAATAATTATAATATAAACGCAGCTCGTTTGAAATTTCCAACTTGTTATATCATCAGTAAGGGTATGAATATGCATAGAATTGAGCCAAGCATCATATACGTGTTTTTGAGTGTGTCTGTCCCAAATGAAATTGGGAATATTCCACACTAAATTGTGCTGTGATAATGGGCTTTTTTTTCTATTTCGATTTCCTCGACTTTTAACGATTTAATTAACAAATTATGAATATATTCGAACAAAATTGTACTACATATGTATGTGTGTTTATAAGATCATAGACTAAGTTTTAGTTAAAATTTTGAATAAATTGAAATTGAAAATGGTACTGTGATTGTGATTTTTTTTTAATTTTCGTGGTAGTTTTAGAAAAAAAAGCCTATTTGCTCACCTAATTGTCCAATTTAAATGTAATTTACATACTTATAATAAGCAAATATGCAAACTGTAATCTTAAATGATCATATAAAAAATTGATTGATAACAAACTGAATCAGCGAAATATTATTCAGTAAAATTTGGTCTACTAATTAATGCTACGCTTACATTTTGATTAGGAGGTTGTCCACACAGAAAATCGTTGGCGTAATGGTTAGAACTTCTAACTATCACGCAACAAGACCAAAGTTCAATTATGTTTGCGGCTGTGATTTGCATATGATTTGCTGATATTTTCAACTTACAGCTTTAATAAAATGAGTGTTAAGCTTAATTGGAATCTTAAACTTTAAAAGCCCGCTTTTGGTTAACTAGCTGATTGGAACATATACCGTTTAGATGATCATAAAATTTGTTAGCTGAAATAGAAAGTGGGGAATGCTCTTTTTAATAACTTCTTGGTCGAATAAGATTTCGACAGTTAGGAATTGCTTCATTTTATGCGTGACTAACTATACATCGCACAGTATGGTATTTTGCTGAAAAATCTGGCCAAAATTATTTAAATTATTTTGTGCGTTGTATAGCAGATAAAATGCTTTAAAGAAACGTAAAATATATTATTATGATAGAAACAAATGATTTTTCGAACAATTTACGCCAATTATTGTAATTCTATCCATCATTCTTTCGAGCATAATTTTCTATGTCACTCTCTTCAGAATCGCTCGAAAACTAGATTCTGGCAATAATAACTCTTAAATAAAGATCGAAACAAAAAAGTAAGCCATTAAATACATTTTTATTGCAGTCTATGAGCAAGTCTTTTCTTGTAAAGTTTTGACTACAATGAACGAAAATGCATGTTGCGGACTTCAGCCGCCATCTCTGATAGATGCCGAATCGGGTGGTATGCATGTTCTTTAATAGTAGCTCCGTGATTGAAAACTTTGTGTAATGTGTGTGACATTGGGTTCCAACCCTAAAGATTTAAACAAAGGTTAAAAGTGTTATTCGCAATTTCTTGAAGTTTTTTAGTATCTATTTTATAATCACTAGATAGCACGACTAGAGTTTAAAACATACCTTGCATTAGTTTTTTTTTTCTTTTATTGAAAGTCTTTCTCATTTTTTTCTTGCTAACCATTTTTTATTGGAAGTTTTTTTAAATACAAGCAAGATGTAAAATTCACTTGAAAAATCTGATTCTGACATGGAATATTGAAAGGTCAAATTTCAAAGAATCAGGATCAATGCATTTAATTATTTTTAGCTTATTAAAATCGTTTTTATGATTGTTTGCAAATATAGCATCGCATCGATGAATTGATTGCTAGTAATAGCATTGCAAACTTTAGCATAGATACTAGTCAGCACAAATTTGCATTGAACTTGTAATAAACCATAAGCTGTGAGGATCTCTGTATTTATTAAATTTAAAGCTTGTTGTTCAATATACCGGGTGATCCAAAAGTCAGGACGAACTTTTAAAATGAATAATTCGAAAACGAATCAAGATACAAAGATACGGTTTGCACCGAATGAATGAAAAATAAACCGGGTTTTGTGTGGCAACAAAAAAATATAGTTCTTTTGGCGACCAACGGCATCCCTAGAGGCACTGAAAGATGTCATCCGAAAATGTGCCCGCCATAACGCAAGCAATGCTACTAAATGCTGTGAAAGGTGTGATGCCAAGTCTCACAGCTGCACTTATGAATGATGGACAGCATATTGACCATTTACTGTAGTACTAATTAACCGTAATTAAGCTGATTTGTAAGTTGTCAACATTTTTTTGTTTGTAAATCATCTTTTGGTGCACTAAAACACTATAAAGCTATTTGTTGGTCGCCAAAAAAACTATTGTTTTTTCGTTGTTACACAAAACCCGTTTTCTTCACCATTCGTTCGGTGCAAATCGTATCTTTGTATCTTGGTTCGTTTTCGAATTATTCATTTTTAAAGTTCGTCCTGACTTTTAAATCACCCGGTATTTTACCTCATTGTTAATATGAGAAATCTTGTTATTATGAGAAAGCAAAGCGTGGATATGAAGATACAGGTTCTGCCACCATACTTTTGAAATCCATTTATTTGCTTATTAATCTCAAAGAGGCTAAAGAGTTTTTGAAAGTGTTTGAGTCATTGAAATTTTTAAGTCATGTTTGAGTCAAAGCGATTTTCAGACTTTTGTTTAATTGCTTGTTGTGGAGATCTGTCACAACCCCATTTGCAGAGGAGTTCTAAACTTATCAATTCTGCTTCCCTTGCTGTTGTGAAAACATTTTCTATGTATTAACACAATCTTTGAGTAAAGTGATCTTAAAGATTTTAAAGTTTTATTTCCGCCATGTTTTCAGTAATGAAGCTATCTTTTTAATAAAATTGTTCTTTAGCTCTCTCAAGAAGTATATAGCGAGGACATACATATATATTTTTTATATCTCTTACTTCTGCCAATACAATTGTTAAACTATTTTGCTAGGTGAACGAGTTTCTCTACTATCCTTATAGAAAAATAAAGCGTTTCTTTCGCGAAATTTTTTTTCCAACCACCTTCGTCCTTCCAAGCCCAAGCTCGCACTCTGATTGGTTGTTGCTCTCGGCATTGTTTTCATGTAACTTGGTGATAATCATACTTGGCGTAGCGGTAGATGCTTCCGTCGAGGAGTTTGATTTCCTTTCCGAACCGAGTACAAAGTAACTTTTCTCTTGCAGCATTGGATTGGATGGAACGTGTCTTACTGAATGCTGTACTCTTTAAAAGTTTTTACACACAACTTTTTACTTTGTACTCGGTTTACTTCGTACTCGGTTCGGAAGAAAATCAAACTCGACGGAAGCGTCTATCGCTACGCCAAGTATGATTATCGCCAAGTTACGTGAAAACAATGCTGAGAGCAACAACCAATCAGAGTGCGAGCTTGTCCTTGGAACGACGAAGGCGGCTAGAAAAAAAATACTCGTTTCTTTCAGTCATTCCTCACTTTTTTTACAAAAACATTATTCAGTGAATCCCAAATACGCTCATTTTTGTTTATAACTATGTTTGAAAGATTTTAATTTCTGACGTAATCAAATGTATTTAATTTTATAAACATTTCGCAATTTCGATAAGTTTCTCTTTTAAAAACTTTAACTCGTTAGTTTTCATGTATCACAATACTTTTATTGCATCACTCATATATTTTTTTGATAATTCTACTGAATTTTTTTTCAATATAATAGAAAAAATAATATATGTGTGTCTAGTAAATTTTCCTTAATAATATAAAACTTACCTCGTCAGTAAATAAAGAACACAATTCCTTATGGTTGATTTAAAATATATTATTCAACAAGATAACAGATAATTCATATATTACCAACTCCTAAAACCAAAATGTTACATTATTTACAAAAAATCATTTTATTCCGCCTTATGGATGTACGACCAAACAACGTTTTACTTAAAGAAAAAAAAAAGAAACATCCAACTACTTAAAAAAAAAGGATTCTTCCCCTTCAATTTTCAGATTTATCATCTGCACACCAAAGGGTATTCAATAGGAATAAAAAACTACAGTATATATTAAATCTAAACAGTTAAGAAAATTTTTAAAATTTTAATAAAGTAAGAAAACTGCTTTTCAAAAGCTTTTTTTTAAATTTTGTTTTATTTATTAAAAAATGGGGGGGGGGGGCAAATCGGGGCAAATTTTATATCATATCTTTTAATTAGAAGGTCTATACATTATGAAAACATAAGAGTTCTTGCTGAACTCAGTTTAACTCCCTCTTTAAATTATACTTTTATCTAAATATTTAACCTAAAAAAATCTATAGTTTCAAACTTGAAAATCATAATGAACATGTACTGTATTTACAAAAATATTTACGTACAATAGAGTATATACCTTCGTCTTTCAAAACTGTAAAATGTTTCTGAAGTTCGATTTAAAATAGTTTTTTAGATGTTCGATAAAATGATGCATAGATCAGAAGCATAAAATGAGAAATGCAAAAACCATGACTTCCAAGTAAAATACCAGACATTTGGGGAGTCCACAGAAATAAATGAACCCGTTATCATATGCACAGGATAGTCCTCTTATACCAACCAGAAAACGATCAACTGAATGCGAAATTTAAAATTTTGACTTTTGGACAGCTTTTTGAGCGAAATACCACACTGTGCTTCGGTGGAATAAAAGATATTCAAGCTTTAATGTAAATTTATATTATAGCTTTTAAAATTTATCACACACTCTAGAGTATCATTAAATTTAACTGAAATATTACTTGATTATTTTAGTAGAATGTCACCAGAAAAAATATATAATTATTTTTATGCAACAGAAACATTACATAGTTTGATTTATTCTTTTTTACTTCTTAGTTATTTAAACAAAAACTATTTTTTCAAATATTACTGATCATTTTGGTAAAGACAACCAACGAAATAGATATAACTTACAAAATTCTGTTAGTGTTTCATTGATGTGCGTAGTTTTTTTTTTTTTTTTTTTTTTTTTTTTTTAGGGGGGGGGGGGCTCTTTTTATTCGCCATAATCATAAAATTTGTTAGATAAAATGGAAAATGGACAATGATCTTTTCATTACTTCTTGATTTAAGGAAATTTCAACTGTAAGACTTTGCTTCATTTTATGCATGAACTTTACACCGGAGGGATAAAATGTATTCAAGATCTAATGTAAGTTTGTACTGTAGCTTTAAAAACTTATCACACACTGTAGTGTTTCATTAAATTTAAATGAAAGATTGCTTGATTTTTTTCTAGAATATCAACAGAAATAAAAAGCTTTACAATTATATTTCTACAAAAGAACCACGACACTATTTGCGTTTACTTTTTTATTTATTGTTGAAAAAAAACTTTTTTCCAAATTTTATTGAATGTTTTAAAAAATATAAAGGCGAACAACTAATAGATTTCATCTGTTTAAATCCGTCATTTTTTCATTAATTCGTGTCGCTTCGGATTATTTTTTTTCATTTCTCATGATCCTAAAATTTGTTAGCTGAAATGGAAAGTGGAGAAATGCGAAAAATGATTTTGGTTGAATGAGATTTCGACAGTAAGGATTTGCTTCATTTTATGCGTGACTATCTTTACACTGTTAAAAATTTTGCTCTAGTTTGAATCATATTTTGGTGCTCAGTAGCTGCCACCAAAAAATGGTGAAATTTCGTACCACCATTTGGAGCTTTCTATTTTAACCTCGTTCCGACTATTGGAACTATGCTACAACATAAGCCCCAAATATTGGTTCAAGATTTCACCATCTCACAGTAGCACCTATTGAGCATCAAAATTTGGTTCAAACTAGGGCAAGATTTTTAACAGTGTACATCGGAGAAATAAAAGGTATTCAAGCTCTAACGTAAATTTATATTATAGCTTTAAAAATTTATCACACACTGTAGTGTATCATTAAATTTAACTGAAATATTACTTGATTGTTTTACTACAATGTCATCAGAAAAAAAGTTTATATTTATTTTTAAGAAAAGACCCTCGACACAATTTGATTTTACTTTTTTGTTTCTTACGTATTTATACAGAAAATAATTTTCAAATATTATTGAAAGTTTTTATAAATGTAAAAACAACCAACTACTAATAGATTTAATGTTAAAACTGTTGTTGGCTTTCGTTTTTTCAAAACTAAAAACTAAAGCAAAATCACTTCACCTTTTTCAATTATGTATAAAAAAAACATTTCATATTTATTTACTTAGAACAGGTGTCAGAAATAAAAATTTAAAAAGTTGACATGTTTCGGTTCATTCATAAGAACCGTATTCATAACACATAAAATCAGTAGAAAACTAAATGACTCTGGATATAAATATAATTTAAAAATCCAAAACACAAAACATTGCGCCCCCTATGATCGTGAATAGCCATTGCCACCGCGGCATATAAATATAATATATTTTGATCATATATTAAATTTAATATGTATAAAATTAATATTAATATAAGTAGAAAACTAAATGACACTGGATATTATCCAGTTATGGATAGTTATGGATATATTATTAGTTTATGGATTATATCCTGTGTCATTTAGTTTTCTACTTATATTAATATTAATTTTATGCATATTAAATTTAATATATGATCAAAATATATTATATTTATATGCTGCGGTGGCAATGGCTATTCACGATCATAG
The DNA here is from genome assembly GCA_964019185.1 of Maratus speculifer. Lineage (NCBI taxonomy): Eukaryota > Metazoa > Arthropoda > Arachnida > Araneae > Salticidae > Maratus > Maratus speculifer. The sequence continues at coordinate 160,786,251 of OZ025292.1, read as the reverse complement.
GGGGCGCAATGTTTTGTGTTTTGGGTTTTTAAATTATATTTATATCCAGTGTCATTTAGTTTTCTACTGATTTTATGTGTTATGAATACGGTTCTTATGAATGAACCGAAACATGTCAACTTTTTGAATTTTTATTTGTGACACCTGTTCTAAGTAAATAAATATGAAATGTTTTTTTTTATACTAATAGATTTAATTTCAAAAATTTTGTTACTGTTTTGTCGATTTTAGTTTCTGTGTTTCTTTTTCATTTCGGCATGATCGTAAAATTTCTTTGTTGAAATGGAAAAGTGGAGAAATGTTCTTTTTTATTGCTTCATGGTCTAATGAGATTTCAGCAGTAAGGATTTGCTTTATTTTATGCGTGACTTACTTTACATTGGAGGGATAAAAGATATTAAGTGACTAACGCAAATTTCTATTAAGGTTTTATAAAGTTTTCAGCCACTGAACTTTTTCATTAAACTTAAGAGTTACGTTACATATTTTACTAATTTGTCACCAGAAATACATTTCGTAATATTTAATACAAAATATGTTGACACTGTTTGATTTTCCTTTTTTTACTTATTCATATATAAATGTACATTGTTAAAAAAACGGATGTTTTTTAATCTATAAAAAAGTTCTTCAATCACGAACGAAAATATCAATAATCTGTTCAGAATCACCAAAGAGTTCCCAAAATAGTTCTTCTACCTTTAAAAACTTACGAAAACTTTTTTTTTTCGCAATTTAAAGAAGAATTTAAAAAAAATTATTGGTTTCCCGTCATTTTTGAAAACTTCTAGTAGCATTTACAGTGCAACAATCAGTATTTTCGAATTGGCACAGCACTTTTTTCAGATGCTACCAATTCTCAAATATACATTTTGACATTAAGAAAACATGTTTAATAAATAAACCTATTAAATTAGCAGCATTAACAAAAATGATAATTAACACTATTTTTTTACAATTGCATGCACAAATTCAGTTAAGCAGCTGAAAATGCTTATTTGAGCATTTGCGGAATCAGAAAACCCGATTTTCCAGATATAGAGAACTGATTAATGCACTGTAAAAGCATGGGATCGAAATGAAGAATCCACAAACAGGAACATTCTTTCAAAATTATTTTTGACTAAAATATTTTTTGATTTATAAAAAAAAAACTACATATCAAACCATACAAAAACAATTTAAATTAAATGACCGTGACCGTGCCAATACCAAACCTTTCTTCTGTCTGGTATATCTTAATAGTTCCAAAAGTAGTTACAAACATTCGTACTTCACTATTATTAGTAAAATATTTCAATATTGTTAGTTCAGTTTTATACCAACTTTAAATTTTATCTTAATGCTTTAGTCAATTAATCGGATTAAAAAAGAAGTTGATGTCGATCATGATGTTCACTAAAATCAATAATGTTTTCATTATTATATATCGTGCATCGCAATAGAACACAATTAGCTATATTCTCAAAACTAAAATAATAAGTTTTTAAAATTTCACGAACCGGAACGATACTGATCAAAACTGCAGAAAATGGAACATCGTTCCGGTTTGCTCTGCTACATTTCGAGCACTGGTAAAAATTACTCAAAAACGTTTTTCAAAAATGACGGGCAGCTACTAAAAACTTATTTTCATAAGTTCTTTTTTCAATTTAGAAAATAAGTTCTTTTCTGAAATTTTTTAACGATAACGGCACACTTATCGGTAATTTAAGTGACTTAGAATTGGTTGTTGTACTTTTTCATTTATTATTGCTGCTCATTTTCGTAGACTAGAAAACATTCGTCCTGTTTTAAACTATATGGAAAATACTTGTTGTCCTCAGTAGAGAATTGGAAAATCTGAAGTATATCTGGATCTTTTTATTGGTTGAATTCCGATATTTATTTTCTTTTAATCATTTTTCGATTGGTCCAGGTTTAATGTCCAAAAATGGAACAGCTCTGTTTTTTTATTTTACTCGTTTTATGATTGCTTCATGTTTAATGTCCCAAAAATGGAATACTTCTATTGCCACTATGGCAAAAAAAGCAATAAAAACTTAAAAAAAAATAATAATTTGAAAATAAATTGTAAAGAAAATGATTAAACCAATTTCATTTAAAAAAAGAAATTTTTACTCTACTCAATGATTTAAAAATTTAAAATCTGCGATGTTTAGACGTATTAAAATTTGCAATTCCTAAAATTATAAAACTGAAATTCCCTTTAAAATCCGTTTATGAAGGTTCAGGAATATTAATGCTTAATCCATGCTGTAGGTAATATGAGTCGTGCAGAAGTCAGTCTGATTATTTCCATCAAATAAAAATGCACATTTTCAATAGTTGAAATTGTATATATATTAACTACTCTTTTTTTAGCATTGGTATAGGAATATTAATTTTAAATGCATGGCGTATGTATTATATGACTTGTTATGATCATCATAAAAATTATGTTTATTATCAATTTAAATACTGAATTTATTTTTATGAGTCTTTGAAAATAACCTTTTTCAAAAAATTGTTGTAATTTGTTAAATTACATTTTTTTTTTTTTTTTTTTTTTTTTTTTTTTTTTTTTTTTTACGTCGAATTCGAGCGGCAAAATCACAGTGATAATAGAAGGCATGCAACGAATGAAACATATCCACAGAAACAGTGCAGAAACGTGCAGAAACAACATATTTCGCTACAAACTCGGGTTGACCGAAATAATATTAACCTCGCAGGTCGAGCACGGGTGTTTTGAAACTCCACCTAAAAAAAAATATCAGCTGTCTCTCCCTATAAACTGAAGGGGTCAGGTCAATCAGTGCCTGCTTCCAAGGTCATCTTCCGTGCGTTGTGTATGAAAACAGACTTCATGCTATTATTATTTTTAGTCTCACCCGTGTGCAAATTCTCAAAAAATCTAAAGTTTCTGATCCATGTACACCCTAATTATTATGTAAATCCATAAATCTGAGTAATCCAATAATAAATAATTTTATTATAATAAAAATTGCGAAGTAAATTCATTAAGTGCTACATGGAAAAAAATAAGAATTTTCGAATAAGGTAAATAAAGGTGATTGCTTTTAATTTAGTTTTAATTAATTTTTGAAATTAACGATATTTAAACGTTTTAGTTATCTTCTTTTACTAAGTAGAGTATTTATCACTAATTTCAATCATATATAGAATTCTATAGATTGTTTTTTCTTATTTATGCCGCTTAATATGTTTGAAGTATACTGACACACCGTGACCGTTCTGGTGTTACGTTACACGGCGCCCATTCTGCCGGGTTAAGAAAAAAATATTGTAAGGAAATTTAACGATATTTAGCATAATTATTTAGAAATGCGATAAAATCATGAAGAGTCTAGAAAAAAAAGGTGTTCATGCAATCTATGATACCGTATCAACTGTTAATCACAGCCCAATATGTGAAGCTTCCTCATATAATTGAAATTTCTATAACATTTTTTATATTATCGTATTTAAAAGAAAAGTGAATACGTATATTTAAAGTTTCATCATAATTATATCGGTTTTTTCAAAGTTATTACCAACATCTGAAATTGAGCTTGTGTTGAACAAATCCTGCCGATACAAACCAACAATACGAAGATTAATCCGAGTATGTATTCTAATATTTTGACTTTTCAAAAAAAATTTCTTTTCATTAATCTTTTCAAAAATGATATTAATTTTAAGATAATAAATTACTTTAATCGAACAATATCTTAATAAAAATATCGTTTGCGTATTTGCATTAACACATTCATGGCCGCTTACGTGAAGATGTTATTATAATTAATGCCGCCCTGTAGAAGTGGGTTTTTCCTAAAAGCCGATTTACTTTTTATAACAAAGAATCTGTAAAAGATTTTCTCGCACCAGCGCGTGACTGGCTATTGCACATCACACCACATCACGCCCTGGCGCATGAATGGCCCCTTAACTTTAGCGCCATATCACGCGCTAGCGCGTGATCGGCAGCGAATGTGTTGAAATATATTAAATTACTGAATGATATTTTCAGATAAATAATTATATTAGGTGTAGTAAGAAGTTTTAAAACGTTTTTCAGAGAAATGAATATGCAATTAAGAGCTGAGAATATCTTTATTCATCAAAATAATCTCCATCATTATCTAGCACCTTTTGCCATCGGTCGGGCAGTTGATGGATGCCAGCAGGGTAGAATAATTCGTCTTTTGACGTGATGAAGTCATCAACCCAATTTGGACCTTCGTCCACTGTCCGGAAGTGTACAGAAAATAAGGCATTCTGCATCGACTGAAACAAATGATAGTCCGAAGGGGCTATGTCGCCGGGTGTTCCAAAACTTCCCAGCAAAGAGTTACGAAAGTGTCCTTGACTGGTTTTGCAACATGAGGCCTGGCATTGTCATGGAGCAATTTCACGGGACGCAAATCTTTTCCAGTAAATGGACATTTTTGACTGATTTCCTGGTTCAATTGAAGCAATTGTTGCTTTTAGCGTTTAGCTGTTACACTTATACAAGGCTCCAGTTCGTTACAGAGCGCATACATCATATCCTACCAGATACAGAGGAGAACTTTTTTGCAGTGTAAGGATTGTTTCGGCGTTGATTTTGCTGCTTTGCTAGGGTTCAACCAATATTTTTTGCGCTTCGAATCGTCATAACATATTCATTTTTCATCTCCCGTCACGATTTTCCACAAGAAAGATTTTTTCTGTTGCCTGTTTATCATATTCATGCACTTGAAGAAACGCTCATCCTTGTTTTTCTGGCTCAATGCATGTGGCACCATCTTCCTGTCTTCTGAATCTTTCCCATTGCCTGTAAATGATTACAAATAGTTTTTTGGGATATTCCTAATTGTTCGGCAAGTTCTTTTTGCGTTTGAGATGCATCTTCATCAAGTAGAGATTGCAAATCCTTATGACTAGCCATCAGTGGAGCGCCGCTACATTATCGATCGCTAACATCAAAATCACCGTCTTTAAAACACCGAAACCAAAATTCGCATGTGCTTTTCGATACGATTTCCTTTCCAAGAACAGAACAGATTAATTAATATGCTTTTGAAGCACTTTTTCTATGCTGAAATTCATAACTAATGCAGCGACGAATAAATGCCTTATTATATGACATCTTTGACCTTCAAAATTTCAACTTTACTTTCACTTTTGGCCCAGCTTTTGCGTCAATTTGAAAAAGCTGAAATAGTCCTTATCACATGACACAAATGCGATCTGTTGATTGATGCGTTATTTCGCGTTAAACGCCAGACAAAATTCGCTTTAAAACTTCTTATTACACCTAATAAATAAAAGCAATTATTATAACATTTTGAATATGAGCTGTATATGAAGATGAAAATGTTAAATAGTGTATGGATAAAAAATTTCTATGATCTATATAAAAGTTTTGAAATAGTATTTATTTAATATATGTTTATTAATCAATTTAAATTTAAATTTATAGTTTCAATAAGATAAAATAACAGAAAAATGTTATTTATGGAGTAATATTTTAAATAAAAATAACTACATTTCTGGTAGTTTTTTTTACACATATTAATAATGAAATTTTAAATTGCCTTAGTATGCGATTCCAATTCAAGTATTTTTTTTTTATATTTTATTTTAGAAATTGTTAGTTTTCAACGCAATTTCTGATATAGATCACAACAATTTTATTACAATTCGTCAGAATAATTTTAGAAATCATATAATATTATGATAATTACTTCTAAGACAAATATTTAATAACAAAATCTTACTTAAAAGAATTCCAGTCATTTAAATAATTCGCCCTCTGGTATTTTAATGCAATGATCACAGATGAATATTTGTTTCAATAAACTTTTAAATGAGAAAGTATATTTTCATTTAATTTATTTGCCAATATTTATTCCTTTTCCAGTTTAACTTCAAAACTAAATTAAAGGATTTCAATCAGCAAAATTCTTCTATTGCAAGCGGGAGATGTATTATCTAAAATATAACTTGAGTATATTTGTTTCTTATGCGTTTTACGGAAGGTAAACAATTCAATTTTTAAACATAGACATTGATAGATCTTTCTAAATATTTTTTCTCTATATTTCTCTATATCTTATTATCTCTATATTTTTAAACAGCCGAGAGTAAAACTGTTTTTAATTAGATTCAAAGCATGCTTAAATTACGGTGGAAATTTTAAAAGTAACCACAATTTCTATTCTTAGATTATAATGAAACAATAAACTGTTGATTAATGTTTATAAATACAGTGTGTAATATGTTATTGTTGGAATGTTATTCCATAAGGCATGGAGTAGATAGGGTCCTCAATAATAAAAATAGATAAATGCTTTACCTTTTTGTTGACACACATTTATTGGATGAAAATAAAGTAGAATAATATTGCACACAATATTTGAAATAGCTCACAACATAAAAAAAAAACAGATGGAGAGTTTTCACACTATTTACAGAAACACTAAATATAAAGAAAAATAACTTGAAACATATTTTAGCTTCAGTTTGAAGCAGTTCTTGATGATCATTAATTATTCCTTTGGGATCATAATGTATAATAATGGATTCTTAATCCTTGACAACATTTTGCAGCCTACATCTAGCTGAGTCACTACTTAAACTAACTGTTCTAAAAGTTCTGTTCCAGTGAAAAAACAGAAGAATGTCTGGTACTGCCATCTGGGGGCAGGTTCTGGTACAAAATAAGCAATTGTCTAACATCTCTCCCGTTTTGTGATAGAATCTGACACCAGATGGATAATGTTTCTGCAATGTTTAAATTTGGCCTTGGACAATGGCTTTGTCACTGTGTCTGCTATCATTCCATTTGTTGATAGATATTTGACATCTATAACATTTTTCTTTTTCAAATCTCGTATGTAATGATAATTCGTATCGACATGGTTAATTCGCGACTTGAACTTTTCACTTTCAACCGATTTAATTGTTGATTGATTATCTTCAAAAATTTTAATTGGATAATGTTGTTTTAATTTGAGATCTTTACATAGGCTATATAACCTTATTTACCTAAATAATAAAGTTTCGTTAAAGATTTCATGAAACGTTGGAAACTGCTTCATAATCTATGCTGAATGCATGACTTTATTTTACTTGTTAATAATATAACCCTAAACATATTGAAATTAATTTAAACACAATGAAATATGACAGTAAATTAAGCTTATGAAAACTGATATTTATTATTGAATTTAAGGTTCTTACTATAGAGCAAACTGGGCATAGAATTAATTGTTCATTTACAAGTACACTCAAAAAACTTTGGCTACAGAAAAATATGAACAATAATTAAAATATTAAAGTCTATGTACAGTAATTACTAGAAGCACATTTTCAGTTCTGACATACGTTTGTAAATTTAAAAAAAAAATTGTAAATGTTACTTGGTGTGAATCAATTATGTAGATCCTATGCAGGTCTGAAAATAAAAAGTTTCAACAACATTCATGTGTTTCTAGAAATTACTGAATGGAAATTTTAAACTATGCTATGTGTTTAAATGTATTAACGTTTAGCATTTTATATAGTATGCAAAGATATCATGGCTATAGATAGATCCTGCATCATGGATAGATCATGGATAGATCATATAGAGGGCTGCACAAAAACCTGCATAATTTCTCGAGTATTCATAGCAATAACAGAAATTTGGTTTTCAAATATGGTATGGTTATGCGTTTTCCATATTCTTCATTTACACATCGTCATGCAAATTAACAGTCTGTGAAGTTTTATAATATGTACTCTTGATATGTTGGAAAGCGTTTTATAATCTATGCCACACGAATGATTTCTTGTTCTTGTTTTTTAATATAACGAAAAATTATAATCAGATTTCACTAGTGATTGAAGCCTAACATTTTTGTTATTATAATAGTATTCTAAGAATATTTATATAAATTTCGTTTAGTCCTTTATTCGCTGAAAAAAAGGGTCCTGAAAATTGAGTAAAAGGTATTCAATTTTAAGTACTTCACATACCTATAATAGCATCGATCCAAATGTACTCAATTCTGAAAAACATGTGTACTCATTTTTTGACTAAACGGTTATGTTCAAATACAATTTGCTATGGACTGCCCTTGAACTTACAAATTAAAGTAAAAATATACTGCCATTTATTTCTTGCTCATAATTATTAACAATAAGTAATTAATTTAGTATGTATTAGGAATAATAGCAAAATTATCAGGAAAACACACAAATCGAGTATTTTTATTACATGAGCAGTATTTTTAAGCACTTTTAAATTATTTTATTTGTTTATTTTATTCGCATAATCTACATTAATAGGCATATTTTTAGGCATATGCCACCATGATTGAAATAAATTAATACAAGTTACAAAATTTTCGTTTGTACAAATTTGATAACATATGATGTTTCAAAATTAAGAAAGCAATGTGTTTGTTTTTTATACAAAGATATTTTATTTAATATGAGTATATTCTTTTACTCATTTTTGAGTACTTAATTTCTTTCAGCGTTGTTTTTTTTTTTTTTTCTAACAGCTAAGAAAATAATATAATTTGTTATTGCACAAACATAACTGTCAATCGCAAGCAAGTATAACGTATAAATAATTTTAATAAATGATTTCGCTTTTCCTCATGGCTACCTAACCAAAATGAAGACACAAATTTTGTGGCTGTTTCAAAAGAATATTTTTAATCGTTTGCAGTGTCACGTTAATTTACACAGCAATAATTTTTTAAAGTTTTCATAAAAATGTTTTTTAAGGAAATGAACCTTGTTTTAAAAAAATTTCCTTTAGATATAAAGTTTTAAATGATTTTCCAACCCTTCTTTAACATGTAGTTTGTCGATAATTAAAAATGATAGTTTAAATTTGTAAATCTAGAAAATAATTTTTGTTAATATCCGCAAAAGGGAAAAATAAAAAGTTTTCAAAGCATTTTTGCATCTGTAAAATTATTTGTCAAAGGAATAAACAAAGTACAAAAAGTACCTTATTTACTCGTGTATACCGCGCACCCCCAATTTTACAAGAAAAAATGGCGATTTTTAAAAAATCTCGTATATAACGCGCACCATAAATTTGATAGGTTAATGAATAAATGACTAAATGAATTTCAGCAAAGAAAGTCGAAACAACATTACATAAGGTCCGAAATATGACAAAAATACATTCTAAGAGTTCGGGTAAGGAGTGACAGACGGCAGTGCGAATTGCTAAATAACGTTTATATAATGTTAATGTTTTAAAAAATGCAACTGAAATAAAGATACAGTAATTCTTCAATTAAATAAGATTTTCCTAGTAATTATGTCTCAATGGAATACATTTTTTGATTCATATGTATATCGAGTGATTACATACAGCAGTTAAAAAAAATATTCCGTGTATAACGCGCACCTAGAAGATTTGCCCGATTTAAAAAAAAAAAGTGCGCGTTATACACGCGTAATTACGGTAACTTAGTTTTCTTTATTTTTCATTACACTTCAGAGAAAAGCATTAAGCATCGAAACACGATTAACACTGCATAAATTATTTTAAAGTTCAAAATACAGGTAGAAAAAACAGATAAAATTTTGGTTTATAGGTGCAAAACTTCAGTAATAAATGGGATGTAGGTTTAAAATTTGGTAATTTTTTACGGATGTATAACAAAATATCTTTCAACCCAATGATCTTAAAATAACTTTAAAGTGAAACACATAAATAATATTCATTATTAAATAAATTGTTATTTCACAACTAAATAAAGATTTATTTACTATATTCTATACTTTAACTCAATACAATTTATCATTTTAGACGACTTTTAACATTTATTTTTTGAATAGTGTAAGTATTTTAAATATTCCATTATATTTTTAATATGAGTACTTTTAAAATGTGTATTTTAGAGTACATCAGGCTGAAATGCTGTTTATTTTATTGCATATTTAAAATGCTTTATTAACACAATCAAATGCCGAAATATATTTGTCACGATAAATATCCAAATATTAATTTTATAAGAAAAATTTTAATTAAATTACAAAAGCATTAAAATATTATTTACGATAAAATTATAAATGAATAAACAGAAGCGTATTTGCTAAAATAAAATTCCAGTTGTGTAACATTATATATTTTCAAGTAGTTTATTTCCATGAAACTTTTCGTCTCATAGTTTAAATTCTGAACTCAATTAAACAACTTAAGTAAGCTACTTTCTCTCCAGTATAAAAGGAATTGTATTATTTCGAATATAAAGTAAGATTAGATTGAAAACACTGTATAAACAAACACCTTACAAAGCTGAATTTCGTAACATAGACATAGATGGAATAAAAATATTTTTAAATAATTGAATACATAATTATTGGACTGTGTGAAGTGAATAATTATTCTTATGTATCATCATTCATTTTAACAAATACGGAAGTTTCTGATATATTAAATGACATACATTAAATATGAAAGTGCAAAGTATTGCATTTCATGAAAATACAGATTAGCCGTAAATTGCGCTGAGTAAAATTTGTATGTAGCCATCCCGCTTTTTTTTTTTAAACAATGCATACCACTGGATTATAATGATTTTTGTCAGTAGAAATAAAAAATAACATTTCAATAGATGCCAGCTAATAAGAAATTCTGAAAGTGTTTGAAAAATTTCCCAGTACATGCTAAAACAAAAAATCATTACTGATGTGCAGCTTGTAAAAGAAACAAAAAAGATATCTTAAAAAGATTTTTAAGAGTGCATGTTGCAAAAGATTATTAAGTAAGGTTTGATGAATATATTTTAAACTCAAGTAGTTATATATTTTAAACTCAATTTTGTCTTCTAAAAATTTAATTTTTACTCATTTGTTTATTATCTCCTTTTTAACAAAGGAGGTCTCTATACTGGGCATACTCAGTGTTGTTTGAAATAAAAATACTAATCAAACTACTTACGCATGTAATAAAGGATCAGTAAAAAGTAACGGCGGGTCATGGTAATGAGATTTTACATACACCTACATTAGCATTAAAACTCTCCTGCATTTCATCTAAATGCTCAAGATCTTTAATTTCCGCTTCAAACAGAAACCTTGTTTGGAAGGTTACCTTTTCAATATATAGTTTCGTCGTCCAAATCTTGTATTCACTTTTTTTCCTCCTTTTGATTTATAGTACCAATTTTTCCCGTTCCATACTTTCTCTGGAGGTAGATAAATCTATGCTGAATGACTAGAATTTTATTGTGTTTTTCAGACTTACAATTAGTCTCAATCGGACACTCTCTCTGATCTGGAGACATTTTACAGGCGCAATTTTAATACATTACGTATTTCCAGAATGTAATATCACACAGTTGAGCTCGTTGTGTTTTAAATTCATCAATCTTTTATATAAAATCTGGCTTTTCCTTGTCTAGAACATAAGATTTCGTTAGTTTATAATACTTATCGCAGTAGGCATTAATTATCTAAATGTTTCTATACTCAGAAACTTTTGGGATTGACGCCTTCTAATATATATATATATATATTTTTTTTTTTGTGCCACTGTATTGCTGACACATGAGAAACTCACTTTAATGTTGTTGATTTTACTTGGTAATAGAAACCTCTCCTCAAAACAGCTTCGAAGTACATCTTCGTGTGTTGGAAGAATATTTGGCAGAAAATCTCTTGGATGACCGAATATAGAACAATGAAAAAATTGTCTAGTAATTTTCTTGGTCAACGACATATGCATATCCGTATCCATGTCACTTGTTAATGTATTTAAAATAACATAATACATCCAATTAAGAAACGAGATTCGTTCACGGGCTTACTGATAAAAAATAGCACACTGTGCAAGTGGATGCGATTGGGGAGAGATGGGTATGTCCGATGTACACGCATGGCGACTTCAGCGATGTTTCACAATGTGGCTTACAGCAGTTGCACAAAGTACTAAACCTTTTCGCTCTGCAGCGATCTCGTCGTGGTAAGGTCTCTGTTGTTCAAAAATTGCCTAATGTGCTCAATAGTATTAATTTACATTTAAAATTTAACATGAGACCGCAAACTGAATTTATTTATTTTCTTAATAAATCAAAATCACTGAAAATTGAATTTTTCCCCGATTTTTAATGAGGTTGCGCGATCAGAAGATATTCTCTAAACTCAATTTATTTTATTATTATTATTAAACAGTACAATATGCAAATATTTTTCACTATAGTGATAAAATATATGTATATGTGATATTTTTTAAAAAATTCTGAAAAAATCGGAACCGATTTGGAAAATTCTTTTTTTGTTTTTCTTGAATTTACCAATCGAACTTTTCCGCACTATAGCGATTCGGAAATAAAAACTTTGGTTTTTTCGCACCACCCTAATATATATATATATATATATACACATACATATGTACATATCTACATATATACAATATATACAAGCAATATATCTACATATATATTGCTTGTTGCTAAATTAATTAATTTATCACTGAAAAAAATATTTTCATGTATAAAAAATCCATATTGAGGAAAGTTATTTTCATACATTTAAGCGTATTCAAAAATAAAAGCCAGATGTTTCCATAGCAACGCAATCGAATCGACAATGCTGAATTAGACTTTGAGCTTGAAAAAAAATTAATTATGATTTTTTATTCACAAATTTTAATGGTTAAATTTGAAAATAAATACATGTAAATATCGATATAACAAAAATAATTTTAAAACAATTAAAAAGTGACAAAACTAACGTATTTTTAATTTAATGTTTTTGTAATTTACAAGCATATAAAAATACGATAGTTATTTATCTCACACAGGGTCTGAAGATACGGTTTGAATATTTTCAGATATTTTACTTAATTATTATAGAAGCTTTAGCATTTTGATTAAAATTAAAAAATAAAAAATTACCTAATGAGAAAAATGATTCAAAACTTTTGAACATTTTTTATAGGATGTTGAACAGGAAGATGTAAGGAAATATACATGTCCATTTTTACTTTTCGAATTTCTCCCGAATTCAGACAGATTGTTTTATGAATACTAAAACACATCTGAAAATAAAAATTTAAAATTCGAGAACTTTGGCTTTTTTTAATCAAAATGACACATATTGAGCCCCCGTAAAAGTAAATACTAAATAGGTTTTCAGGCATAAAAAAATTATCATTAATGAAAAAGATTGTATCATTGCAGGTTTACTTTAGAATGTTGAGACAAAATCTCAAGACAAATTTCTCAAATCAAATTAGAGATATAAGCCTTTAAAATGCTTTTAACTGTTGATTGCAAAATGTGACGTTATCATACACTACAAAATAAAAATCTTTTAAATTTACAGCAAACTGCTACTAACAGCAATGTTTCCAGCAGCTTTTTCTGTACAAATTGCATTAAAATTAGATGTAATTTTTTATTACATCTAATTTTACTGCAATTTTACGACAAAAAATGCTGGCAACATTGATGCATCGTAATTTTAATGTATTTTTTTTACAGTGTGGTGTTAAAACAGTTGTGATAAGCTTTTAATCGAAATAAATCCATGATAAATAACAAAAAGAGAGAGAATAATACATTATACATAATTTGTAAAATGTTTTCCATCGCTAGAAAAATTTCAAAAATTTCCTTTTTACGGTCAGTGAAATGAGATAGCTAAATAAGCATATAAGCATTTAAATCATGTAGCACAATATGAATGAATCTTTCAGATTTGCTATCCATGTGCTTAATTTTAAAGACGGAGAAAGAGTATAATTTTAGAGAGAAAGGGGGTTGGGTGTTTTTTAAGTCGTAGCGATAAGTACATTATTATGATAATAATGATTTTATATTCTTTAATTAATAATTTTGATTTATTAAATTAAGGATAAAGAGTCGACAAAGTTTTTTACAAGAGATATTAGTGGAAACAATACATGTGATCTGCGATCACACTTACCCACTTGTTTATAACTTAAAAACCAGAAGTTTCAGGATATATTATAATTTAAACTTCCCCCAGGATACAAAAAAATTAAACGACTTTTTATTTGCAACTAAAGTAACTGAAACATATATGCTTGAACAATGCATCTCCAGTTCATGTTAAAAGTAAAATGACTCTCAAAGAACAATTAAAAATCTCCCTGTTTCAATGTTGTTTATTAATTAAAAAACAGCAATGAAAGTTAATCGCTTTTCTTGAAACTTTCTACTCAATTACCTCTTTCACCGTGTTATTAAGTTGAATATAAAAAATTGTAAGATTTTTTTTTCTTTGCTTACATTTATTTTCCTTTGTTTTGGCATTTTTCGAAATATTTTTTCTTTCTGCAAGTTAAACAACTCAGTTTTGTAATAATCATTTTTAAATACCTATAAGTGAAAGCTCGAATAATGCATTTTTAAGTACGTGCTTATGGTTAAAACATTAAGCATGTAATTAAGATCTTTTGTGATATTTGTTTTAATGGGATTTAGCCTGAAAATAATTCTTTTGCATTGTTAAAGAGAAAAAATGTGATATAAATAATACCCGAGAAGATAAAATGATACTTCACATTGTATGAAAAGAACACAAAAATGCCTTTTTGTGATATTAAGAGTCCTGAATTAGTGTATCAGTTCCTGTCAATAAAATGTAAACTATAAAAATGTTCTTTTAATTAATGATTTGTAATTCTTCACAACTTGTGTAATTCTTCACAACAGTAAATTCTTCACAACTTTTTCTAAAACATATTTATTAACAATCACATGTTTTTTGTTCAAATATTTTTTTTTTTACTCCTGCATTATCATAACCAAATATTCAAGATTATTATAAATAAGTTTAAAAAGGCTTTAAAATAAAACAGAAACAGTAAATAAATCATGTTGTTATTTGGAAACATAAAACAAGAGTAGAAGGTTTAAATTAAACATAGTTATAAGGGTAAAGTGTGAGCCCCTCTCGAAACATGTACGATATCAAGGTGATAAGATAGCTCATCCCACAATTTTTTTGCACGTGCTGTGTGACTCTTTGACATATGTGTTGTCTAAAGCGTTCGAAAGATGTTATTTTAACACCCCAGCTTTCGAACTATAATGCAGACGCCTATTACTACTTTAAAATGTAAAAAAAAGAAGTAAATTAACATCTTCAGCAGTAATAATTTATTAACCGGTAAACCTTATACCTTTTTCCATAAGAACATTCAATAACATTAAAAAACACAATTTCTTTTCGCGTTACATCATGTACAAAAAAATGTCACGAGCATTAAAGTTGAAAGGATATAAAATTAAAATAAATAAACATGGACAATAGGTTTAACAATATGTGTGTCCTAAGTTCGTCCGCGAATTCTGTTTGCGGTCAAACAAACACATGATTTTTGATAAAAAAATCTGGAAACAAAATGGGGTATGAGTTACCGTATGACCTCGATTTTATCTCGCGGGACTCTCATTGAACACTTATGTTAAGATCTTATGTTAAAAAACATGGTCGTACTTTTTTGAAAGAATTATTAAACGAAAAATTATGCGCGATTTGCGACCCCACATACCCTCTTGTAAATAACTTAAAAACCAGAAGTTCCATGATATATTAAATAAAACTTCCAGAAGATACATAAAAAATGAAAAACGTTTATTAACAACTGAAATAACAGAAATTTGTATGCTTGAACAATGTATTTTCATGTTAAAAATAAAATTTCTCTGAAAGAACAATTAAAACTTTTTGTGTTTCAATGTTGTTGATTAATTAAAAGAGCAACAATGAAAATTAATGAAAATTTCTACTCAATTACTTCCTTTGGCGTGTTATTAAGTTGAATGCGGAAATTATTATGATTTTTTTCGCTTACATTTAATTATTTGTTTCGTCCTTTTTTGAAAATATTGCTATTTTCTGGTAATTAAACAACTCTGTAATATTCATTTTAAATACTTGTAAGTGAAAGCTCTAATAATACATTTTTAAGTGCGTGCTTATTGTTAAAAGATTAAGATTGTGATTAAAAATGGATATTTTATGATTGTTATTTAATTGTAATTTAACCTTAAAAGTATTCTTTTGCATATATATATAATATTTTTATATCTTAATAGATCTTTTTAATAGTCTTATAGATAATACTCGAAAAAGATAGGTTCGTATAATTAGCCACAAAAGAGAAGATAGAATGGTACTTCATACTGTATGAAAAGAAAACGAAAATTCATTATTGGGACATTTAGGATCCTGAATTAATGTATTAAAACCTGCCAATAAATTATAAAATATAAAAATGTTCCTTTAAGTAATGATTTGTATTAGTAAATTCTTCACAAGTTTTTCTAAAACATATTAATTACAGTCATATATTTTTTTGTTCAAATTAAATTTAGTTTTATTTGTATTCATGCATAATCATAACCAAATATACAAGATTATTATAAATGAGCTTTACAGGGCTTTAAAAGAAAACAAAAACAGTAAAAGCCTGTTGTTATTTGGAAATATAAAATAAGAGTTCAATGTTTAAATTAAACACTGTTGTAAGGGTTCAATGTGAGCCCCTCTCGAAACACGTACGATATCAAGGTGATACGATAGCTCATCCTACAATTTTTTTGCATGTACTATGTGACTCTTTGATATATGTGCGTCCTAAGTTCGTCGGCGAATTGTGTTTGCGGTCAATCAATAACATGGTTTTTGATAAAAACTCTGTTAGAAGAATTGTGGGATGAGTTATAGTATCACCTTGATTTCGTTCATGTATCTCGAGGGGCTCACATTGCACTATTATAACTGTTAAAATCTTGTTAAAAAAACAAGGTTGTGCTTCATTGACACAGATATTAAACGAAACAGTATGTGAGATTTGCGATAACACTTATTCTCTTGAAAATAACTTAAAAATTAGAAGTTGCATGATACAGAACTAGTAAAAGCTTGTATTATTTAGAATATTATTTGGAAATATAAAATAAGAGTCGAAAGTTTAAATTAAACACAGTTTTAAGGGTACAGTGCGAGCGTCTATAGAAACACGTATGATATCGAGGTGATACGATAGCTCATCCCACAATTTTTTGCATGTGTTGTGTGACTCTTTGACATATGCGTGTCCTAAGTTCGTCGGCGAAATGTGTTTGAGGTCAATCAAATACATGGTTTTTGATAAAAACTCTGTAAGAAAAAAATGTAGGGATGCGTTACAGTATCACCTCGATTTCGTTCATTTATCTCGGGGGACTCACATTGAACACTTAAGTTAAAAAACAAGGTCGTACTTTTTTGAAAGAGTTATTAACGAAACATTATGCGAAACGAAACATTATGCGCGATTTGCGACCCCACATACACTCTTGTAAATAACTTAAAAACCAGAAGTTCCATGATATATTAAATCAAACTTCCAGAAGATACATAAAAAATGAAAAAGTTTTATTAACAACTGAAATAACAGAAATTTGTATGCTTGAACAATGTATTTCCATGTTAAAAATAAAATTTCTCTGAAAGAACAATTAAAATTCTTTGTGTTTCAATGTTGTTGATTAATTAAAAAAGCAACAATGAAAGTTAATCTCTTTCTTGAAAATTTCTACTCAATTACTTCTTTTGTCGTGTTATTAAGTTGAATGCGGAAACTATTAAGATTTTTTTCGCTTACATTTAATTATTTGTTTCGTCTTTTTTTTTTTAATACTGCTATTTTCTGGTAATTAAACAAATCTGTTTTGTAATATTCATTTTAAATACTTGTAAGTGAAAGCTCTAATAATGCATTTTTGAGTACGTGCTTATTGTTAAAGATTAAGATTGTAATTAAAAAGGGGTCTTATGTGATTGTTGTTTTATTGTAATTAAACGTTAAAAGTATTCTTTGGTATTTTTGAAGAGAAAAAGGGTAGTAAAAATAACACTCGAAAAAGATAGTTTTGTATAATTAGCCACAAAAGGGAGGATAGAATGGTACTTCACATTGTATGAAAAGAAAACGAAAAAAAGGGATCTTTTGTGATTGTTGTTTTATTGTAATTTAACCTTAAAAGTATTATTTTGCATTGTTGAAGAGAAAAACGGTGGTATAAATAATACTCGAAAAAGATAACAGATGTAAAGTTTCAATTTTTCATTATTTGGGTGAAAAAAGTCCAGGCCAGGACTTGTAACAGGGATGTATTGGCTGAAGCCGCCAATGCTCTGCCAACTGAGCTATCCCGGACACGAACACCGGAGGACTATTTCACCCAATTAACCTCAACGGTCACATTATCTGGTCTGATACTCTGTATCAGCTCAACAGAATAAATCGAAGGCCAACGAATTCGTCACTAAAGAGAAGATAGAATGGTACTTCACATTGTATGAAAAGAAAACGAACATTCATTTTTGCGACATTTAGAATCCTGAATTAGTGTAATTAATACGTGTCTATAAAATATAAAATATAAAAATGTTCCTTTAATTAATTATTTGTATTAGTAAAATCCTTACAACATTTTTTAAAACGTATTAATTACAATCATATATATCTTTTGTTCAAATTAAATATAGTTTTTTTTGTATTCATGCATAGTCACAACCAAATATACAAGATTATTTTAAATGAGCTTTACAGGGCTCTAAAAGAAAACAGAACCAGTAAAAGTCTGTTGTTATTTGGAAATAAAAAATAAGAGTCGAAAGTTTAAATTAAACACAGTTGTAAGATTTCAGTGTGAGCCCCTCTAGAAACACGTACGATATGAAGGTGATACGATAGCTCATCCTACAATGTGCTGTGTGACTATTTGATATGTGTGTGTCTTAAGTTCGTTTGCGAATTCTGTTTGTGGTCAAACAAACACATGATTTTTAATCAAAACTCTGGAATAAAAAATGTAGGATGAGTTACCGTATCACCTCCATTTCATTCATGTATTTCGAGGGGCTCACATTGAACCACTATAACTGTTAATATCTTGTTAAAAAAAACAAGGTTGTGCTTTATTGAAACAGATATTAAACGAAACAATACGTGAAATTTGCGATCGCAATTACTTGCTTGTAAATAACTTAAAAACTAGAAGTTCCATGATATATATTAAATTAAACTTCCAGAAGATACATAAAAAATGAACAACTTTTATTAACAATTGAAATAACAGAAATATGTGGACTTGAGCATTGTATCTCCATGTGAAAAATATAATTACTCAGAATGAAAAATTAAAAGTCTTTGTGTTTCACTGTTGTTGATTAATTAGAAAAAAAATAACAGCAATGAAATTTAATCACTTTCTTGAAACTTTCTACTCAATTACTTCTTTTAGCGTGTTATTTAAGAAACTATTATAATTTTTTTCGCTTACATTTAATTTTTTCTTTTGGCATTTTTTGAAAATATTACTACATTCTGGAAATTAAACAACTCTGTTTTGTAATATTCATTTTAAATACTTTTAAGTGAAAGCTGTAATAATACATTTTTAAGTACGTGCTCATGATTAAAACATTAAGCATGTAATTAAGATCTTTCGTGGTTGTTGTTTTAAGGGAATTTAACCTTAAAATTATTCTTTTGCATTTTTGAAGAGAAAAAGGGTGGTATAAATAATACTCGAAAAAGATAGTTTCGTATAATTAGCCACTAAATAGAATATACTTCACATTGTATGAAAGAAAAACGAAAATTCATTTTTGTGATATTTAGGATTCTGAATTAGTGTATCACTGCGTTTAATTAATGATTTGTATTACTAAATTCTTCACAAGTTTCTCTAAAGCATATTAACTAACAGTTATTCATTTCTTCAAATTAAAATTAGTTTTATCTGTATTAATGCATAATAATAACCAAATATACAAGATTATTATAAATGAGCTTTATAGATCTATAAAAGAAAACAGAAACAGTAAAAGGCTGTTGTTATTTGGAAATATAAAATAACAGTCGAAAGGCTAAATTAAACTTAGTTATAAGAGTTCAGTGCGAGTCCCTCTAGAAAAACGTACGATATCGAAGAAAAATGCGATAACTCACCCCACAATTTCTTTTAATGTCCCCAGTGATTCTTTGATATACGTGTGTCCCAAGTTCATCAACGATTGGTGGTAGTTTCAAAAAACACATGGTTTAAAAAAGAAAAATTCCGAAAAAAAAATTGGAAAAAGTGATGGAAGAATTATGATATCATCTCAATATCGTTCATATTTCTAGAGCAGCTCACATTGAACAATTATAACTCTTGGGACCTTGGCGGCAGTCCAGCGCCCATTCTGGATTCTTTTAGCCAAACAGTAATTAGCACCAATTTATATCAGGGACTAACTAAATTTATATATTTTTTAAATGGCGATGGCAACTTGGTAACGAAGACATATCCCAATAATTTCTCTATAAGTTAAATTTAATGTAATTAAAAACATATAAAACTTTTAAAGAAGCAAAGAGGGTGTAATTTCAAGGGGGAGGCGCTAATAAATTCTAAAATTTTAATAATAAATATAATTTTATGAAAATAAGGTTTTTTAAAATATTTAATTAGAAATTTTAATTTATTAATGTAGTGATTAGGTGTTTTAAAACCTCCTGACTGTCGCGAACTCATATATCCGTTCACTATGCTTCAGGTGTTATTGCAATATAAGCAATATTTAAATTAATATAATTCTACAAATGAAAGCCAGTTTTGAAAAATGAAGTTACGATTAATTCTCTCAAAGCTCATACATCAACACGTAATAAAATATTTTGTATCAGTTTGAAAAAAAAATCTTTTTTTAATATTTTTAATATATTGCAGATAAAACATCATTACAATTTTGCACTTTTGCTCAGTGGTCAGGCGATAAAAGATGTATTAAACAATATAATACGTGGAATTTGCTATCACTCTTACCCACTTGTTCATAACTTAAAACGCAGAAGTTCCAGGATATATTATACATTAAACTTCAAACAAGATACATAAAAAATGAAGCACCTTTTTATAAGAAACTAAAGTAACGAAAACATATATGCTTGAACGATGTGTCTTCAGTTTATGTTAAAATTAAAATTACTCTGAAAGAACAATTAAAACATTTTGTGTTTCAATGTTAATGATAAGGGAGTCAATGTTGTTGATGAAGGAGGTATAAGTAATACTTAAAAATGATGTTTTCCTATAATTAGGCAAGATAAAATGATACTTCACATTGTATTAAAAGAAAAATGAAAATTCATTTTTGTGGCATTAAGGTTCCTGGATTAGGATATCAATATGTGGCTATTAAATATAAAATCCAATAATTTTCCTTTAATTAATTATTTACATTAATAAAGTTTTCACAACATTTTATAAAATATTTTATTTAACAACCATTTATTTGTTGAAATTAAATGAAATTTTATGCTTATTAAGAATCACTAGTCACTCAAAATGACCCGGACGATAATTTTCAGTCTATTGGAGCATTATTTGGATATATCTCGCTCAAATTTTAGTATTTTTACATGATTTTTTTTGCATAAGTGTTCTGAGGACGATCTATAACCGGGGTAGCTTTTACTTTTTTGATTTTGGTTTCAGACTTTTTTTCATTACTTTCACTTTTGAAACCTGTTCCAAATTTCCAGCGCCTAAAAAGTTAGTTTGCTATGTTGACAATTTCGGAGTCAACTCACGCTTTACGCCAATGCAGACACATAGTGTTCAGTTATTGACTTTGTTCGTGTCATCCTGTAAGGGAGAACTTACCTAATCATGTATGGAGGAATAAATATGAAAAAAAAAATATTTGAGTGTATTTCAAAATAAAACTACACATATAAGTTGATAGTAATGAGCTTGCAAGCTATTCACACTAAATGTATAGTATACTCTTATTTCAAAGAACAATGTCCCTATTAAAAAAAAAAAAAAAAAAAAAAAATCGATAAAAACATTTAGTTAAATTATGGGAGAGTCCCCCCCCCCCATTTTCTCCTATATTCTTAACTAATGAAACTCCAAATCTAATCAGAGATGCGCCTATACAGAATAAACCGGTATACCATAGAACACTGGTTTATCGATTTAATCGCGCTTAAAATTAATCCGATATACCATACTTGATGAAAATCGAATAATTCTACATGAAAAACCCATTTATTAAAATTATGGGTGTGATTTGCCTCCATCTCTCTCCCTTTTTAATTAAAATAATTCTCCAAAACTAATAATCGAAACGCTTTATCAGAATGAAATGCATCCAAAATTTGATGTAAATTGGATATTTCTTTAAAGAGATATAGCGTTATGAACATACAGAATCTAATAGAACATTAAATTCCATGCTTTGATAGCCTGTGAGCTAAACTGGAAGAAATTTATTTTAAAAAAGTAAGACATTTGCATGAAGCCTTACGTGTGTAATAAGATTTTGTAAATGTAGATAATTCGCAACAACAGCCAGAAAACAACCATTCCAAAGTCACAAAACAACAATTCTAAATTTCAAATTAAGAGGAAAAACATTACTTTTATATATTATCGAAGCAATAGCAATAGTTGTCTCATGTATATTTTAAAATATTCGACAATATTATCCAGTAGTTTATGCTAATAGACTTTCTGCGACACACATTTCTCTGAAGAAAACTGAAAAGTATAAGTTATTTAAAATATTGTTTAGGAAGGACAATGTGGATTTTTAAAAAAGTGTACTTCTTGAAAAAAGAAATTCTACTCAAATCATACAAAACGGTTATATGAAGGTTGCTGCACACAGAAAAAAAGAACTGTTAAGAAAACTGTAAATAACTGAACCTGTATTCTCTATAGTATTGCTATATACTTACAAAATATTATCTTATTTAAAAAAAATATTACCGTGATTGTTAGCTGAGTTAAAAGTACATTAAAGTTTGTCTAACCGTAACCAAACCAAACACGAAGAGAGAACAGAAAACATTCATTAAAATTAAAAAATAATCTTAATATTTCATGACTTTTATACTACATAACTTTAATATGTATAACTGTGCATATACTAGATTATTTTGCAAATAATTATTTAAAAAAATAAAATAAACTCTTAACTTTTTTTTCTTCTTTTTTCAGAATGATATTTGAAACAGCTTAAAAAAACTGCATAAATACTTAAACGGTTTTCCTTTAAAATATGTTTAAAATCTGTTTTTATTATGATTATGTTGAATGGATTTTCTAATACGTTTTACTCTGTGTAATCTAAGATTTAAAAAAATATTTTAGGCCTTTTTCTCAGTTTCCGTAAGAATGTATTGTTTATAGAGTATAACGTGATAAAGTTATTATAATACAAATATTGTTATTACATAAAAATTCTTTATATTTGTGAGTAAAAATGATGTTTTCTTTTAACAGTGACCTTATTTTTACCATCGATATAATTCTTTCATTCCAAGATGAGGTCATCTAAGTAATAATAGCGGAATCTTCAATTTAACTCATTCTGCATGCGTTTCATTAATGTAATAAAAAACGTTTCCTCTAAATGTGACATTATTTTTACTTATTGAATAATACTTGTCGCATCGTATTGGCAAATTAAGCATTATGTAAAAGAGAGAAACGTGGATCTAATATTAATAGCATTCTACAATATAAATTAAATAATAATGTTTTTATGTTAACATTATAGCTTACAATAAAAATAAGAAATTTAATGACTTTAAACAAGTTTTGATAAAATGAGATTACAAACCTTTAAGTATTTTTTTTATATCCTTTAAAATGCCAACAAAACTTATTCTAATCTTCGTAAAGTGTGATATTTCAATAATTATAAAGATTGCTTTTTTTTCTAATTCTTACTACACATTTCTGTTCAACAATGCAATAATAACATTGCGTTATTCATAATAATATTTTTTTAAGTTGTGATTATTGTTGAATAATAATAAAGTGCTTGAATATTTTTAAATTAAAAGATTAATTCGGTAATTATTTATCAGATGTCAGTAAATATTATAATTATTAAGAAGAAACTGTCTAAAATAGTTTATGCCAGAAAGCTAACTTAATCCCTCTGAAATACTTCCACTAATTAAATTAAATGTCATGCAATCTTTGGAAGTAAATTAGCCTTTTTATAAATGCTTATAAGTTTCACTAAAACGGTAATGAGAAAAATGCAATTTCTGACATTTTATCAGTATATGACTTAATTAGAAGACAATGAATTTTTTAAGAACTTGTAAAATTGAATAAGATACCAGATAATTAAATTCGACTTTTAAAAAATTCTTAGGTAAGTTTTATTTCAAGCTGATAAATTTTGGAATAATTTTACAATATATTTTTACATAAGCTACTCTAAAACTTAACAATGCATCATTGTGATTCATTATTTTAAAATTCTAACTACGCTTCATTGACACAAAAAGAAAAAAATGTATAAATGCAAGTAAGATGTTTATTTCTCAAACATTTTAATGAATTTGAAATATGTTGTAATCAGTTGATTTTTGATCATTTTTTAAAAACAGCGAATCCTGGACCATAAATAAAAATAAATGTTTTTAACACTCTTTCTATCAAGAAGTGTGGAAAGACAACTTTCAGATTTTAACTTATAATTACTCTAAGTTTAATCATTTTTCCACAACAACTTTTTTTTTTTACTTTTCGTAGAATACATAGATTAATGCAGCGATATTATTTTTCTTCCAGCTACTGTTGCCAGATTGTACGGTTTTCCCGTAAGATATGCGTTCTTTGATGTTTTTTAGCCTATTGTACGTTGTAAATTTAATTTTATCCCATACAATGATTTCTACATTTTTTCTAGAACATCTTACTTTGATTTTGAATCTTTCCAAGGTTTTTTTTTTTCAGTTTACTTCAAAATTTTCCCTTTTGTCTCGAAGAGTTAAATATTTTGAATTTGTCATAAGTTTTGATTATAAGTATTTGCAATAAAACATTTTAAATTTAATATACCTATATCTTAATTTTTCATATGTTTTTTTCATTTAATATCTCCTTTTTGTTTAAATACAAACAACTTTTTTTTTGAAGAGTGTTGATAACGATAATTTTTATGACCATTATTGAATTGTAGGTTGTCATAATTTATTTTCGCTCTTAAAATGCTATTAATTTTTCATGCTTAGATATCAAAATTAATCATACAGTTTTAATAGAATAATGTGACACAAATACTGTTGAAAAATAATGATCAGATCATACAATAGCCTGAGAAAACCAAAACTAACTAGTGTCAATGAAAATCTTCCTTTTTTTCTAAGGTAAATCTGGCAACCTTACCTCCTGCTTATCTTGGATATAAAAAATACCATATGACATACCTTTTTTCTACCATGAGGTGTCTATTGATGCCTTAAATGTTTCATAATTTCCAATTTCTATTAATTACACAGTTTCTTATTTTAAACAGTTTTACACATAATTATCAACATCATTTTGCTGCATCCTATCAACTATTATAACTTCCCTCAGAGGGATCAGTCTGAACAAAATTACTGTGAATATAGATTTAATGGTAATTTCCAAAAATTAATGAAAATGAGGTGCTATCTTAAATTGATCATATACTGCGCTAAATTGAAATTGTGATAATAAGCAAATTAAATCATAGAATTACAAAATGTTATATATAAATTCGCATACACCGTTTAAAAAAGGAAAAAGCAAACCATGCAAGACGGCCATCCATTGCTGTGAAAATTGAAATATGCAACACGTTAAAAGTAATACAAAATAAAACACTAAATTATCTTATATCGGAGTTTTAATTCTTTGAAATAATCTCAATTGCATAAAAAGATGCTTAATAACAAAAAATATTATATTTGAAGAAAATGTAATGTATTTTATATAGCGTGAAAACTCCCCCCCGAATAGTTAATGTTGTTGAATATCTGTTTTTGAACACTGTTTTGCTAACACAAAATCTCTAAATCAAATCTTTAATGACACTTTTTTTGAAAAATAACTATATTTTTTTACCTGTGTGATTAAATTTTAATAATTTCTATTGCACTTACTTACTGTATGCGTGGATTTATTATTATTATTATTATTATTATTATTTACTCCATGTGCTCTAATCTAGTTGTCTACGGAAAATTCCAGTCGGTGAAAGTGACGCAAACTGAATTTCTGTGGGTTATGTAAGTAAATTGTGTTTTTTATCAGTTTTTTTAATATAATTTTTCAACTATTTGGAAATTATTACTCATAGTAGGTGTATTCAGTAGATTACCTCCATAGGTACCTTTTTGTATATCCAATATAATCGAAAACCGACATGTATTTTTTTCAGATTTGCTTGACGAATGTATCATGCTTTTCTTTTAATATCACTCGTAGCTATGTATTAATCTTTGTTTCGCTCAGACAATAATCAGATTGGAGAATTTCGATTGCAGTTGCAACGAAAAATAGGAGAATTGCTGCCTAACTCTGATATTCGCTTGTTTTTCGCAATGTTGTATTTTAGTGTTGATCATTGATAAAATTTCAATAACACGTTTTGTTCTCAAATTTTGCTAGTGATTTCTATGCATATGAATTTAGTTTTCATTTCTTTAAAAAAATTAGTTATTAAATAAGTAAAGAATTTTATTATGCTGCTGTTTTCATAATTTACTGATAACGTTGTTGTTGTTACATTTATACATTGATTTATAGAACAACATCCATCTGAACTGTGTGCTTGACACGAAAGGCTGCTTACAATTCATCGTCAATATACAGGGAAGATATAGCACAAAGATATTTGACAACACGAGAAAAATGCAACCTGGAGCTCTACACAAAGGGCGTGTGTGCAATGGAGTGAGCGGGAATAGAATCTACAACTTCCTCCGCTCGCAGATGATTTGCAGCATGGTACCTTAACTACTCAGCCACGAATGGCCTCTTTTAATTGTTGTTACAAAGATTGAATATTTATACATGAGACGGAAAGTTTGTTAAGTTGAAATATTAAAATGTTTGATTTTCTAATAAAACATTTTAAAAAATGAAGAAGATAATATTTTTGAATTGTTGTTTCGTGTTGATGTAAAACATGTTTGATTTAATCTATGTACATATATGTTTTGTATATTGTATTTTAAGATAGAATTTTTAAACTATTTAACTAAATTTAAAATTAAATATTAGTTAAATAATCTCTAATTAATACGCATAAATGAATAAATATATTGCTCAAATTAGCTCTGTTCAACTGATTCCTACACTTTTAGCAATTATTTTCATTTAAACACAAAGATGTAAAAAAAAAAATCCTTTTAGTAGAATAGATATACATAAAATCGTAATAAAAATTGTGTTAATTTATGAAAATTTTATGTAACCACGAACAAAAGTACACAACTACACTGTAAAAAAAGAGTCAATCTACTAAAAAAATTTTAGTAATCCTTGTAATTTCTAAAAATTTTTTAGTAATTTTACTCGGTTACAAGGAATTTGTAAGAATTACTAGAAAAAAGCTAGTAACGAATAGCGTTAATAGTTTTACATTTTTAATAACTATTACTAAAACTCACTTGGCGTGGCCCCGATAGCCTAGTGGTCATAGCACCGAATTCCTGGCTGAAAGTACCTGGGTTCGATGCTGGCCGCCGCCAAATATACACCGAATGTAAAAAAAGGGATTATGAAAATCCGGTCGTAGCAGTTACTATGGGTAATGATCTCTGAACTTTCCCTCTCCATTAGAAACATGTGAAAATAGAGTAGGTAGCAATGTTTGGTGCTGCCATCTATTTCGGCTTTACCGAAAATCTTCCGTTTCAGAAGTCACTCTTTTTACCCGCTTCGGGCACACGTAATGGTTACTAAAAATAATTTTGGAGCTATTACTAAAATTTGATTGGTGGCTCATACTAAAAAGTTTTAAATTAGTTATATAAAAAATTCTTTTGTTCAGTTTACAAAAGAAATGTTTGTTTCACTTGCAAAGCTAGTTTGTAATGGTTATTAAAAAATTCTGCGGAATACAAATTCACTAAGCAATTTTTAGTAACCTCTTGATTTTTTTTTTTTTTTTACAGTGTACAGTGAAACATTCATTTAACGAAGTCTTGTCATGACACTTAAACAATTCGTTATGAAGAAAATTCCTCCAATAGAAATCAACCTCTTGAAAATTGTATAATGAAATATGTATATAAAAAAAATACACATAAAATGCACTGTTAACAATCTGTAAAGTCAGTAAATTTTTTTTAGAAAATTGCGGATCTTAGAACTTTTGATGTAACTGTTACAGCAAAAATTCCTGTAACCGATTCTGTTACATATAAGGTACCCTGGGGTAATAACGCCAGACGGGGTATTAACGCCAAGTGCTAATATTTTGCATAATTATGAAATAATCTGGTAAATGACATCCATGTGCTCTGCGCAGAAGGGTTTTGAGTCATATAAATCGCAAAAAACAGCTTCAAGTTAATTTGTTTCATTTTTAGGTGTTATTGTTTTTACAACCAACTAAAAATAACGCTTGATCTAAAATTTGCGAGATAGGTTTTGTGATGTGAAGACTATTTTTTTTATCCGAAAATACTTTGTTAATTACATAAATTTGTAGTACATTTTATGGATTTTCAAAATGTTGTAGAAGATTTTGGACATCTTCTCGAGATAATTTGTAGTTTAAAATATACTGCGCAATATTTATACAGGGGTAATAACGCCAATCCTTGCAATTTTTACCCCGGTTGATTCCCTACAGTGGCCGAGCTACATCCTAAATACTGATTCAAATGAACACAGTGAAAACTGTGCAATATTTCTAATAATTCTATTTAAGCGGTCCTTTTTTAGCAAAAAGAAGCTCACGGTCTGATATTCTTTTGCCTCATCCTCCCCCCCACACACACACCCCACTTTTATTTTTCTTACATTTTCACAAAAAATTGAACATTTTCAATAGCTTAGGATGCAATTTGTCAATTTCTAGAGCTGAGAGTTTGTATTTTTAGAATTGGGCAATCTACATGCAATTATTCCAACTTATTTCATAGTTTTATTTGCATGGCGTTATTACCCATATAGGTGGGTAATAACGCCAAATAGCATTGGTCAAGAAATCACGCCATTACATTTTATGTATTCATATCTGTTAAATTATTTTTTTTTATATAGATAGTCAATGAGTTGCTGTATCAAGTTATATATTTGTTTGAAAAATACAAACTAAAATTGAGCCGTGAAAATTGGTAGAACCTTAACGTGGCGTTATTACCCCAGGGTACCTTATTATTATTATTTTTTTTTTTGTTACCGTTACATAAAAAATATAAGAATTCCAGTTTCCTAGAAAAAGTTTAATAACTTTACAGATTTTTTTTATAATGTCGAATTAGTGAAAAAATGTATTTTATTTCTTCCAGTAATTTTTTCTTATAAATTTTAGACACATGAGAAAAATGTAATTGGAATAAAATCTAAAAAAAATGTTTGAGAGTGGTAATCAAAAACTGGAGCATAGCGTACTTCTTTTCTCTCTCTCTCTCTCACTTTCTTGCTTTTTTTAGTATTTCAAATGTTTAACTTAAAAAAAATCTGTAATATTACTTCGTACAGTTCTCTTAAAAATAATGCATTGTTCATAAAATTTTCCCACTTTTTTAAATATTCAAAAAGTTTATCTATAACAATTTCTTGAAACTGGAATCCACTTCTTATTGCATCGAAAACTTTCAAAATTACTTCTTATAAATGAAAATGATTAAATAAATATATTATTTTTCATACATCCCCACTAAAAAAAATCTGTAAATTCACTAAACTTTTCTTAGAAAGCTGGGATTCCTAGAACTTTTTATGTAACGGTAGCAGAAAAAATAAATGTAACCGAGTCGATTTTTATGATTTTTTGCTATTACCGTTACATAACATACTCTAAGAATCTCAGTTGCCTAGAAAAAGTTTCGTAACTTTACAGAGTTTTTTTACACTGCATTGCAACACCAACCTCTCCATTCGAAAGTTGTAGATGCACTAAAATATAATTAACTTCGTTATACAGGATATATTTTGTGAAATATAGATATTAATTTGCATGTTAATGGCATTCAAAATCAAGGTTGAGCAAAAAAATTCGTTAAGTACACTGTAAAAGAAAAAAATCTGTATAGTTACTAAACTTTTACTAGGGAACTAGGATTCAAAAAACTTTTCATGTACCGATCACAGCAAAAATTCATATAATTGATTCTGTTACATGAATGTTTGCTTTTGCCGTTGCATAAAAAGTCCTAGGAATCCCAGTTTCTTAGAAAATGTTTAGTAACTTTACATATTTTTTCTTTGACAGTGTATAAATTTCCTTAATGAGGGAATTCATTACATGGATATTCCACTGTGCCTTCTCATTGTTATCTATGATACAAAAAATCGTTTATTACCTTTAGAAATTTCAGGAAATTATATTTTTCCACAATTTATTAAAAAAAAATTCTTTTGCTGCCACTACTTTTGTATACACTTTCGTTTAGTCTTTTTAGCCTATTAATAAACCTTTTCAAACCGGAATATAGATTTTTTGGATGTTTTCAATTTTAAATATAAAATTTTCAGCTGTGTGACTGAATTTTTATGTACAGGGCTAACAAACTGTAGCATCAATTTTTATTTTTTTGTTAATGGTGTTGATGCATCATGTTTGTTTATAAAAATGCTGGTTGAATGTAAAAAAAAAGATTTATTTATGAATAGGAAACATCTAAAATCTCTATAACCCGCGTAAAGAAATGTGTTGACTACCCTACAAAAAGTACACGGAAACGTTTTAAAAAAGAAAAAGCAAGATTTAAAAAAAATCGTTACAAACGATTTTTTAAATCTCTGAAATACATTGGTTTCTTTAATTTCTAAATATATAGAATGCTTTTCGGTATCGTGGGTAATAACATCTATTGTAATAATAAAGTAAAGAAGTGCCCCTCGCCAGTTAAATGGCCTCAATGTAGATACAACATTTACCAGTCGCCACATTGAACCTCGATTTTTCGACTCGGTGACAAATTTTAGGCGCCTAAGTTGCCATACTTTGGCGAATTTTGTATTTTTTCTCCTAATTATTTGACAAAATAATTGCACTTTTTCCCTAATCCTCTGACTATAATCCCACATTTTATTCGCAACCCTCTAATTAAAATCTCATTTTTTCCGATTATTTGAGAAAAATCGCGTTTTTAAGAGATAGTTTGATGAATTTTGCAGGGTTTTTCATAATCATTTGATAAAATTAGCATTTTTTTGTGATTTTTTTAACAAAATTCGCTTTGTTTCTTATTTTTTATTAGAATATGAGCCTGGTGGCGAATGGAATACTTGATTTTAGGAACCACCGACTCAATAAATTTTTTAAGAATTCATCTATAGATCTCAGGAGTTTTACTTTTTACCTGGAGGTGCAATTTAACAACATGTCACATTTAATTTTTCGTATCAGCCTCTATAAAACATAAACGCATGAAGCCACTACTATGGACAATTCAATATCCTTTCTATTTATAATATATTTTTTAATATTCTGTATTGTTTTTTCTTTTATGTTTAATATTGATAAAAAAAAAGCTTTTAAATGCTTGATTTTTTTTTAATTGCGTGTACTGCGTTTAAGAGTGTTGTAAAACTGTTAGTTCAAGTGCCCCTTAAAATATTGATAATTATGTAAAATTAATTTAACTTGAACGTATATCCATTTCTAAGCGATTAATTTATTATTTTTTTTAACTGTCAATTCCAATAAGAATTTCCAATAAGAATGATTTTTTTTTTTAAATTTTCTATTTTTTTTTTTTAATAGATTAATGAAAGAATTCTTTACAAATGAAATGCACATTCAAGATACATTGGTTTTACCCATTATCAATATTTTGGGGTGCTCTTCATTTAATAGTTTTGCTATCCTCTTGCGCGCAGTAAATGCAGGTAATATATATTAATAATTATTTTATCAAAATGGTGCATATAAAATAATAAGAAAATTCCAACATAGAATATTAAAAATATATATTTTAAATAGAAGAGATATAAAGTTGTCTATATTAAAAATTTTATACGTTTATGTTTAAGAGCCCTTATTTTGAAAATCAGACAAAGTGTGATAGTTGTATTTTTTGATTTGTTAATTTTTTTATGTTAAAGTAGATCATATTTGATGAATAATCTATGATTTTAAAGCCCTGAAAAAATTTCCTCTTTTCTATAGAAAATGTCAAAGTTCAAGGTTGTGAATGATTGTCATTTTTCGTGAAAAGTGAAATGCTGGTATATTTAGAGCACTATATTTCTCTCAAGCAGCAACATCCCAAAATTCTTTTGGCATAAACAGTTTGTATAAAAACACCTACTTATTAAAATTTATTTGTTTCCATGGGGCATTGTTACTTTACATTGTTATGTTACCACAAAATACTGTAAAAATGACGCTTTGGCCATTTTCCGTACTTAATATCTTATTCAAGCAATAGTGCCCCAAACTTTTTCTTATAATACTAGGAGGGAGGCTCCTCCCCCTGCTCGCTACGCTCGCCAACCCCCCGTGTAATCGCTTTACGATTCCAAGTTGTAGGTTACCCCCTGCTTGCTGCGCTCGCCAGTACCCCATGAAATCGCTTCGTGATTCCATTCGGTATTGCTTTGCAATCCCAGTTCGAATTGCTTCGTAATACCTTATTTTCCATACACTGTTAAAAATCTGCTGCATTTTGTTGCAACACACTCCCCTGCTTGTATAGAAAATGGTTAATTTGCCGTGAAATGCAGCTTTCTCATTGGTTGGAATAGTGATTTTATATACAAGCGGTGGAGTGCGTTGCAACAAAATGCAGCAGATTTTTAAGAGTGTACACTCAATTTTGGAATTCATCCCTCTCCTCATTTATCGAAGCATAGACGGAGCCCTTTCCTGATTGCTCTATTCGACTCATGGAAGGTGTGGTCCACCTGGACGCGTTATTTCTGGAAACCTTACAAATCAGCATCATTCCAGGAGTCATTCTTGGAGATTTGTTTAAGGCTAGTTTTTTTTTACTGTAGAAGGATATGAATGTGTACTACTAGGACAAGCAAAATAATATAGTCTGAACCGAGATATTGTTGTTGTTAGTAGATATAACATGTTAAATACTCAAAATACTCAAAAACATTTAAAGGAATGTTATTTCAAATAGGAGTTTCAGTTAAATAAAACAAAATATGTCACGCAGTAGGTGAATATATGTACAAAAACTTCGAAAAGAAAAGAAGTTAGGCCTCGTGATATTTTTAGGAAAAAAAAAGTTTGAAGAAAAGCAATGTTTATTTTCACATTTCTCCTTAAGAGAAAATGAAACATCCTACATCTCTTTCGGAAGGGGCAACAAAAAAGGGATATTTCAATTTCTCATAGGGAAAAACACAGAAAGAGGAACGAGAAATGGGATTTTTCATTTTCTGATACGGAAGAAATGTTATCATCGACATTGCTTATTTAAAATTTTTGTCATTTTTTTAAATAAAAAATATCATGAGGCCACACGTCTTTTTCTTTTCCATGTTTTTGTCCATATATTCACCTACTGCGTGACATATTTAATTTTATTTAGCTGTGGCGCTTATTTGAAATAACATTAATTTACATGTTGCAGATTTTGAAAATTTTGAATATTTAACAGGTTATATCTGCTAACAGCAACAATATCTCGATACAGTACTATTTTATTTAGGTTATTCTGGTAGTACACTTTTATAATCTATAAGAAAAATTTTGAGGTACTATTGTTTAAATAAGATATTAAATGCGGAAAATGGAAAAAACGTCATTTTGACTGTACGGTAGCCTAACAATGTAAAGTAACTATGCCCCATGGAAACAAGTAAATTTTAAAAAGTAGGTATTGTTACAAACAATTTATGCCAAAAGAATTTTAGGATGTTTCGACTTGCGAGAGATATAGTGCTCTAAATATACCAGCATTTCACTTTTCACGAAAAATGACAATCAGTCACAACCTTGAACTTTGATCTTATCTATAGAAAAGAGGAATTTTTTTAGGGCTTCAAAATTATAGATTATTCATCAAATATGATCTACTTCAAGGTATAAAAAATCAAGCAAATCAAAAAATACAATTATCAAAACATCATTTTTTGTCTGAATTTCAAAATAATGGCTCCTAATAGTGATTGAGAAAATAAATTAAATGTAACATGTTGTTCAATTGCATCACCAAGTAAAAAGTAAGACTCCTGAGATCCCTTAAGGTCCATTTCGGGATTTCGCGCATCTTCGTTGGTTTGCTCTTATTTTCATCATTTACGTTTCACTTTAAAACTTCTACATAAGAAAATGTGGTTATGAATTTTAATAGCCTATTTCTAAATTGTATATAATGTTTGGTGAACTACAAGGTCGGATGACCCCTTTCTGAAATGAGAGTCCGAAGACACAATGTATTGCATTTTTCTATCAATTATGAAACATTTGTCTTTTTTTTTACAGTGAATCATATAATATATAATTTAATATACACTTTATAAACTTACTTTCAATACATCATTGTGATAAATATACAATATAAATTATGCTACAAAATAACTAGCAGTCAGAAACCCAATCCGTCCAAGTTATCGATAAATATCAGAGTAGCATAAGGAAAAAAAATCATAAAAATATGGTGTCACAACAATACATTCGCAACAATAAACCGTTGTGACAGAACGAAGAAAAAGAATTACGTTATTTTGACTCAAATATACTAAATTCCTCAGCTTAAAATATTATAAATTCTTTTAAATTCAAAATTCGGGGTTTCATGGATTATGATCCGTATAAATGTACTAAAATATTCCGAAGTTGCTTTTCTCCCAAAGGCTGCAATATGTAGCCTTTTATTTTTGTTTCTAATGAAATTTATATAAAACTATTATTAAAAATATTTAAGATTTTTCTTCACAAAAATTGAAAAGAAAGGATTAGTTACGAATCCTATTACTAAACTTTTGAAAATAAAATTCTATTCAAATAAATCTCTCTCTCTCTTTCTCTCTCTCTCTCTCTCTCTATGTCTCACTTCACATATTTATATGTATATATACAGGGTGATCAAGAAATAAGTTGTCTGGTTTATGACTCTATAATGCGTTTTTTTTTGGTCAAAATGAGATCAAATTTGAACTACAGCTATTTCAATAGATTTTCATGACTCTTTTTAATTGCAAAAATTATTAATGCAGATTTTAACGATGGGGGCACTGTAATATGCGTAAGCATTTAATTAACTTTGTATATAATCAAAAATGTTTAAAAGTGAAACTGGTCAATAAAAATGGAAAATTCACCATAAGAGTTTTAGTATAGTGGATTTCTTCATATCCATCCAGTACTCGGAAAACAAATGGCACACTCTCAAAATCCTGCGGAGACTGCAAGAAATAAGTTGCTCAATTCAGCGAGTTGTAAAATGCGTTTTATTGGTCCAAATGAGATCCAATTTTAACACAGGTAGTTCAGATGATCCGCTTGGTATTTACTTATAGCGATCTTGATCAGTATAAAGCAAGTTACTAGCGGGAAATATCTGGCTTGGCCTTTTGCTTGACGCTAACGCTCTCGATTCTTGATCACGAGATCCGCAGATCAAATACAACCGGCGCCAATCTCTTCATTGGTGACTCCAGACAAGCACGCATCTCTCTCATCAACAACCAGCGCACAGCAATCAACTCACCTCGTCATCAACAGGTGCAGGTGGCAGCACTAAAAGAAAATCTCTCAACGCAAAGCCTGTTCACGCATCACACTATGCGTACGACAGCATTCATTCGCGAGTGCATATCGCTCTTTCTTTCTAACCGATGACCAGGCCCCTACCTGCCGAGTTAATAATCTCAGCTTAACGGGTTAGATACCTGGTATCGGGGCGGACGACCGCCTAATGATGAACTGCACATGGCTTCGCAAGATGGTCTCGTAATTTAGAGCATTGATCAGATGACGAGAGCTTCACCTTTCAAGGCATCTCCAGAGGTATAATTCATAGATAACTTGGAGGGCTTTGCACCCACGACGGATTTGACATGCACCAGGTGCCATTAGCGTACATGATGGAATTTTAGCTGGCAGAGTGGGGGCGATCGACGCAGACAAGTGCCGAGGTCGGCTGATTGTGGCTAACGGTTGCTGGACTTAGTAGTTTATTGCCTTTTTGAATGTACTGAGTTTGGCACCGCACATCACTCCCACTTGCCGTGCTAAGTGAAATGGGGCTGGAGCTAAAATTTTTGAGCCGAGACGGTGGCATGTCCTTAGCAGACAACAGGGGGGACAATTTTGAGGGAGATTTAGAAAAATAAATAACCAAAACTAAAATGGCCGAAATGCTAAGTAGTGCCAGAGAAGGGATAATTTTCGGGCCGAAATGGAGTGCATATCGCTCGCCAGACCAGGAATACGTCATTCTCACTGGGGGATACTCCTATAGAGATCTTGATCAGTATAAAGCGAAGTAACAAGCCGAAAGTAACAGGCTTGGCCTTATTCTTCACGCTAACACTCTCGCTTCTTGGTCACGAGATCCCCAGATCCAAACCAATCGGCGTCAATCTCCTCATACTAAAAAAATTATGATTATTATAAAACAAAATTTTGCAACTACGGGGCGGCTACTATCCAGCTACTACCCAGCTACTACGGGGTGATATACTTAAACACATTTAAAACCTAGCGGAGAAATTTTATATGCTTATAAGGTTTTTAGTAAATATCGAGCACATCATCTGAAGTAGCTATAGTTTAAATCTGATCTCATTTGGATAAATCGAATGCATTCTAGAGCCTTTGAAGTTGGAAACATATTTCTTGCAGTCTATCGCATTATTGTGTGAGTGTACCAGTTTTTCCCCGAGTACTGGATATGCCGTATTCCACTGGTCTGAAAATTGTGAGCTGGATTTGGCATTTTTATAGACTAGTTTAATATTTTTAATATTATTTATTATTTATAAAGCAAATTAAATGCCCATGGGTATTATAGTGCCCTTTTTCTGCGAAATTTGCAGATTTAATTTTTTCGATTTTTTTTTAATATCAAGCGCATTACTTGAATTATCTGTAGTTCAAATGTGAACGCATTTGGACCGATAGAACACATGGCAGAGCCCTCTGAAGTGAATAACTTATTTCTTTAAGACCCTGTATCTCTATCTATTTAAATAAATATATACACTACATGGCCATTGATGAACGTCCACTTTCGATTTTAGACAATTTATTAAATATCTAGAAAAATACATAAAGAATTATCCTGAAACTCTCAGTGTATAAATATAATAGTAAAAACCATACATTTCCATGAAGATTTTTTTTTCCGAAACCCCATAGGGGAGCGTCAACAAATTTAAAAAAATGAATATCTTTTGGATAACCCTGTCAAAACTATTGTAGCAAAAGGGCTCAAACTATAGATTATGATTAAGTGGACTATTACAATTAACTGTGGTTAATTTAAGTTTAAAATTAAGGTTTTTATAAAAACAGTTCCAAATTTTTCCAAGATTTTTGCTTATAATTTGCAGAGTTCTTAATATAAAATAATATATTTTTTAAAAAACATTACAAACAAAACTGCGCACAATATCCTGTAATAAAAACTATAAAATAATAAAAATTGTATGAAAAATTAGTAGGTTTACTCAGTAATTTTTCACTGCGCATGCGTCAACGATATCAAAATTTCATTTGAATATTATGTTAGCTAAATGTATAGAGCATCTTTTGTAAAAGTCTCATAATCATAACTTGAAAATTCTGAAAGTAATCGTCTATATAATAAGCACAAAATCCGTTGTTCCCGAAATGAAGATAAAAAACGAGGGGTTATATCCAAATGTAGAAGTACATTCCACATTGTCTATTCTATATTACACTAATCAATGAATATACGGATACAACCCCTCTTGTGTTTGCTTCATTTTGACAATAACGGATTTTCAACTAATTCTATTGACGATTATTTTCAGAATTTTCAAGCTATGATTTTGAGACTTTTACAAAAGCTGCTCTATACATTTAGCTAACAAAATATGCAAATGAAATTTTGATATCGTTGACACATGCACAGTGAAAATTTATTTATTAAACCTACTCATTTTTCATGCAATTTTTATTATTTTTTAAATTCTGATTACAGGATATATGTGCAATATTATTTGTCATATTTTCAGGAAAGAATATTATTTTATATTAAGAATTCTGCGAATTATAAACAAAAATCTTGGGAAAATTTGGCGCTGTTTTTATAAAAACCTTAATTTTACTTCGAGTATACATGTTATCCGCATAAAAATTAACACAAATTATTACGATATGCCACGTAATCATAATCTACAGTTTGAGCGCTTTTGCTAAATTACTTTTGACAAGGTTATCCAAAATATATTAATTTTTTTTAATTGGTTGACGGTCCCTTGTGGAGTTTGGAGAAAAAATCTCCACGGAAAAGTAATACTTGTACTATTATATTTATACACTTAGAGTTTCAGGATAATTCCTCGTGTATTTTTCTAGATATTTAACAAAATGTCTAGAATCGCAAGTGGACGTTCATCAATGGCCATGTAGTGTATATGTATGTATGTAGATATAAGTGAGATATTATCCTGCTCTTTAACAATGCTACAGGCCAGTACTTAACGTACCAATTTTAACTGTCACTAAATAAGTACTCCAATTGTTTAAAAAGAAAATATTTTCTCCGATCGCTAAACACTTGTAGGCAGAACTATATTTATTTACAAATGAATGATATTAATTTCAACTTTTAAATGTATAAGAATGTAACACGTAATATCAATAATATATATTCATTGGTGTTTCGTGCCGAATTCTTGTATTTTCACCTACGACCGATAATTGGTACTGATCTCGTGATTAAGACTACTTGCTCTCTTATCAGTGTTAATATAGATTTTTCATATCATATATAATCCTTTCGGGTTCGATTTTTTTTTCAATTTTTAGAAAAAAATTACTTTTACATTAATAATATTAATACAAACTGTCCAAAAAGATTAATTAGTATTTAACAGATATTTCATTGTCTGAAAGGTAATGAGTTTATCCTTTTGCTTACTATTCAAATACTATTCATATGACAATAAACTAAGGAAGAATTTTCGGAAATGTTTAAAAATATTCCTTCAAAATCAATTGAGATTAGAATTCAGATGTTTCAGCTCTTTGGTAACATGTATGAAGAACAAATTCAGAATGGTTGTAAAACCACACATATCTTTTTCTTTTATCTACATGGTAACTCAGTAGTGCCTTCTGTTGGGGACAATAGAAGTCATTTCTTTGATTTTCTTTTTTTTTAAGTTACAGTAACAGGGGTTACAATTTCAATATAAAATATTAATCTTAATATATTATATTAAATAATAAATATTTAATATGTTGGACCAAACTAATTAAAGTATTAGAGATTATTTTACATTTATCTAGACAGGCTATTTTGTTAGTCAAAAGGAAAAATAAAATGGATATTTTCATTAAAAAAAATACATTTTTAAACATTTTTTCTTTCTAAGTCAATATTTTTTTAAGAAAAAACAAAATAAAAAATTATGCTCTCTTTTATCCACAAAAAAATTATTAGTGGATATAAGGACGTAATTTTATTTTTTGTTTATTTTACCCATGTCTAATTTCCTAGTGGACATGGTTGAGCCATGGCTCAAGTATCCTCAATCTCACTTGCTCAAGTATCCCCATTAGCACTATTTTGGTTTTTCAGAGTTTTACTAAGTAAAGCATGCAGCTATTTGAGCTATTTTAGATTCAAAATACAATTGAGATTATATTTATTAAATTGATATATATTGTTGCAACTTTAAACGAAACTTTGATAACAAAAAAAAAATAAATAAATAAAAACATGCACCTAAATATTTACTTTAGGTAGGGAAAAACAACTATTAATCACCATACTTTCAAAATGGTACCAAGATATGTGATTTCTTTTTTACATGTTCAGAACTATTAATATGTTACCATATTGCCAGTTTTAGACAGAAAAATTAACCAACTGTAGAAATAATAGGGGTGGCTCAAGTATCCCCACTCTCCCCTACTTCATAATCCTACTCCATGTATACTTGAAAATACATCACTTTTGAAAATAAAGTAATCGGAATCACAAACTGATAAAAAGCAAACCTTTACAAAATTTTAGAGCGTCTTTATAGAAAAGCAGTGTCATGCCAATGTGCATGGTGTTATCGGAAGTCTTTGTTAAAAAAATAACGATTTATTTTACAGAACTTAATGATTCTCAACTGGATGAATTCACTTCGCCGAATTAGACAAGACTCGAGTTCTAAACTTTTAAAATAACTATTTTACCTTTTATGACGTCACAGGAATATTATCTATCTTATTTATTGCATGCAGATTATTTCAAAAAATTTGATTTACACTTTAAATAATATAAAGTTTAGTATTTCTTTCCAGCTAACAACAGTCAATACTTCAAATTTTGAATTAAAATAATTTTAAAATGATCAAATTAAAATACCATTTTTTAAAGTGAATACGGATATGAGAGATGCCCATGTAAATTTTGAAATGATAAAAATAATGTCGGGTTTAGATTCCATAGAGAAAAAATACTTTACTTGATTCAAAGTGGAATAAATTTTGCTGTTTTTCCTTTTGGAATACCGAACTTACTGATCATCTTTATATCTTTTTTACATGTATCATAAAAATTTAATTTTAATTATTGCTACGATTAAGTTTTTTAGAAATAGTATTTTGTTTACTTTAGGTTAAGTATCATTTGTTTAAGAGTTAGACTTATTAATATGGGGTGCTCTTTTTGTTTTAAATAATTTTGTAGATTTGCTATAAATCAATGAAACAGTTCCTACTTAAACATTTCGACTGGTTCTTCCTTGTTGTTTTAAATTATAAAAATGATTTTTTAATTTAAATAAAAGAATCGCACGGTGTAAAGAGAAATTTGAGAATAATAATTAGTGTTATTATTACTAAATGCCTAACTATAAATGAAGTCATACAGTAAAGCGTATATATATACTAACATTGCTACAAGTAAATAGTAGCAAAAGTCTCATTTAAAACCAAACAATACTCCATTAGAAAACATGTACTATTGATAGTACACCAGACTCGAAAGGGTGAAAAATATTTTGACTTATAATTTGGTTACATTGTATATTTCAGTTTTAAGCTTATATTTCTTAACATTATGAAATAAAACAAAAATTATCATAGTGACTTAATAACAGAAATCTTGCGAAAACTTGTGTCTTTTGTTTAAAATACATTGAAATAATTAGCCTTTGAAAAATTAAGAAAATGTCATTACAAATGACAACTAACATTCTAAAAGTATTTCTATATTTGAAAATATATATTTCTTTTTAAAAGCAATCTATGAACTTATTAACTGGAGATTTTCAAACAAAGTTTTATAATTAATAAAGGTTCTTTTTTTTGAATTTGTATTTTTATATTTTAAAAGAATAATTCAAAAATTTTTGTAATTTTTAAATTTGCAATCATTTAAAATAAAATATCTGTCATTGTAATTAAAATGAAATACTATTTTGAAGCTTTCTTTTATAGGGTCAATATTAAAATTTATTTTTAGTTGTGTTTGAAAAAAAAAAAGATTGTTTTATGTATCATTAAAATTTTTAAAGAGGAAATTATTTATGTACAAGTAAAATATAGAAATACTCTTTTTACTTTACTTATTTATGTATAAACATTGAAGTTTGTAAAATAGTTATTAAAGACATATTTTATCACTATGTATTTATTTCTAGGTATGTTGACATAGTATTTAAATACACCATAAATTGGCTGTTAAGGATCTGAAGATTTTAAGATCAGGTTGATAAAATGTTAATATGACAATGATAGTAAACCACGGATTTTAAAAAGTCATTTCTTTTCACAGACATATGCAAATTTTGATTGTCCAGCAATAATTATACCTTTTTTTAATTTTTCTCTGTACATCGAGTACATGTAAAAGAAAATGCGTATAAATTCAATAAATTCATATATTAGAATTGGTTATGCAGCCTACACTGTGAAAAAATACAGATGTTTCATGAACTACGAATATTTAAGATAATCACGTACGGAAATATTCAGTAATCACTTTTAATTCACCTAATATTCCGATAATCATTTTTTTATCTTTAGAAATCTCAGAAGACAACCATAATAATACTA
This sequence comes from Maratus speculifer, assembly GCA_964019185.1. Taxonomy (NCBI): domain Eukaryota; kingdom Metazoa; phylum Arthropoda; class Arachnida; order Araneae; family Salticidae; genus Maratus; species Maratus speculifer. The sequence goes on along the minus strand of OZ025292.1, from coordinate 160,744,086 downwards.
GACCAAGAATTTTTAAGAGTTATATCCTTTCGCATGCATCTGCATATGTTGATTGTCCAGGAATAATATATACAGTGCTCAGCAAAAGTTTAGACACTGGTGTTTTTTAACCTTTAAATAAAAAAATACAAACACGTCAGTTTTATAAATGGCTATACTTATTTTCAAATATATTTCAAACAATGTAGAATAAAAATTATGGTTATAATATAAGATAATATTTAATTTAACTGAAAAAAGTAAAATTTGCATATTGCAAAAGTTTAGACACTTTTTTTGATTTTTAGCCAACTGTTCTTAGAAAATGCAAATTTCCAACTTATGATGTCACATGTCTGAAATATTTAATTATACCTCGATATAACACCAGTTAGTGAAGATGCCACGAGCTAATAATATTCAGTTAGATGAGGTAATTGAAGTAGGTAAGCTGAAATGGAAAGGGAAGACTGTTGCAGAAATTTCAGCAGCATTGAATCGTCCAAAGTGGTTTTGTTCATTATGTATAGTCTAAGGATGACACCTTCAAAACAAATCATAATCTGGAAGATCTTGTGTGACGAGAAAATAAGATGACAAAAAAATCCAGAAACTAACATTTACACAAATAAAGATTGCTAATCACATTAAAAGTAAGTCAGGACTTTCTGTGTCGACGGACATGATTCGAAGATGAATTAAAGAAACAGGTAAACCAATTAACATGAAACATATAAAACAATCAGCTTTAAAATCTCTCTAGAAATTGGCTAGAATGCAATGAACTTGCAAACATACGTCATATGGACCCAAATGGTACACTATGATATTCCGTAACGAAAAAAAGGGGGATTTGAATGGCCCAAACGGGTGGGCATACATTGGCACGACTTGCGTAAAGAGCCTTGGACTTTCTTAAGTCGACAACAAGTAGGTGATTTTTTAATGATTTGGTCCTCATTTTGCTTTAATGCTCAAGTATCTTCGGACTTATTCATTGGTTGCCAAGCTAAATAAGACGACGTACGAGAGAGTACGTTGGAGACGTACGTTGGAGATTAATTTTTAGTCATTTGGGGAATTTTAGCTGATCTAAAGCATGGATTTTAGAAAGATAATGAGTTTATTCATGTTACATACAAATGAAGAACTTTGTTTAACTCTGAAAATACTTCTGATCTCAACTGACCGGCGTGTAGTTTTCATTCTGACCCAATCGAAAACCTTTGTAACATCGTATGTCAAAATGTTTATGCAAATATTTGTTACTATTCTTTTAATGAGCCTCGAGTTGCTGTTGAACATGTTTGGTACAAAATAGACCCCCCCCCCCCGAGTGACTCAGCGTTTAGTTTCTTCTATGAAAAATCAGATTCTTGCACTAACTGCACACAATGTGGGTGCAACTCAATTTTAATTTGTAGTTATTTTTCTGTAAATATACAAATTGTCCATACTTTTTCCACAATGTTAATTTCACTTGTTTGTCATTATATTTTATGTAAAAGGTAAAATTCAAAATTTATTGTTTGTGAATAAAGGATAAGTAGCAAGTAATGCATGACAGATGAATTACAATCATTTGGTACATACTTCTGAATATAGAAGCGTAATCGATCATTGTCTAAACTTTTGCTGAGCACTGTGTATGTATATATATATACAGGGTGGTCATAAAAAACTTTGTCGATATATGGAACTCTAGCGGCCAGTCCGTTCAACCGATCGAGGTGAAATTTTAGATATACCTATTCAGAGGAATGAGCTCGAGATTCTGTGAACGGCAACAATATGGCGCTGACGGTTACAGTTATAGCTACAGAAACTCGAAATTTTACAATCGCAACGCACATTTTTTTCCATCGCAAAATGTTCAACACTTGCGAAAACCTTAAAGAGCGTTGGAACGGTATGGTTATTGCAATGAATGGATGCGTTATGCTGGCACAAAATCAGCTCAACGAATTGCCCCCCAAAAAACACGACCAAGGCGCACGAAGAAAATTTGATTATGACGGAGACAAAATACCAATCATGGAACATCGTTTGCCAGATAGTCAGCGTAGAAAACGGATAAAAAGTAGGGTGGGAATGTTAGTTCTTCAGTCGGCGCTCGCAGATGCCAACAAAATGACTTCGTTCGTGGTGAGTTGGTAAAACTATTATCAAAATGAGATGAATGCTGCGAAAACCTGACACGTTTACCATCAAAACAATCACCAAACACATGGCATATGCGCTCCACAAGCTCTTCGTGATTTAGTAATGAAATTCCAACAAATTGGCTGCACCTGTGATAGTCTGCTATCCGGACGGCCAACTGTTCTTGAGGATATTGTTATGGAAGTGCATCACATAGTGACCAGAGGACGCATGCAAACTAAAAAAGGTGCATCTCGTGTATTTGATATACCGAAATCAATGATCTTAAAGTTACTGCGCTCTCTAATACGCATGTCCTTTACCAGTACCGGCGCGCCCAGATGTTGGAAGTGAGAGACCATCAACAACATATAGACTTTGTTAATGAATTATGATGGAGATAACGATCCAATATGATGGAGATAACGATCGACCTCTTCGCATATTATGAACGGACGAGACACATTTCATCTTAACTGGTAACGTCAATGGGCTCCGAGATACCCCGACCTCACTCCTATGGATTTCAGGTTCTGGGGATATTTAAAATCTAGAGTGTACATGTGCAATCCTCAAACTTTGCCAGATTTGAAAGATTCTATCAAACGTGAGATTGCAAACATCCCTCATGCGATGTAACGTTAGGCTGTATTGTCCACAGTCCCCACCGTGTAATGTGTAATTGCCTGTGATGGCACTCATGTAGAAAATGTGTAATCAAAATAAAAGTTATCTCCGATCTGTGTTGTAATCAGAGATTAGTTTACTGACTCCTGTCATATGCAAATTTACTGCTTGTGCTCCAACCGTGTTTTTTATGGGGGGTGGGGTATTCGCAGAACAGTTTTTTGTGCGTGCATAACGTGTCCGTTTCTTGCTATACATGTACGGTTCCATCGCACTTTAGGCTTTTCGCAAGCGCTGAGCATTTTGTGATGAAAAAAATGGGTGTTGTCATTGTAAAATTTCGAGTTTTTGTAACTATAACCGTAACTGTGAGCGCCATTTTTTTGCCGTTCAGAGAATCTCGAATTCATACCTCTGAATAGCTATATCTGAAATTTCACCTCGATCGGTTGAACGGACTGGCCACTAGAGCTCCATATACCGGCAAAGTTTTTTTATGACCACCCTGTATATATGTTTTACAGTTAAACGATTACGCGTAAAAAATCAGTCTTCTGAAGTCATGCATCAGAATGATTATGTAGTTCAAACTGTGAAAAAATACAAATGCTTTTTTAACTACGAATATTTACTATGATTACGTACGATCTTATTTGATAACCACTTTCAAGTCCCCAATTCTCCAAAAAGAGTTCCTTTATCTTTAGAAACTTCATAAGACAATTCATTTTCGAAATTTAAAAAAAAGAGCTTATATATTTTTTTCATTAATTCCCATAATTTTCGAAAAAGCTTCTTATTATTTTAGAATTCATTAATCAGTTTTTTTCTGTTTAAAAAGTACGATTCTTTCGATGCAACCAGACCCCAACCTATTATTTTCCACTACATAACTAAAATTATGCATCGAATTGTAACAGAAAAATGCTAATTTTAATTTTGTTGTTAATGCTGTTAATTATATTGGTCTTTCATTTAAAAATGTTTCTGAACATGGAAATATTTATTTGAGACCTCATAGCATCCAGAAAACTAGTTTACCGGGTAGAGAGAGAAATTGTTAAAGAAATATAAAAGTTACTCAGAAACTACGGTGGCTAAAAAAAGCCATTTTTCAATATTCTCTTTTAATTCTCAAAGATAAACTCTATTTTGCGGGGTTTCTAAAGATAAAGGAATTCTTTTTGAAATCTTAAGGGATAAACTGCAAATACAATCTATGACGAGTGTCCTGTAATCTGGTGTTGCCAAATAACTTATTTGTGCCGTGCATTTCTTGTCATGATTGTGTCAGTTTCTATTCACGCGTGTTGCCCACCTAATAAACATTGCAGATATTAAGAATATAAAATGTGCATTTTTCCTTTATTTCTTCTAATAGATCAAAAATAGCATCATATCATTTGAAACTGGTGGGATTGTTAAGACTCGAAGATTCAGATTGAGAGCTTAGAATGACGCTTTAGAAATTACCCTAGCCATTCAGTGAATTTCATTCGTTTGTAGGCCAATTCTGGTTAAGAAAAATCAAATTTATCATTGAGTTTTCATATGGAATGTTTTTAAAGTAAATGCCATTATGCATGCTTGAACTTTGATGACAGAACTTTGAAAGTACATTTTACATCTATATGAAAAAAAAAATCATGTCGATTTTATTTGTGGCCAAACATTGAAACTTTTTTATTTAAAATAAAATACAGAATTAAGGAACTATTAGAGAAATCTTGGAAATTAACTACTTGCAATAGATGGAATCATGTCATTAAAAAAATCATGTATTTCAAATTGCTACCAATATAACTTAATTCTGGTACTTTTTAATTTTTTTGTTATGTTGTTTTACTGTTTTCTATAATGGTGGGTAGGTGGAGTATTTTTCAAGTACCATAAAATTTACAATGAAGTTATTGCAATGGTACGAAGGGATCTGCCTTTCTCTGATCTGTGTACCTTCGTTGGCTGTGTTGAGGAATGTTTGTTGGGTAGCTGTTCTCCTATTAACATTCTTTTAACTAAATTTATCCTTTATAACTATTCCTCAGAAAAAAACCCTGACTATTTAGAACATGTTATTGCTATTTAAATTCATTTAAATCATTTTATATTTACAAAAATTAAGTTAATCATAAACATTAAAGCTTATTATGTTTAAACAAATGTTGATTCAACAACTAATCCCGTATACCCTTTTTTCTCTGGTTTTAGAATATAGCAACTTGTTCAAATTTACCAAAAAGTAAAATTATTATGAATATTCAAACAGTGTTGCCATTTATTTATCTTTAAAATGTCTCCAATACTTTATGAATAAATAAACTTTGAATTTCTTAGTGAAACATTACTTAAGTACTCAAAAAAATCATTACCACACAACAAACTTTGCAAATGAGTTTTAGCAACAAATAATATGAAAGACTAATAGATTGTTTCCTTGATGTCAAAATAATTATGTGATTCCGTCTATTGCTACCTGAAACAACTTCTACATAAATTTATTACGTAACAACATCCTTTCAACTACTAAAAATAATATACTTTGTACATTATATCACATCCATTGTAATAAATAATAATTCATTATATACATAAATAACTGTTATGACAAACGACGCTGATGGAATTACTTGATGCAATAAATAACGACAAATAGTGAATATGCAGCATTTATACGATGTGCAAATGTGGTAGCTTTGATATTAATACATAAATTAAACGCCAAGTTACATTAAGGATAACACATGAATAAAAGATAACATTTAATGGATAAGGACACTGTACAAGCAGATAAATATGTAATTGCGAAAGAAAAATCCGTCGGAATTGTAAATGATAAAGTTTCTTCACCATATTTATAATGACATTGAAATACCAGCGGGTTTTCCAATAACGTTCTTACGAAACTATTTGTGAATCAAAAAATGTAACTAGATGTTTTTGTTCTAGATGTGCCATTGTATATCAATGGGTGATTCAACATGTAATTTGAACATTCTGAAAAGTATCTTTTATAGAAAAAAAAATAAAAAAACGTATTAATATAAATGTTGATGTAACGGTATTTATATTTCTAGACATCTTTGGGGAAATAAATTTAATTTAAAAGTTTGTTGAATTTTTTACTGCTGCAATACATTATCTATGTTATAATATATCCACGAAAACATACGCAAGTATGCCATGTCTTGAAAGGATAACTGTTTCCGTTTGATTTTAATGTACAAGATGTGTTAACTAATTCAAACAGAATGTCATATAAGAATACTAACAATAAGGAGTATTTTATTTCTTGAAACGTGATTTTGTGCGGGATTTTTCAAAACAAATCTATCCGAGCTAAAGTAACTATTGCCGATAATATTTAGGAATGTTGAATATATTTTTCTACCTATCTAGAACGACCACTGTCTGCTTCTACTTATCCAACATTTTTTTACGCGTCAGAAACTTCTTTAAAATCTGCCTCTGACACGTGAAAATACTGACCAGAATTATTTTGAAGCGTATTAAATCACTTCATTATTCTTGAAATGTTTGTTTCTTATATGAATTTTTAAACTGAATTATTCTAATTTAAGATAGTCATTCTAATACAAGAATGAATTAAATATTTAACTTATAAATTAAGTAGGTTTATATATTAACTTGCTAGCTAAATAACTGATTTTAGTAACATGATGTGGTGTATCGATGTGTTATTTCTACCTATTTCATGCGTAATATGTATTAAACAACACGGATTGAATAACGATTATAACATTTTTTCAAATTATTCTTCGGCTGTGGTAGAACCTTCTAAAACTGTCTCATATTTCTAAAGAGGATTTTAAAGAAACAATGTAATGTTGGAATTCTTTACAAATTACAGTCTAGTTGATGAAATTCTAATTATGAAATTTACTTTGTAATTTAAGTCTCTTTGTTCCATACGTATACAATTATTCTAATTATCTTTTAATATTTTAATACATCTTTTAGAACTGTATAGATAGATTAATATTATAGTATGTATATAAGTTTATTAATTCGATATTACTGGAAGCAGTACATCGAATAATGGATATTATTACATATTATTATTATAATCTTTGTAAAATAAGTTAAGATAATTCATTAATGTCGTGAATTCACAATGATATGAGGAATTCACAAAAGTTATTCAATGATCTTGTTTTACTTATTTATTTACTTATTTTTAATAACGAATATCAATTAAAATTTGTAATAAATATTATGCTACATTAAATATTCATGAACAAGCAATATCCATAAAAATATGGGTGTCTACGAATTGCATTTTTATATCAATTTCGAAACATAATGTTGTTTTATGCATACTGATGATCCAAAATGAAAGGGCAGGAAGCTTTCGAATGTACACGGTTTGTCAATTAACTGCATAAACTCTGGGTAAATTGTCTTTTAGTTTTAAACATGTAAGAAACATGTTAGTCTTCGTCTTTTTCATAAAAGATTTAATCACAGGTACAATTAAGAGCTATAAAATATGTTTAAAAGTAACATAATATTTACGATCATCCATGTAACAGAAAATGCGCAAAATGACCTGTCACTATACAGGAATCAATTGTGAGTGTCCTGTTTAACGTTTGTGTGTATTTGTGAAAGCAAAACATCCTTATTTATAAAAGTGTTAACATTTGTGTGAAAAGTATAATTGTTTGTTGCATTAAGAATACAGAGTTTTTAATTAGATTAAACACAACTCATTGAAAATTTGAAAAGGAACAGTAAACATTTCAAACTGTAATTAAAACATGAATATATATAATAAACTGCTGGCCGTACAAAATGCAACACCCTGAAAGAAACATGCAAATCATTTTAAATTTACAGCATGAGTTTGTGGCGAATAACTATACAAATCATTAGCATTGCAGCGCAGATGCACATCATGAGTGACCGTAGCGTCACCCCCAAGCACTATATAAGGGGATTGGCGATTTGAAGTACGGCAGTTGTTTTTTTGTGCGGTTTTATTTCGTAGGCTGTTTACCTATTCGTCGTGGAAGACAGCGAACGTCTTTTGAGTAAGTTTCTGAATTCAACCGAGAAAGAATAGTAGTCTATAGGGATTGCGGATTATCATTTAAGGAAATCGGTCAACATATTGGATGAAACCAAGCAACTATGATGCGGATCTTCAATCGCTGGATGAGGAGGGAACGCCGGACCAATGGGGCCGATCGCACCCACGCCGTTTCACCACTGCCTGTAATGACAGGCAGTTTGTTTGCATGGCAATGATGGGTCAATCACTGCCAGTCCACATCATGAACAATAGCACAAGAGATTCGATCTGCTATGCATCATTCGGTGTCCATTCGTACCATTCGAAGCCATTTGCAGCATAGCAGAATGTCCGCAAGTTGTCCATTGCTCCGTTTACCCTTGACTGCAAACTACAGGCTTTTTTGTCGCCAACGATGCGAGGGACGCGGACATGGACAACAAAATGGAATGACATTGTGTTTATTGACAAATTCCATTATTGTCTACAATATTGCGATGGTCGGATTCGAGTTTGGAGACACTGGGGTGAGAGGCAGTTGAAATGTTGCGTTATGCATCGTCACACTGGTCCTGCACCCGGTATCATGGCATGGAGTGGCGTTGGATTTCTCTACTGCACCTCTCTAGTACCCATTGCCGGCACACTGAACAGCTAGCACAACATCTCTGAGATGTTAGAGCCCGTGGCCTTTCCATACATTACACATTTACCATGAGTTATATCCCAGCACAATAGTGCGCGGATACACATGTCACGCAATGTTCAACAGTACTTCTATACACATCAGATTGAATTGCTTCCTTGGGCTGCTTGTTTTCCCGATCTATCGCCAATCAAAAACGTGTGATCAAAAACGTATTGACAATCAACTCCATGCTTGAACAACGATTGGCCTGGAATATACCACTCGCTACTACACCAGGTCATCTTTGGCTATATTTGGAAGACGCATGAACTGTTGTAGTCCTAGGCAAGGCCCGACGATCCTTTGATTCCATGCGGAAGTGTGTGGTTGTGTTTATAGCCTACAGTGGCGTCTACACTACCTACTGATATTGTCATCATCCACACGTCACAAGAGACTGTAACTTTGATCGTTTGATCTTTGCACAACATGCTATCTGGCAAGTAAATTTCGCTGTGATAGCTCTGGTCCTTCTTCGTAATGCATTTTGTTTGGACAGTAGTATAAATGATGAAGTATTAGTATTGGTTGTCAGCTATTTAGTGCAACTTCTATGAAAATTCTAATCAAATATTGTGAAAACTCAGAAATACAGTACACTGAAGGACAATTCGTAGAAAATCTTTTACAATAAAGCTACTTTTAGAAAATTATTTACAATATCGCCCAATTCTTCCTACGAGGGGGAATCCGAAAATAAGTTCACCCCGGTGACTGTGGACAGAGGTGTGTATGAAAGACAAAACATATACTGAAACATTAAAGATAACACGTAACTTTATTTTTCTACATAAGTGCCAAGCGAGTTGATACATTTGCCATACCCCTTTATAAGTTTCAAAAAGACCTTGAGAAAAATAATCAGGGTTTTCCATGCGAAAGAAGTGTTGAACAGCTTGTGTGATTTCGGCATTGTTCCCAAAGCTGCAGTCAAGAACTGCGTGACTATAAAATTATATATCATATATAGGGTTGCTCAAAAAATTCGGATGATTTTTTGTAGATGGGAACTGCTGAAATTAAATTTTCAAATGGTTTATGTGTTTCCAGATGATTGAGTTACCTACCATATTTCAACTTATGAAACGGTGAAGTTTCGTTATATATTATTCTAAATGCGTTGGAATTTCTTCAAAATCTAGGCTTTACGCATGATTTCTTTGCCCTTGGTTTTTATTTTAAAGGATTTAAAAAAATAATTTAGAAATTTTCTAGCTTTCTTGAACACACTATAAACATAACATTTATTTTATGAATGAAAATGCATTACTACAGGTATCTGTTGGTCTTGTTACACACCAAGAAACATTAAATGATACAGGAGTTAAGTAAAAATGTAAAAAAGAAACAGTTTTGTTTTTGTCAAAGAAAGAATAGTGGTACCCATTTACTCATCTCAGGTCTGAAAAGACTACAGCTATTTCATAATGTTATCCTTTTGGTTAGTTAAGATTTCTAAAAATGAAAAACGACCAAAAAAAATTTTAAGAACCGGCATATATTTAAAAAAAATAGATTATTTGTTACACAAATGCGTATAAACGCTATGCGATATTTGAGAAATCGTTTTTTACATGTTATTTTTTATATTTTTGAGGCAGACGGTGAACTATATTTAGTAGAAATATTACATAATATTCCGTTTGTTAGTTATCCAATTATTGCCACTGAGTAAATTATCTGAATTCAAAAGTTTTCTCTACATCCCCGAAATTTCAGAACAATTTTTTCAGGTATTTATCTAAATATTCGATGAAACATATAAAATGAAACGTTTCCGATGAGTTTTGTTTTTTTAGCGCAGTGTACTTTACTTCATTTTGATGTATAATTTTTAGCAGGTATAATATTGCCCTTTATAATTATTTGCTGTATTTAAAAAAAAATAAGTTTCAATTTTTGAAACTCAAACTATGTATTACTTTATTTCTAAATTATTATAAATTACGTTGGATTGCGATATGACCAGAAAAATCGTTCCCCGTTATACTATGTTTACTACAAATCGCACTTCTATATCATAATTTACTCTCCGTTATCATCTTATTAATTTTTAGGATCATTCTTTTCATTTTATACTACGTTAATTGAAAATTTTATTTTAAATATTACAAACACAATCCGAAGAATTCGGCATGTTTTCTAATTTAGCTTTTCGGTTCTTTCATAAAAACAAGATACCTGATAAAAAAAAATTCTTAACCATACTCTAGATAAGAAATAATTCCAACTAAAAAAGTAAAAAAAAAAAATAGCAGAGAAATAGGACCACTAAAAGTAAAAAATGTGTACCATAATCTTTAAAAGGTATTGTGTTTGCTTTACTCTTAAAAATATATATAACAGAAACTTAAATAGATTGAAAATAGATCCATTAATAACTTTATTTTTATGTAACTGTAATAGCTACGAAAAAATTGATTCGTCTGCGATTTATTTCAGAATTTTTTATGAGGGAAAAAATAGCGAAACTTTTACAGTCATTTGTATATTTGTATTGAGAAAATTGAAATAAATAATAATAAAAAAAAATACTTATCATACTCTTTTTAGCGTATTTTTACTTTCTTCTTTATAAAGAAAAAAAAATCTTTTTCTTTCTTTTTTCCGAAAAGATTCGAAAGTTTTTGCCAAACAGATTTACATGGTTTAGTGGTAAGAGATCCCAAAAACATGCTTATAAAAATATGATTCTGTCTGTCCATATGTTTGTAAATCTGATTTTTTATCATCAAAATATGTTTAATGTTATGCATGAATTAAACGATATTTCGTTTGTATGTTTCTGGCTATCTCCAGTTTATCCGACGTGAATTTATGAAAAATCCACCGGAAGCTGTAACAGCAATTTCTCTATATCATTTAGTTCTGTTGTACATCAACGGTTGATGCAGCGACATGCAATTCACAACTAGCTAATTCGGCAATTATCAAACAATTCTCATTCAACAGAATAACAAAATACAGTCGAGTCACTCTATAACGAAACTCCATCCGACGAATATCTCTATTTAACGAATTTTTTATAGGAACGGTTAATTTTTTCCATGATTACATTAAAAATAATCTCCATATAGCGAAATATATATCTCCTTTTAACTAATTTTTTCGAAAATGTTCTATCATAAGTTCAGAAAATACTTCAAATTATTTGTAGAACATTTTTTTTTCGTTGATTTCTGGTTTATATTTCATAGCTACATTCCTGTATCTTTTTCCTCATGTCCAAAAAAGGCATTCAACTCCCCCCCCCCTCCAAAGAAAAATATCTTTTTGCATGGTTAAACTAGACTTTGTTTTAGGCAAGATAAGCATGCGTTCTTGGAAAAGATTGAAACATTTGCTAGCTAGTTGGGCGTTTTGAAATTATCGCAAAGCATCCTAAAAGATAAAACTATTCCATTATTGTCTTTAAAATGGTGTTTGTTTCTTGGTTTGGGTAGTAAGGTAGGAAAAAGGGGGAACTGCAGAAAAGGTCGTTTTTCAGCAGGTTTTCATCTACCTAAATTAACTCTTATTACTTTTAGAGTTTAGAGAGGATGTTTGTTGTTTGTGGCGACTCGGAGCATTTTTTGTTGTGAGAGTTAATTTAAATGAAGAATTGTTACTAAATATCAGCTTTGCTGATGTTATCTTCTACTGCATTTGCATAAAATCGCTTCTAGTTTAAACACAAGTCTTTGTGATAAGTCATAATTTTGAAAATAATTAATAAGACATTGGGGAAAATAGGAAGTGGCGAAGATGTTTGAGATTCTGAAAAAAATTCTATAAAATATTTCTAAACTTAATTAAACACCTCAAAAACGATTCTGTTTCAAAATTTAAAGATTAAATGAAAAAATTTTCCCGTTCTCTATTCAATGTATTTTGCTATATAACGAATTTTTTGTCTGAAAGATGGATTTCGTTATATAGAGACTCGACTGTATATTGATTTTATTAAATACTATAATCGAGATTTACTCATTTTGACTTCAATGATTAAATTTAAGCTTAAACTTGAGTTAATAATAATAACAGTGTAATAATAACACTGTAGAATAAAGTGTGTAGAACTTTTTAAAATGTACATGTGTAAGAGAGAGGGAAAAGTTTTAGGATTGCCACATATGACTAATTTTACCTTATTCTCTTCCGTTTCGAAGCTAAAATAATAATACAAATACTTATTTATTGTTTTTTTTCTAAACAAAATTACGTTGTAAGTGGCAGGAAAAATATCTTTTCTGAAATTTTGACCTTTTAGTCATTTAGTAATTTAGGTATAAAAATATAAACCTATAACATCAATTTAATAACCATTAACATAAATTAACTCAATCAAACATTTAAGAGCTTTAAACAAAGAAAAAAAATTAAAATTCCCTACCAAAAAGTGTATTGAAAAAAGCATTAAGTTAAATATTTTTTTTTATTTATCACATTGTCATTTGGACATTTTTAATGAAAACATGAAACAAATGAAAACATTTATTTTATGAGGAATTCAGATTAGATTATTCGTTTGATTCCAAATCATAAAACATTCAGCTATTAAGAAGTGATGTAAAAATGTGAAAAAAAGACATTTTTGTTTTTATAAGGAAAAGATCAGAGATGCCCGAATGAATCCCCAAGGACCGAATAGATTATATTTATATTAAGAGGCTTTATTTAATGTATTTATGAATTCGTTTGTCTTTTGGTTCTCTTTCTGTCCGTCCACCCGCATGTAACAGCGCAAAAACTATCTAATAAATAGTTTAAAATTTAATGTATATAAACGCTGCTAAAATCTGTTAAATCATTTTTAAAATTTATAAAAACCAAATCAAAGTTTAAAAATGTTTTAATATTTTTTTCATCATTATAGTAATCTCTACCATGTGTAATTAATTCTATGATATCTTATGATAAATAATGATTTTAGATAGTCATGTTGATTATGTCATATTTAAGATGGATACATTTTATTTCCCTATTATTCAATTAAATACATGGGTAATAATAAATTTATAATAATGTATTTTTGTATTAGAGTATAATATCTATTGCATCAAGATCTGAATATTTATAAAATTAGTTTTTTAAACTTTTGAGCTATGTTGGAAAGTTTTAAAGAAACATGCCCAACTCAAACACTATTTCGCTAAGAACCTCGCCTTTCTGATAATATGCGTACAGAATCACATAATTAGAGTGGTCAGAAAAAATGTACACATCAAGTTCATAGATGAACTCGAACGCAATTAACAAATCTATTTTAATTTCAGTATTTTTTTTAATAAATGTACACTTTAGGAGTTTTACACCTATCTTCTTACCTACCTTTTCATTTAAATGAACTATTCAGTAATAATAAAAGTCCTTGCCAATTCGTAATTATATAAATACGTTGCACCAATATTCGTTGTCTGGTCCGTCCAACCATCTGTGTGCCCGTCCTTCAGTCTGTTGTCTGCCCGCAAATCGCAGAGTAAAAATATCCAACCGAATCTTTTGTATTTAAAAATAAGAGGTGGAACCCGTCGAATTTCGACGCAAGAAAATGTTTAGCAAGGAACTGTTTCATTGATTTCTAATAAACGAAAAAATTAGCTACAGTAAAACATGCATCTTAGATTGATCAGTCTGAGTCTCAACAAATATTATTTTAAGCTAAACAAACAAACAACAACGACCAGAAACTGTTTCTATAAAACTCAGTTGTCCAAATTATTAAAATTAAACTTTAATCGCACATGTAATCAGTAAAGTATAACAAAGGTCAGTTATTACGATGAAATTATCAATTGCGGCTCTTATGTTTGATATAAAGCGAATGAAAAACAATTTTAATTGACATGATCATATAATTCCCATGTAAAATCTAAACCCGTCATAATTATTATCGCCTAAAAATTTACATACGCATTTCTCATTGTATTTTAATTTATTATTTTAAAATCACTTGCTCTTTTTTTTATATAAAAAACGCTAATAAATAACTTGCATACGCTAAAAGAATTCCATTTTTATAGATCCAAAATTAAACAACATTTATAGAAAAGTATGCATACGACGGCATTAGGACTAAACGGAATATTACGCAAGCACCGCTAAGACAATATTCAAGACATTCGGAAGAAAAAAAACCGGATATCTGATGATTCACAAATCTTCACTTCTTTATTTACAATAGCTCCATGTTTTATCAGAAATCATTCATTTTTTTTTCAAAATTTGAAAAATATTATTATGTACACACTGATAAATAAAATCGCTCTCTTTTAGCTTTCTGATATGAACTAAGTAAACGCGATGAAGTCACTCGAATATTATTTAAAATACATTTTTGTAAAGAGAAAGTGTTGTATTCTTTGTAAATTAAGTTTGCAATGAACAAAAAACATTTAATTGATGAATAAAAACGCAAGAAAACCAAAATTTTATAACAGACGATTTCTTTTGACATGATATTTTTATTTCAGTTTTTATCAATTTTAAGAGAAAATGGCGTATTTCTGTTGCCACAATTACAAAATTCGCACAAAAAACTATAAAAAAAATTAATAACTCATAAATAAATTGAGATAGACCTTTCAAACAAATTGCTTTTAAAAGTACATTTTTTTCTGACTACGTGTAAAAATTGAAAATGTGCGATATTTAGAAATATAACATTTGTAGTACCGAAAATTGCAAAACCGAATTGCATGCGAAAGTGTTGCCATTCACAAAATGTCCGTATGAGTTATGCACAGATATGTCTTTATAATATAGGTAGAATTATTGCATATTTTTATCGAGTAATTTAAAATTTTATGAAAATCGGATGCATTGTTCAATTACAGGGACATTAAAAGTATTCCCTTACATCGCGGCCAATGGGCAAAAATAGTTTCAAGTACATTTTAATGATGTTACACTCTTTCGAACGTATAAAATTTGATATGCATCTATGAAGTATGTACGAAAATATTCATTCTGTACAATCTGCGGGGCAAAGAATATTTGTTATTCATTTTACAGGGCTACACAAAGTTATTACATTGAATTATGGTAAAGTGGTAAACACTGAAGTTCTCTTCTATGATATTAAACTATTTCCCTTATTATAGAATTGATGTACGTAGCTTACTACAACTTACTTCCTGAAAGCAAATCGTATTTACAGGTACACAGAAAAGTTTTCAATCCGAAATACTGTATATTATCACACCAAGTTTTAAATATTTTTAAAACTTAGTTATAGTACGAGAACACCACATTTGCTACATTGGGCGTACAATTTCCGACTTGTTTCTAAATTGACGATATACACACTTTTCAATACAGTTGAAATATATTTTCGTAATCGATTTGTCCACCTGAAGTCTGCTATCAGTTTGAAATATATCTCTCGTAAATGCACTCAGATTTCATTATTAACTAATTTGTTTAATGCTGTTTGCCATGGCATCTTTGCTCTTGAAAGCTAAATATATATCTTTTACACTCCGTTTACAGAAACTCTTATTGCAACTCCGTTACAGTATTATGTATCGAAAAAACATAATTTGCGGTGATTTTAATGAATTTAGTTGGGCTCAGATATGAAAGATTAGACTTCTAAAAATGCTAATGAAAGATTATTTATATATTAATTGCCCTTTTACATTTATTATGCAAAAAAAATTACGTATATGCAGGGTGTTTCATAAAGGATCCCTAACTTTAAGAATCTATAACTCAGAACCGGTACTAGATAGAAACATGAAACCAGTGGTGTGTTTGTTAAAAAAATCGTAAGAATCTTATACATAAATCTTAAAATTTAGTTAAAAATAGTGCTCATAGATGCCACTGGGAGCGATAGGCGCTATGTTGAGGCTGATATTGACGTAAATTGGCACTGATGCTAATTAAGGAGTTTTATGCGGAGTGGGTCGAAAATGCTGTTCAAAAATGCACTTTTGCGTATACGACCCGACTTTAAATCCAATTTGTCTAATTTTGATTTTGTTGGCGTCAGCACAATAATAGACAAAAATAGTGTTTTCATATGATCAAAATCAAAATTATATGGATTGAATTCAAAATTCGGTCTTAAAAGCAAAAGTGCATATTCGAACAAGACCCACTTCGCATAAAACTCCTTAATTCGATTGCGTTCTAAGTGCCGTCATTATCAGCCTCCACAGAGCGCCTATTGCTCTCAGCGCCATCTATAAGCGTTATTTTTAACTATATTTTCTGACTTATGTGTAAGATTTTTATGATTTTTTTAATAAACACGCCACTAGTTTCATGTTTGTATCTATCGCCGTTTCCGAGTTATAGATTTTTAAAGTTAGGGGTCCTTTGTAAAACACCCCTTAGATAGTACTTTACATACGAATGGCAACTATCATATCCATGCAGGTATCTTCCCTTCAAAAATGACTGCTTATTAGACAATAAGGAATCAGAGTTATAATGTTCTTCACGCCTATTGGTAATCACGTTCATCGGCTAATGACATATGGGTAAAAATTACTGCTGTACTTGCATTCTATTTGAACAGAGATGCGGGTAAAAGCTTGTTTATCATATTTTAAAATGAAACTTCAATATTTTTAAACTAATAAGCAACTAAAGAATGCATTGAAAAGTATTGTTTGTTAGCTGTATAATTTTTCAAATGAAATGCTAAATATAATATTTTGTCTAATCCTAAAAATCATCATTTTCATGAAGCATTAAAAATTAGATTTCATAATAGGTATCCAAAACGGTAGAAAATATAATATTTTTTTTCTATACTTCAAGTAAAACAAAAATATAAATTTCAAGAAATATGTTTTACTCAGGGTAATTATTTAATTACTCTGAAGTACTTTAATTAAAATTCGTTGCCCTTTGCTGTTATCCATTTATTTTAAAGAAGTAGTGATCATTATTATTGAACATCAGTGATGGTTTTTTGATCATCAATCATTAGTTAAATTCTATTCAATTGCCTTTTTAGGTGCGTTAGCAATTATATAATTACGTAGCCCCTATAGTTGTCGTTCAATCCGTCCGTACGTCTGACTGTCCTTCTACATGTAACAGAGCAAATACTATCCGACCGAATGTTTTGAAATTTTAAATATATAATTACTGCAAAATTTTGCAGAATCATTTCAGTTTTTTATAAAAATCGGATGTATCGTTTAATTACAGGGACTTACAAAGTTTTATATTTTACATTACGGCCAATGGAAAAAATGTTTAAGTGCATTTTGCTGGTCTCACAGCTTTTCAAACAGAATGAAACTATGTGAATTTACTGAAGTGCACTAACATATACACTCTATTACAATACGCGATGTAAAAAAAAAAAAGTTTATTATTTATTTACAGGGCCACACAAAATAATTCCGTTAAATAATGGTACAGGGGGAAACTTTGTTTTCGGCGTAATTTAATTATATTAAATTATCTCACATGTAAACAAATCGATGTACGTTGCTGAGGTTTACTATGAGTTACATCCTGTATTTACATGGGCCCACAAAAGATTTCGGTTATTATACTGCAACCGAAATACTGTATATTAGAGATGGTTGCTAAAAGTACATTTTCAGTTGTGATATTAGTCTTTAAATTTAACTAAATGTTTGCGTATTGTTACGGAATATGAACAAAATTAGCTTAAAGATGGTTTTTAAATAAGTTATGTATTTTTACGCTGAACTGCATTTAGTAAACCAGGATATGTTTATAGTATGTAGAAAAATTTTATTCAGGGCAATGGAAAGATTTAGATACATGGCTGTCTACGGAAGATAAGCTCTGAACGTGTGATTTCACC
The DNA here is from genome assembly GCA_964019185.1 of Maratus speculifer. NCBI lineage: Eukaryota > Metazoa > Arthropoda > Arachnida > Araneae > Salticidae > Maratus > Maratus speculifer. Next base: position 160,725,840 of record OZ025292.1, on the reverse strand, counting down.
AGATTAAAGCGTGTTTAAGCCTTATTTAAATTTTAACTAAATAGTGGCACATATGTATGTAAAGATAGTAAAAAAATACACGACTGTACAAAAGAAATAAAATATGCTACCGTCAATTGGGTATAAATTTCTGTAGGTTATTAAGTTGAGTAACAAAGCAATTCTAGACTTTGATTAGTAACTTGCAATTTTCCCTTCCTTATTGTTTGTTCGAAACACTGTTTCTGAAAGTAAAACAACTTTTTCTTTTGCATTTATCTTTAAAGGCTATTAAGTAAAAGCTCTTATAAAACACTTTCGTGTACCTGCTTATTATTTAAACATAAATTAATTGAGATGACTAGTTTGTATTTGTAGTTAAAAATAAATATGTTTTTCAAGGAAATCTTTTGCATACTGAGGAAAAAAAACTTATCATGCAAATCAAGAGTGGAATATCTACTTTTGTTGTTTTTAAAACACAAGAAGCACAATTTTCATGGCATAATTAAATGTCACACCAGATACATAAGAAAAAAATAAATGAAATCGCACAAAACATTTTGTAATTAAAGGAACAATTGTGAACAAAGTGAACAATTCATATTTAGTTCATGTTTAAAATAAAATGTGTCTCAAAGATTGAATTAAAATTATTTCTGTTTTACATATATTCAAATAAAAACAGCAAATGTTAACAGTTTTATGAAACTTTCTTCTCAATTACGTTTTTTGTTTTGTTATTAAATTTAAAAGGGAATCTATTCACTATTAAATTAAAAGGGAAACTATTTCTTTTTAAATTATTTAGTAACCAAAAAATACTTTAAAATCTAATGTTCTTCAGCTATACAATAGTCCAAATAAAATGTTGAATATAATATTTTGTCTAATCCTAAAAATGTTCAATTTCGTAAAGCATTATAAATTAGATTTCAAAAAAGACATACCTAAAAACATAGAATATAAAGCATGTTTTCTTATAATTCAAGTAAAAGAAAAATATAAATTTCAAGAAATATATTTTATTCAGGGTAAATGTTTAATTCCTCTCAAGTACTGTAATTAAAATTCATTGCTCTTCGATGTTATCCATTAAATAAAAAATAAACATTAATAGTTAATCAATTCTTGGATTTCTATTCAATTGCCTTTTTTAGTACTTTATTAAGTTGAGTAACAAATCAATCTAGGCTTTTGATACTTGTTTGCAATTTTCTCTTCCATATTTTTTTCCGTAACATTGTTTCTGAAAGTAAAAAACTCCGTAAAAAACTTTTCTAACATTCATTTGTAACTAGTAAGTGATAGTTTTTACAAAACACTTTTCGTATACCTGCTTATTATTGAGACATAAAGCAAATAATATAAACTATTTTGTATTTGTAGTTAAAAATAAATATGTTAAAAAAAATTCTTTCGCAATTTCAGGGAAGAACCTATTGTACAAATAAAAAGCGGAATTTTTACTTTTGTTGTTTGTATAGCACAAGAAGCACAATTATCATGATATAATTAAATTTCACGTAAGATATTTAAGAAAAAGGTAAATAATATCGGACCGAAACTTTTGCAATTAAAGAAAAGATATGGAAATGAACAATTCTTGTTTACTTTCATATTGAAAGTAAAAGTTCTCTCAAAGATCGTAATTAAATTTCTTTGTGTTTTAAGGTTATTCATTAATTGAAAATAAAAACAACGAATGTTAACCGCTTTCTGAAACTACATACTCGATTACAGTTTTTTGTGTGTGTTATTAAATTGAAATGGAACAATATTCGCATTTTGTTGCTGTTGTTGTTATCTATTTGTTTATTTTTTCAATATTTTCAAATATTGCCTTTATCTGGAAGCCATTTGCTCACATTACCCGGTATGGGCTTCAATGGCTAAATATAATTTTTCACTGAATTATGTTTTTTTAATTCTTTTTTTATTTGATGCATTTGCTTAAATAAAAAAAATGTATAATAATAATGTTAAATACATAAATACTTTTTTATGAAATTAATTGCATAAAAAATTCAAAATGCTCTGTTTCTTGTTGCATCATTTGAAATGACACCTAGCATGTAGGGTGATAATGTGTTTTCTTATATGTGTTCTAAACATCTTTTTTTAACAATGAGCTGGAAATTACTTCTATTACACGGCGTACATCCTATTTAACCTTTTCCGGGTTAAAGCACTCCCGTTTCTAAAATGTTGAAATGAACAAATGACATCGGAATTTTATTATAATTTATTTAAAAATAAGATAATACATTTATTCAATCATTTAATAAATGGAAATGTTTTTTTTATAAAAATTCTATTGTTACAGTGGCATTTGTACATTAAAATTAAATGGTTAATATTGACTTCATTACATGATTTTTACATTTTCTATCTAAGTAATCACGACTTATTACATAAACGTCTATAATCTGACTGATTAACAAAGAGCAATGAGAAATGAATCCTTAGCGAAATTTGATATTTTACTTTTATGATCATCTAAAATTAATAACATATAGTAGTTTAAGTTTTGTGTTCAATTTTATATAGACTTTAAAACAAATAAAATCGTTATTTAAAGTCGTTAAATAAAGTCTAGAATTAGTAATATTTCAATTCATACAATGGTCTAGTTCAATTCATACAATGGTAAAGCAAAAATTGAAACAGTTATAATGAAATTTAGGGCACTTTTGAATGAATTCTATAATCATTTCCTTTAAACAAGTATAATAAAAGGTTTCTTTGAAAACTTTCCGAAATACTTGAGAAGTTTATATGAACAGTTTGTTTGTTTTACAAGCTGTTACAGTTGTTAGTTTTTATCTTCGAAAGCATGGTGTGTTGGCTGTGCTGTCACTATGCTAAATATATTCGTATTGCCAAAATTTAGCCAGCATTCGAAGATTTTCACAGGAATGTACAAAGGAATCCAATATTATTTTTATCGGGATCGTTTTCACTCTTTAAATATGTTGATACTTCTAACATATTTATGACTGAGGTGCAATAAAACATCTATTCTACCGATTATGGGGTGAGCGACATTTATCGTTTAGCAACATCGATCCATATACAGTTTTAACTACAGGAACTGACTGCGATGAGTGATTGTAGGAAGTACATTTTCCGCTGTGACATGCACTTTTGAACTTAACGAATTTTTAATGCTTTGTCTTTTGTGCGTAATTTCTATAGTTTCAACACAGAGCTACACGAAAGAATTTGCGCACATTTCCCGGTTTGGGCTTCAATGGCTAAATATAATTTTTCACTAAATTATCTATTTTTTTCTTTTTTGATGCATTGGATTGAATGAAAAAAATGTTTTTGAAACACTCTAATCTTCATTGGAAATTACTTCATAATCTACTCATGATGCATCAAATTTCGTCTTTTTTTTTCAAAAATACTATATACAGCAACCATAGTTTTACATTGAGATGTTTTACAATAATGCATTCTTATTCAAAAAAATTATGGAGTGTGTCCCTTAAGTCTGTTATTGATCTAATAATTTCTGAATTGTATAGTTATAAAAATAGAGCCGAAGTATATTAATGTTGCCAGGCGTTACTGAATGAAACCGCGCCCACTGCGCCACATGGTGAGGAATTTCGGAGTTAGCATTTTTATTTTGATAACAGAAAAAATAAAAAAAAAAATATTTACAAAGTTGTACATCATCATCGATTTAGTACGAAAAGATACGAAGAATAGAACAGTTGAAATGTGCATTCGTTCTTTCGTGATTTCTTAATCTGTGACATCACGAAACTTGAACGAAAAGCGAAATGATTACATTTTTGATAAATGCGTATCTAAATGTGCATTGCAGATGATAAAGAGAAGTTTGAACATCACAAATAAAGATATATTGTTTTATCTAGTTGTTTTTGTTTTTTAAGATCAATTTTGTCTCGTGAGATTGCATGGAATTGGGGAAAAACAAATAGGCGTTTGAACCGTTCCATTCTTTACATTAATGTCCATAAGATGTGCCTTTGTATTAAATCAAAGATTCTCTACAACTTTGTAAATGACTTTTCTCCCTTATATGTATCTGTTTTCAGATAACAGTGTACACTGAGCCATTTCACACTATGTGGATCACATCCACTTTATGGTACTAGAACCACTTTTATGTCTATAGATCTTCCCATTTAAAAATTATTGAAGCGACAACAGGCTTTAACGGGCAAACTGTATGTATATTTCTTAAAGAGTATTATTTTGCAATATGTCAGATTCCAAAATAACGTAAAGAAAAAACAAAATAAGAATTAATAAGTTACAATAAAAAACTTTTATGTACAATATAACATTTAAAATAAGAAAAGGTGAGCAAAGCGCAACTTATTTTATATTAGAAACAATTACGTTCAAAATCTGTCTCACAAACAAATAGTATGTATAATAGTTATTTTGAAAGAAAAAATAAATACAATTTTAAAAAAAAGTACTAATCACATGCATTTTTAGGCATTAAAAATTGTTTCAATATTTGAAAGTAAAATGAAATAAAATAAAAAAATATTAATACAAAATAAATATAGGAAACACTTCGACAGAAATCTTTTACCTGCTTATGTTTAAAGTTTTGACAGTACTTAAAAGTAACTGAACAATAATATCAAGCTTATTTTGAAATTTGATATGAATATTTAATATATGTAATACTTTTACATTTTAACCCTTTATTTATTATTTTACATTATCAATTCATGAAAATTTTACATTCTAAAGCATTTTATGTAAATTGTCTAAACTAAATTAAAAGATTTACATAACCATTTAATAAATATTTAAAGGATTTTAGAAGGATTGAAGGATTTATAATGATTATTTAAATTTGAATTTACAGGGATTTTGTGCAATGTTTATAACCCCACTCAAATCTTTTATTTCTAATTATTTCCTTAGTATTTTGTTGGATTTGAAAATATACAAATATGCTGTTCTTACAATATAAATATAGAAATATTTTCGCATTGAAACATCCCTATCCCCCTCCTTCAGCGCCAAGAAAGATGAAAAGATGCAAAAACAAAGAAATCATCCTTTTAAAATTATTTTTGTTTTCTATAACCAATTATGCTTTTGGAACAAGATGAGATGATGTATTTTACGGACGTATTAAAAGTAACTAACTGACAAAACTTTGACAACTAATTGACGCAATAAAAGAATTTTTTAATAAGTTATTTTAATGGTACTTATAAGTATCGTCGGTAGATAAAGGGTTAGGTAATGCATTTTTAAAAAAATCTAAACAAAATGCATAATGAATTATAATATAAAGGAAAGAGCCCTTAATTATTTATCAGATGGCAAGGTAAATTATATGTACTAAACGCAAAATTTATCTTTTCATCTTAAAAGAGAAAGTTAATTTAATTTAGCTAATATATTTGGAATAATTAAATTAAATGTCTGGTAATCCCTAATTGAAAATAAATTTTCTTAATAAAGCTTATATATATAAAGCTTATATCACTTATTCACATAAGTGAAAAATAAGACTTTATGAAATCTATGTCATTTTATCTAACATATCAGTTAATTTCTCAGCTGAGAGGTTCAAATGATTTTTTAACGATAGAATAAAAATTTACTAAAACTGCAGATTATTAAATTAATTTTCAAAAAATTCTTTAACAAATTTATTTAACTTTGAAAAACTTTTGAAGTATATTTCTTTTTTAACGCAAGTAACATAACTTATTAAAAATAAATAATTTACAGCCGTTATTCATTAATTTATTTTCTTCTAATCAAGTTTAATCAAAATCAAAATAAATTAATATTAAATGCAAATTAGGTTTTTTATTTGTTTATAAATGCACAGGGTTTTAGATACGTAAAAATTCATTATATTTATCCTCAATATACAGATGGAGGACAAATTGATAAGAACACCTGTGAAATGATAGAAAATCTTTATCAATAGTAGGTTGGACCACCCTTTGTCTTAAGTTAAGATTTAATGAGACTTGGGAAAGATGCATAAAAGTCATGCATAATATGTAAAGGTATATTAAGCCATTTCCCCTGCAGAACGGTCTCTAATTCCGAAAGGGTGGAAGGGGGACATAATCAGGAACGAAATTTGGACTCCAGATATTCCCATAAATGATTAATAATATTCAAATCCGGAGACTTAGGGGGGGGGGCGGCAGGAAAGATATTCAACTCCATCGTCGTCGCCATGTTTGAATACACGTACACTGTAAAAAAAATCTGTAAACCTACAAAACTAGTTTTTGTAAAGCTTCAGAAATCTGCAAGTTTACTAAAATTTTATCTGTAACCGGGGTATTTTATTTACCAGCGCATATTATAAATACATGAAATATCTTAGTTTCACCTGTCAGCCAATCAGAATGGGCTTCAGTAGTGACGTGATTATTGTTTACGCGACTTAAGGAGCGTAAAAGACTTCCATCTTGAATCCCTTGATGAGAAGGATTTCTAGTTAGGAAGTAAGTAAATATTTATTCTTAATGTGTTAAATTTTGTTTTAACATCTTCAGTCCTGATTTCGCCCCCAGGAGACACTAATGAACACTCTCTAAATTAATTAAAATGCTTCTAGAATTGTTAAGATTACTTTTAGACTTCTTTTAATGAATGCGTGCACATTATAAGCATCGATATATTGACTGATATATCTTTGGCGATTTTTATAAAAAAACTAGCGAGCTACGCCCGCTAGCTAGGCCAGTTTTTCCAAACGAACCTCGATATTAAGCAATATATAATAAACAAAAAAATTCATTTAATAAGCAAGTCTTGGTGTTCGAATCCTCAAGCACAAAAAAAGTAAATTAAAGAGCTGTGGTTGTTATGCCCCCATTATCCCGTTAAAAATATGTGATTTCGCACAGTGGGCTCTACGCTCCATGGTCGCCATCGTCCCATTAAAAATATTTGGTTTTGTACGGTTGGCTCTGCGCGCCCATAAGACATTTTCTCGTATTTTTTGGTTCATTAGAATCAGACTTTTAAGCAGATTCTGAATATGTAATCAGTTTTTTTCAACTTTAAAAACTGTCTGCATGATGGTTTAAGAAAAAACGCGCAAAAAAGGGAGAAAAAGAGGTTTTCGACTGCTTCTTCTTTTAGCCAAAGGGGAAAAGTTCAGGTTCTTCACCGCAAGGTGGTGCAGTGTTCTGCCTTGGAGCTCCGTTTGAGCGCCGTTTGGGATTTGAGACATTTTTCGTTCCGATTCCCAAGGGGTTTTTAATTCATAACTTTTTTAATTTTGGTCCCACGGTCTCGAAAATGCCCGAAATGACTTCCCCGGAATTTTTCCAATCGAAAGACACCTCTCGCGACTTCCAACTCGCCCGCGTTGCGAACTCTAATCGGCTTCAAGCAGACAGAGGCGCACGGATTTTATTTGTATAGATTAAAATGGTTTTTGTGGTCTTTCGTAATACTAGTCTCAGGCTTGAGGAGGATATTTCCGTTCTACTTGATTCATAATAACTAAAAATGGAAAACTCAGATAAGATTGTTTGATTTTTTGTTATAAGGTAGCATGATCTAGCAAGTAAATCTTTCTATTATTTTCTGTTAATTACATATATATCATTGTCCGATAAGTATTTATACGTGGGCGTTTATTACAAGTGCGAAATTTCTAATGTTTAATGTAACAAATCAAACTTCTCTTCTCTTTTTCTGAAATTCCCTTATCCTTTTTGCCTCCTTCTCCAAAATACAAGTGATTAAAGTGTTTAAAATTTATTGTCTACTCTATTTGTTACATTATAGTGAATAATCAATCCTAAATTTCATTAGCAATTGATTACATCACTTTCATTTCATTAAAAATTTCATCTGAATTTCACCCTCAAAATTTTCTTTTTGAATTTTCTCCATCCCATACGGTAACAGAACTTAAAGTTTAAAACTCTGTAAAAAATTTTAATTTAAAATAAATAAAATCTGCTCTATGTATTGTTTTATTTTCACAATAAATTGCCAAATAAGATTTTTCTCACCACTCGAAATTTCCATTTCCCCTTTCCTCCCTCACACCTTCATATTGCGCTCTATGCTATGTATTCTAAGCGTTCCTCATTAAAAAAAACGCATAGCCTTTTAAAGTGTATAAAACTCTTTAGAGCCCAGTGGTGGAGGGGTGGGAGGTAGAAACTAAAATCAATTAGAGGAAAGTTGAAAATTGTTTATATCCCTGTTGATCTAGGATGAATATGCTAAGTTTTTATCTTCCTTATTAGGTTAGCGTTAGAAAAATGTGTATAGATTTATAATCGAAAAAAAAAACACCTTAATTAATTATCATAAAAATATCTAAATAAACTATTTTTATCAAAAGCATCCTCAATTCAAATGTTATAGAGATTAAAATTCTGAATAAAATGAGTACCGATAGTCAATATTTTTGTTGAATTTTTACAATTCTACTTCAAAGTTTTAGCTAAATTACTAAGCAAGAGCTTTAAACCCCAACAGACGAGGTTGTCAGTTCAAAGCGCTTCTGATTATTTATGTACAAGTATTTTTTAAAGATATTGAGTTATTATTTATTTTAGATGTATTAAGAATTTTTTATGTGTTAACATCATGATTACGGGTTATAGCCTAATAGTGGGCTATGAAAAAAAAGTCCAATGTGGCAACTAATTATGAAAAAGCTAGAATATGTTTTAATCTATTCGAGATAAATTTGCAACGAAGTAAGTTTCCTCCTACTGCCAGAAGAGCTTTTGCTTCTACGAATTTATCAATATCTTAAAATTTGCATTTTTCATTATTTTTAAAATATTTCCAAAATGGTTCGTAAGTGAGGGTAAATATTGTTTATTATATCCGATATTTTAAATATGTGTATACAGAGTAAATAACAGTGAATATCTATTTTTAAGTAAGGAAATAAAAAAAAGTGCGAGATTTTTTTGGGGGAGCAAACAAATGAGTGTGCAAAAGCCTTTTCGCTAGAGGAAATTCAAAGTCAATTAGTAGGACGATTCTAACCTTCGATATTTTCCTTAAAAGCCAAAGATGGTTTAAAAAAAAGATTTTCGATTAGTATATGACCACATTTTAAGTTAACCTTTAACTGACGTTACTTATCTCACACACTGATGACTCCCCCCCCTTCCCTAATTTTCACAGTCCAACTACAAACACTATCGAAGTTTTTTTTTTTTCATTTGAAACTTTTATACTATCATCAGAGACATTTTAATAGGTGAATTTTTATTATAAGAGTACAAGATGTTTAGTACAAAAATTCCATCCTATAAGTTTATCGCACCTTTTTGTCATCTTTCGATGGAGACCGCTTCACAGTAGTTATGTGACAATTTCTGTCAGGTTAAATTTATAAAATTGTAAAATATTCGGAATATTGAAATAAAGTATTGTAGTATTAACGTAAAATTAAAACGATGGTTTAAGATTGGTGATATCAGTTGGACATGTAAAACAGCTGTCATTCATGCACCACTTTATCGATAATTACTAAATTATAATCCTCAAAATATAAAAAATAAAGCCCTAGCATAATTACAATATCGTAAAGGCTTTAACAACTTAAAACATGTAAAACAAATAGAGGCTGGGCGGATTGATAATTTGGTCTTTCCTTGCATCAGTATTTTGTTAGTATTTAAGTCAAAATTTTGAAATAGAATTCGACAAAAATATAAATATGGGTACTCGTTTTATTTTTAATTTCAAATTCTAAGACATCTGTCTTAACAATGTTTGTTTTTGATAGAATCAGTTCTTTTGGGATAGTACTAAGATATTTTTTAAATGATTTTTCGGCTATATATGTGTATCTATTTTCTATAACGTTGACCTCGAAGGAGGAGATGTAATTCTAGACTTAAACTAAAGGGATTAAAACAACTTGGTTTTCTCCAAATTAATTTTGAGTTTTACCTCTGACTACTAAACTAAAATTTTTAAACAGAACAGTGAGATTTAATGTCCAACAAAAGTTTTAACTGTAGGCGCTCATTTTATCCAGAACTTTAACACTTAACCGTTGTGACAAAACTACTGTGAATAGTCTGTCAGGCAGATTAATCTAAAGATGAATAAAATATTAAAGTAACACTCAGAATACTATTTTTTTATAAAACTTTATATACAGGAGTATAATAAATAAAATTCATCTATTTAAAACTCTCTAGCATAGTAATAGGATTCCAAACGAAACAAAATTCGATCAGTATGTATAGTTACACTGAAAATTACGAATTAAATTCTGAAACTTGAAAAACTCAGCGGTCTTTGAGACTGCTACTAGCAGTTAAGGAAAAAGCTCTACAACATTTGTTTTAATGTTTTTGATAGTTAGTTGTTTTTGAGGTATTATTATAGTATTAAAAAAGTTTTATTTTAATTTTTTATTTTAAATAATAGTTTTATTTAAATTATTTTTTATTTTAAATCTATATGTATTTTCTAATGCTCGCCTAGTAAGAGAAGAAAAATTGAGATATTCATTGTTGACATAAACTGAAATGATTAAACCAATTTCCTGTTTCCCCTTAACACGTTCGCTGCCACTCACGCGAAAGCGTGTGATATGGCTTCAACGTTAAGAAGCCAGTTCTTCGTTATAAAAAGGAAATCGGCTTCTGGGATAAACCCACTTCTACAGCGCGGCATTAACTATCATCACATATTCATGTAAGCGTCAGCAAACGTGTTAATAACGAATTCTACCAACTAACCACTGGGCTATTAGTATTTTACGTATATTTGTAAATTTTTAGTAATGTAAATAAGTTATCTAACAAATCTCCCCTCTTCTTAAAAAAAAAGCTTATTTTTTTGGCCCTTTAATATCTAAAGTTTAAAATCTTAATAATCTATTGCTTTTTAAAAATCTTTTCTTGATTTATCTGTTACACTTTATTGTAACAAAAAATAATCGATGAAGAACTCTTAACTTGTTTATTTTCATTTTTGTGCACTATTTGTAAATCTTTAATATTGAAGATTATCAGTCGTTTGGTAACCCCCTCCCCTTCCTTTCAATAGTAAATAAAATATTGTTATCTTTGTCTCCTATTTGTACTCGCAAAATTTAATTTTTTTTAATGTCTTCGTCTTTTTACTTCTTTATTTAATACTTTATTATAACAGCAGTTAACCACTTGAAATCTTCCCTCAACCCAAGATTTGTATACTTGGTACCAGTGTTTAATTCAGGTGTTGGCCCGGGGGAGACATTCTCCCCAGAGCAATGAAATACCCCTTACCAGAAAATTTGAGATTTTAGGTTTTCATTGGTCAAAAAGTGCAATTATCCCCTCCCCCTGGAACTCTATAATGTCCCTCCCTCCCCAGAGCCACAGAAGTCCCTCTCGGAAAAAAGTGTCCGAATTCAACACTGCTTGGTACATCTTTTATATTCTGATAATTTCATAGATTTAAACGCATAGCTCAATTATATGTCTGTTAAATTTTGATTTATTTATATTTTTTAATTAATTTTAGAGGAAGCTTTATCTCTTTTTAGGGAATATTAGTAGTAAGAAAATGATGATGAAACCTCAGTATTAAAAGCAAGAGATAACGTGGAATGTATTTTTTCAATTTATCTTTTCAAGTTTGTTTTTAAAACCATGTATAATCGGTGAACTCAAATGAACTTTTCAAACAAATTCCATTTGAATATGTATTTTTTTTTTTTTTTTTTTTTTTTCCTGTTTAAAAAATTAAATTGTTCGATTACAAATGTGTTAAATTTGTGTGATTTTAATATTATTAATTGAATTATTCATATAGGAAATATTAATTTCATTATGGAAAATTAGTCATAAATAAATATTGAAGACATTTTGTTGTTTTATGTGCAAAATGTTTATATACTAAAGACGGCACGTGATAAGATAAATTACGAAGAATCGTACTTGAAAATTTAAAAAAAACATAGATATCGGCCATTTAAAATAGTTTATGAACAAATATAATTTTAAAATAGATTGTTTTCATATGACTAATATGAAACAGTCACAGTTTTTCATCCTTAAACATAGATATCGGCCATTTAAAATAGTTTATGAACAAATATAATTTTAAAATAGACTGTTTTCATATGACTTCTAAAAATTGAAGGTATGCGATGTTTAGACGTTTAAAAATTAGCAGTAGCAAAAATTGCAAATCCAGTATTTCATTTCAAATTGTTACCATTCGCAAGAGGATGCCGTGTTTTGCACAGATGTTTGTCCTTGATAATACAGACTTATTTTTACATCAAAATCTTGAGTTAGTTATTTTGCTTTTCGAAATAGAAGTTTTTCATCCTTAAATCCGCTTATACCTGAACCAAACAAATACTAATTTGTTGGCTAAAAAAGTTAGCATATAATATTAAAATTTCAAAACTATAGTGCATAAAATTAAGTGTAGGGGGGATAGGAAAAATGGGACAATTTTTACAAAATATTTTTTACAGATTATGTTTCGCAAATATAAAGTGAAAAATTCCAGAATAACATTTTTAAACATTTTAACACACTTTAAAATTATAAATTTGTTGATTCTAAATAAAATTTTAGTCTAATAAATAAATTAATTTAATAAGAAAGTCCCATCTTTTCCTCACGTACGGGAGGAATGGCAAATGTTTTTATAATGAAAATTCATATTTAATTTTTAATAATGTGGTAGAAAAAAATGGCAGATACAGTGTGACATTATCGTTTCTAGGGTTTATTGTAAATTACAACAGTTATTTTATGTTAAATTCTGTTTTGTGAAAATTAAATCTAATGAAAAATATTCTTTTATACAGCCAGTGCCACCATTTGATTTTGGAGGATGTACAATAATGGATAAAGGTACATACAAGTAATATACTGACATACAAACATTAAATACAATAAACCCAACTGACGTGAAAAATTAACCAGAGCTAGGAATCGAACCCAGGACCACAACATTCAAGCTGTTGCTCTATCCACTGAGTCTGCAAGTTGTCCCGTCATCCTAGGCTGTCTAAATTATGGAAGATAACTTTATCCAACTTCGTTTATTAGTGAGAAACTGCAGACTCGGCCATCGGCTGAAGTAGCTTAGTGGATAGAGCAACAACCTGGAATGCTTGGTATCGGGTTCGATTCGTGGCTCTTGCTAATTTTTCAGTCTAGTTGGGTTTATTGTATTTAATGTTTGTGTGTCAGTATATTATATGCATGTACCTTTTTTATAATTTTGAAGTATTTGTAAAATTCCTTTATTCAATACGAAGGTGAATGTAGATTTTTTTATAATATCAAATTCATTATACATTTTATTAAATGTTTCTTTACTTTTCATGTTAACAAATAACTTTCTTCTATAGATGAATGAGGAAACTGAAGTTCAATTTAAAAACACTGCGAGCTTCCCTGACACTGAAAAATTGATAAAGTCAAATGAGGAAAAGGAAGTGAAAAATGTGAGAAAAATTCCTCCTCATACCTCAGTCGGACCTTCTAATATATTCTACAGCCCTGAAATTTTCAAATATTTAAAAATAATATCAGTTTATCAATCATTTTCTAACACTATCTTAACAAGCATGTGAGTTTGATTATTGATATTTGAAGAAAATATGTTTCCAAAAATACTATCAATAAGTATGATTTTCATAGCTATTTGTATAAACTGTAGTTATGTAATATTTGTAAAATATGAGTCATATTAAAATGTATATGTAAATCATTTTTCTTGTGTAGAATGTAATAAATCGTTATTTAGAAATGAAATTTATTCATATTTCTTTATATTATGTCATTTAATCACATCGCATTTATTGGATGTACATATATGCATATCACATTTATAATAAAAATGACTATTCATAATATTTTCCAAAGCATTATATACATTTCTATTTGTTTTAATTCTTATTTCCATACATTTTTTGCTTTTAGAAAGTCTTCTTAGCCATCTCTTGTGCTTATAGCATACTGATAAGAATTAAAAAAATGTAAAACCTGCCCATAATGACTGTTGATATGCTTAATATGGATTTTTGCGTACATATGTTAATGTGTGTTCATCATCTCTGTCATATGCAATTTTTTGAGTTAGAAATTCTAATTCCAGAGCTGAATTAACCACAGTTGAATCCTACTAAATTTATGCATTTAGATCCATTCTTCCGGTTCTTAAGCCAGTCGACAGTTTTAAAATGCTGGTCCTATGAATAATTAAATTTTCCTTTTCACTATTTCAATATGACTCTCAAGCAAAAAAAAAATATTAGAAAATGGTCTAGTGTATTAAGTTTAGACAATGCAAGAAATTTGTAAGGAGAAAATCGAGGAAAAAGACAATAAAATAAATAAATAAAATTAAGAAAGTTCCTAGTGATTAGTGACAACTGTACGGAATATTCAGCAAAAAGTAGAATAATAGATAAAAAAAAGATATTTTCTTAAATAAGGCATTCAGGTAAAGACATTTTTTTTTACAGATTTTATATTTTTTAGCTATTGAACCAGTTTTTTTATAGTGTTTCAAATATATGTACCATAAGACATTCGTTAATGAAATTCTCATGACCTTGGAATTGAACAAAATAATTTAACAAAATTGAACAAGACTACTGTATTTCCATTTCTAGTTTAAAAGCACGTTTATATTAAAAAAAAACCATTGCTGTTTCTCTCTTAATATACAGGTTTTCAAATTAAGAATTGGATTATATGATGGACAGTGCTTACTTATACAAATAGAATATTGTCTTTAAAAATTGTAAATTTAATTTGTCTCAACTACATCAGTATATATATATTTTTAATTTAGGCATATTTTATAAACTTACTACTTATATTTTATTTACATTGTTTTTATTGACTCTTTTTAGTTTAACTGAAAATTGTAAGATCTCCTTCAGATTATCTGCTCATTTAATGTTGTTACAATGCTCATTGAATATAAAAAATGAATTTGTATCTATTTAAATATCTACAGTGAAACTTTAGTGAGTTTTCTCATGCCTAACATACAAATACTTACGACAATTGCTGTGATATTACTGAAACACATGTCAGACCATATTGCTTATTTTGTAAGAAAAATATTTTGATACATGAGGAAAACGCCACTGTGGGTATTTAAAACTATAAAATTCCACTTCATATTGAAAAAAATACTATAACAATTCCAATTAATATAAGTATTAGAATACAAAAAACAATTACTTAAAATCTTTTTGGAATACTGCTGAAAAACTATTAGTAATACTACTGCAAAAATTTTATAGTTACAAATACTTTTTGGTAAGTGTAAATATTTTTGAAACAATGCTAAAGAAAAATTAGGAAATTTACTGCATTAATTCTTTTACTGTTGTAAAGAACTTTTTGGCGGTAATACAAAAAATGTTTTAGATACAATATATAATAATTTTTTGTAATTTTTTTCTCTGTACCTTAATAAAGTTATATTTCTAATGATTTTTAGTACAGTTACAAGGGATATTTTATTATATTTACTTAGAATTTTTGTGGATTTGTAAAGGATTTTATAATGCATTTATTGTTATTATTATTATTTTGAATGCATACTAAGTATTTTATCTATTTTATACAAAAAATGCAAATTTTAATAAGGATATTTGATAAAGTACATAAAACACTTAGGGTGCATTACTAAATAAAAATAGTAAATGTACGTTAAAGTTCTTCACAAACTCACAAAATTTCTTAGCAACTGTACAAAAAAAAATCCTTTGTAAGTGTACAAAAAATCATTAGAAAACCTACAAAATATTTTTTAGAAAACACCCTTCAAAATAGTTTGCACGTTTACTAAATAATCCTTAGTATATTTACAAAAAAGTATTTGGTAAACTCTCTAAAAAATCACTAGTAAGTATACTAAACAATATTTAGTACCTTTATAAAAACTAATTTAAGAAACCCCTTTAAAAATACTAAGTAAATCTACTAAACAATCCGTAGTAAGTTTACAAAGAGTTTTTTGGAAAGCTCCCTAAAAAATCTTTTCTACGTTTACAACATAATCATTGGTAAATTTACTAAACATTATTTACTAAACTCCCTAAACGATCGTAAGTAAGTTTATTAAACAATATTTAGAAAACTCACAGAAGTTTCTTTGGAAACCTCCCAAACAAATCGTTAGTACATTTACTAAACAATATTTAGTAAGTTACTAAAGAAACTTTAGTAATTTTACGTGATTTTCTTTGGTTGCGGTTACATAAAAAGTTCTAGGCATCCCAGTTTCCAAGAAAATTCTTAGTAAGCTTACAGAATTTTTTTACAGTGTATTAATAACATTTTTATACTTTAACGAACGCATTATTAAAAAAATCTAAACAAAATGCATGAAGAATTTTAATATAAAAAAGCCGCTAATCACTTATCAAAAATTATCTAATTACTTATTAATTAGAAATTTAACTTAATTTAGCTAAAATATTCGAAATAATTAAACTAAATGTCAGGCAATCGCTAAAAGTGAATTGAACTTTTTTTTTTTTTAAAGCATATGAGTTTTACATAAGTGAAAAAAAAGACTTTATGAAATCTGTGTCACTTTATATAACATGTGAGTTATTTTTTTTTTTCGTAAATAGGTTGAATTTTTTTTTTTTTTTTTTTTTTTTTTTTTTTTTTTTTTTGTAAAAAAGTTACTGACGCAGCAGATTATTTAATTAAACTTGAAAAAATTCTTTTATTTGACTTCGATAAACTTATACTTCACCTTCTGAAACATATTTCCTTTTTTACGTAAGTTTATAACAGATTGAAAAATAAATTATTTATGGCCGCTATTTATTTATTTTCTCCTAATCAGACTTAATCAAAATTAAAATAAATTAAAATTAGATACAAAATAGGTTTTTTTTTAATTTGTTCATAAATTTTCAGTGTTTTCGATACGTAAGAATTAATTATAGATATCCTAAATATATGTGTAATGTGTACTACACTGTAAAAAAAAAAAATCTGTAAAGGTACTAAACATGCTCTAGGAAACTGGGATTCCCAGAACTTTTCCTGTAACGGTAACACCAAAAATTCAAGTTTTAGAATCGGTTACATGGGTTTTTCCTGTTACCGTTACATGAAAATTTCTTGGAATACCAGTTTCCCAGAGCATGTTTAGTACCTTTACAGATTTTTTTTTTTTTTTTTTACAGTGTATAAAAAAAGATATTTTAGTATTTAAGTGTAACTGAAAGATACTATAACACTTGTTTTGAAATGTGATATCAACATTTCATATTCTTAACATTTTTATATTTTAAGGAACGCATTCTTTAAAAAAGTCTAAACAAATTGCATGAAGAATGATAATATAAAAGAAAAAAACCGTTAATTATTAATAGATGGCAAGGTAAATAGCATATACTAAATGAAAAAAAGTATCTTTTCATCCTGATAAGAGAAAGTTAGCATAATTTAGCTAAAATATTCGGTTGGTTGGTTGGTTGATTTGGGTTTTATGGCGCAAGGTCCTCATTAGGACATGCTGCGCCAAGACAAAGTCGAAGAGAGAAAACCAAGGGAGACAAATTAGTTGTCAGTACTAAGAAAAAAAACCCAAGTAAAAACAGTAATTATAAAACAAAGACATAGCTAAAAAACACTCAGTGTCAATTAAAACTGTAAAAGTTGAGAATAAAAGTTAAAATACAAACAGTGTAAAAGTTGACATATAATACTACATAAAAACGGAGTTAAAAATCAGGGATGTAATGCATCGATACATGTAATTAAAATATAACTGGTTAAATTTGGAACAAAAGAAAAAATAACATGAAAGTGTAAATAAAAAAATAAAAATATATTTAAATACAGAAAATCAATCAAGATGATAAAATAGCAACAATATAATAGTTTATAATATCTTTGAAAAAATCATGAAAACTGTGAAAATCAAAAAATGAATGAAAAACCAGTGACATAGGTGTAAAAACAATGCAATGTGTAAAGAGTAGCCAGGTCTCTTGAATGTATAATAAAACCAAAATATAATTTAAAAGAATAAATATTTTAAATAAAAAATAGTAAAAGTTCTTACAATATGACTGTCTTAAAAACAGAGCATAAAATGTTAAAATTAAAATGTTAGAACAGATACTAAAGTACTATGATGATGGCACATATTCTTCAAAAACAGTGTTTGTTTCATCATCATCATCATCAGACTCATAACTAGAGGAGTCCATAGCCTCTTCAGCATAACTGAGCAACTGTTTAGGGTCCTTTATATTTTTTATGGCTGAGCTGAGACAAGATTTTTCGCCCTTTTTCTTCACAGTTTTCCACTGTGAAGAGACTTGTGTTGAGGGTTTATTCCTATCTTTCTGTGTGCTAGATTTTCTATTTGGTTTTTCACTTGGACATAGGCTAGAGTTCAAAGAATTGTTTTTTATTCAATACTGACGTATTCTGTGTCTCATGGTCGGTAGATTTTATAGCTTTGATTGATGAGTTTTGTGTTCGTTTATAAAGGTATTCTATTTCGACAGGTTCTGATGATGGTGGCCAGAGCTCTAATTTTGTCATAAGTCTTGCACTAGCGGTACAGTATACATTACGGGTTTTTTTCTTTAAATTGCTAGATGAGGGTGAGTCAAATGGAGTGGCAGAATCAGTCTGAGTGCTTATGTGCCTCACAGAGTTTGTTTGACGTTTGAGTAGGCTAGAATAAGAGATGCCAACTGATGGGGTTCTGGATTCAACAACTTTCCGAGCATCAGGTTATGAAAGATTTTGTGTAATTTTGACTGTGAGAATTTCCTTTTCACGTTTCCAACTAGGACATGAGCGAGAGTATGCAGTATGGTCACCTTTACAATTTGCACAGCGTTCGGATTTTTCACAAGATTTATCATCGTGGCCGACTTCTGCACAACGAGCACAGGTAACATTGCCACGACAGTTGAAATTATTATGGCCATAACGCTGGCATTTAAAGCAACGGAGAGGGTTAGGTATATAAGGTCGGACAGGACAGCTTAGATAGGCAGCTTTTATTCTTGTAGGTAGATTGGGACTATTGAAAGTCATAATGATGTGCTTTGTGGGAAGCACTTTTTCATTCAGACGAATTGTTATACGCCTTACATCTATGACATTTTGATCTTTCAAATTTTCCAAAAGTTCTTCTTTTGTAGAAAATAAAAGTTCTAGTTCAGATATTACACCACGGCTAGTATTTAAAGTTTTGTGTTCTTGAACGGAAACTGAAAAGGGTCCTATTGTGGTGCAATTGGAGATAAATTGAGATTGTTTGGGAGAGCTCACCTCCACCAACAGATCCCCAGACTGCAGTTCTTTAAGTGAATGACCATCACCGAAGACAGACTGAAATGTTTTTTGCGATTAGAAAAGGTGAAGTATTCTTAAAAGAACAATCAGAATGACTATCAGTGCGTTTAACCAGAAAGAAACGAGTAAAAGAACTTTTCTGTACAGTTTGTTGCTCTCCACTGGGGAGAGACATAGAAGGAAATGAAGTTTTCCCATCCATCTTAAAAATAATAAAATTCGGACCCCGGCCGCACCACCCACTCACGAGCCCAACAAGGGGATGGACATTCGTGCACCAGTGCTAACCAGGGTCTATACGGTCACAAGACAATCCTATGTCAGTCTCCACCCTTAACGAGATGACTAGTAATTGCTCGCTCGCTTGATCCCTAAAGCCAGTGACAAAAGTCAGCTGACCAGCCGATTGGTACATGCGGGACCAATATGCACCGCCCGTCTACCTGAAGCAGAGGCCAAAGCAGTGTGTTGGTTTCCCTCAACTGCCAGGATCCCCCTTTCCAGGGACACGGCTCGCCACGCACGGCCAACACGTGGGTGGTTTACAATTCTCCATGAGTCGATATACAGGATGATATCGGCTCATACAGAATTGCCCTCATCTTCTAAAAGGAAACCACAACGAGAGTGAAACAAAGATGAAAGGAAGACAAGAGGAATAAGAGGAAATAGAAAAAAGAAAGATCACTCAGGTGCCCCGGGGTTGTGAAGCCCGTGAATACCTAAAGAAGGTATCCCCCTGGGGGGCTAAAATATTCGGAATAATTAAATTAAACGTCAGGCAATCTCTAAAAGAGGAATTAAACTTTCTTTATAAAGCTTAAGAGTTTCACATAAAACAAAAATGACTTTATGAAATCTCTGTCATTTTATCAATCATATGTGTTAATTTCTTAGCTGAGGGGTGTTAAAAAGATTTTTTGAACGACACAATAAAAGTTACTGAGACGGCAGATTATTAAATTAAATTTCAAAAAAATCTTTAACTACTTTTATTCGACTTCGAAACACTTATACTTCACTTTGTGAAACATATTTAACGTAAGTTATATTACAGATTAAAAGATAAATCATTTACACAGTTATTTATTTATATGACTATTTATTTATTTACTCCTTATCTTGCTTGATCAAAATAAAAGTAATTTAATATTAATTATATAGATATTTCATAATTTAAGAAAATATAGTATAATCACGAACAAAAATAATGAATAACAGCTTACGAGTCACTCAAGATTCCGAAAAGGGTTCCTTTATCTTTAAGAATCTCACAAAAGAATTTGTCTTTGAACCTTAAAGAAGAATTTTAATTTTTTTTATTAGCTGCTCTTGGTTACTGTGTTCTCAGTTATATATGAATAAATTAAGTCATTAAAAAGTTTACTAACAGTCAAGACATAAAATAGCAAAAACAGGAAATATTTCCTTAGATAAAAATACTAAGCAAGCATTTGTATAAATGCCAACATATATCAAAATTTGGTTCCTTTTTCTGAAATATTTATATTTTGCATAAATATATGTATGCACTATATGGCGAAAGGTGACCGGCCACTTGCTATTTTAGACATTTTGTTAAATATCCAGAAAAATACATAAAGGAATTACCCAGAAACTCTAAGTATGTAAACATAATAGTGCAGGTCCGTGAAGGGTGTTTTTTTCGAAATTCCACAGAGGACCATCAAAAAATTGAAAAAGAAAGAATATCATTTGGATAATCCTGTCAAAACTAATGAGGCAAAAGCTTTAAATTGTAGCTTAAAGTTGAGGGGCTTATTTTAATAAACTGTGTTCATTTTTATGCAGATAGTATGTGCACTCTTTTAGAAATTAATGTTTTTATAAAAATAGTCCGAATTTTCATGTTTTTTGCTTATAATTTAAAGAGTGCTTTCTAAAAACTATTGTTCCTTTTCAAAAATTTGACAAACAACATCGTATACAATACGCTGTAATCAGAATTTAAAAATAATTAAAATTGTATGAAAAATCAATGTGTTTACTAAATAATTTTTCATTGAATGTGTGAAGGCTATCAAAATTTCAGTAGCATATTGTGTTAGCTAAATGTATAGAGCAACATTGTAAAATTCTTAAAAACATAGCTTAAAAATTCTAAGACTTTGAGAATTCTTTGAGACTTTCACAAACGTTGCTCTATACATTTAGCTAACACAATATATAAATGAAAATTTGACAGCCTTCACGCATGCACAATGAAAAATTATTTAGTAAAACTGCTGCTTTTTCATACAATTTTTACTACTTTTTAATTTTAAATATCAGGTATTGCGCATAAATTTATTTGTCATGTTTTCGGAAAAGGACATTCTTTTATTTTAAGATCTCTAGAAATTATAAGCAAAAAAACTTTGCAAAATTTGCGACTATTTTTGTAAAAACTTTAATTTTTCTACGAGTATACTTACTATCTGCATAAAAATGAACACAGATTATCACCATAAGCCACTTAATCATAATGTACAGTTTGAACGCTTTTGCTTCATTAGCTTTGACAAGGTTATCCAAAACAAATTCGGTATTTTCAATTTGTTGACGGTCCCCTTTTGAGTTTTGGAAAAAAATCTTCACGGAAATGTAAGACCTGTACTATTATGTTTACACACTTAGTGTTTCAGGATAATTCCCCATGTATTTTTCTAAATATTTAACAAAATGACTAAAATCGCAAGTGACCGATCACCCTTGGCCATATAGTGTATAAGTATATAGGGTGAACAAATAAAAGTAAAACATGGAGTCATTGCTTTTTACATATGTTTATATCAGGTCGACTGGATCGTCCTGTCGTATAATGTTATTTCATGCCTATATCTTTTAATTCATATTTCTTAAATGCACCACTTTTTTGAAATTTTAAAAATTTCATGATTGTCCCGTTTCACATTACAGAGTAAACGATGGGAATTTTACTATATCAAACAAGTGGTGCCTTTGAAGAAATGTAAATTTAAGAAAAAGGTGTAATGATATAACATTTCGCGATGAAACATTCCGTCGGCATAGTACTTCAATTCCGTTCTCTGTGCCATTTCTGTTTTGAAATTAACAATATTCCAATTTTATCACACTTTAATATAGGTAACGGGATATACCACCAGTATCAATATTAACTCGTTGATGCATTTTGATAAAATAAATTGAATAACACCATACCCTATTAATATAATTATATATATTATTTATTCAATAAAATAATGGCTCCTATCGTTCTGCACCACATTCTGTAGATGACGTATTTGCTAACATTTGATTCTATTGCTACCGATAAAATATAGTTTAAAAGGATAAAAAACCAACGAATATAAATGCACAAATAATGTAAGAAAACATAGCAAGCAGCTGTATCGAATCTACTACGAAGAACATTCATCAGTACAAGACTAAGCGTGCTAAAAAAAGCAAAGAGACAGAGAAGCACAGGCTTTTATACCGGTTAAGGGAGCAAACGCGCCAAAAAAATAAAAGGTAACCAATCAGAATAAAGCAGCATGAACAACTGGATGAACAATTAGAGACATCTAACGGAGAACAAATAAAACGAAACCGATAGAAAAAAATACTTTTGATTCTATTTTAAAATATAGTTAATTTAAAAATGATCTGGACTTAAATAAAATAACACATTTTGATTTTTACATCTATAAACTTATTTAGTATACAGGGATAAAAATTTACAGCAAACGTTTCATTCATTCTATCGTTTTTATAGATAAAGATTAGAATATTATTAACCCTTTGAGCTCTGATGGTAGAATTTTCTACCACATAATTTTAATTCCGAAATGTCACCACGACACCAGAAAATTCGACCAAATTTATTTCAAAAATGTTTAATGCATTTTTTCGCGCATATCGTTAACTGGTTTTTTTCTTTGCAAAATACTGGTGCCAATGTGATATTTGGCATTTTGAAGAAATTTACCCACCAGAGTTCAAAGAGTTAAGTGCACCTGAAAAATATACTGAGAATATTACATGTGATGGTTGCTAAAAAATAAAATATGGTTTCAAATTGTAGGATTTCCGATAAGTAAAGTTTAAAAATTTATGTTTCGTACGAATGATAAAATAATGAAAAGTAGATTTTTGCGGATTATTTTTCCATCGCTTTGCAGTACATTCTTTTTCACTATAACAAGCAATACCTATAAAACATACAGTTTAGAAATTGTTATCTTTATTAGTACAAAATGCATTTAAAAGCTCAAAAACTAAAACAAATATTTTGAAAATATTCTTCAAAAATAAATGATTGTCATTTAATGCGTTTATCCATTTAAAAAAAAAAATGTTTACAGTTTGTAACAAAAAATATTTAAATTTTTCTTTCTTGTGTATGTGGTTCAAATTTAATTTTATATCATTTAAAGAATCTTATATTTAATCTATAAAATGTGTAAATTTCTTCCAATAAGGAAAATCTCCTTGAAGTACTTAAACAGAATATCATGAAAAAAATACAAATTTCTGTAATAAACCGTCAAATTTGGTTCAGGAATTTCAAGTACACTGTAAAAAAAAATCTGTAAAAGTACTAACCATTTTCTAGGAAACTGGGATTCCAAGAACTTTTCATGTAACGATAACAGGAAAAATCCATGTAGCCGATTCTAAAACTTGAGTTTTTGTTGTTACCGTTACATGAAAAGTTCTTGGAATCCCAGTTTCCTAGATAAAGTGTAGTACCTTTACAGATTTTTTTTACAGTGTAGGAAATATGGAATGAAAGCCAAACATTTCTGTCGAATTGAAAATGCGTCGCCATGGAGTGGGTCTACCCCTCCAATATTTGTTAACTTAGAATTGGGAAATGCTAGATTTTTGAAATATCTTTAATCTTTAAAAAGAAAAATAAGAGTAAAATGTATATGATTTTTTGTTACTTGTTTTCTAACAGTAAAAAAATTAAATAAGCTAAAGCCAGTCTGACATTGTGTATCTCTGTTGTTTTCAAATAGGCGTGAAATAACATTACATGACCGAACTTTCCGGTTGACATAATTAATTTCTCTATGCCATTTCTATTTCGAAATGAACACTATTCCAATTCCTTTACAAATTTTGAGGTAGTTATCACAATATATTACAAGTATCAATATAGCTCGCTGGTGTATTGCCATATTAAGTTTGGGATATCGCCTTACCTAATTAATCTAATAATATTTATTATTTATTCAGTAAAATAATGTCCCTTATCATTCTGAACCTATCATACATGTAACAGACCTTAATTTCTCTGATTCTGTCCATCAATAGATAATTCATATCGTTTTTTTCCCTCGAAAACTTTCTTTCTTTCTTAACAATTTCGAAATAACATTAGTGATTCTTATTAAGAATCACTAATATTATTTTCGTGTGAAATTAATTATGATTGATAAATAAAATAGCTTCAGTAACATTCAAATTCTAATTTATGATTGATTAAATTTTCAAAAATTCAAATTTTTATTTATGATTGGTTATGAAATTTCGTTATGATTCTTCCACAATACAAGATAAAGAATTCATAAAACCTAAACTAATATTAGTTGGCTAAATATAAAAAGTAAAGAGTCATTTAACGTTAGATCTCTAAAAATTGAAAATAATATAAAACGTTTTAGTAAAAATATATCGTATTGTCCCAAACGAAAATCGGACTACAAATTATTCATGTGTTTTCGGATTGGTGCGATAGCAAAAGGTTATTGTCAGAGCGCTTATACAAAGTTCTTAGTCAGTGCCATCAATGCCATCAAATACAAATATCGCAAAAAAAAATTTTTTTTTTTAAATAGTTTTTTATCCTAATACTAGAAAAAAGAAATCACAATGGCTCTTTCCCCTTCTTTTTTTACGAAATAACATTAAAGTAAATTGAATTTATGTTATATTATACAGACATTTAAGCTGGAAATTTGTTTCAAGTTGGAAATCATGTCCTAGAAAAATATTTGTGGCTACACCCTTGGTGATATAGTAAATAATATCTGTCCTCACTAGGTGGTTTAATATAATTCGAAACTGCTGTTTAAATGAGTTTTTAAATGAACAGTACTTGTACTCTATAATTTATCACATAAACGATGAAGCAGTTTAATATTTCTTCTATAAGTTTATATATCACATAGAATTTAAATGTTACTGAAGTTATTTTATTTTACATGGTTTTACTAACTGGATTATTTTAACTGTATTTTAAAATTCACTGTCGATTAAGAGACCACACGGCCTTTAAACTTTCGAAAAATTAATTTTCAGTTTTTTTTCGAAATTTCAAATAAATTCTAAACATAATTGAAAAAACCCCATTCTGAAACCTGTTTTATTTATTAAGTTATAATCATTTACAGACTGTGAGTATAGTTGAAGGTGCATAGATATTGAAACTTAAAAATGATTTTTCTTATATTAGGAAATTTTCAGATTTTGCGCACTGTTACTTTCAAACTATACAGGATGTCTCAGGATTATTGCGACAATCGTTAAGGAGAGGTAGAAGGCATCACAAGAATTCAGATTTGCATAGCAACCTATGTTCGAAAGCGTTTTCCTGGCGCGGTAGTTTCGTCAAAGAACACAAGAAAGACAGGACACAAACAGGACGAGGAAATATGTTTATTATCCTTAGTGTAGCAAAAAACTAAGAAAAAAGAAGATTAAAGAGATTACGATCGTTATTAATATAAGACATGAAAATTATGACCACCGGGCCATGATGCATGGAAGCGTATCTCCTCACAGAAGAAAGATCTAACGTTCTTGAAAATACTTGAAGTGTTCAGGACTTTTCTAGCAACTGCCACGATGAGTACAACAAGATTCTCAACCCTTTCCAGCAATGTTCTTTAATTTTTGGGGCAATAAAAATGTTAAACATAAATTCTCTCCCTGTTTATATCCTTTCTTTTTTGTGTTTTGTGTTGTCATTACCCCGCCAGCAAAACGTTTCCGTCTATGGGTTTCTATGCAAATCTTGTGAAGTCTGCTACCTCTCCTTAAAGTTAGTCCGATTAATCCTGGGACACCCTGTGTAAGTTACAGATTAAAAATATTAACCGCATAATGCGTTTCTGTATAGTTTGCTTATTAAAAAAAAACACCAAAATATTACATATTTTAGCTATTGACTTTTTTTACTTAAAAAACTTGATTTAAAAAAAATATATATTTTTTGTTGTTTTGCGTTAAAATTAGATTTTAAACAATTTCATTGTATTACTTATTGAGATACAGCTATTGCGGGGATTGCAAAGCATAACAGTGCGATCTGTCGAACGATTTACACCAAATACTAAAAAATACTATATAACAGTGACGAACATAATCTGAAGTTTGATGTAAATTCGTATATTAGTTCTTGATATATAACTATTGCGATAATCATAAATAATGGAGTATGACAGCGACACCTTTTAGGCGATATACACCTAAAATTAATCAGGACAAATCTCTATGTAAGACTAACGGAATCTGAAGATTTGTGATAAATTAGTACTCTAATTCTTCAGATATAGATATTGTTATATAATATTCTATGATATAATATTGTTTGATAAGGTAATATGATATTGTAAGTAATCAGCACAAACTTATATTAGGGGCGATCTGAATCTTAAGTTTTATTAAACACCGCTCATTAGTTCTTGAGATTTAATGGGCCCACAACATTTGTGTCACATACAGACTCACAGACAGACATTTTGAAAAAAACATGCTTTTCGGGATCTCTGACCCCTAAAACGTGTAAACTCAGCCAAAATTCTAAAAATTTTCACGAATCCAGTACTTACTTCATGTAAAAATAGAATTAAGTAAAAATAAATGCAAATATTTTTGAAAAGTGATTTTGTAGCTAAATAACTACATTTTGTACCCAAAATTAAAAGTTTGAAAATGATTCTTTAGAGAATTAGTATTATCATTAAATCAACTATCATTTATTTCCATTGAAATATTTATTTCTTGATTGAAATTTTTAATAAAATAAATGACAAATTGTAGCGTGTTTCTATTTCAAACAAAGTATCAACACTTGAAATATGATGAAAATGTATTTTGAATTTGATTATCTTTACCAAAAGATAAATAACTGAATTACGAAACATAAATGTTGTACAAATATGTAGTGCTTCATGTTGTAATATAAATATTTTTAAGTAATGCAGACTGAATGCTTATAAGTGATTTTATTTACAAAGTGTTTTTCAATTATGGTAGAACTTTCAAAATTCATAAAAATTTTCAAAATGTAACGTCTCATTTATGAAAATTTAGCAACGTTATTTACTTTGGAGATCAATTTAATCTTTTTTATGTGTTTAAAAAATGCAAATTTTATAAGAGTATTAATGTTTCGAGTTTATGGTTTTAAAAAACAGGATAGCACTTCTTTTTTTCAATTTTAATTTTCTTTTATTGAAATCTTTAATATGTAAAGTAATGTTTGCTTATTGTATAAACAGATACATAATGAATGTCTATCATAGTTTGAAAAAAAAGGAACTTCATTTATCTTCTGTGAATGTTATTATGCATAATATACCAAAGTTGCAATATTTGTCATCGTAAAAAATATGTTTTAAAAATTTGTGAAATGTTTTATATTTCATATTGAATATTTCGAAACAGTACAACTGATGTAAACTATAGTTATTTTTTATAACTTTTTTTCTGCCTATTTCTTCGTAATTTGTCTATTATATACGTAACCAGAGTTTGTAATTCTCAAGTACAATATGCATGTTATGCTAAGATTCTGCATTTAAATTAATGTTTATAAAATCTAATTTTTTAATACTTTGACTTAATCGCATTTCACTTATTTATTTAATACACTTTTAACACAAAGAATATTGTGTTTCTGGACATCATGAATGTGTGCGTAAATATACTCTAAAATTAGTTTTTTTATTTCATAAATTATAATAACCAATGATAAAGACAATAAGACAAGGCTGTTCAATAATATTTTCTTTAAAACAAAAGAAATATACATCTAGTATGAAGATACATAGACTGTATAATGTATCAAGTAAAACACGTTTTCTGTGACAATATATCAATGTGTTTTCCTATATATGTGTACATATGATTTCAAAAATGCAAATTGTAGGCAATAATATCCATTAAGCCCTACAGATGTAGGTTAGAGATTGAGCATACATCATGTTATCATTTTAGAGGGGAGCGGGAGGGTCTGGCCTATTATATCGTAAGATATCTCTAGGAAGACAGGGGTTGTCGTTTGATATTGATATTACTTTTTATCAAACCAAAATTTTCTCTTTTATTTGTAACATGGTCTTAGGTTCAAAATAGTGTGTTATCTTAATTTAGTCTATTGTTTATTTTTATGAATATACAAAGATAATATTGAAATCCCTAAATTAATATAAAATTATTTAATTCTAAAATGTGGAATACCCCAACGTTTTACATTCCTATATTTCTTCATATGTGTATGGATATATAATAGCTGTTCGAGAAACTAATGCGAAGTATATTTGAAATGAAATTTGTGTTTACTAATAAATAAAAGAGAAAAAACACTGTTAACTTGTTTTGTAAATAAGAGAATTACTATTATTTGTCCCATTCACGCTCCTCCGTGCAGGCATGTGCAAAAAGACACTATGTAATATGAAACAATAAACTATTGAAAAATTATTTTAAGTTTCATTTGATATAAAGTTAATTTTTTTGTAAAGTGATATTTTATTGACTTTTCTTCATTCGAATCAATAAAGTATTCGAAAAATAAAACTAACCAGTTTTTAATATCACTCCAAACAAAAGAAATAACTTCTTAAAATGAAAAATTTTTAGACATTGATAACGATATCATTAGGCGCAGGGGTAGGGCGTTCAAGGGATAATAACGTATGATAGGAAGGGGGGAGGGGTCCAAAATTACCAAAAAGTTGATAACGTAATACATGCACAACAACTTATCTGCATTTATCATCGGACCTTCAGGATCTCGACAGGTGTGACATTTCGACATCAAGGGGATATCCTAATACAGATATCCTATATCCCTATTCACCTATTCGCAGGATATCAGTTTTTTCTAAATACGTCATTATTAGGATGTTTTTAGGATGTTATTAGGACCAGCCAATGGATATAAAGATAGTGTCGTATAAACGTACAAAATATGTCATGAAAAACTATCCGTAGGACGTTGACAGGTGTGACATTTCGAAACCTATGTGATGTCCTATAATTGACAGACTTTTTTCATCAGTCAGCTTGTCCTAAATATGGCATCTTTTACAGAGTTTTAGGATGTACTTGTGCTACCTGGGAATTTAAGTGCGCAATCTTTTAAAAACCATTGTACGATTTGAATACAGTATTGCTTTCTATAGAAAGCTCTATAACAACAAAAACATGTTTGTGGCATAATTGTAGGAAATTATTTCGTTTATATAAAGTATACAAAGCCCAAATCAGTTTTTCTCAGCTAAATTTTTAAAGCTTAAAAGGTTGCTTTACATCGCCATATTTGCAACAACCTGTACAGTTATTTACATGTTTTTACAGAAAATGGTCACATAAATCTAATTTAAATTTATTCTCATAACAAAATGTTAATTATACTGTCAACTACGTTTCATAATGTAGTCAAGTAAACATTATCTTATTAAGCGGTCTAATGACTGCATAAGCTTACTACAGATTTTTTACAATTCAATATCAGTATACTATTGCGGGGACTAAACACGAATGCTTAATTTGGATTTAATTAAAAATTATGTTTTGTCAATCAATTTTGTCCGTAAAGTGGTTGCATAAATATCCTTGTTTTTGTCATCTAGGACATCATATCCAAATAAGTCCACAATTTGAGAAGAGACTAACCCATGGGAAAGAACGTGATTAAACAATGCTGCCAAAGGCGATTATTTTTATATTTTATTCGCACTACTACTTTAAAAAAATACATTTTGTACTATATTTCGCTTGCAAATGTTGTCAAAGTGTATATAAAAGTTTTTTGTTTTGAAAAAATGGTGAGATATATAGTAAAATAACAGTCACTCATGGCAGCCTTATGATTGTATACGAAAAAATATAATTCGTGAACTCTTAATTTGATTACGCAAACGTATCACGTGCCCACAGCATATAAAGTTAGGTTTAATGAAATTGTTTAAGAAAGTTTTTTTAAAGCTGTTACACGCTCTGGGTATAAACAGCAAACAAAAATATGCGGGATATGAAGAAAACTGAAAGCCGGCATTTATAATGGGACTGAAATAAGACACCTCATAAAAGATATCCAGGATATCTTTCCAGGATATCCTCCCAGGATATTCAATTCTTTAGGGGTTTATAGGTGAGAAAGTAAATGAAATGTTGATCATCACAAGTCTTTGCTTTTAGAAACTTTGAGGAGTAAATACAAAGTTCAAAACTATGATTAATTAATAAAATGTTTTTTAATTAATTTCCGAAACTTTGGTTATATGAGCACGAAAGTTCAGCTTGTACTCAGTCACGTGGACAGATTTCCAGAATATTTGAGTGATATATGGGAAAAGCAAATGGAACAACTTCACTAGAATATTAAAATAATGGAAGATCGCTACCAGAAAAGATGAAAAATGCATATCGTGACAGAATCCTCCGAAAATTTACAAAGAGACTGCCCAAACGAAATTTATTCAAGATTATACCACAATCGAATCTTACTAGTTTAATTTTCTTTTAATTTATGGTTTCGTTTAACTACGATTTTTTAAAAATCTTATTTGAGTGACTGTTCTTTTAAAATAAATGTTAGTATATTTTATTCATGCCATATATTCAAGAAAATAAAATTAGAATATTTTTTTTTTTTTTTTTGCGATTTTTGTTATATTATGCAAATCAAAGATCTGAGATCTATACCGACAACTAGAATGTTTCTTTAAAAATTTGAACCTGAGGACATATTAGCTATACATTTTAAGTAGTATAATTTATTATTGCATAATCAGGGCTGTTACAGGCAACTATTTTTATATTCTGTCACTACTTTTAACACGTTCGCTTCCGCTTACGTGAAGATGTGGTGATAATCAATGCCGCACTGTAGAAGTGGGTTTTTCCCAGAAGCCGATTTACTTTTTTTAACAAAGAATCAGTGAAAGAATTTCCCGCGCCAGCGTGTGACTGGCTATTGGACATCACCCCACATCAAGCGCTGGCGCGTGAGTGGCCCCTTAACGTTAGCACCATATCACGCGCTGACACGTGATCGGCAGCGAATGTGTTAAAAAGTACATATTGTATTATATTATTCTTGTAAATGCTTTGAGAGCATATGTAGAATAGTTTTATTTTGAAAAATTTGCGAAATAGAATTAATAAATAGACACTTGTGACAACCCTGATAATGACACATTTTTTTCGCGTATGTGTGTGTATGTGTGGGGGTATCTCGTTCATTATGTAATCAATGATTCTTCTTTTTTCAGGCCTAATAAAAAAGAGCGCTATCTATATCAGATAATGATTATATTCCAAAAATTATAACTGATAGGTAAAACGTAATGTTATATTTAAAATCATCAAGTCAAATATGTAAGCGACCATCTCAAAAACCTAGACGATAAAACACGTGTTGTCTATGTATTCTTATACATAAGTGAGTGAAAGTTTTATGTTGTGTTTATATTGTTATTTTTCTCATTGTTCTAGGTATAGAATTTTTCTGGTGAAACCTGTCAAAATTATTTTCATAAAATCAGCAACCAGTTATGAATACAATAATCTCAAATAATTTTGACGATAAAACACGAGTTATCCGTGTATTCTGGTACAAAAGTGAAAGCAGTTTTTATGCTAAAAATAAGCATTGTGCTAGGCGTAGTTTTTTTCTAGTTTAACCTGTCAAAAGTATGGTTATATAACTGTCCACAAATTAAAAAAAAATTAACTATGCTGATAACTAAGGTGACTTTATGACAAATAAAGACAAATTTGTCACTTTTTGACAAATAATTATGGAATTACGAGCACAAATTTGACTGACATAGCTTATAATTTCATATAACATGAATTTGCGAGTGAGTTGATAGTTTTATTTATAAATTATTAATTAGTTCATGTTTCTTTTTAAATAATTGCAGCCTTTTACAAAAAAGATCCGTCATACTTACAGTTACAGAATTTAGAGGAATCAGCCGTAATAAAAATTAGACGTGTTTTCAACAAATATTTTTAAACGGTAACATGAGTATAATTTTAATATCTTGCTACTAACTTAAATTATTGAAGTTTTAATTCTGGATACGATAATCATGTATCCAATCTATGAAATATCACTTAATTTTTTTCCGTGAAACCTCAAATAAAACTTCTTTAAACATTTTCAGAGATTAAATGTAAAAGTGTATAAAAAGCACAAGGGCTTAAAATAATCCCATTAAAGATGCAAATACGAGAAAATACTTTTGCTGTAAATATTAAACACTTTTTTTAATAGATAAATGCATTAAATGGCGACATTTTAAGAGCTAGTTTTAAAACATTTTTTTGTTTAATATTAGAATTTTTAAATCCAATTATTACTTTTAGTAACAAAGAAATGAATATTAAAGAAAAATGTTTTATAGATTTTGCTCGACTCAATGAATAGGAATATAGTTTAAAACTATTTCAGAATATTTTTCAAAGATACTTGTTGCTTTATTTCATTAACAATAAACACTGCATTTTTGTTTGAATGAATTTTCTCAAAAATCACATAACACAAAAAATAAATTCAGTTTTGTAAAATTATGTTTCATGAAATGTGCGCGGAATTTTTTAACAATTGAATTTTTTCGAAAATATTTGTTAAACATAATTTCATAATGATGATACATGAAATTTAGCAACAGTTAAGGGCAAGAAGAAATAAATATAGAAGAAATAAATAATAATGAGAAGAAATAAATATATTTAAAGAAGAAGAAATAAATATATTTAAGAAAGAAGAAATAAATATATTTTTTACAAAAGATAGATCTTATTAATATTATCATTATTAAGTATCTCTGAGAAAGAGGAACTATAATTTTAATTTTAATATCAATTATACTTGTAAATTATGTAATTAGATTGTAACACCATCTATCAATACATTTTTCTACCTAAATATATATCTATCTATCATTAAAGAACAAAATAATAACAAACAAATTATGTAAGGAGAATGAATGGATAGATATATAGATGGATAGATGTTAGAGTAAAAGGACAGGGAGGCGAACTATGGATAATAAGCAATGGTTAATTAGATATTAAACAATAGAGAGGGCATTCGATTATTTATATTGATGTAATAATACTTATTTTATTATAGATGTTGATTTGGCAGACTTCAATGTCTGAAGTATAGTACTGTTTATTTATTTACTTTAAATCTTTATTTATTTACATTAAATATTTATATATTTCCTTTATTAATTAATAATGTTAATGTTTAACTTTTCTTTGAACTTTTAACCAACACTTTTAACCAACATCATGTAGTCTGTCTCAAAAGTTTAAGCACAAGCTTTAAATATCGATTTTTAATGAATTATAAAAAGTTAGAATTAATAACATTTGTTTTATTTACATATTTCGCAATATTATTTAAATAAACGATATCAAAAATAGAAAAAAATAAATTACATAATTAAAAAAAAAAAACAATTTAAAAAAAGTTATAAAAAAAACTGTCTCAAAAGTTTATGCACAACGTCAAAAACAACCATATTTATGATTTTTACAGAACTTTTGCTAACAATTATTTTTTTCCGTGTTTTCGGATTAGTTCAAATAAACGTGCTTTCGTCGAAATTATTAGTTTTTGTGGGGTTTCTGGTGGCAAAGAATACCATACTTTCTCAATAGCCCCTTGGAGTTCTTCAATAGAGTCATACTGCTTTTCATTGCCTAAACTTGGTGTGTTAAAATATTCCAGACATTCTCAATCGGGTTTAAGTCTGGACTTAAAGCTGGCTAGTCAAGTACTTTATTATTTTTCTGAAAAATCCAAAGTTTTGCAGAATGGGATACGTGGATTGAGGCATTGTCTTGAAGAAAAGTTCATTCAAAACCCCCCAAAATGTCACCGATTGGAAAAAAATGATGGTTTAGCGTCTCTTGAAACTTTTTTGAATCTTCTCTTCCTTTTAGAAAAGCCAGAGAGGGCTGGCAAATGTCCCAAATGCCTCCAAACCATAACGGATTTACCGCCTTGCTGCCTGCTGAAAAATGTCCTTCGGTTCTTGCATAACTCATGCCAATACGCGTTCCAACCATCAGGGTCATCTAAGTTCCACTTTTTCTCATCGCTGAATAAAACAGTAAGCCATTTGTTCCCGTAGGATGTGTGTTTTTTAGCCCAGTTCATTCTTACCTGTTTGTCATGTAATTTAAGAGACGCTTTGCGAGCCAATTTCTTTTACATGATGTAATCACACGCTTTAATACGTCTGTTTACAGTGTCTTTGGACATTTGCACTCTGAGTTTTTTTTTAATTTGCCGTATGGGGATATATTTTGTCTAAATACCAATCTCCGTATTTTCCGATCAATCTGAACAATCGTCATACGTGGTCGTCTACATCTTGGTTTCCGCTTAAAATTATCATTTCTAGAAAGGACTTGATATATACACAGCTTTGATCAATTTAAAGCGTTTGCAATTTCAGAAACAGTTTTATTTTGAGATTTCAATTTAAAATCTTTCAAAATCTCACATTTTGTGAATTCTTTACCCTTTGTCATGTTTAAAACATTAGGAAATAATTTCTCCACCTTTTATACTTGTATAAAAGTGCAATATGATGTCATATAACGTCATTATGCAATACCAATCCCGTGTTTCTAAAAAAATTTGCATAAAGTGCTTAATCTTTTGAGACAGCGTTTCTTCAAGAAAAAAAGAAAAAAGAAATAAAAATAAATATATTTTTTATTTTAACTACCCAAAATGGCTTTTTTTATTTTATTTTGATTAAATGTTGAGTATTTATTGTAAATTAGCATAAAATATTTTCTTCTTCAATTATTTTAAACCAGATTTGAAGAGTGCTTAAACTTTTGAGACATACTATATTAATAACTCATACATAGTATTTTACATTACGTTAGCATAGAAATTGTGTCTATTAATTATAAGTTTTATTTTTTATTCTGGTCTCTCCCTGTAATTAAGCATTTTTAATTTATTGGAATTTCTAAGCACATTAATTGCTACTTATTATTTTCAAAATTAAAAATGATTATTTTAATTTAATAAGCATCGTATATTATTTGTTTATTTGTTTACATTTATTTAATTATTTTTGTGATTAGGTAAAGCTGTGATAGAGATTTAAATATATTGATGTGCTATAATAATTTACATTTATTTATAGGAACATTAATCAATGAATTATCCATATCATCATTTTACTTGTTACTTATTTAAATTTACAGTTTGGTATTTAGATATATACATATTTTCCACTCATAAATTTTATTTAATAAATATAAATACTATTTTATGCTTAATTCACCAATAGATATTATTCTTATTAAATAACTCACTTATTCATTCTGTTATATTCTTATCTATACATTTACATATTTTTAATTATGTTTCTTATCGTCTCTATACAATTTGTATCAGAGATTACCTGAATATAAATTCTTATACAATTTCATGCGCTACTTCTAGAGACAGAGCGCCCACAAAATTTTTGTCACATACAGACAGACTTACAGACTCACAGAGCCGCAAACTCACAGACACACATTTTGTAAAAATAGGATTTTTGGAATGTACGCTATTTAAAATTTTTAAATCCGTCAAAAACCAGAATTCGAAAAAAAAAAAAAATCACGAATTTAATACATTATTATCCTAAAGATAGAAGAAAGTAGAAATAGGATTTCAATAGTATATTACCCTCTATTTTAAATTACATATTTATTAAATAAATACAAAAAATGTATAAGTGTAGGATAATTGCTTAAAAATAACTTTTAAAGAAATTGCTAAAAAAGAAATCTACTAAACAATCACGTACTAACCTTGTAAAATAATTCCCATTCTTTTCAGTTCTATTAGATTTGGTCAACGAACCACAAAATGTGTACTTCAGAAAATAGAAAATTTCATTTCATTTCTGAGACAAAATATTCTATTCCACAAATACCTTACTAATTCATAAAGATAGGAAAGGTTTTGATTAAAATACAGGGTGCTTATAACATACCTATGCATACACTTTTGAGATATATTTTCTAAATTGAAATTCTTTGCCGGTTATTTGATCCACTGCTTTAAAAAGAAGATAGAATAACCACTGCTTGTGCTTGTATATATGGATTAATACAAGATAATCTATATGAAATCCTCAACTGCAAATTTAAACTATTCAAATATGATTTTAATATTATATTACTCTCTATTTTAAATTACACATTTATTTAATAAATACAAAAAATATAGATACAGAATAATGTAATCGCTTAAAAATATCGCTTAACGGAATTGCCTAAAAAGAAATCTGCTAACTAATCACGTACTAACCTTTTAAAAGAATTTCCATTCTTTTCAGTTCTATTATATTTGTTCAACGAACCATAAAATGCGTACTTCAGAAAGTAGAAAATCAAATTTCATTTCTCTGAATAGATATTTAACTCCACAAATACCTTACTAATTTATAAAGTTTTAATTCAAATACAGGGTGCTTATAAAATCTGTATACTTACACTTTTGAGACATATTTTCTAAATTTAAATCATTCGCAGGTTATTTTATTGAATGCTTTAAAATGAAGAAAAAATAACTACTGTTTATGTTTGTATATATGAATTAATATAAGATAATCTACATGAAATCACCAACTGCAAATTTAAACTATTCGTTGGGGCAGGCGTAATACTTTCCCATGATAGATATCTTTAGTACAAAATATGAAAGTAAAATGTGCATAAAATATTTATAAAAAGCATTGCAATTCCAAAATAAAATTAAAACTTTTATTTAAATATTTTTAATATAGTAACGCTCTATTTCTGAACTGCAGATATTATTTTATTACCCCACATACCTATTTCGACAAATTGCATAAATCAATAAACTACTCGTAAATTATACAAATTGACATATATATATATATTTTAAATAACGAAACAAAAAATAAAATAGAAAAGATATGAATGTACAATTTCATATTACTATTCACTTTAAAAGGGATAATGAAACCCTATATTTATCATATTTATCTATGGGATTAATCTTTCTGTGCAGCAAA
Organism: Maratus speculifer; assembly: GCA_964019185.1. NCBI lineage: Eukaryota > Metazoa > Arthropoda > Arachnida > Araneae > Salticidae > Maratus > Maratus speculifer. The sequence goes on along the minus strand of OZ025292.1, from coordinate 160,688,276 downwards.
TTTTCTAACTTTTAATCCCATAGATAAATAGGATAAATATAGGGTTTCATTATCCCTTTTAAAGTGAATAGTAATATGAAATCTCATACATATATAGGCATGTCCACTCAAAAGTTATTTAAAAGGACTAAAGAGCATAAAATAGGTATCATAAATGGTAAATTATCTACTGCTCTATCCTGTTTACACCATAATATAGATGTTGATATCCTATTTGAAGAAGTTAAACTTATTGCACAATCTTCGCAATATGTATTTGAGGATATTTGTATAATAAAAGAATCTTTGGAGATGTTGACAAGAGACAGGAAAGAGTGTAATGATGTGTTGTATAATATACTGCATATATGGTTTGGTAATTTAGGGATATCTGGGGAATTTTGTTTTGAATAAATCTCCCCCCTTTTTCCTTACCCTCTGTTTTTCCATGTTTTTCCAGTTTCTATAGCAACCACCCTACTTCTTTATTCCCTAATTATTTTAGCCGTTTATTTATTTCACCTTGTGATATATAACCACCGTATATCTTTTAAGTTACAACAGTTCACAAGAAGACGGGTAATGGTTAGCTGAAAACGCTAGAGGTTTAACGTCTGATATCAATGATTTCAACGTCTCGTAAAGATTTAATGTTTTAAAATGTATAATGTTTAACACCTGTCAAATAATGAAATTTACTATGAATTGTGATTCCTATTTTTTATTAAGATATCTTACAATAAGCAGTTGAAAACACATTGAGGCTTCTGATTTACTAGTTATTGAAAATTTCTTAACTGTGTATAAACGCATAAACAAGAAATTTTTAAATTGTATATTAAAATACGAAAAATAAAGTTGTGCTTAATCTACATTAATTTTAATTTTCTATCCTACCTTGTTGGAGTACGAGTGCATCATTGGGCTTGGTTACATGGCAAATGCCATTAGTGAGTAATTTTGTGATTACTACGGGTCAATGCATTTCAGTGAAAAGGAAGATGGAAACAGTTATTAAGTTGATGAACAGTTGTCAGTAAAAAAAAGTAGCAAAGTAGTCAATATTTCGTCCGATATTTTTAAACTGCAGGAAAAGTCGACTTTTTACATTAGCGATGCCAAAACACATGCTTGGCACCCAATGAATGAAAAATACGAAATCTAACGACATTTGGCAAACAAATTAAATTTCTAAAACTTATTTTTTTTTTAATAAGAGTCTAATATGCATGTTTCAATAAATCAAACTCCAAATAAAAATATCATTTGTAAACACGGATTTTTTTTTAATATGTAAGTAATGTAAGATTTAAAATTATGCACATAATTTTTGTCCTAATTGTTTCTGTAAACAGTACTGTTAAGCAATAAAGTACATGAAGGATTTATTTTTATATCAAGCTGAATACAAAGCTAATTTTAATTGAGATACGCTCGCTTAGATTGTTACAAATAAAATGATTCACTTCAAAAATGTTAAAATGACTTCAAATTAAAAATCATTAACATAAAATGATTAACATTCATATCTTGATAGTAAAATAAGTATAAAATATATTATTGGAAATATTAATATTAATTACATTCCTTCCTTCTAAACAAATTTATCAAACAATGTGATCTTATTTTCCTAAATATTTTGGAACAATTCTCAACATTTTCAGAAAAAACTTCTTTATATGTGAGATGTAAACAAATAAAATTCTGATAAGATATTAAACATAACTAAATCTGTTTCTCCTCAGGTTTGAAAATTATTAAAGTTCAAAGCAAGAAAAAAAAAGCTTAGATATTTTTTTAGGGTAATAATTTTTTTGAAACAAAATAGCTTTGTATTATTTATTAAAAAATCACGCAGCGAATAATAACAAACTCTGAATGTGATTTAATCATCACTATTTTGTATATACATGTGTTAACATTAATGAAGAATGAATTTTTAATAGGTATCTTTGAAAATAAATTTGTAACATACTTTTTTATGTAAACAATTCCAACTCGAAATAATTACTTATTCAAATCAATATCTTTCGACATTAAGCTCTTTGTAAACATTTAATAGTTGGAAAATGTGTTTTTCTAATTATTTTTTCTAAAAGACATATATTCAAACACGTCATTTTAATTTAAAACGTAGAATCATTAAAATGTATGTGTCTGCAATTTAAATTGCAGGAAAATTATAATATAAAGGAAATATTTCAATTGCTTCTATTCTAATCAGGACTAGCAAAACATGTCTCAATAAAATATTTTCAAAATGATCTGAAAAAAAGGAATTTTTAAAAACTTTAAAACTATGTTTTAATTATCTAATTTACTTTTAAAATTATATACTCAAACAAGGAACATTCGAAAATAAAGTACTGTGGAATGATTTCTTTTGTATATTTTATACTATTTATATTTCTTTTAAAGTGCATAAAATAGTGAGCATATGTATATGTCGTCGTATAAAACACTAGTCATTTTAAATAAAATTTTTATGGATGCGTATTATTTGTTGAATATAAAAAGTAGATTTAAAACAAATCTCTTCAGGATCGGTATACAGGGTGTCCACTCGCAACGGTGGCCAATGGCTAATTTCTAAACCGTTAGTCATAGACATATAGTTCCAGTTGCAAAAATGCTTTAAATAATGTAAAGAATTGTTTTTCAATCGATTTAGGTCAAAAAGAAATTTTATTAAAAAATTACGAAAATTAACTTTTTATACGGCCTCCGCTCCTATTGGTGATATTTAGTAAAAAATTTCCATCACCCTATCAAGCAATACAAAAAAATTCGAATTCATCTAACATTAAAATTGACCGAGTTATGAAAATTTAAATTTCATGACTTAAACCACTTTTCTGTAGCAGAAAACGAATGAGTCGGACTTAGTTTTCAGGAAACGTATACTAATTGCTTAAATTATTATAAAGGGCATCCATTTCCAACGCTGTCCAATAGCTTATTCCTAAACCATTTGTCAAAGACGTTTAGTTCCAATTACAAAAACGTTTTAAACAAGATAAAGAAATATTTTTAAAGCAATTTAACTGAAGGTGCTACCATCGTATAAGTTTTACGGTAGTGGTAATTTTTATTAATTATCTTCTAGATTGGCTAAAATAGTTGAAGACGTGAGTTTTAAAATTCTCTTTATCGAGAAATAAAATTTTGGGAAATCGCGATTTTATTTTAAAAAAGTGTGTTAATTGATAAGCTTATTTTTTTCTTAAAACTTTCATATGTAAATTTCCCTAATTCAAAATTTCTATTCAAATTTTAACTCACTTCCAAATATCCGATCGAGGTTCAATTTGCACACTTTCTTATATCCAATGACATTGTAATATTAATACAATTTTAGGTGCGTACCAATTATTTAGTTTATAGGACTACAATAAATTCTGTTAGGTTAAGTAATCTATTAGTAATCTAATAATTAAATATAGGTCATTTTGTAACAATTGTAATTGTTGCTTTTCATAGTTTAAATTTACAAACTTTGTTATTTTTTTACTTATATTTTTTCGTACAAATTTTGCTTTAATGTGTAATCATCAGCATGAATTTAAAAATAATATTGCAAAAAATATTTTACTCTCAATGTTTAATGTTTAAATTTTATATCTTGAGTTTCTTTTTATTTCCAGTAAATTTGTGACTGACGTCTAATTTGCAGCAAAAAATATGCTTTAACTTTAAACAACTATTACTCGGTTAGTTTTAATCGCAGAGGAATGGAACTTTTTTTGTATTACTTGTTAGGGTAATGGTAAAAATTTACTAAATATCACTTATAGAACCGGGGGACCGTATAAAAATTTAATTTTCGTAATTTCTTAACAAAAGGTTTTTTGACCTAAATCCCTTGAAAAACAATTCTTTACCTTTTTTAAAACATTTTTGCAACTGGAACTATATATCTATGACTAACGGTTTTGAAATTAGCCATTGGCTACCTTTCAGAGTGGACACCCTGTATAGGCACAGGTAAATTTCAGATTTAAGTACAAAGGACATCGCATAAGAACTGAGAGTTTTTTTTTACGTAGTGGCAACACCGCGAAATAAATTAAAACATGGCTCGTTATAGTTCGTAAATTTTCAAAAGATCCATTATATGACGTTTTGAGAGCTTTCAATCGTCCTTACTTCAAGCCACTTATGTCGATTTTGCCCATTTGCAATCGCCACCAAGATATTAGCCACCTTAATGGGATTTTTTGTGAATTTGAAGACGAAGAAATTATTTAGGTGGTGGTGATTAATCCAATAGCCGACAGCTCAAAAATTAAAGTATGGAGCACATGGAAAAAATCTTTATTTTATGGAAGAGTGATAATAGGGAAATCTAATTGTCCATTTTAATAAAAATTTTATTTTGCTTAAGAAAGGTGCTATGATAATTAAAAATAAATGTTTCGGATCCGTGTAATAAGATCCATAGTCATATTAAAATAAAAATTAAATTTCAAAAAGTTTCACGGTCAATACAAATGACACGCGACAATGAGATATAAAAAACAAAAAACAAAAATCAGAATATCAGAATAATCATAAATATCTCACTGTCGCCTGTCATTTCTATTGAACGTGAAATGTTTTAAAATTTAATTTAAATTTTTATTATGATTATGGATCTTATTAGACGGATCCGAAACATGTCAATATCATTTATTTTTAATTATTATAACACCTTTCTTAAGTAAAATAAAATTTTTATTAAAATGTTTATATAAAAGGGGAATCTTTTAAAATCTGGTGATTTAAAAGAAATCTATTGGATTTAATAAATTTTTTATCTAATTATCCATGTCTGCCGGAAGTAAAGGTTGGGAAGCATGTTTACAACATGCTTAGAAAATGATAACATTAAGATATCTAGATTTGTTATTAAAGTAGACCGATTGTTTCGTAAGTTGAAAATTAATTAAAATAATGGTCTACTTGTACGCTTATCACTGTGTTTGTCCTACAATCAAAGCTATAAAAACATGGAGAACTAGGAGTAGGAAAATACAATGATGAATTTATGAGTAACCACTGGTGATATTAATTTTTGAATTACGCATTTTTTTACTTCCGATGGACATGGATCATTAGATACCCCTTTTTCTACTCTTCCGAAAAAAAAAATTCCTGTAATCGATACCTTAGGTTTTTCTGCTATCGGCTCTTGAACTATGGTTTCGGCTATCTATTTCACATATTAAAAAGTTATGAAGGAATTTTTCAACCTCTGCAATTGGTGGTATTTCTTATGAAATCTACCTAAAAATGTAAAGCATAAGAGCTGAGATTAATATAAAACTAAAAATTTTATTACTTAAAAGTATTTGCCATCGGATAAAATGGAATGATTGATGCTGTCATTGGCATTTATGTTTTCAGATACAACATCTTTCGCAATTTCATCTCCTTTGCCCAGTTCACTATCATTCGTCTATAAATATTAAATCCTTATTGGTTATTAAGCACATCACCATTTAAAAGTAACTTTTGAATTAATCAGGATTACATTTCAAACTGTTTTGTTATCATATTCATTCATGCACAGTATTAGATTTTGCACAGTATTGTATATATATGTGTGTGTGTGTGTTGCAGCCAATACCCGAAATTAGCCAATTCGCGAATTGGCCAGCAACGTTAAAGAATGACTGGCCAATTCTCGAACTGGCCAGATGCGATTGGCCAATTCACGAAATAGATATAAGCACTCGGCTTAATCCTTTCTAACACAGTTGAAAGTTTCTATGAATTCAAATAGTCTAGACGACAGCCTGTCCATGATCGAACTCGGGTAAAAGTTTCCGGTTAACTTGTAATTGTCGTCGTATTTGGTTTATCAATTAATTTCGATATTGAAAGAGAATTATGTACTATTTTTGGTTAATTTAATTGGGTACACAAAAATATTTCGTTTCAATATAATCAATAGGAATCTTTTTTTACTTTACCTTTTAATGTTACATTATCTTAATTGCAAAAAAATTGGTACCTATGCACCATAGTTCCGATGTTGGCCAAGGCTTCCCAGCCAGTTCGCGAATTGCCCGGCCAAAACCCGAAATACGCTATTCATTTCATGTATTTCGGGGTTTGGCCAGGAAGCTTGGCCAGTTCTAGAATTGGCCAGGCTCCAGGTATTGGCCGCAACATATATATATATATATATATATATATATATATATATATATATATATACATTCCTTTAAACATATATTACAACATTCATAAAGAGAATCATAATTAAAGATCACAAAAAAAATTTCAATATGAAATAGTTGTTAATATTAAAATTCATATGCATAGTTTAATTTAAAATAATGACTCTCACAAAAATGATTTTCTATCATGAGATTATAGCACAATGTGCACACATGCATGTTTCTTCGTTTAAATTTTTAAAATCGCAATCCTACTAAAATATTTTTTACCGAATTTAACTTAGGAATTCAATTAAATGATGTAATTTAGCAAAAGTTTTTCTATTAAAGGAAAACATATTTTTTGAAATATGAATTAAGCAAGTTTAATTTTAAACACGCGTTAAGGAAACTGAACAACATAAAATATATGGAGAATGAACATGTGATATTTTTAAGTAATTACTTATATAATTTTTAATATTGCGAAAAGAATAACGTTTCTCACGAATTTTAGGTAGATTTCGTAAGAAATATTACATATTATATTCTCCTCTATTTACTATTGGAATGGAGGGGATTATTCTATATTTTAAAAATAATTCTATATTAGAATAATTAGAAAGATTATTCTATATTAGAGTAATTAGAAAGATTATTCTATATTAGAATAATTCCTATTATTCTATATTAGAATTTCTAAAACATTTTCGTAGGTCGACGCCAAAATGTGTAGTGGTATACAGGCCATGCCAATATTCAATCAAATGCATTTTATTTCCATCCAGTTCTGCGTTAACTCATTTTCAATAAACACATGCACTTACACTTAGTTGACGTTAGTAAAGATCATGAAGTGGTCACATAGACAATGGAACAATTTGATTAGTAGTTACTTCATGCAAAAATAAGACTAGTTCTGTAGCTTTTATACTCTATTAGAGATACATTAGCTAAAACAGTCTTGATGTTACGAGTCATAGGTGATATTAGAAGAAATTAGAAAGAATAGCTGTTATCATAAGAGAACTATCAGACAGTATAAGATGTTAGAAATTGGAAAATCAAACAAATTCTCAGTTTTCTTCGAATGCAGCTGCTTTTCGATAAACCTCGCAATAGTACAAATCAAGTCGTCGCGCGCGTCTGACAATAAGGAATAATAACGTCGAGGGTGAAATTCCAATGTGCATAATTCTGCAAAGAGTTCAAAAGGATGTAAGGACATTAGTAGTAAAAATATCCCAGTAAGCGAAAAATCTAGGAATAAAATGGGTAAAAAGGGGATTTATAAAAACATTTAAATTCACATTAAATAATATAAATTGGTGAAAACGGATGACGAAATTTATGAATATATTCAAGTAAATTGATTTAAGATAATAATAAATTTAATTAGAATGTAATAAAATTAATGATAGATATTGTTAAAGAAACGCAATTAATGAATATGCCGGTAATTTAGCATAAGAAAAAGAAAATAAAAGGGAATATCGCAAAGGAAAATTTAATAAACACACACACACACATACACTTACATATATATATATATATATATATGTGTAACACTTTTAACGGACAAGATAATTTTTATAAATCTGTACAAATTTCTTCTAAACTGATACATAAATCCAGAGGCGGGAAATTTCGGTCAAGTTCCTTATAAGCAAAATACGACCAAGAAAGTACGAATGTGGAGTGGTTTTGGGAAAAATGAAAAAAAAAACATAACTTCTTAGTTTTAATCTGTATCAAATCAGTTTAACCCTTAAATGCATAGGATAGAACGCGTTCCAAAAAATGCGCAATTCAAAGAATCATAATTCATACCAGAAAAATCTAAATAGTAAATTTTTCTTTATTTAATTGCGAATGGTCTGTCATTAAGTAAAGTGAAAATTGCTCTTTTAAATTTCTGGTGAGAATACGGAATATGTGAATAAAACCCCCAATAAATCGGGAACACTTATGATATCGAAAATGATATATGCATTTAATGAATATGCATTTAAGGGTTAAAATTATAATTATTTCTAGCCACTTCTAAATATAGTTAAGGAGATAAAATATTTTATTGAGAATTGATATCATCATAAAAAAAAAATACTCCGTTTTCGAATAACAGCCTTGTAAATTTATGATTTTTAGTAATGCATGCCGTACTCAAAAATATGAAAACAATAAAACACTATAAAAGCTTAATTTATATAAAAATGCAATTAAAAATAAGAAAATAAATAATCACAAATGCTTCCCCTATAGCAGCGGCTCCCAAACTTTTAAACTCGCAGAACCCTTTTTGAGAAGAATTTCTGAGGCGGAGCACCTGAACCCAACGATACTCTGTGGTTTACAAATTAGTGTTTTTTATGCCTATGGAGCAGAGAAAAATCTGCTGGATAAAAATCCAGGCCAATAATTTACAACATTGGACTAAGGTCCTAAGTTTTGACCTTTCCTGATACAGAAATACTGAATTCATAATAGAAATTTTAAAAATAAAATTTTCGATTATATAACTCTTTAATAGTTTTACTTAATATTACTATTATTGGACGCAATAAAATAAAAATAAGGATTAAAACCCTCTTTTTTTAAATTAAAATATCTAACTTGTTTAACCCTTTCGGCACGGGCAAAATCTGTTAGTAAAATGAGAAATTATCGACTGACACCGGAATTCACAAACGCTATTTTCAGATATTTTGAATTCCTTAATTTAAGGTTTTATTGTAAAAGCAAAATCTTACTAAAATATTACTGATGCCATTTGCAAGCTTGGAATTAAAATTAGGTATCGCTGGACAGGGCACAGTGTGCCGGAAAGGGATAGTCATGATATTTCCTTCAAATACAACAAAAATTATAGTTAAAAATTTGTGATTTCTGAAAGCTTTTAGTAACGAGGAAAACAAACTCTTTTTTTTTTACCCGAGTGATGGTCAATTAATGCTGTTTTGGGGTTAATGACACCCATTTTTTTTTAATAAGAAATATTCTTTTCAGATTTCTAGTAAAAACTCGGAATTAAAAATCAAAATGGTAACAATCTTTGGATTGCATTCACACTGCATCAGGGCTTACGTAAAACTACTATTATTTATGACGAAAACCACACGCACACACAGAAATAAAGGTAAGTTGTACAGTTTTCGTTTGCTGAATGATACTTCTGTATAATTCAAGTACGCTACTCGCGAAAAAAGAAGAACATGCTTACTTCCGTCACCCATCATTAATTTTGTAACACGTTTTCGCTAGTCCCGCCTACCCGTAATAGAATCATGCGATTATGGAACATTTTTTCGTTCTTAAGTTTATAAACATTCATCGAAAATGAATCGTCTCTCAGCTTCTTTCTTTGAACCATTTTAAAAAATACATCTAGACGTAGGTCATCCTTTTAGTGTTAAATGAGCGCGGCAAAATCTATACACTGTATTGTTAAATGCAGCATTGTTAACCCCTTGGGGACGAACGACAGGTATACATGCTGCAAAAAGGTCTTAAGAATCCTTGTTTATCCACACCAGTAAAATTTTAGTGTAAAATTTGCCTAATTTAATCAGAGCTTTTTTTCGATTTAATAAGGCACAGATTTCTGTTTTTAAAAGCCGGTGACAAAACATATAAAGTTTCGTTAAAGACTCCCATCGCGAAGGGGTTAACTTTTTTGAATATTTTATTTAAAGTATTTGGTTATTTAGTTTTGAAAGAAAGTTTCTTTCGTCATTGTTTTTGTTTCAAAACAGCTATGCAATTAAAAAATACACATGTTGAACAAACTAGTAGCAAAACTTTACTAACACAACGGGATACATATATGAGATTAAATTTATAGTATGGCGGGTACTCATTGACAAAAAGTCTAACAAGGGGTGGAACTGAGCAAAATTTTAAATTCTTAATGTGATGACAAATGTAAAGAATATATTTTTTAAATTGCTGTAGACTTATTTCTTATTGGAAAATGTGGCAGAGACCAATTAAAAGAAAATTTTAAAGGGGGGATGTAAAGGGATAGAAGATGCTAAAAAATGCGTTTTGATCAATATAAATTGCTTATAAAATTGAATACAATTATGTAAAACAGCATAATTTTTTTTAAACTAAGAAATTATATAAATAAAATAAACCGTTTAAAGCAATTAAGGTTATAAAAAGAAAGAATCTCTATACGAAATGTATATAATTATTAACCCCTTGACATCTGCTAGTAGAATTTTCTACCACATAATTTTAATTCCAAAATGTCACAATGACACCAGAAAATTTGACCAAATTTACTTCAAAAAAGTTTAATGCATTTTTTTTCGTGTTTACCGGTTTTTTCTTTGCAAAATACTGGTGCCAGTGTGACATTTGGAATTTTGAAGAAATTTATACCCCAGAGCTCACAGGGTTAAATGAATTTAATGAGGGGTTTATTAAATGATAAAAGAAACAAAAAGGGGGCATTTTATTTGACAAACGATGCTGTACAATATAAAACAGTATAGAAAAAGTAAATATACAAATAACATAAACAGATTAAAGAATTTAATTTATATATCTAAAAAGAAATAAATATACACATTCTACACAAATGTAATATGAATCTAATGAGGGAAGATGCAATAAAAATAAGTTACAAAGCGACAAATATTATTTTACTATGAAATAGAGCATACACAATTTTAAATAATTAAAAATTAATGCAAATAACATAAACAGATTAACCCGCGAGTAGTCGCGACTTTTTTACAACGTCATTAGTCGCGCTCGGTCTTTTCGCCGCTGGCCCCCCACATACCACATATTTAAAATAAGAAATATTTTTCACCTAATATACGAAAATAACATTACAACGAAAATATAAATTTGCAGTTTTCTTAAATTATGCATTTTATTCATGAGATCTGGAGTAACTGGAAAAAGTAAAAATGAAGTCGCATTAGTGACTTTTACGTAGACTTTTTTGCCAATTTCAACTTTGTTTCTAAAAATCTACCTGAAAGAAAAACAGAGCTGTCCTGTTACTTCACTAAGGTGCTCGAGAAAGCTTCAAAGTCAGCTACATGGTAGATCTCCGCTGTATTTGTAATGTGATATAAGTTAGGAGAAGATAAGTTATAAGGGCGGCGAAAAGACCGACACGCGACTACTGACGGGTTAAAAAAATAAAGATATAAAAAGAAATATAAACATACATTACATACAAGTGAATTTAGTGGGGGATTTTAAATGATACAAGATTTTTTAAGAAAACATGTTTTGACAGACATTATTTTAAAAATTAAATACAATTTTAAACTAGGATAGAAGATTTAAATAAGCAAAATTTAATAAAAGTAAAATAAACAGTTTAAGAAAAATTAAAATTCCGAAATTAAAAATAATACAATATGCAATATATACAAATATAAATGCCGATAGTTTATTTTGCATAAAGTTTGACGAACAATAAAATATAGAAGGTTAGTGTGAAAAAATGAAAAAAAGAAAAAAAGAAGAAAAAAGAAGATTTATTTTGTGAAAAAAAGAAGATTTATTTTGCACAGTTTTTTGACATCTGGTGCAATTTTCGACAACTGTAAGCGAATGTCCGAGTCTGAATTTAACCTGTTACGGTATTTTGTTTTGATATTTGTGTAAGTGGATAATTCAATTTTTCACAGATATGTCGTTCAAAATGAGAGTAAAATTAATTTTTTTCTCCGTCTAATAAGAATTTGTACTTATCTGTCAAATGACACTAAAATTCAGTGATACCTTGCTTTCAAAAGAGATTACTAGATCGTTTTCAGATGTTAAATCAATGAGAGCTGCATTTTTCTCAGAGCTTAAGCTGTGTGATTTTGTTTTTACATTGAATGAATTTAGTACCCATATAAAATCGTCCCGCATCTTATTTTGAGTAGCTGGAAAGTAATGCTCAAATGTATCTATCAGAGATGACCTTGAATACTTTTCTGAAAATTTGTCCAGGAACTTGTCACTAAACAAAAAATAAATAAGTATAAACATATGAATAGGAAAAGCTCCAAAGAGCAAAACTATTCTCTCTTTTGTTCGGCAAGCAGTGTTAACAGCACTGGAGGACCTTTTCTGTTTCGATTCATGTTGTGCATTCGATTCAGAATACTATTTCTTGTAGATTATTTTAAATTGAATTTTTAACGCACATTAAATACAGAAACATAAAATAAAACAATTTAAACAAAAATATTAAACAGAAAATAGGTACATGTATAATGCGAATATTTAAATATCTTTGAAGTATATTATTGTATTTTTTCAATCCAGTTATAGATATATTTATTTTTTACACACACGGACAAAAATACTTACATGCTTTTGAAAAATTTTCACTTGCGATATACTATTTTTTTTATGTTCTGTTTATTATCCTGGAACGCCGCGGAGCCCCTGGATAGTTCAGGCGGAGCACCAAGGGCTCCGCGGAGCAAACTTTGGGAACCTCTGCCCTATAGTTTGTCAGTTTTGCAAAGAATATTCAAACAAAAGCCCCTAGTAAAATGCAAAGTACTTTTTTGCAAAGCAATCAAAAGAATGCATTTTTTATTAAAATTTTTAATCTCATCTAATGAGACTGTCATATTTTACACTTTTAGTTTTCAGGTAAAATTGTAGATGGCGCCTCTGGACTAATTCCAAGGATTAATTTAAGGATCAAAAGTGTTTGAGTTCCAGAGAATTTTTTATGTTGTTAATGTATGTCGTGTGTAGTAAGAGTTCATGTCATTAAATATGTGTTGTTCTTAAAAACTGTCCACTTCAATTTATTTTGAGTATGTGTTATTATTTAATGTATTATACCCATGCATAAAAGAACTGGCGACGATGGAAAATGTGAAAAATGTGTCACCAGAAAAAAGTTCAAAGAATATGTTCGAGCCGAATGCAAATGGCTCACTTCTGGTTTCAATTCTACTAATTATGATATGTAAAGGCGGCTTCAACAGTATGGCCAGCTGCTAAAAAGAGGGTGGTAAGTGCAGATATTGACATTTACCTTACTTTTTTCTCTTTTATGGTTATTAAAATAAAGTAAAATGTTAACGTTTAAAGAATTCGATAATAAGGTCGAATCAGTCCAAGCGTATGTCAAAAGATTAGAACAAAAGTTTGTTTTACACGAGATAAAAGATGAAAAAAAAGTTGCGACCCTTTTATCCTGCATGGGTCCTAAACTGTACAATTTATTGAGTAATTTATCGCTTCCAAAAGATTGTGAATCTTTAAAATATTCCGAGATTGTTGATATTTTGCTTAAACACGTAAGCCCACCTCCAACAAGTTTATGAACGTATTAAATTATCGAAAATGTTATCAAAATGAGTTGGAATCGGTTCAAGACTTTGCTACTAGATTAAAAACATGTACAACTTTTTGTTGTTTTACTGGTGATACATTGAATGAAAATTTATTGAAACAATTTTTGCGCGGTTTGAAAAACGAAAATATTCAAAATAAATTGATTACTCAAGTAGATGAGTTAACTTTTGAGAAGGCAGTTGAGAAAGCTTTATCGTTACAATGTAGATGTTGAAATTTCTGAAATTAAAAGTATAAATTTCAATAAAAATAAACTTTCTAGTTCAAAAGATGTACAGCCAAAGACATTATCAAACAATTTTCAGAAACGGAAAGTCAACAATCATGTAAATAATACAAACCCTGAGGCGAATAAAAGTAAAATGAAATGTTATAGATGTGGAAACACTTCTTATCTAGCCAATTCATGTAGATTTATTAATGTCACTTGAAAAATTTGTAAAAAAAGGCCATATTGGAAAAGTATGTAGAAGTAAAACTTTCCAAAAACACGTAAATTCTTTAGATACAGTAAATGTATTAACTTAAGATGCCTGCCTACCTTCAGAAGAAATTAATTTTTTTTAATAATTGAAAAATTGCCTACTTCTGTGAATTATATTATAGAATATAGCTAAAAATTATGAATAACGTGTAAAAAATATTTATTTTATTAAATATTTTGATGTGGATTTTAGGCTCAAAACATACATAAAAATTGCTATAAAATGGAACTTTTGCAAGACATCAACACTCAAGTTTAAATGAAGATATTTTTATTCTGTAAATTTTATTATGATTAATGAAAATTTCTAGAGGTACTGAAGCATTTTCATAACTATAACTATGTTATTTAAAGAATTATCGAAGTTGTAGTTTTTACACACAGAAAAATGAAGAAAATATATGACAATTCATGACTTGATCAATTAAAATATGAAAAAATAATTAACTATCATAATAGTAGACGCACAAAACCTAAATGAACTCCTTAAGAATATTTTTGCAAAGTTTCATAATGTTACAATCATGATTTTTCTAGTTATGATGTTTTGCGATAAAGCAAAATGTGCAAAATCGCATTTTGAGAAAAAGCACAAAATATAATTAAAAACTAGATTTTACCTATTAAATGAAAAATTTAATTTTAAAAAGCTCCTGATTTATAAAGTTCACCATCTGTGTTATTTACAACAGTTATCCTTTTAGGTAGATTTCGTATGAAATACCACCTATTGCATTCGCACCAGTTTATATACACTGCTCAAAACAATTAAAGGATATTGCAATTTCAGGTGGATTTTGTATCTGGGAAACTTTTTAGCTGATTGATACATGGTCGACAGACATAATAGGTTATATGAGAATAAATTACACATGTTTGGCAGAAAAAAATGCATTTTATTGCGCATTTGTGTACAAAAGGAAAAAAACACAATTTGTGCATATGAGAAAAAAAGAATAAGAAAAGATGTTTTCTTCAAAGAAAATCATTTTCAGTAAGGGGTATGGTTTCCACGGGCGGCCAGCAACGTTGAACACTTTTGAGGCATGGACTCAATGAGGCTATTAATGACGAGTTGGGGTATTCTGCCCCACTCTTCCAGAAGAGCTCTTTCCAGTTCTTGATGAGTTTGTGGGGGCTGTTGGTGGCCAGAAACTCGTCTTCCTAGAGCGTTCCCAAACGTACTCGATTGAATTCATGTCTGGAGAACACGCTGGCCATTCCATTCGAACGATTCCGTCCTCGAAAAGGAAATCTTCCACCAGGTTTGCACGATGTGGCCTGCAGTTATCGTCCATTAAAATGAAGTTATCTCTGATTGCTGCAGCGTAAGGGACTACAATAGGTCTGAGGATCTCATCCCTATATCGGCGACCAGTCAGAGCTCCATCTCGAATGATGTAGAGGTAGAGATGTAGAGGTCAGTGCAGCCGTCAATGGAGATGCCACCATACACCAACACTCCTCCACCGCCAAATCTGACACTTTCGTGCACGAACGCAGGATTATTCCTACTGCCACGGTCCCTCCAGATGAAAATAAGCCTATTATCCGGATGCACAGAAAAACGGGACTCGTCAGAAAACAGAATATTGCTCCATTCATTTCTCTTCCAGTTGACATGCTCGGTTGCCCCCTCCCTGCGGTCGCGACGATGCCTTGATGTTAATCTAACACATACCATCGGTCGGCGAGCATACAGACCTACATTAAGAAACCGGTTTCGGACAGTCTGAATTGAAATCGTGGTGCCTGTGGCCGAGCGAAGGTGTTGTTGGAGAAGAGTAGCGTTCATGTTTCGGTGTCTCCGAGCTGTTAACGCTAAATACCGATCTTCATTGGGCGTTGTTGCCCGTCTACGACCTTGCCCTGGTCTTCGGCCTGCACATCCACTCTCCAAAAAAACGGTTCCAGATTCTGGAAATGACACTTTGTGACACTTTAATGGCTTGAGGTACTTCGGCTTGAGTTTGGCCCCTTCTAACCTACCAACAATTCTCCAAGCTTCTGAATCTGTCAAATGACTTCTCTGAGACATCGTACTCATCGAAACAAAGCAATCACTGAATGCCGATCATCCTTGTCTTCATTCTCTTTTATACAGTTGAAAGTCAAATTTCATTCGCTGCCGCTGAAGCGACGTTTTTGACGTCGAACTCATAATTTGCATACTCCACAGTTTGAAAACCAGAAAAATTTGCATTTGTGATTCTCTTCTTTTATTTTCCGCAAAAAAAATTTCGTTTATGTCTTTATTTTATATAAAACTTCAAATATCCTTTAATTTTTTTGAGCAGTGTATATATATATCTATCTATCTATATATCTCACTTTTTTATGGACACGATAACTTCTATAATTCTTCACCAATCTCCACCAAACTGGTACATAAAATCAAAGGGGATAAAATCTCGGCTAAGTTCGTTAATGGGCAAAATCGGACCAAGGGGGTGTTTTTGTGAAAACAGAAAAAAACCCATAACTTCTTAATGAAAATAGATATTTAATCAGTTTAAAGTTTACATTACTTCTAAATAATGGGCCAAAAGTTTTTGCATGACAGATTTTTGATAAAGTTAAAAATGGGATCAAGGGGCGAAAAAAATAGGGTTTTTGGGAGAAAAAAAATCGTAACTTTGTCAATTCTTCAGATATCAAATCCATCTAAATTTTTTTTAAATATTCTCAAAATTATCTAAAACTTTTGTATTTGCAAGTTTTTGATAGGACTAACTCTTACCGGTAAAAAAAAAATTAAAAACGAAAATAATAAGGTGTTTGGAAAAAGAAAAAAATCCACAACTTTGTCAATTCTTAAACTGTCAAATCCAATTAAATTTATTTAACATCTCCTCAATAATATCTACAACTTTTATATTGACAAGTTTTTCATAGGACCAATTCATATAGCAAAAATAAATTAAACAAAAATTGGAGTTGGAGAAAAAAACCTCTAATGCAAACTGCTTATATTCTGAATTGTTTTTTAAATTCATTTTTTATTTTAAACGCATCCAAATGGCAGATTCTCTTATTTAAGAAGTATATAATGTGAAGCATTGGCCAGTTTTTTGATAAAGACAGTATATATTTCAAAAAAGGCTGCCAAAAAGAGTATTTTGAATAGAATTTCTCGAAGTGACCGTGATAGGAAATTTGAGGAAGTATTCAAATAACAAATCGCGTTTTTTCTGACTCATTTTTAAATCTATTTTTACTCTCAAACGCATCCAATTTACAAGTCCTCTTATTTTGGAACTGTATAATGTGACGCATTGGTCAATTTTTTGATAAAGACAGAATATATTTCAAAAAAGGCTGCTAAAAAGGGTATTTTGAACAGAATTTCGAGAAGTTATAGTGATTGAAAATTTGAGGAAGCATTGAAATAAAAAATTGCGTTTTTTCTGACTCATTTTTAAATTCAGTTTTGCTCTCAAATGCATCCAATTGACAGGTTCTCTTATATAGGAGCTGTATATTGTCCCGCATTGGTCAATGTTTTTATAAAAGCTGAATATATTTTTTTAAATGCTGTCAAAGTTGGCACTTCGCGCAAAATTTCCCGAAGCTATCATGATTAAGAATTGAGGTTATATTCAAAATTGGTTATTTTATAACTCATTATTAATTCAATTTTGCTCTCAAACGCATTCAATTGACAGTCTTTTGTTATTTAGGAACTATATAATGTGCCGATTTTTTTAATAAAGTCGGAATTATTTCAAAATATGTTGTCAAAATGGGCATTTGATCCGAAATTAGGTTAAGATGATTCTGATAAAACCAGTCCTTACAGAAAAATGAAATTAAAAATTTTTCAAAAGAAGACAAATAAAGTTGTTAAACTGGGTTTATCTGTAATCAAATTTAATTTTTGTTGTTGAAATGAGCACTCTTCGAAATCTACCTCCGCCTATAGGCCAAGCCGACAGGGATTTTTTTTCTTGATGGCTTTCAAAATTTTTCTACGTTTATGGGCAACAGTGGTTGTATGATGCCTGGAATCACTAATTCGAGTGTTAATCAGCTGTTGATAAGCTGTCAAGATGAAATAGCCTGGATTTTTAATGTTCAGATCAGTTAAAACTTTTAAGCAACTTTGATAACCTTCATTGAATTGTATCACTGCATCATAGGCCTCTAATTTCACAGTTTTCAAACACACGAAAACACCTTTTGGCACTCTTTGACATATTACACCGTTAAAACACTCATTGGCATTTTGAGTTTTGCCATGTAGGCATTTCTTTACACTGAGACAAAAATATGGTTCTGGCATATAGAATCTAAGTAATGGCTCTAGAAAAAATAGTTCCATGTCATCCTTATAAATTTTAGTTCCATTTCTTAGAGAGTTCCAGAGTCTCTTACTAGAATTCAAGTACTTTTTCCGATATTTTTGTTATCAAATTTATTTAAAAATCTCTTCAAATAGATGCGAACTCAAGAGATTTGATTTAGTAACTATAATTATAGCTTAAGAAATCATTCCTAAAATCAAGCGATAATTTCTCGCTACTGAAAAGGTTCAATGTCGTTTCGTCTCCTAGAAAAGAAGAGACTAGAAATGTGAAGTCATTTTGCCTATTCAGCTTAGTTGTTTACCCTACTCGCATAGTTTGGACATCTATATTTCTAGTTTAGGTATTTAGAAAGTGACTAACTATTCGTTCTAGTTGAACACGGCATATTTTTTTTCTCAGTGTAACAACTTTCTGGAACAGAGCTCTAAATAAACTGGCTTTATAATATTCAGAATATCATTAGGTAAACCAGTATGCTTTTATTTTACACGTGTTTTACCTTCCACTAGTCCTCGCTGATAATAACACCAACTGTCTTTGCCAATAGAGCATTGCCCATGCATTGATTTTTGGAATTTGACACACAAAGAAACAAAGCCGCTATCGCATTTTGCTACATTCTTTGTACATTACCTACATTGGAACGAATAGCAATTTCATAATAGTTTTGGAACCTGTCTATAAACACATCTGTTCATTTACCTTTGCCGAGAGACCTTTAGTTTTGGTTTTCAGTTTTCTCAAACGTGAACCTACACGTTTTTGGATGCGTCCAATACACTCCAATTTCGTGACACTATTATCACCATAAGTATTCTGCACACTCATAAAACCTTTTGATTCTCCATCGCCATAATATTTCGTGTACTTCAATTTTCGTTTATCCACAGACCTCTGAAAAATCCTCGATGCACCCACAGTTTCCATCTTTCCTGCTGAACCTTCAAAACTACAATGACAGACATCAGCTTTCACAGCTTTCTGTGACTCAAACTTCGTGTCCTTTGGCAATTGTTGTAGCTGTTTACAAGTGCGACAATATGACGACATGATTTCTAAGTCTAAAACTTTCCCAGTTTCAACTGAAATAGCAGCAACACAACCATTCAAAGATGTATGTCCTCTGCGCTGCCATGTTCCATCCACAGAAACACCACATGCATCACTTTTGGTTTTCAAAGTAACTTCCCTAGCTGCTTTTGCAATAGAATCTTCAGCTACATCTGCTACAACTTAAAAAAATTTTGCTTCATATTTTTCAAATGTAGTTTTTGCAAACTTTGGCAAATTCATTGAACTGCAATGTTTATAAACTCCTGAGAAACCTTTACCAATTTGCCTCATTCCATACACAAATCTTTTGTTTATTTCAGTTTCATTATTAATTTTTTTAGATGTAGCAAAATCTTTGTAAAAGTTACAGTTTTGACACTTTAGAACAAAATGAGAACACAGTCCATATCTGGATTTTTCATTTAAATCCAATCCTAAATTAAAGCATTATGGACAGGGTATCATAGAAAAAACATTAAACAGAATCTCTAAATCAATAATTCTGTTTCCACTTACTGATTGATTCAGCAATTCAACATCTGAAAGAGCAGATGTCTCAAGCTTTAATGAACTTGCAGTATTTACTGCGCAATTTTCAACACTGTTATTCAAATTGTTTTTCGTAAACTGACTACCATGAAACTGGCGTTTTTTTTTTCTAACTTTGCTTTTTCCCATTTCAAAAAAATAAAGACTTCAAACTAGAATTTTAAATTTTGTGAGCTATTGTAACAGAAAAACAGCGAACACGCTAAGGAAATGTAAACAAACACAGTTTCCTAACTTTGATGCCAGATATCCGAGTAAATCTTCGTATTGCCACATGTATTTAACACATTTTAAATATTTCAAAGTTTTTAATTGTCATTTTTAAATTCATTTTATATGTAGTGACAAATTTTGATGCTTATATGGAGTAAAACATTAATGTAAACAAACATTTACTGTCACTTCCGGTAGCGGAATGCTACTTCCGGTTTTAAAAACTTGCGGCTGACTAATATTAAAATGAATGTAACTCTAGTTCTAAACAAGATAGAAACACAATTCAAAATGATTTAGAAAGCTAAAATATCAGGGATTAATATTAAACAAAATATAGAAAATCAGATTTTTGACCGAAAATTGCATTTTAAAGGTAGGCAGGTACCTTAAAAAATACAGGTACAAAACCTATAAAATTTTCTGTCTTAATTGAAAATAAAGCCAGAGCTGATATCGAATTGGACACAGGTTTGGGAATTCCTGCAGTTTCTTTAAAAAAAATTCGTAAAATTTTTCCTGGTTGTAAAATTTTGCTCCCAGACGTTCAGTTAAAAACTGCAACTGGCGAAATTTTTAAACCTGTAGGTTATGTTGAATTGAATGTTATATATGAAAATAAAACAGAAAAGGTAAAATTGTATTTAATAATAGAAAGTAGATTATTTGGAAGAGATTGGGCATCTGCATTCGACATTTTTCCACATAATTTAAGATCAGTGTATGTTAATGGAACTGAAAATTATTCTGATAAATTACAAGAATTGTTAAATGTTTTTTTCAGATTTATTTTCTGATAAAGTAGGGGAAATTAAAGGGTTGAAGGAGAACTTTATCTTAAAAAGGATGCCACGCCCATGTTTTGTAAAACTTTTACTGTCACTTATGCACTACGTGCTGCAATCACTGAGGAATTACAAAGATTACAGGAAACTGGTATAATTAAAGCAGTTACAAATAGCAAGTGGTCAACCCCTATAGTTCCAGTGGTAAAGTCTAATGGAAAAACACGTTCATGCAGAGACTTTAAAGTTACAGTAAATAAATTTTCTGAAAGTGGAGAAATATCCCTTGCTTAAAATAGAAGATATGTTAGCTACTTTAAGTGGTGGTGTTCATTTTACAAAAATTGATTTGAATCATGCGTATCTTCAATTACCAGTAGATGAGGAATCCCAAGAATTATTAATCATTAATACGCCTAAAGGATTATTTCAGTTCCTTAAATTACCACTCGGTCTTAGTAGTTCTTCTGCTGTATGGCAAAGAAAAATCGAGCAAATTTTAAGTGGAATTGAGGGAATTACAATTTTCATAGATGATATTGGAATGACTGGGGAAACAGATGAAATTCATTTACAAAGCTTAAAGCAAGTATTAGAAAGATTGAGAAATTATAATACTTGGATAAATAAAGAAAAATCATTCTTCATGGCTGATGAAATTACTTATTTTGGGAATAAAGTGGATAAACATGGTGTTCATCAAACACCAGATAAAATAGAGTCAATTATAAATGCCCCTAGGCCAGTAAATGTATCCCAGATAAAAGCATTTCTTGGTCTTGTATCTTATTATGCTAAATTTGTGCCAAATGTATCTACAATTGCACATCCTTTAAATAATTTGCTTAAAAAGAATGTAAAATTTAATTGATCTTATAAATGTGAACAAGCGTTTAAAAGAATAAAAAGAGAGATTACTACTGACAGAGTTCTTACTCATTTCAGTCCGAATTTACCTTTAACTTTAGCTACTAATATTTCTCCGTATAGTATCTCTGCAATTCTTTCGCATGTGATGCCAGATAATACTGAAAAGCCTATTGAATTTGTATCCAGAACTTTGACTAATGCCGAAAAATGGTATAGTCAAATGGATATGGAGGTATTAGCCATTATGTTTGGTGTAAAGAAATTTTTTCAGTATTTCTACGGTAAAATATTCACCTTGTTTACTGATAGTAAATCATTAGTTTCAATTTTTTCACCTTCTTAAAGTATTCCTGTTTTATCAGCAGCTAGAATGCAAAGATATGCCATATATTTACAAACGTTCCAGTATGACATCCATTATAAGAAAACTACTGAACACGGAAATGTCGATGCACTTTCACGTCTTCCATTACGTAGTGAAGATTTATCGCACGAATATAATTCAAATGAGGTACCTGATGAATCTCAAATCATTCAAATAAATCAGCTTTCTGTTTTACCTTTAAATGCTAAATCTATTGCTTCAGCTACAAAAACTGATCCTCTTTTGCGTCAAATTTTTCGTCATCTCATTTCTGGTTCTGAAATTACAAAAAAAAATTACTTTTTGGCGGTAAACAAAAAGAATTTACTCTTCAGCTTGGTTGTATTTTAAAAGGTTGTAGGGTAGTATCCCAGAAATTCATCAAAAATTTTGCAGGAAGGAATTTAAAGGAATTATATTTTGGTCATTTTGGTATAGTGAAAATGAAGTCTTTAGCAAGTAGTTTTGTATGGTGGCCAGGAACAGACAATGATATTGAAGATATTGCAAGAAATTGCTCTATTTGTATAAATTTGAAAAATAATCTTCCCAAAGTTGATTCACATCATTGGGAATAGCCTACAGCTCCATGGCAGAGAATTCATATTGATTATTTTGGTCCTGTTAATGGAAAAATGCTTTTTTAGAGGTTGATGCTTATAGTAAATGGCCAGAAGTATTTATAGTTCCTAGTACAACTTCGGAAAATGCAATTATTTGTCTTTCTTTTCTTTTTGCACGATACTGTTTTCATATTTCTTTAGTATCAAATGATGCTAAGCAGTTTAAATCTGAAGAATTTGAGATATTTTTGAAAAGTCATGGTGTAAAACATAAGTTTAGTGCCCCGCACCATCCATCTACAAATGGACAGGCTGAGAGATATGTGCAAACTGTCAAACGTGGATTAAAAGCCGTAGCTTCTGATCCAGGTATTTTTACAAATGAAATTGAATAACTTTCTTTTTCAGTACAGGAAGATGGAATATGTTAAAACCTGATGATATGCTAAAACCATATGATAGGAACGTCCTGCATCTTTATTTCTGAAACGTTATATAAGAAAAAGCATAGTGCCGAAGGTTTCAAATTTTGTTTGTGAAAAACAACATGCAAGCAAATCTAAATTTAAAGTAAAAGAATTTGAAATCAACCAGAAAGTAGCTGTAAGAAATTATACCCCAGAAGCCAAATGGAAAATTGGTCAAATCGTAGCAAGAGAAGGAAAATTACATAATGGAGTTCAAGTTTGTTCGAATATTTAGAAAAGGCATTTGGATCAAATAACTAATGTAGGGAAGATATTTCTTTAACTAATGATCCAAATTCGAAAGAAAACGATACAGTTTTTTCTGTTTATACAGCAAACACAGCAAAGTTTTTTCTGTTTTTATTCTAAAGTTGTGTTTGAGAAAAGTGCAGACGATAAAGCAGCAGTGAGCTGCTAGTGAATTTATTCTTTATAAATAAAGTGTTTTTTAATAGAACCAGTGCCTATGGAATAATTTGTGTAGTGTGTGCATTAATTAACATGGTCCGTCGATCCGGAGGTGAAAATAATTATTTATGTGAGTGAATAATCATCGAAATTGAAATATGTGCTGATGTGATATTAAGATTTTTATTAAAGATCTGTCCGACGTTCAACATGAGAGCACTCGAATAATATCGTGCTCAAATAACACTACCCAACATCAAAAATGTTTCGGACTCAAAAATAGTTATTTCTGAAGTATTTTGTCTCGCTAAACACGAAAATCAACATAAAAAGTTGAGATTAGCTCTTGTTTTTAACATACGGACCAACTTGAGAAATCTCATTATGGCTGTTTTATGGGAAATTGAATGTTCGGAGGTTGTTACTCCTAATAGCTGTAATTCCCCTCAACTGCATTTCCTGTGTAGAATCCAACCAGAAGTCAAGATCACAGAATTCAGGTATTGTCGCAAGACTCTTCTCCACTTCTTTGAGAAGCTAGAACCCGTTGTTGTTTGTACTGATGTTAATGGTTTGATGAATTCCATGAACATAACTTATGATCCACGGAAGTGGAGGCTATTTATTGACTCTTCCAAACTTAGTTTGAAAGCAGTCTTACTGCACAACGGCAACATTATTCCTTCCATTTCCAATGGATATTCCGTTCACATGCAGGAAACTTACGGGAATATGAAATTACTTGAGTCAATCAAATACGAGGATCATAAATGACTGGTTTGTGGTGACTTGAAAGTAATTGCTTTGCTCCTGGGAATGCAATTAGGCTATACCAAGTACTACTGTCCTCTGTGTTTGTGGGATAGTCGAGATAGATACTCTCGCTACATAAAAAAAAAATGACCTTCAAGAAATCTAAATCCCGAAGAGAGAAATGTCCAAAATGAGCCTCTAGTTGATCGAAAACATTCTGCTTCCACTCCAGTACATTAAGTTGAAATTAATGAACTTTATGAAAGGCATGAACAAGGATGGAGAGACTTTCGAGTAGCTTAGAGCGAAATTTCCAAGAGTGAGCGAATCAAAGGTTAAAGAGGAAATCTTTGTGGGCCTTCAAATACGCATAATAATGAAGGACTTTGCTATTGATAAACTTTTGGAAGGGAAAGAGAAAGCAGCCTGGAAAGCCGTCAAAAGTGCGGTACGAGGATTTCTAGGCAACAGAAAAGCCAAGAACTACCATGTGTTGGTGAAATAACTCCTACAAATGTACCATGACTTTGGATACAAAATGTCTCTGAAACTTCATTTTCTCCATCCTTCATTTCCCATCTTGATTTTTCCCCCTAAAGGCTGTAGATCTGTAAGCGATGAGCACGGTGAAAGGTTTCACAAAGATATCTCTGTATAATGGAACGCAAATATCAGAGCCGTTGGGATGAGTCAATGAAGGCTGACTAATGCTGGACTGTTACAAGAAATGCTTCGGCATTGACATACAAGAGGCAATTCAATAGGAAACATTTGAAAGAACAGGCTAAAAACATCCACTGCTTTCTGAAAAACGAACATTAATGAAACATGCCTACTGTATTGTATTTATTACATAGGAATTTTTTTTCTAATTCAAGTTGCTTTTAAATCGATGTGTGTGTTGTTGTGAGTCTTTCTCTAGTGGGCTGTATTGTATCTTGAAAACAGGAGCTAATAAAAAAATTTCATTTACATATTCGTTTTTTTCAACCCAAAATTAGTAAGAATTGACTATCTAGAACTAGGAAACTGACAAAAATATTTTTTTTGTTGGCTAGTGTAAGTGAAGTGTTGTGCTCAAATAAATGAAGTGTTTTGTCCATATTAAGTGTTGTAAAGATATTGTTTTAAGAGTTAAAGAATATTTTGACAAAAAAATTTTTTGATACCGATCGCTGGAAATTTTTTTTGGAACTATGTTTTTGGAAGCAGTCAGAAGCTTAGATGCTACTCTTCATATTTCATGAAAATTTTCTTTGAAATGACTTTGCCAATTAAAAATAAAGAAGTCATACGTTGGCTAAATCTGAAGATGAACTATTTAAATTATTGTGTGATTAAGATATGGACAAATAAGTTGGCTTTTAGTATATTGAGTGGACTTTTTGCATATTGAGAGAATAAGTTTTCAGTCTGTTTTCGTGGGATATGATAAGAGGAACTGTGCTGATTTTTTTTTTAATTTATCGCCTCCAGAGAGACAGTGCTGGTTTTATTCTATTAGTGTGAAGAACGACGATAAGACTTCAGTATAACAAACGTCCTAAACATTGGAGTTTATGCATTTTTGTCGTGAATATTATAATGTAGCAAGTGAAGTGTGTGGGCAGTATAAAAGTTTGATTGCCCTGAATGCTTACAAGAACGTTTCAGCTTTTGTTTTTCCTGAACTGCGCTCTACATAGCCTATGACAACTTTGCCCAGTTGTACTTTTTGCTGTGATGCATTATGCTGCCTGAAATGACTTTATCCTGATGAGGTTTTGTTTTGATCATGAACTGTGATCTACAGTGCTTGAAATGACTTTATGAATGAGCTTGTGTTTCAAGGAATCATGGACTTAGTTATGACAGACTGTATCCTGCATATCTTCAAGAGCTCTGATAAACTGGGAATCTACTTGGCCATGACGTTTTTGCATATTTTCTCGACAGAACTACCGGTTCTGGTACTTTGTGTGTTGGAGGACTCCTGCATTAAAAGTGAAATTTTTAAAATTCTTTTTATTGAAATGATTTTCTTTAGTTTAATAGAAAATAATTTAAATGGATAAATTTTTAAATACTTTATGTGAAAAATATTATATAGAGATATTTATTAAAAATAAAGTGTTAAAACCTTAATAGTTTTGCTATATTTTTAAATTTAAAGTGTTAAGTTTAATCTTGAAGTTTAAGTAAAATGAAGTTTAAAATTGTTGCATCTATATACTCCTGTTTGGAATTAATATTCCTGTATTTGAGGATTTTTGAAAAATATAAGATTTTGAGAGTATATTTGAACTTTGAATAAAGTGTGTAATGTTTTAATAGACTCATTTATATATTTAAAATTTTTAATAAATTTAAAGTTTTTAAAAAACTTATAAGGTGCTTAAATGGTAGGAAATCAGTTTTTGGTGCTGGCTATGGGCGGAGATTTATGAATTATTAATGAAAGTTTATAGATATTTTTAAGTAATTTAATATTTTAAATTTTGTTTTGTGACATGGCTCCAGAGGTTTACTTAATCTTGCTGATTTCCTGGAGTTTATGTCCTATTCTTTTTAGTTTAAAAGTTTGATATTTTTTATATATAATCTTAAAGTTTAGCACATTATTTTTTAAAAAATCAAGTATATTTTTTTCAGTATGGGAGGTTTCTTGATTATTAGTGTTAGATTTAGGGAAACATAATCTCACGAAAATTTTGGCATATTAAGTACAGAATATTCGAAATAAATTTGAATTTTTATTTACTGGATGAATTTTATTATTTACTTTACACCAGTCATTGATTTAGTGCATATAATCTATAATAGGAGATAAATATTTCTTTTATTTTTCTGAGTTCTCATAAAAATATTAATTTTTGCAATATGTTTTACAGATTTTTTTTAGAGTTTTAGTGTTGATTTAGAGTTTTAGAGTTGATTTAGAGTTTTAGAGTTGATTTAGAGTTTTAGAGTTGATTTAGAATTTTAGAGCCATGGGAGAGATTCACCATTTTAAGTGTTAGGATTTTCGAGTTTGGTCTGGTACATTTATTTTTGTCCTGTTAAATGTGTATGTAAATGTTCAATGAAATATGTATTAAAAATGATTTATTTTTACAAATAAAATGAATAATTAATGTTTGTTTATTTCTATTTTAAGTATAGTTGATTTAGTATGCAGTTTTTCTGTAATTGTGCAATATTTTTTAATATAAATCACAAAAATAGCAATAGATACTTTCCATTTTGGGAAATATGAAAGGCATGATCCCGAAACTTGGTGCTACACAAATACCTAAATTGGAAAGATTAAATTAGAAAAAGTATTGAATATATACATTAAGTTCTCTGTGGATAGCTTGCTGTTGTTGTTATAGGTTTTCCGTTGTGGGCAGTACAATTGTCATGTCTTTTGAGAATAGCATATTCTAGGGATCAGTATATTTAAAGATTTAAATTGTTTACTTACCCTCTCTGGTGAACAGAAATATAGAATCTTCTGCGTTGGATATCTTAAGTGAATAGTGTATGACCACCCCACGAAAGCTTGATGATCCGCTGAAGTTTTTCTGTTGGTTGAGAGGTAGTTGTCATAATGAAGTATGGTTTAAGCAAGTTTGGTGTAAACAGAATTTGGAAACTTTTGCTATGGAGTTTTGGTTAAAGGATTTTTTGCAGTTGTTTAGTGTCATGCCTGCTCTGTGCTAATTTGAGAAATAGTTTTTAAAGTTGACTTTTGTTAATTGGAAGTTGAAAGTTGATCACGTGTAAGGCTAAAAATTCAACTCTTTTGATGAAGGAGTCTTTGGAGATCTGATCCATTTTTTGATTAAGTTGATGGATCTTTTTGCGGATATTTTTTTTTCGGTATTGAATTTAAGCAATTGTGAAATGTTGAAAAAGATATGGAAATAAATTAATAAAGTTTGTGTTATATTAATGTAATAGAACAGATTTAAATATTTTGTGTTAGATTAAACTGTAGGATTGCATTTTTTTGAAGTTGTTAGAATTGTCCCCTGAATGTGGAAGGAACATCTTTCAGCAGGCTTGTCAAGTTTTCTAAGTGTGTTAGACTTGGTCAGATAAAATTCTATCTCCAGTGAATATAAGAGCAATAGTTTGGGGAAACCATGTTGTAGTGTAAGAGCGAATGAACCCTATGGGCTAAACTTGGTTTAGTTGGAGGTGTTTAGTATGTGATGGACTCTCATGGAATTGCTTGTTTTCAATTCTTGGGCTGAATTTTTGGATATTTAATGGAGATTTTTTCGAAATGAAAATTATTGTTTTGAAAACTGATGTTAAATTTGCTAAATGTTTCTGTGTTTAGTGGAGGGGGGTTGATTTTCAGATGTTAACTTTGCTCCTCGCTGAGTGACAAAAACAATCATGTGATAGTATATTCAGTCAGCTGTGTAAATTTTAGGGCTTGTGAGGAGAGTCTAATTTTTGTGAAAGTGTTTTTGTACTGGCGGACTATTTCTCGGCAATAAGGAGTTTCTATGGTCTTGGTGTCAACATTGGTTGATCTGTCCTAATATGTTAAGTATGGAAACAATAGTCTATTATTTTAAGTTTTTTTGTGATTGTCTGAATTCAAGTAATCTATATCCGTGCTACAACTCTTGCCCATGTGATTTTGTGTTTTTCGAGAGAGTGAGGTAAGAAGACCTAGGGCCGCAGGCAAATTGGGAGAAAGTGAAAGGGTAGCCGGGTGTACACGGCGCTGAAAGTTGTATGAATGTTATGTACCAATTTAATTATATGTGTCCTCCGGATTCTTAGGAGAGGTTGTAGCTGAAATTTTGTTTTTATTGGAAATTGGCTGCTGTGAAGGATAGGATTATTTTTGAGAATGAAGTCATGTGTTGATGCCAAACCGGTAAATTTGTATGTTGTAAAAATGAGATTTGGTTATCTTTGAATTTAATCATGGGGTTCCACTATTCTTAAATTTTATAATTGAATATTAAAGATTTTTGATCTTTTTATTCAATATGTGAAAAAAATATTTTTATATTGTTTAAAACAGTTAATTGTGTAAGATATATTATTAATGTATATGATAATTGAAATTTCTTCCTATTATAGATTTTGGCGATTGTTTAATGAATATTACAATATTGAAAAAGTTTAATAAGCGTAAGATATTGACATGCTGTGTTCTTGTTGAAATATGTGTAGGATCTTTTCAAATGTGTGTAAGGTATATAAAAGCAGTATATATCAATAATTTGTAATATATTTTAAAACCTAGGAGCCAGATCGAGTGGATCTTGTTGGCATGAGAGTAATTTTAAGTAACTACCTACCTGGTAAAATTTGTTTTTTGATGTGTGTAAATATTGTCGCGTAGATTTCTCAATCGTAGTGTGTATTCACTATGAACAAGTGAAGACAACAAGTATCCACCAAACTCTGAAACTTTATTCTGTTGAACTGAAAGCTACACCAGCTTATATACAGACGAGGAATTTTCTCGAAAGGAGCATTCCAGACTTGGAAAGTTCTAGAAACTGAATAACAATTAACATAAGAATTTTCTGGAAAGTACAGGAAACGAACATAAACGAAATTTTAACACAAAAACAAATTTTAGGTAACTTGCCTTCAGTTGGAATCGAACTCACAATCTGCTGCTTCGCAGGTCAGCGCTTTAACGCGAGGCCACCGGCTCGCACAGC
Organism: Maratus speculifer; assembly: GCA_964019185.1. NCBI lineage: Eukaryota > Metazoa > Arthropoda > Arachnida > Araneae > Salticidae > Maratus > Maratus speculifer. Next base: position 160,658,337 of record OZ025292.1, on the reverse strand, counting down.
ATTGGATGCTATTTTCGCTACAGTTCCCCCTCCTTAGGAAGATGCAGCGTCCCGCTGCAATTTAGTTTGACTCCTTGTGACAGGTCTCCTGCCACTGCTGCGTCGTTCTTTCTCAACTAGTTGTTGCTTTGGCTCAAAGTAGGGTTTTAACCTCAGAACATGGACTACGTCCTTTGAACTTCGTCGTTTTCTGTCCTCTTCCATGCTTTGAACTTCGTAGGTTACATCAGATAAACGACGTGTGATTCGATACGGACCGAAATAACGTCTTAGCAGCTTTTCTGACAACCCCACTTTTCGCACGGGAATATAGACCCAGACGAAGTCTCCGATATTGTAACTGAATGGCCGATGCCTCTCGTCATATCTTTGTTTGTCAGTCGCTTGAGCGTCAAGGATGTGAAGTCCTGCTATCTGTCTAGCTTCCTCAGCCCTGGTAATCAGTTGTTGTGCATAATTGTTGTCATAGGAATCGGTGCTGTGAGGAAAAATCACATCTAGAGGAGTCTGTATATCTCTACCATGTACCAGAAAGAATGGTCTGAATCCGGTAGTTTCTTGTTTTGCTGAATTGTAGGCGAAGGTCACAAACGGCAAGATGGTATCCCAGTTTCTTTGTTCAACGTCAACGTACATAGATAGCATGTCAGCTAATGTTTTGTTAAATCTCTCAGTCAATCCGTTTGTTTGTGGATGATAAGCTGTCGTCAGAAGATGAGATGTTTGACACTGTTGATTAATGTCTTTCACGATACTAGAGAAGAAAGAGCGTCCTCTATCACTGATCATCTCTTAAGGGGCACCGTGCTTGAGTATGATTTCTTTCACTATAAATTTAGCAATTTCAGTAGCCTCAGCAGTTGGTAATGCCTTTGTGACTGTAAATCTCGTCAGATAGTCGGTGCAAACAATAATCCATCGGTTGCCGTTTCGGGTGACAGGGAAGCGTCCAAGTAGATCTATCCCAGTTTTTGCAAATGGTGAATCAGGGGGCTTTATTGGATGAAGTTGTCCAGGGAGAAATTGAGGTGGAGATTTCCGTCTTTGGCATTCTCGACAATGTGCCACATAGCGGCTAACGCTGCCATATAATCCTGGCCAATAATACTTCCGCCTTATTCGATCATAGGTCTTGGCGAATCCAAGATGACCAGCAGTTGGAGCATCATGAAGACTCTTTAAAACATCGCGACGGAGTTGTCTCGGTACTACTAATAGCCATTCCTGTCCCATGGGGTCATAATTTCTTTTATAAAGAACACCGCATCTTATTTGGTAACTTCTGTGGTTGTCGCCCCTCTGGAGTGTTTTCATTAAGGATTTCAAGTGTTTAACTTTGAGCTGTTCTTTTCTAAATCAGTGATGACTGCAAAGAAAGGGATTTCCTCTATATCCTCAACTACAGCTTCGACGAGCGGTTTTCTTGACAGTGAATCGGCATCAGAATGTTTGCGACCACTTTTGTAGACGATATTGATGTCATACTCCTGTAACCTCAAAGCCCATCGCGCAAATCTGCCAGAAGGATCTTTAATATTGGCCAACCAGCACAAAGAGTGATGGTCCGTTACCACGGTAAAGGATTTTCCGAAAAGGTACGGTCTGAATTTACTGATCGCCCAGATGACAGCAAGGCACTCTTTTTCTGTTGTAGAATAGTTCTTTTCGGATGCAGTCAGGGATCGGGATGCATAGGCTATTGGTCTTTCCTTACCATCTTGATCCTGTACTAATACTGCCCCGATGCCATAGCCACTAGCGTCTGTATGGATCTTCGTTTTTGCGTCTGGGAGGAAATGTCCAAAAACAGGGCTATTCGTCAGTAACTTCTTGAGAGTTGTAAAAGATTCCCTCTGTGACGTGTTCCAGGAAAATTTGACATCTTTCTTTAATAAATCATGCAGCGGCTTGGCGATATCGGCAAAGTTTCGGATGAATCGTCGATAATACGAGCACAGGCCCAGAAAACTTCGGACGTCTGCGATATTTTCTGGAGTAGGGAAATTTTTCACAGCAGCTATCCTCTGTGGATCGGGATAGATGCCATGTTGATCCACTAGGTGTCCCAGTATGGTAAGTTTCTTTTTGCCGAAACAACATTTGTTAGTGTTAAGCGTCAAGCCCGCCTCTTGGATACATTTCAAAACCTTCCTCAGACGTGACTGGTGCTCTTGAAAATCCGGCGCATACACAATGATGTCATCCAGATACAAAGACAGATATTCCATTTGAGGCCTCGTAATACTGCATCCATCATGCGTTCAAATGTAGCGGGGGCATTGCATAGCCCAAATGGCATAACCTTAAATTCGTAGAGACCGTCTGATGTCACAAAAGCTGTCTTCTCTCGGTCTTTTTCATCCACTTCTATTTGCCAATAACCTGACTTCAAATCCATCATTGAGAAAATTCTAGCACCGGCGAGGCAATCCAAGGCATCATCAATACGTGGCAACGGATAGACATCTTTTTAGCGACTTTGTTTAATCTTCTGTAATCGACACAGAAACACCATTCGCCATTTTTCTTCTTCACAAGCACGACGGGAGATGACCAAGGACTGTCCGATGGCTGAATCACGTCAGCTTTTAGCATTCGTTGGACTTCATCTTCAGTTATGCGTTTCTCAGTAGCGGATGTACGGTAAGGTCTCTGCTTGATGGGAGCGCTATCACCTGTGTTGATCTTGTGCTTAATACCATTGCTTCTGGGTTTCTTCGATTTTCTGTTAATGTCAAAAATATCACTGTATTCTTCTAGCAGATTTAATAATGCGTCTTCTTCAGCAGCAGTCAGCTCAGCATCCAAGGTTTCTTTTAATTTCTCTCTAGTCACCCGCTTTCTGGATCTGTGTCCTATCTTAGGCCTTCCGTCTGCTTCGTTGCGAGAACAAATGGAATTATTTTCGACTGTTGTTACATTGGCGATATCCATCCCCTTTGGTATCATTTGCTTTCGTCCAGAGCAATTCGTCACCCATATTTTGCAACGACTATTTTCCACAGTAATTATTGATGCCGGTATGGATAGCTGTCTTTCCCACATGAGAAGTTTATTGCCAACAATCATAGCTTCATCCACTTTTTGAATTCCTGGAGTAAGGGCACATATTTGCTTCACTGAATTTGCGTCAATTACGTAATCTGCTGCGGCAGACAAGGAGGAATCAGATTTGCTTGTCACTGTGTGCTTTGGGAGTATTTCCGACAGTTGAAGTTCTTCATTCCCACAATCTATGACGGCATTAGTAGCACGGAAAAAATCCCATCCAAGTATCATTTGATGATTGCACTGTGGAAACACAAGGAAGTTAAATGGCTTCACAGTTCCATTCAAATTAACTTTTAATGCGCAATGTCCTGAAGCAACGACGGGTTTGCCGGATGCAGTCTTTAACATAGGTCCATTCTCTGCAAACATGGGTACATTCAATTTTCGGCGTAATTCTTCCAATATGACGGAGTAATCGGCACCGGAATTAACGAGGGCTTTGATATGCAGTCCATTTACCCTAACGAAGGTTGTATTTTTTTTTAGCTTTTTGGTGATGAACGTCGGAGGATTTACTTCTATCGCTGCCTCACCTCCTGCATAGGTGGCTGGAGTTAGTTTTCCTCATTAGCTCGGCGTGGAGAACGGCTTGAACGGCGTAGAGGTGATTGTGACTGTCGGCGGCTGGGAGAACGGCGGGGATAAGGTGAACTACTTATGCGGCTAGGAGCATTCGGCTGTATATAATCCTCATCCAAGCTGCGTAGAGAGTCAGTGTCCATATCTCGGCGTGGATTGGATGCATTGAAGGTTCTTGCGTTTGCAAATATCCTACGTCTTTCTCGACAATATCTTAACACGTGCCCTGGACGTCCACAATGGTAACAGAGGGGTACATTGTTTGCAGTTCTCCAAACGTCTGTCTTTCGCTCGGGCACGGCGCTGTTTCTGGTGTCACGTCTTGGCTGAGGTGTAACTGGAACTGAGCTTCGAGTAGTCACGGTACGTCTTTTTGGAACCGCAAGTGGCCTCCTCCATACCTCCATAACTTCTTCTCTCACAACCGACGCGATGTCCAATGGAGAGTCGCATTCGTCGTTTGTGCCACAACTCACTTCCGGCAAGATCTTTTGGAGTTCTTCCTGTACAATACTCCGTATCAGTGACCTAATGTCACCAATGTCTGCTTCGGCCGACACTGTAGACACATTAGGGAGCCTCTGGAATTTTGGCCGGTTTAGGAGAATCTGGTACAAGTCTCTGAAATCCCCTTCATGAGGTGAGCAATTTTCTCGTCTTCTGGCATAGAGGGGTTGACTTTTCGACAAAGGGCAAGGACGTCTTGAATATAGGCTTCGGCCATTTCGCCGGATTTCTGCGCTCGAGTGAACCACAGTCTTTCAGCTTGTCTTCTCAGGTCGTCTGCTCGGCAAAACGTAGCTCCTAAAGCCTTTGTGAATTCAGTCCAATTAGTGAAACTGTCCTCGTTGTTATCGAACCACTGCCGTGCGGTTCCGGCAAGATAGAAAATCACGTTTGCAAGGCACATTTGCTCATCCCATCGGTTATAGGTGGCAATTCGCTTAAAATCTCTTAGCCATCTACCCGCATCTTGTTCATCTTCTCCGGAGAAGATGCATGGATTCCGAGGGAGCTGGTAGGTCAAAACAGGCACAGGCGCAATTTTAGCTGACATGCCGCTGTTTCCATCCTCATTCTTAGCCATCCTTCTAATTCTTCTTGGATCCGGTAATAAGCCAAACTCAGGTGGTAGTCCTTGAACACGCTGGCTTCTGCGTAGCTCTTCCGTGCTTATCTTACCCAGCACCTCCACCAAATCTGTCGCGTAGATTTCTCAATCGTAGTGTGTATTCACTATGAACAAGTGAAGACAACAAGTATCCACCAAACTCTGAAACTTTATTCTGTTGAACTGAAAGCTACACCAGCTTATATACAGACGAGGAATTTTCTCGAAAGGAACATTCCAGACTTGGAAAGTTCTAAAAACTGAATAACAATTAACATAAGAATTTTCTGGAAAGTACAGGAAACGAACGTAAACGAAATTTTAACACAAAAACAAATTTTAGGTAACTTGCCTTCAGTTGGAATCGAACTCACAATCTGCTGCTTCGCAGGTCAGCGCTTTACCGCGAGGCCACTGGCTCGAAAAGCATTGGATGCTATTTTCGCTACAATATTATATAAAAGTTTTTATTTTATGTATAAATATGTTTGAATATTTTGGGTGTTGGGCTGAGCTGGAACTTTGGCTAATTTTTATTGTTTATTCCCTGTTATTGTGTCTTCTTTAAAGATTTTTTAATATATTTGGAGTTAGTGTACAGGTGATTAAGTGCTGTTGAGATAATGGTCCTTTTTAAGATGTTATCCTTTTTTGTTCTAAATATGTATATCGTCAGGATGCACTAGTGTGTTAGGCTATCCTTAAGAGGAAAAAATTTTGTGGCTTATTATAATATTCTTGTAGTTGCCTTTCCTTTTTAGATAAAAGTGTTAAGAGGGGGGGGAGGTTGATGGGATTTAACATCAGTAGGATACTAGCAGTTCTTATCACTTTTACCTCCTTTCTAATATTTCTGTTTAGCACTAAAGTTTAAATGATATTTAAAGGAAAGGCTAAAAATTTCATTTATCAATTGTTAAAAAATTAAATCTAAAGTTCTATTTAATTTAATCAATAATTGAAATTAATTGTAAAGCTTATTTTTCACTTAATTATACATTTTTTTGGCGCAAATGGCGTCATAATTATTTAAGTGATTTACTACTGAGGGGTGAGTGGTGATTTGAAAAGGGTAATGTAAAAATATGAGATCTAGTGTTGTTAGTAGAGGAAAATATACCAGGCAATAAGTGGCCATTAGGCAGAATTATTGAAGTACATTACGATAATGATAAGAAAATTCGTGTAGTTCAGCTAAAAACTCAGACTGGAATTTTTAAAAGATCGATTAGTAAAATATGTATTTTACCTATGCCTGAAACCCATAGTACTTAAAACAAAGAGATAAATGTATATATATATATATGTATATATATATATCTATATATATATATATATATGTGTGTGTGTGTGTGTGTGTGTTTGTGTGTGTGTGTGTGTGTGTGAGTGTTATATTGTTTTTTCTTTCAATTTTTATATTTAAATGAACATATTTAGTGACCTTTTGTGTAATTAGTGTACTTAGTAAAAAAAAGAGTTATTGAATGTGAAACATGCCAATGGGGGCCGGTATGTTCCATGTAGGCAGACGATACCGTGCTACCTATAATTAAAACATCAGTGCCCAGAAACAGAAGAGAAGTGAAGTGTTTTTTTCTGTTTTTATTCTAAAGTTGTGTTTGAGAAAAGTGCAGACGATAAAGCAGCAGTGAACTGCTAGTGAATTTTTTCTTTATAAATAAAGTGTTTTTTAATAGAACCAGCGACTATGGAATAATTTGTGTAGTGTGTGCATTAATTAACATGTTTTTTATATTTAAAAACACTTTATTAAAAGATTAACACTCACTAGTAGCTCACTGCTGCTTTATCGTCTGCACTTTTCTCAAACACAACTTTAGAATAAAAACAGAAAAAACACTTCACTTCTTTTCTGTTTCTGGGCACTGATATTTTAATTATAGGTAGCACGGTATCGTCTGCCTACATGGAACAGGAAGATATTTCTTTAACTAATGATCCAAATTCGGAAGAAATCGATGCAGAAAGTTTCAGAAGTGAAAATGCAAATGTAAAGCAAAGTGATTTTCCACCCTTACAGTCTAGTTTCACAGATCCACAACCAGCTGACTCTCATGTTCCGATTACTTCAGGTCCTACGGCAACTGACTTTCATGATCGTGATTTTTTGAGTTCTAAAGCAACTAAATCTGATACCATTCTCCCATAACCGTCGGTTCCTACTAGTTCTACAGTTGGTGCTTCTGAACATGTTAAAACTAATTCTTCTTCTTCTCCGCAGTTACTAAGACGATCCAGTAAACATAGAAGAGCTCCTGAACGACTTCAATATTAAGTGGGGGAGAGCTGTGGTATTTTACATTTTTAGTTTTAAGGTAAAACTGTAGATGGCGCCTCTGGACTAATTCCATGGAATAATTAAAGGAACAAAAATGTTTGACTTCCAGAGTATGCTTTTATGTTGTGAATGTATGTCGTGTGTAGTAAGAGTTCGTATCATTAAGTAAGTGTCGTTCTTAAAACTTGTCCAGCTCAAGTTATTTTGAGTATGTGTTATTATTTAATATATTACGTCCATACATAAAAGAACTGAAGTTTAACATGTTATGAATAAAAAACATATATTGTACATAACACAAGATCAAAATGCTATTTTAAAAATAATTATCTCTCATAGCCAAAGTTAACTTATTTTATTTATGAGATAAAATGTTTTAAATCCCATTTCAGTTTACAATTCCATTAAAAACAATTGTAACCGTCCATCTGCATTCAAGATCTCTTTTTATATTTTTCTAATCTGATTAGATTACTTTAAATTCAAAGACAATACAAAATACATTTGCTAAATATCTATTAAAATCTAGTTTCCAAATGTTATTGAATTCCAATATAAAATAAAAATAGAGAGATAATAGAATTTTTACTAACAGCATTGTTAGTTTTTTTATGCATCAAGTTCCTGATTTTGTTCATTCAGTACTATCATAGAAATTGTAGGCTGGAATGGGAAAATAGAAAAATGATCTCTTTTATAGGTTCTCATTCAAATGAGATTTAGGAAATAAGGAATTTGCACATTTTATGCGTGACTGGCTTCATGTTGAAGAAAAATGAGGCGATATATACTAGTGGGGAAAAATTAACATGGCAACTATAAAGAGGTATTTTATGTTTGTTTTATTGAGTGAAATTAAAAAAGTAGTAGTTAGATACCTCTAAGTCATCTTTATCATATAGTTATAATTGGGTCATTCCATGTAAAATAAACAAAAATGTAAAAAAAGCAGTGGCTGCATAGGAGTCGATTTTAATAAAATTTTATACACATTCTCAATCTATATTCAAAAGAAGCTCGCCAAAATATCTAGTCAAAAAATAACTTTTTTTAGCTGTTTTCGATCTTTAAAAAACTTGTGATTTAGAAAGGCATTTACGCAATCGTCCAAAGTTGCAAGTTTGAAGTTCTGTACCTTGAAAATTACAGTCACCGCCAAAAAATGATGTTTTGTTAAATATCTAGAAATATACACAAGGAATTATTCTGAAACTACTGGTGTGTAAACAAAATAGTACACGTCATATATTTTGACAAAGATTTTTCTCCGAAATCTAACAGGGGACCGTCAATAAATTGAAAAAAGAACGAAGATCTTTTGGATCACCCTGTCAAAACTAATGAAGCAAAAGAGTTTAAACTGCAGATAATGATTAAGTGGCTTATTGTGATAAGTTGTGCCGATTTTTATGAATATAGCTGGAAAACTCGTAGAGAAATTAAAGTTTTTATAAAAACGGTCCAAAATTTTTCCAAGTTTTTTGCTTACAATTTTCATAGCTCTTCATAAAACACAATAATCGTTTCAGAAAATATGACAAACAACATTGCACATAACACCCTGTAATCAGAATTAAAAAATAATAAAAAATGTATGAAAAATGAACGGGTTTACTATATAATTTTTATTTAATTTTTATTTAATTTATTTTTATTTAATTAATATTAATAAAGGTTATATAGAACTGACACTCTATGTTCTACATACATGTTTTCCACGTCAAAGCATTTCACTTGAGACAGTCAATATAAATCACAAAAGATAACCATAAATGCTTTTCTGATATATTTCTTTAATATTCATTTAATGCACTGTTCAAACTAGACAAAATAATTGATCTATTCCTCTATATTATAATTCTTGAAAGACATTTTTGTCCCAAAATAATTATTTATTTATATCATTGTACTCAAAAATTAGGTAGAGATTTAAAAAACAATAATTTATAAAACGTTTTTTTTATTCCTCACTATACTTTGTGAAATAAAAGTATTTAGCTTGATTATTTATTCTTAAACATAGAATCATTAAAACTGACGTATCTCTAATTTTAATTGTGAGAAATTGCAGATCTTTAATTTTGTTTTTTCCTTATCGTCTGTTTCTTAATAAATCAACAACAAAACATTTTGGAAATTTTTTTGTGATAATAAAAAATAATTCTGCTGATCATTAAAACTTAGGCAATGCAAATGATTTATTTTTAAAAGATTAATTACAAAAAAGACAGCTCTTGCAATTCATATATTTGAATTTTTCTGTGAAACATTAATTAAATATTTCTAGTAGTAATATAACCATTTATAGTTCTGAAGATATTTTGCTAAATGATGAGAAAAAAATCAGTTTAAATTTTTATTACAGAAGCTCTTTTAAAATTTTCTTTTTTCTAATTTTACATTTTTCTACTGCAACAGGGGTCATTTTTGTAGTTTTAAAAATTCTGTTATATTCAGTATCAAAAAAGGTCGTTTTCTGAAGAGTGATAACGTTTACTTACATTAATATAAAAATATTATTTGCAGCTCGGCCTACAGGCGGACGCAAATTTCAAAGTTAAGTATTAATTTCATCAGTAAAAATTAAATCAAAAATCAGCGATCAATACAATTGAACAATTCAAGCTGGCCGCTTTTGACGCGTATATGCCTCATTTTCCTTAAACATCTGTCTTTATCAGAATCATCTTAATACGGTAATTTTTATTGAACCGCTATTTTTTTTCATTTGCTGTTGCTTTAAAAATTGATCCTACAAAAAATGTCAGCATAAAAGTTGTAAATAACTTTTATATTTACAATAAATTATAATAAATTAATTAAGATTTATAATAAATTAATTCGGATTTCATATTTTATTTTTCATTGACGAAAATGTAAATTTTTCTTTTCTTCATCTGCCTGCCTCTTTTTTTCGTTTTCATTTTATTTATTTATTTATTTTATTGCAAACAGAGTTGATCGTAGTAAAAATTTGTCAGTAAGAAATTTGTAGAAGATTTATAAAAAAAAAATAAGTGTATCTGATATCGTGAGCATTTACAAAGTGATTATTTTTTTCTCTAAAATGTTATTTTGCCCCCTTTCCACCTCATATCAAATTTCTTCAACACAAATTTTGGGCCTTTTTCTAGAAGTAATAACTTTAATCTGGTTTAGTATGTATTTTAATTAAGATGTAATGAAGGTTTTTTCAATTTTCATAAAACTTTCCATCTTTCCACCTTCTTTATCCGATTTTGTCCATAAACGAACGTGACCGATAATTTCCACCCCATGATTTTATATCAATTTAGAAGAGATATGTGTAGAATAGGATGGAGCGAAAAAAATTATTTTTTAAAAATCAAAAACGGGTAGATGCCAAAAGTTGCCTTTATACTAGTACATCAACTGTGTGAAATTTTACCGCTGAAAAAAAAATGGCTTGAGTCTGCGCTTTTGCTCCAAAAATCGAAATTTTGGGTAAAATTTGTCATTTTTTTCAAAAAAATTAAAAAATTCCTACAGAGCTGGTTATTATTTGAAAGTGTTACTTAAACCTTTATATTTATCTGCTTAACATATTTAAACTATAAAACAATATCTTTATTCCGTATAGCTGGAGCAAAACAGACAACTTTTGGTAAGAAAACGGCATTACCACTTTATTGAGACATACAATGAATTGTTGGTTTTAATACAGCTCTTCTTTTCAAAACTACCTTGGACACACGTCGTGGAGGTGGCTGCATTTCGTATATCACCCGTCCCAACTATTCGACCATCTTAGTACAGTGTTTTATTTATATATTGATTTGTGATTTTCTTTATCAAAATTTGGCATGTTTTTGATGAATTCACCTTGTTTATCTGTTCTTTGTATCCACATGCTGCTGTGACTATATTAATGTATATTTTTACAGCTTATACAAAAAAACGTCAAGCAAACTAATGTACGGGAATATTATTAAAGTGATCTATTCGGCCATCTATTATCTTTAACAAACTTTCATCCAGTTGATGAAAGTGATTGGAAGTTCTGTTAACCACAACATTTTTTCAGACAGTTATATTTTTTTAACCTAATGACCTGCTTCAAAGATGATTTCAGGTATTTCAACTATAAGTATGCCATCATTTATTCTGCTTTTGCATTTTTTATATGTTGAGAAGCGAGCTGTTTAATGTGATTTCTGCTGATCGTCAGAGAGACTTGCAATGGGAATTTGTCCTGCACGTGAAAAGAGCAACTGTTGTTGTAAATAACTTTTTTTGCATTAATTTTATGCCGTTTTATGCCGTTTTCTAAGTGTTTTCGTAGCCATTTAATTTTTCATTAACTTTTAGATCCCCATTTTAAAAATGAATAATATTTGATGGTGAACTGTCCTGGGCATAAACTTATAATGCATAGTACTTTTTGAGAGAATGTATAGAATCTAATCGACTATAAGTACTCATTTAAATTTAGGAGAATTCTGTTTGTCGCTGTGAACCATTTTGCATTAGGTAAGCTTAGAATTGTGTATAATAATGGATGATATGCCACTTCAACTCCAGTGAATTTCCTCTGTGTCAATTGTCAGAGAAGTCGATGTAAAACGTTATAATCTACATGGATTTACTGGATCAATAAGAAAATCTGTGTCTACGTACTATTCACTTCCAATTGCAATTTTTTATAAAATAGATAATAATTTTGAAAAATTATTTTTTCAAATTAAGTAAAAATACTCAGAACAGACTAGAAATTTCTGTCGGAGATTTCAAAGCTAATTATAAGGAAAGCTATTTCTCAGAAGTAATGGGGAATAGGAATTTAGAAAACATCTCGTACAAAAAAAAAAAAAAAAAAAAAAAAAAAAAAAAAAAAAACAGCTCATAAAGCGAATGAAATTTTCCGCTATATATAAGCTCAGATTGGCAATCAGAATCTTTAGATTCACTCACAAAATATCTAATCAAAGTTTATACCGCGGGATATTTTATACCAAATGTAATACACACCTAAAAAATAGGTCTAAAAACATATTAGAAATTACTCGACAACGAAACAAAATAGGAAACAACATAAAACAAATACTAAAACTTCTTTCGAAATATTGTTGCTTTACACGCAAATTTTGTTTGCAATCCTCTCTGACGATCGTCATAATATTAAACTTCTAGCTTCTCAAAATATATTCAATGTAATAGGTACAGTAAATGATGACAAACTAGAAATTGAACTTATACAATGAATTTTTAGGCATATCATTACATATATAATGTAATTGATTGAAAAAAATGCTGTAACAGAACTCTTAATCATAATGTATTAATTGTATGAAAATTTAATGAAGATAATAGACTGCTGAATAGGTTTAATTAACAACATACCTAATACATTACTCAGCTTCGTTTTCTGTTATACAAGGTATAAAAATATACGTAGTATATTTAAAAACATAATAAAATATATGTAGTAATATATACACACCAGTAGCATCCAATGTCAGTGAAAACAAAGATAAGGTAAACTACTTTGATACATAGAAAACTTAAGCCCTTCTTCGGGAAAAAAATAGCAATTCAATACATAAATAAAACACTGGGCCTAGATTGTTGGGTGGCTGAGACGGGTGGGATATGAAATGCAGCCACATCTACGAGTTATATACAGAATAGTTTCGAAAGTAGATAGGTAAGAAATGCATTCAAAACAACATTTCGTTGTATGCTCCAATAGAGAGGTTAACGCTGGTTTTTACCAAAAGTTGTCAGATTTGCTCCAATTATACAGGCTATAGATATTGTTTTATAGTTTAAATTAGTTAAGCAGATAAATATAAAGCTTTAAGGAACACTTTTAAATAATAACCAGCTCTGTAGGAATTTGTTTTGAAAAAATGTAAAAAAATGACAAATTTTACCCAAATTTTCGATATATGGAGCAAAATTTAGACTCAAGCCAATTTTTTTCAGCGGTAAAATTTCACACAGTTGATGTACTAGTATAAAGGCAACTTTTGGCACCTACCCGTTTTTGATTTTTAAAAAATATTTTTTTTCGCTCCACCCTAGTGTAAAAGTATGGAAGTTATCGTGTCTGTAAAAATGATGGATAAATAGATAAAGAGGTGGATAAATAGATAAAGTTTAGAATTAGTGGAGATGGTTTTGGTTTCTAGGGGTCATGACCGGGGTAGATCGGATTTTTCAGAAATTCCAAATGAGAGAGAAGTTAAATAGGCGGTATTTCTTACGAAATCTATCTAAAACAACAACACTTTATACTTACGTTTGAACAATATCAGGCTTATTTTATTATATCTACAATTATAGAAACAATGTGTGGGTAAATATTAATCACAAAAAGATAAATAAATAAATAGAAATTAACGCTTAAGTTAATGAATTATTATCATCCCAGACGGTGATAATCACTTCTGTCATGGAATATTAATGTAATTTTAATTTTACTGTACAAATTTTTAATAACGACTGAGTTTAATTAAAATAGCTAGAATCGTTTAAATACCGTTTATTCTAAGATTATAACTGAACGGACTTTAATTCAAATTAATTATGAAATGGATTAAAGGTATATTTAATGTAATAATTCGACCTAAAATATTTGTTCCAATTTCTAAATTCTAAACTCAATTAAATAACTGAAAGTTGGAAAAAGTATTCGTCTTTTACAATATTGAACATTATTTTAAATATGGTGTAAACATAGTAGGTTTTCCAATTTCAAATTTGCTTCACTGGATTTCGTAACAGATATGTAGAATAATTAAAAAAAATATTTCTAATTACTGCATACATAGCTTTAATATTATGAAGAATGAATAATGCTTATTTCTATTATATTTATGATTGTTGTTTATTTCAACAGATTAAAAAATATTCACACCAGGGATTGAACCAGGGTACCTTGGCTTGAATGCCAGTACTTTACTTATTAATTTATCCAGATGATACCTGGCCGACATAATTACTTTTACTTATTGGACGTCAAGACGAGGTATCCGTATTCGATCCCTAATCTAGAAATGTTTCGCTTTATTAACCGTTTAAACTCGAATGGTCCCAAATGGGAACATTGCATTATTTGATATACAAAGCATTTATTTTCCAACACAATAACGATATTCTTATTTTTCCTATAAAATATAAGGTTTGATTTCACTTAAAAAGAAATATTTATGTTTAGGCATTTATCACAGATATAAAGAATATGCAAATTCATTAATTTGCATAAAAATATATTATTTATTTTTATCGTTTTCTCTATATTACTCACATTTTACCATTAGGAATCTAAATGTTTTTGGAATTCAAGAAAATACTCAAGAACAATATACAATAGCATATAGCGGAAAATGATTTGTTATATTTGCATAGGTTGTCAATTAATAATCATGTTCCAAAATGCAAACACTGAAATAAAAACAGACAAAAAACTGAAGAAATATATACCGGGTGATCCAGAAGTCCCGGGAGTTTTGAAATGTTAATAATTCGAAAACTAAATACGATAGGAAGATGCGGTTTTCAGATATATGATCAGAAAAGCGTGGGATTTTCGTTTATAATGAATTTATAAAAAAATAAATAGATAAATAGTTTAATAAATAGTTTTTTAGCAACAGGTGGCATTAGTATACAACATCGAAAGTTCCATTACCATGCGTTATATAAGCAGATGAATTCATTGCGCAACATCTTTTCTGAAGTTATTGATCAGATTTCTCTTTAAGGATCCCTAATGTTCGAACTCTTTTTCGAAGATTAAGGAAATTGCATTTAAAAGAAGTTTCTTTACAAAATTTTATGTGCAACTGCTAAGCTAAAAATGCGTTCTTTGCATGACAAAGCTTTGTTAGTTATGCAGTCTAAAAAAGGTTAAATCGCAAGTTTAGCATTGCGTTCTTATCGTACAATGCTCGGAATCAAAACCGGTCAAGGATCGATGACATTACAAACCAGGAGGCTATGATAAAAAAGTTTGAGGAAACAAACTCATTGGAAGATCATCCCCACATCGCTTCTCCTGTCATGATGATCCCGAGGACTACGTCTGGTACTGAGTCGCAATTTTCACCCTGAATGGCCTCCAAGATCTCTAGATCTTACTCCTTGTGACTTTTGGTTGTTGGCCTACTTGAAGTTTCATGTGTAACGAGACTGGCCTATGTCATTGACCCAGCTGAAAGATTCTACACCAGAGCGTTTCAAAGCTATCTCCTGAATTCCTTTTAATGCTTTGCACACTGATTTACATCGTCTCATGGCGGTACTTATAACTTACGGGCGTTATAGAGAAAAATTGCAACCCTTGAACACTGATTCTTTATTTTTAATGAGCTGTATCATACCATAGCAATATTATTCTATCCAGTTCAGAGCCACCTGTTGGCAAAAGTGTAACTAAAATAACATGATTTTTTCTTATTAAAAACGAAATCCCACAAGTTTCTAAGAATTTCTGTAAAAACCGCATCTTTCTAGTGTTTAAAATTTACTAACTATTAGCATTTCAAAACTCCCGAAACTTCTGGATCACCCGGTATACATTTTTTTTGCTATTTTTTAAATTTGTATTTATAAATTAAAACATTTGAAGCTGTAATATAGGAAAAACAAAAATATTATTACATTGCGACATTAATTCGGCGTGTAAACGGTTAAAATAAATATAAATTATGCTACTACAGACATGAATATTATTTATTCAGTTGAAAAAAAAAAACATTCTTATTCTTGGATTCTTATTCTCTTTGAAAAAAAAATATGTGTACTTTTTAATGTCATGGTGTTGACCGGATTTGTGCGTTTGAACGTTGGAAAAACTTTGTAGCTTAGATATTTAAAACTTGCACAAATTAACTGATTTATGTTTATAAATGTAATGCTTGATATGAATTGTTATGAATAAGGACTTTTTAACACAGAAAAAACTCACTGTCTCACAAATACAGCGAATAGTACAGACGTCGTACACCATTAGATAATAGATCCAACTATGACATTTTGCTGATCATTTGGTAATTGGTGGTAGTAAGAATCAATGTAAAAGTGATTAAATTACGGGGACTCCTCACACTATGGATATTTAATAAACGGTTGAGTGTTATATCTGTCACAAGATTTCACTGTTAGTGTGAAATATACTTCTCTCATAGATCTGAAGCTTGGTATTTCAATTCGTAGTTACACCTTTCGGAAAGCATATCGGCACATGTCTTGATATGCAAGGACGGAGATTTGGATGAGAACTAAACGATGCAATTTTATGACATTTTCCCTTGTTGTTAAATCTTCTTCAATAAATATAAGGCAGTGAGTTTTGGAACAATTTGTCATGTGTTTGACTATAAATACATATTCATGAAACGTTTCAATATATAGATTTTGAAGTCGTATCTCAATGTATAAAAATAAATTGTTTCCCCCATATTTTTTGCAAAGATTAGGTTCTTACAAATTTACATAGGCTGACCCCTTATTCAACATGTAAAGGGCTTTTAACTTCACACATAGACTCATTTAAAATTTCGAAATACAATTTAATCAAAAGCTTTGATGTTTTACCTGAAGTGAAGGTGCAAAGAAACAATTTAATATAATTCATCTGTTGCAGACTTTTTTTTTCATTTGTGGTCCGAGTTAGTGTTGCAACTTCAATAAGTGTTCTTTAAGATGGCTAATTCCACAGGATTTTTCTTTCCCAGCAAACCTGTCCATGATACTCCTCTAATCAAAATAGGCTACTAGCACTACAACTGCTAATATTGTATGTGCATTGGATCAGCTCACTGATATTTTTATTGTTGGTATTTAAGTTTAAACGAATTATTTTTTATTAATTATATCTATATATTATAATCATTATTCTCATATTTAATAAACTATCCTTAGTATAAAATTCCACAAAAAACTGGGATGAAAGTCTGTGCTTTGAAAGTTATTCGTCAAAATATATTAAGTAAAGTACTCCCAAAAGGAAGGTGACGTGAAACATAATCTAATACCAGGGTCAATTCAACCAGACCTTGTAACCCGACCCACAGGGATTTTGATGAAACTTTGTGTACACACTATTTTTATCATGAAATGATTCCATCAGAAATTTTTTCTTCCTAGACCTCATAGTTTGTGAGATATGGGGGGTCCAATTCTTGGGGTTTTCTCAAATCGCACATTTCTGAGTCTGTATTTTTAGATTGCAGTTCCATCTTCAAAAAATTGTTTCTCTGGATCTAAAACATGAAACATCCTAAAAATATCACTGTAAGAAGATAAAAGATGCAGATTTTAACAAAAAATATTTAAAAAATTTACTTGTAATATTTAGGATAAAAAAAAAATTAGCCAAAGTTGAGAGTTATGGTTATTTTTCCAAATTTTTGTGACTTGACAAAAAAGGTTGTACACAAAAAGGCAAATTAAATTTCCAATTTCTTTTTGTTTTAAATAAAAGTTTACACTTTGGGCTTTCTATCTGTGAAATAAAAATGATGTCTTTCGCATGGCTTATCCAAAAATTTTGGGTACTTTCCAATTGCCCAGATGCGTGTTTTATTTTTACATATGTACATATGTATAGATCTATATAAATGCTGATGTATTATACATGTATATATGTATGTATATATACAGTATATTGATATATATATATATATAACACTGGTGCCCGTCTAACCGAAAAGTATCAAATTTTGCCTTGTTTTGAGAATCTGCACGAATTAAGAGAAAAAAAATCTCACTAAGTTTAGCTGTGGTACTTAAATAATTACTGGAATTTCTATGAGTTATTGTTTTTTCTGATTAAAAAAAAATCTGACTGTAATATGTTTTCCCATTAAATTTAGTGAATGGTCCATATATTTCACTTAGTTATTTAATAATGGGCATTTTTTGCTAATCTAAAGAATCTCTTACTTTTATTTTCAATAATTAAACTCAAAACAGATTTTTTTTTGTACAGTATAAAATAGATAATTTTTTCTCCTCACATTTCCATTCTTTCTTTCGAATGCTTATATATATTTTATTTGTGTTTAAAAAATGTTCAAAACCTTGTATTTCTTGTCCTTGGTTAATTTTAATCAGTTTAAATATTTATATTGGCAAGTTTAAATACACAAATGTTTAACAGAACTTAAATTTGTTGCACCTGCCTTGTATAAACACCTTCTGATAAAGGCAGGGTAATGTTCGTTAGTATGAAAGAAGATGTTTTGAAATCAATTTAATAAAATTATTTTCATTCTCTTGTTTTTTATCATAGAAGAATGATCTAACTTTTATTGTGCTACTAAAAATATAATCTGATTGTTACATACTTTATATTTTATGATATGTATAAATATTTTTTTGCTTTATTGTTTTAATATGGAGCCTGATATTAAACCTTCTACTAGTCTTCAGGCTTGCAGTATTGTAATATTAACTGATTTAGAATGTCACAAAACTAGCTATAGAAATAACAGAGAAATAGACTACATTGATAATCTCTGTGATTCAGAAAAAAGAACTTTGATTAGTTAGGACTATTGCATTTATAAAACAAAAATTATGTGAAAAGCGTTTGATTAATATATGTGAGCATCACAGAATTTCGCTCTTAATGAAATGTGAATTATATAAATGGGAAGATCCATTTAAGCGGCATAAAAAGCAAGTGAAAAAAGCAATTAGGGCAGTTAATAGAGATTTATATACGGCCGAAAAAGTAAACCAAAGTTGAAAGTTATGATTATTTTTCAAAATTTTGTGACTTTATGAAAAAGTCTCTACACAAAAAGGCAAATGAAATTTCCAAGTTGTTTTTATATCAAATAACATTGAATTCAGTGACTCATAGAAACTCCAGTAATTATTTAAGTACCACAGCTAAACTTAGTCAGATTTTTTCCCCCTTAATTAGTGCAGATTCTCAAAACAAGGTAAAATTTGGTACTTTTCGGTTAGACGGGCATTAGTGTTATACATATATATATATATCAATATACTGTATATATACATACATATGTACATGTATAATACATCTGTATTTATATAGATCTATACATATGTACATATGTAAAAATAAAACACGCATCAGGCTAATTGGAAAGTACCCAAAATTTTTGCATAAGCCATGTGAAAGACATCATTTTTATTTCACAGATAGAAAGCCCAAAGTGTAAACTTTTATTTAAAACAAAAAGAAATTGGAAATTTCATTTGCTTTTTTGTGTGCATATGTAATATGTAAAAATAAAGCACTTATCTGGCTAATTGGAAAGTACCAAAAATTTTTGCATGAGCCATGCGAAAGACATCATTTTTATTTCATAGATAGAAAGCCCAAAGTGTAAACTTTTATTTAAAACAAAAAGAAATGGGAACTTTCATTTGCTTTTTTGTGTGCATATGTAATATGTAAAAATAAAGCACTTATCTGGCTAATTGGAAAGTACCAAAAATTTTTGCATGAGCCATGCGAAAGACATCATTTTTATTTCATAGATAGAAAGCCCAAAGTGTAAACTTTTATTTAAAACAAAAAGAAATGGGAACTTTCATTTGCTTTTTTGTGTGCATATGTAATATATAAAAATAAAGCACTTATCCGGCTAATTGGATAGTACCCAAAATTTTTGCATAAGCCATGCGAAACACATCATTTTTATTTCATAGATAGAAAGCCCAGAGTGTAAACTTTTATTTTAAACAAAAAGAAATTGGAAATTTAATTTGCCTTTTTGTGTACAGCCTTTTTCGTGAAGTCACAAAAATTTGGAAAAATAACCATAACTCTCAACTTTGGCTGACTTTTTTCATCCTAAATATTACAAGTAAATTTTTTAAATATTTTTTGTTAAAATCTGCATCTTTTATCTTCTTACAGTGATATTTTTAGGATGTTTCATGTTTTAGATCCAGAGAAACAATTTTTTGAAGATGGAACTGCAATCTCAGAATACAGACTAAGAAATGTGAGATTTGAGAAACCCCCATGAATTGGACCCCCCATATCTCACAAACCATGAGGTCTGGGAAGGAAAAATTTCTGATGGAATCATTTTATGATAGAATTAGTGTGTACACAAAGTTTCATCCAAATCCCTGTCGGTCGGGTTACAAATGGGGGAAAAATTGGTTGAATTGACATGGAATGACCCTACAGCGAGATTTTTGACATATAAAGGAGGTGTTTGCTCAAACAGAGCTGACAACATTTAAATTTATTGCTTTACTAATTTACATAAATACGTAAAATATTAGATAATTGGATGATATCATCATAAAGTGAAACATAAAATATTTTAATTACATTAAAATTTAATTACTACAATGCATTCTAATCCCACGTTATGTCGAATAAATGGTTTTCCATACTATTAATGGCACTCATTGTTCTGCCCGATGTCACACCTGTCATAAATGTTTTTTTTACTATTCTCATAGACTAAAAGTAGTTTGAGACTTCTTTCGTTCTACAGTAATTTTACAACCACTTGATGCCTACTATCACCTCTATTATTTTCTCAGTCAATTTTCGCAACTTTACTTTTCGTAATTTTACTATAAACAGAAATTTAGTTACAGAAAAGAGATACAAAATCATATTTGCAAACTTTCGGAAAATTTTTTAATCAATTATAGTCAGAAAGTGTAAAAGCAAAAAAACGTTTATATATTCTTAGATAGTTATTAAATGAAATTAAAACACAAAATTTCTTTTTGTGATACAAATTTTTTGGTAGAACGTGAATTTTAATAAACAAAGGTAGGCATCTGTGCCTTTGCGCAAGATTCTTTCGAATAGTAAAGTGAGTCATTCTTCCCTTCATTAGAATAATATGCACATGTTTCATTTGATTTTATTATTGCTTTAAGACCATTTAGCAGCTATGGCTTTCGCCATGAATGATCCATAACACAGAGACGATTCAGACCAATTTCATTACGCATATCCATTACATATGTATACAAAGTTACAAAGTTACCACACACCTTCCATGCCTTATCCGGATTCGAACCAGGACCCCTCGGCGTGGCCGTTGGTGTCAATACTGATCACGCCACTGGGGCGACAACACGCACGTGTATTTATCTTATTTATTCTTTCAACTTATTTTCTTATTTTCTTTCTTTATCAAATTAGGTTTCATTTAATGAAGGATGTTTATTATTTGTTTACATCAAATTAAGGTATAAAAACCTATATTTACTGTGAAAAAGACCTGTATATTTTCGCAGTGTTGCATAAATAATAACAAAATTAGTATTTTAATCGAAATTATTCCTGTATCATTATCAGTACATTATTCATTATTTGTTATTATTAGTATTTTTATATCACTATTGAGCATTGAATTAAATAACATGATTCTTAAATGTTCATATTTAGGCTGCTGTAGCATATAAAATTTGTCATATTTGTTATTGTGTTACTAGAATCAATCCATGTGGTTAAAGATTGATAATCTCGTCCCCTATCTCAACCAGATAGACTGACTTGCTAATGATTATACAAAATGGCTAATAAACTAAAGTAAAATCGATGTTAATCTATTCACTCTTGCTGAACGATCTTTACAAACAATGGCAGAAATTGCGTTAAGACAGTACTGAATATATCTATCAGATCACAGCTTAAACACACTTATTCGTGAATACTATAAGTCCATAATAAATATAACTAGTTGGATGTGCCAATCCCAAAACTTTCTTCTATCTCATACGTACATTTTAATATTTTAAAAAATAGTTACGCGTGTTAATGTTTTACAAATTCAGGGAGGACCTACGAGCCATAGCCAAACAGTTACACAAAAAAATTCTTTCAATTCGATGCATAACTTCATACACATTTAGCTGGTGCAATATTGAAAATAGCATAAAAATCGCTATTGCAGTGCCTCCCTCCGGAGATTTTTTTTTTCAAATTGAGGGAGGACCAACTAGCCATAGCCATACACTTACATAAAAAATTTGGTTCATTTCAATGCATAACTTCCTACACTTTTAGCTGGTGCAAGATTGAAAATAGCTCAAAAATCGCTATTGCAGCGCCCCCTTCCGGCGAATTTTTTTTCAAACTCAGAGAGGACCAACTAGCCATAGCCATACATTCACATAAACAATTTGGTTCAATTCGATGCATGACTTCATACACTTTTTGATTGTAGAATGGCGACACACGGACAGACAGACATTTTGTAAAATCATGTTTTTTGGAACCTCTGACCCCTAAAATGTGTAAATCCGTCGAAAACCGGAAGTCGAAAAAAATTTCGATTACAATACTTTCTTCTATTGAGGATAGAAGAAAGTAATAAATTAGAATCATTAAAGAAAAAAGTATTAATTTAAAATCGTTTCAAGGCATAAGTAACTATCATAATCCGATATTTTTACTAAAAAAAATCGTTACTCATTTCTTTGTTTTTACACATAGTTACATTTTAATAGCTTTATTTTCTACGATTCGTGAAACATTAGGTGCCAAAGGTGAGTTTCTATAAATAAGCTTTTAGAAAAATACACTATGTGGCTTTTAGAATGTTTTCATATACTTTAAGGTTTAAAGCCAGTCAAATTTATATGTTAAATACAGATAGATAATTTATAAGGTGAAATCATTCTATTTCATTAGACATATTGATTTTATTAATTTTTTGTGTGACTATACCTTATTACACTGTTAAAAATAAATCTGTGAATTCCAGGTGAAACTACCGGCAGCAATGTAGCCGAACTTTCACCGTTCCGTTAGTAGATTTTCCGTTTGGAAAATAAAAGAAAGGAAAACTTCCGTATGGAAAAGCGGTAACTTTCCGCTACAAAGTTTGATTTTGTAATGATAATAATTTAATTTAAAGAACCGGACATTCGTCAAAGAATTCGAAATTTCCGAGTGACCATATACTTAATTTAAATCTTTTTAAATCATTATTTTTTGCATAATTTATTTCAAACCATCCTGAGGATCGAACTAGGGACGTTTGCGTAGAGGATCAAGTCCTTACTGATTCAGCCAAAGCTGCTGATACCTGTCTCTACAAAGGATGTCTTTTATGAGTTACTGGGAAAATATGTTGTGCTTTTCAAAGATTGCCTTTCAAATATATTCGTTAGAATATTCGTAAGCGGTTTATTTTATTTTATTTTAGAATGATGCATAATACTTACTATTTTTAAAACAAATTTTAATTTTTTAACTAGCGTAAATAAAATAAAAAATCATTATTTAAAATCACAATTTTTTTTTTTTTTTTTTTTTTTTTTGAATGAATGTATGAAAAAAATATTTTTTATTCATTTTTTACAAAAATTAGATAATTTTTTGAAATTATCGCGCGCAATTTATTTATTTATTGGGAGGCTAATTAGTTAAAAGATTTTTTTTAGTAAGAAATAAGAGAAAAATAAATAGAAAAAAATAATTAAAAGGGACTTTTCGTGTCTTCATTATTTTATGGGGATAGTGGGATACGAACCCACAATCTATGCTCCCAGACATTTAATGGCGTGGTGCTTTAACCACTCGGCCACGGAGATCCCCGGGTAACGGACTGTCTCCGTCTTTTGTTTTTATTTCCATCCTTTTCGTTAGTTTCAGGAAATATCGTGGAGTTTTCAGATTTTTAACGGAAAAAGCCCTTTTGGTGCGAAAAAGGATTTTTTCTGTGAAATTCAGAAAAAATATATCCGTGAATTTCAGATTTTTTTTAACAGTGTATTTAAAAATACAATGTATCTAAAATACAAAAGATTTAACAATGTTTAAATAAAGACTTCTCTTTAGTTAATTTTTGTAATATAACATTATTTTATGTTACATTAGAGCTTTTTTAAAACTTAAAATAATTAATAAAGGCTTAATTTTTTTTTCACGTAGGATTATATAGTGCAGAGACAAACAATTTAGTTTTTTTAAATTTGGATACAGAGTGTACATATTAATTTATAAAACAACACTTTTAAAAATTATTTATCTTCTTTCTTAAAACATGACATTGGAAGAGCTCCACAAACTTTTTTAGATTTAAATATAGAAGTTTTAAAAAGCCATTAAGATAAAAGATAATCGGCTTATGAAAAAAAAAGCCGCGAATGATATTTTTTGCATGCCTGTTAATATATAAAAACTTTAACTTATAGTGCACAATTTCATCGAGGACTAATAAGTTTATTCTTGAAAAATGACTGTCAAAATTGTATTATTGATAAATTTATAGCTATAGAATTCTTTTTTCTAAATAATAATAAAATAATAAAATGTTTTATAGTTTTAAATAATGACGATGGATCGGATTTAAAAGTAATAATAAAACACCTTTGACAGTGAAGGACGGACGATAAAAGCATTTTTCTTTTAGCCAACGAATAAAAATTGACTTATTTACGCTACCTCTAATACGAAGATAGAGTAGTTCCTTGTTTGTCTTCTACACAGGATGAATGGGTAATTATGACGATTTTTTATCTGAAAACTCTAATCAACAGACAATTACTTATATATGTATATATTAACTTTTTATTTAAAAAATTCATTTATAAATAATTTAAAGGAGTTTGTAAATTTACACTTGTTTAATGAGGTCAGAGGTAGATTTATACGTTAATTTTTCTTTGAACTAAGCCGAATCTGTTTCGTGCTCCCTGCAGAGGATTGTGCTACTTATTTTTACAACAACGTTTTAATAAAAGTTTCTGTTTTAGTTATTTTTTTAACTATAGCATCATTTTATGTTACATTAGAACTTTCATAATAATTAAAAAGATCAACGGCTGTTCAAAAGTTTTTTTTTCTTTTATTCAAAGCAAAGTGATATAGTGCAAAAAAGTGTAAGTTTGGATATATAACATACATATTAATCCCTGAAGCAGCACTTTTAATAAAGATTTACATTTCTTCTTAAAATATAACATTAAAAGAGCTCCTCAAAATTTTTTAGGTTAAAACACAGAAGTCCTAAAAAGACATTTAAATGAAATATATTCGTCTTGGGGGGGGGGGGGGGAAACTGTGAAAGACATTTTTTGCGTACCTGTTAAAATATAAAAACTTTAACTATAGTACATTAATTCAATAAATGCTAACAAATTTCTTCTTGAAGAACGACCCTGAAAATTCTATTATTGATAAATTTAAAACTATAAAACACTTTCTTAGAATTTTTTTTAAAAAGAAAATGTTTTATGTGTTTAAATAATGAAGATAGATCGGATTTACAACTATTGGAAACTATCTTTGACATTGAAGGATGAACGATGTTAAAAAAAAATATTTTTTATCCAAAATTATTTTATTTACGCCACATCTAATACGATTATAGAATACTTCATTATTTGTCTTCTACACACAATGAGTGGCAAGCTTTGAAGATTTTTATGGATCAAATTCTGATCAAAGGACTAACAATAGTATATTTTTTTTCATTTAACTTTCAAGGAATTCATTTATAACTAAATTGAAAGATTTTATAAATCTTCACCTATTGATGAGCTCAGGTGTAGATTTATATAATTTTCGTCTTCTTTTTTTGAGAACTGTGCCCAATTTCAACCGCAATTTCTACAAAAGATTGTACTGTTTGTTTTTAACCCCCTGACTGCCCAGCCTAAGGGTAATATTGTAATGTTGTTTTCTCTGAAATTTATTAAAAATATAAAAAAAAGATGTTTTTTCCAACGTGATGCAAAATACGTTATTAGTATCGGTGTATAATCTTTGATAGCATCAATCCTAACTTAATTTTTCAGAACTGGGTTTTATTTGTGGAATTATACTAATTTAAATATTGCTTATGTTGCAGTGAAACCTGCAGCTTAGTGTGTGAAAAAATCAGCCGGCGGCAGTCAGGAGGTTAAAGGACAGCCTAGTTTTAAAGGACTATCTTGACACCCTGGGATACAGAAGTCGTTACCTTTTCTGTTTTAATTTGGTACTTCGAAAATAATTATTAATAATCTTGTTTTTATTGCTAATCATATAAAAATGAATTTATTTGCATGTGACATTTTCTTTGTCATTTTTTGCTTCATATCATTTTACATTATTGCATCTTATAATAATTCCTAATTTATATATTCGATGGATTAAAATTTATTTATTTTTTCCTTTATGCATGTAACGTTTTAAGGCATGCTAAAGTTACATTAACGGTCTTTTAGAATTTCTGCACTTAATGTGTCTCAAAATCCTACATTTGGTACCTAAAATATTGACTTTCTAATTTTTTGCTTAAATTATACTTTATTATTCCCAGTACACTGCGAGAAAATTTCGTTAAGATCCAATAATTATATATATAGTTTAGAGCAGTTTTAAAACATTGCTGTTTATTTATATTTAAAACCGTTCAAATTCATTTGCGTTAAACAGAGATAGTATTCAAAGGTAATAGCTTCCTATTTTATTAGAAAAAATGATTTTGTTGCCTTTCTGTGTTAATACATCTTATTTTTTATAAAAACAATATATATAAAATATAAAAAATTCAAAAATATTTTAATGAAGACTTATTTTTTATGCAATTCTTTTAATGTAGCATCATTTTGTGTTACATTAGAGCTTTCATAATAATTAATTATAATAAATGAATGATCCCTTGGAAGTTTCTTTTTCTTGTTGTTTAATGCTGAGGCATTTGATGCAGATACAAATATATATATATATACATAATCAGTTTAAATCTGGATACATAGCCTACATATTTAATCCTAAGATAGCTTTAAAAAAATATTTACATTTCTTCTTAAAATATGGCACTGAAAGAACTCCACAATTATTTTTTTAGATTAAAGTATAGAAGTCTTAAAAAGATATTAAAAAGAATGATAATCGGCTTGAGGGACAAAAACCCGTGAGGACATTTTTTGCGCGTCTATTAAAATATGAAAACTTTAATTGTAGCACATAAATTAATTAAGTACTAATAATTTTGTTCTTAAAAACGACTTTCAAAATTTTATTATTCGTAAATTAAAAAATATAAAAGTCTTTCTTTGAAAAGATTTCTAAAGAAAAAGCTTTATAGGCTTAAATAATAAAGATGGATCGGATTTAAAATTATTGGAAACTATCTTTGACATTGAAGGATGAACGACGTTAAAAAAAATATTATTTTATCCCAGACATAAAAATTTATTTATTTACGCTACTTCTAATATGAAGATAGAATTTTTCATTGTTTGTCTTCTACGTAGAAAAAGTTGGAGGTTATGGTAATTTTATAGAAAAATTCTGCCAATAGAAAATAAGAAAAACATATCATTCAATGAATTTATTTATAGACAAATTGAAAGAAGTCTATCCATAAATCTTCATGTATTTATAAGCTCAGTGGTAGATTTATGCGCTTTACTTTCGCTTAAAACTGTGCCCAATTTGTTTCGCACTCTCTGAAGAGAATTGTAATATATGTTTTTAAAGAGACTACCTACACACCCTGTGGATTAAGTGTCACCTGTTATTTTTTTTAGGTGATATTTCGAAAATCGTCGTTAATAGTCATATTATTATCACATAAGAATGAATTAATTTGTATATGTTTCAGTTATTCTTATAACTTTTGAGACTTTCTTTGTAATTTTTTGCGTTATATCACATCATTTTACATTATTGCATCTTATAATTATTCCTAAATTAAATTTTCAATGGATTAACTTTTATTTATTTTTTCTACATGTATGTAGAGTTTTAAGGTATGTTTAAATTAAATTCATGGTATTATAGTATTACTCCATTTAATGGGACATAGTGCACTACATTCGGTAAAATTGATGAAATTACCGACTTTGTATTTGTTTGCTTAAATTATACTTTATTACCCCTAGTATATTTTGATGAAGTTTAGTTAAGATCCGAGTAATATAAATAAAATTTAAAGCAATTTTGTTACATCGCTGTCTCTTCAATCGCACAATCTACTTCACTTGAAAATGATTTTTCTCAGTTTATGTTTTTATCACGGATGAACATATTCAAAGTGATAAAACTTTTATGTATAGGGAATTCGTATCCTAAAAGCAAAATTTATTAATAAAAATTTACTAAAAATTTAATTTAAGGAATTTAAAAATTATTTTTTTATACAAACTGAGTAACCCTGGTACCAAAATGGATATTTTTGTTTCTTTCTAATACGTACAAACACAGATTTATGTGATTAATTCAAAATAAATTAGTATGTTTGCAACAGTATGGAGTTTATTGTTTTTATACTGCTACTGATATTGCATTACACAAATATATTATCAAAAGTTGTGATCTATGCTTTAAAAACCGATCGTATGCAGAGTACCACTACCGTCATTGTTTATAGCCAAATCGTCCCTGTCTTTGAGTGTTAACTTCTCGGCTAGTTACCGACTATCTTTTTCAAAATTTTTTATCAACAATGGTTTTACATTTCTGCTACGATAAGTACCTCCAATTTGCCTCAACACCTTTGCTTAATGCCCACAAATTGAAATCTGTGTTTGACGGAAAAATGTACTTTTGTCAAAAAAAAAAAAAGAAAAAAAAAAGAGATCTAGAATAGTCGCTATAGATTTTATGAACGGTTTAAAGTAGCATCTATAGCATCTAAGTTTTTCAGAATTTTAATTTTTGTAGATTCAGAATTAGATGCGGGGGATATATTTTTACACTATACTTTGGATAATATCTCTGAAAATATAATACCTAAATTTAAAAGAAATATATTTTTGAGTTCAGCGTAACAACAACTTTGACATGACATCCCACACAAAATACAAACAAAAGTTTTTTTTTTCTTCAAGTAACTTAATTAGACCCCTACCCACTCCTAAATATATTTGTAAATATTTTATAATCTGTAAATATGTAGGGCAATAATTTCAATTACCTCTACCTAATTTGAATTTTTACACGTTTTATGAGAAAAAATGGCTATTGCAAAAGGGCAGACAGACATGGAAGTGTTCTTGCAATGATTCCGCTTTTACTTTAAAAGTATGTAACCCTAAAATAACCATACATGTATTTTTGATATTTTCTTTTTACATTCAAATTAATTCACCGTTTACACTATGAAAAATTATAGGTTTATACATTTATATTACAGTTTTTAAAAGGTATTTTTCCCAAAACAATCATTTATTTATATCATTTCAAAAATAATAATAACATGGTATAAAACACTCTTTTTTTTCTCTATTATCATTTTTAAAATAAATGAATTCACCACGATTATTTTTTTAAACTTAAATTCATTAAAATTGGCGCTTCTCTAATTTTAATTGCTAGAAATTGCAGAGCTTCCATTTTTTTCTTATCGTCTGTTTCTTAATGAAACAGTCAAAACAAAATAATATGGAAATTGTTTGGAAAGGTTAAAAAAATTATTCTAATCATTAAAACTTGTAAAGTGCGAATGATTTACTTTTAAAATATTGACTACAGAAACAGGAAGCTGTTGTGGCTCATATATGGGTCATTCCATGTCAAGTGTCCTAAATTTTGGCACGGTTCTCGCTCGACCCCCTTCGATTTTTATGAAATTGATACAGAATATACATGTAGATATATGATGAACATTTGGAAACTGTTTAGTGCAAAAAGTTATATAGTTTAAGAACCAGGGGTCCATTAGTACCAATCAGTATTTCATGCTTGTAGAAAAAACGGCCAAATCATGAAGTTTGGCATCATATTGCTCATGATATATGGAACCTTACTTATTGAAAGTAGGTGATCTAATACAACTTTTTATGCTAAAAAATGTAATTGCAGTATTAAAAATCACAAATCAAAACTTTCGTGATTACTAGTCCTCAAAGTAGGCCGTACGGCCAATCTGGTTGCATTTTACCCTTACTTTAACATGCTGTAACTACTGCAAATGTTATTTTAAAAATTTCTCCCTTTACAAACTAATTACCTATGGATATATCGTAAAGCCGCTGTATTTGTTTTTTGATTGCTTAAATATTCATTAAATTATTCATGTTCAAAATCTAATAAAAAATTAAAGAAGTCGATTTTGCCCCATATTCAAAAACATATATCTCAAAAGGGACACTTCTGATTTGGTTACTAATAGTACCACTGAAAAGAGCATATCTTATTTTATAAAAAAACTTTATTTCGTTTTGGGCCTCTTAGATACAGAAGGAAAATAATAAAATTCAAAAACCTGTTGTACGAGATAATTCAGAAACATACGAGAAAGGTATATATTACGACACGGTCTTTCAACATATTTTGCACCATTCTTTTTTATTACAACGATTAATGCTTATAATAATTATCATTTTTTCTGGTCACAGTTACTTTTTCTTTATCAATATGAATGATCTGTAACCGCATTACCAATGAGTTATATCCAATAACCAGGCAAGAGTAGCTCGTGGTTGGGTATTGCATGTTTAATAAGATTTATACAAAAATATTCCTTTTCTATTTCAGTTTATGCTTTACATTACTGTTAAAATATTCTGTATCAAGATTTTAGCTCTATGTATTCTCATGATTATGATCAGAGTCAATGCAGCATTGGCTGTGCTGATAATTCTCAGTGCCATTTGACAACTTATTGTGCACATAAAGGTTTTCAGCTTTTTAAAGAATTTTCCTCTGAAGAACATGAGTTAATTAATAGCCGAAGTTTATTGCATCTTGAAGAAAATTCTCAAATATGCTTTCATCACGAAATATTGCTTTTTCATAAATTTGAGTTTCTTCAGCGAACATGCTGTGATCCTTTCACTAAAGACAATCATTGCGTACGAAAATCTTTGCAGTCCATCAATTTAAAAAGTTCTTATCATTTGACAGAATAAGAAATTAAGAAACTATGAAAAATGTCAAACCAGACCAAAAAATATGTACATCATGCAGAAAAGAAATCGAAGAAACACGAACAACATGGTCTTCTTCTTCAAGCGAATTGGAGCAAGATGAAATAGATGTAACAGAAACGTTGAACAAAAGTCTAACAGCTGTTGATTATTCTCTTTTAAGATTTCAACGAACATCAACAAGAAATATTAAAAGCTATGCAAAGCGAAAGATAAGTGAAATTGAAGATGTGATTTCAAAGAAAATAGCTATTGTTGCTGGTATAGATCCATGTAAATTAAGACAACCTACTACATGCAACCAATGCCTAGACTGTTTAGATTACAAACAGCTAATTAAAGAATTGAAGGAGAAGTTACAGTTGTCAAAACGTCCAGAACAAATACATATATTAACAATGGCACCTCAAAGTTGGACAATAAAAGAAGTTATGGAAGAGTTTGAAGTTTCACAAAGAATGGTAAAAGCAGCGCGAAAATTAAAAGCAGTCATCGGGATATGGGCT
The DNA here is from genome assembly GCA_964019185.1 of Maratus speculifer. NCBI lineage: Eukaryota > Metazoa > Arthropoda > Arachnida > Araneae > Salticidae > Maratus > Maratus speculifer. Next base: position 160,626,995 of record OZ025292.1, on the reverse strand, counting down.
TTACCTAGAGCAAAGTTTGATAAGAAGTTGCCAGAAAACACAAAAGAAAGAGTATTAAATTTTTTTGAAGATGAAGACTTTAATCCAATATGTCCAGGAATAAAAGATTTCATTTCTGCTCGGATAGATGGAAGGAAAGTTCAGATGCAGAAACATCTAATACTACGCAATTTGAAAGAAATGTTTGCAGTCTATCGAAGTAGTAATGGACCGAAAATCGGATTCTCCAAATTTTGCGAGTTAAAACCAAAATGGTGTGTGACTGTCGTTGCAGCAGGTTCACATTCCCAATCTGTGTGTAAAATGCATCAAAATGTGAAGTTAATGCTAGCAAGCTTCCCAAGCGATGTAGATTATAAATTTCTTATAAGTAAAACAGCTTGTAACTTGAATTCTTAAGATTGTATGCTTCATCGCTGTGAAGAATGTCCTAGAACAGATGATTTAAAAAAAATTTTGGAAAGTATTTTCGAAGATAGTCATTCAGAAGACGCCATTGAATTTAAACAATGGGTTCACACAGATCATGACACGTTAGAAACGAAGGAGATGACAATTGAAGATTGTATTGAAGAATTGGTATTGAAAATATCAGCAACGATGTCTTAATAAATTTTATGCACCCTCATGGACCTTCGAAAACATTTTATTAGCCCACTAGACAAGACCTCTGTTGGATTTCGGAAGAGCATATAATTACTGTTCCATTTCCAATAAAAACAAAAATTAGTCAGCAATACAATTTACCGAAAGCTGTTGCAATCGCAATCAATAAGAAATTTGATAAATTGAACCAATAAGTAATTTTTTTATAGATTGGGGATCAGGATTCAACATAATGGGAGCTTGAAATAATCAAAACATTTAGTCTATAATAATCTATGGATCCCGTTAGGTACCCGCATTCAAAATTTAAAACATGCAATACCCAACCAGGAGCTAGTCTTGCCTGGTTATGCGGTTACAGATCATTCATAATGATAAAGTGGAAGTAACTGTGACCAGGAAAAGTGATAATTATTATATGCATTAATCGTTGTAATAAAAAAGAATGGTGCAAAATATGTTGAAAAACCCTGTCGTAATATATACCTTTCTTGTATGTATCTGGATTATCTCGTACAACAGGTTTTTGAATTTTATTATTTTCCTTCTGTATCTAAGAGGCCCTAAATGAAATAAAGTTTTTTTTATAAATTAAGATATGCTCTTTCTAGTGGTACTAATTGTAACCAAATCAAAAGTGTCCCTTTTGAGATATACGCTTTTGAATATGGGGCAAAATCGACGATTTTAATTTTTTATCAGATTTTTATCAGATTGACCGTACGGCCTAATTTGAGGCCTAGTAATCACAATAGTTTTGATTTGTGATTTTTAAAACTGGAATTACATTTTTTAGCATAAAAAGTTGTACTAGATCACCTATTTTCAATAAGTAAGGTTTCATATATCATGAGCAATATGATGCCAAACTTCATGATTTGGCCGTTTTTTTACAACCATGAAATAGTGATTGGTACAAATAGACCCCTGATGCTCCAACTATAAAATTTTTTGCACTAAACAGTTTCCAAATGTTCATCATATACCCATATGTATATTCTGTATCAATTTCATAAAAATCAAGGGGGTCGAGTGGGAGCCTCTAGGCCAGTTGACATGGAATGACCCATATTTGAAATATTTAAATACCAATTTTGTGAAACAATTAACTAAATAATTCTAATAATGATATTGACATTTATAGTCGTGAATTTATTTTGCTAAATGATGACAAAAAAGAATAAAATTAGTTTAAAATTTTATCACAAATGTTCCTTCAACACTTTCTTTTGGTAATTTTACAACTTTCTATGGCAACATATGGTATTTTTGTAGATTTAAAAAATCTACTGCATTCTTTAACAAATATATCGTTTTCTGAACACAGATTAAAATTTACTTAGTATTATTTTTAAATATAGCTGCCTGCTCGGAACTACAAGCAACGAAAATTTCAAACTTTGTTATTAATTTCATCAACAAAAACTAAATCAAATTTACTGATAAATCCAGTTTAACGATTTTATCTGGCCGGTATTGAGAAGCCTTAAATTTCGTTTTTTTTTTTTATAATCATCTCACTACGATAATTTTTTCTTCATCCCTGTTATTTAACACTTCTTTTCTCTGCAAGAATTTAGCCAAAAATACGTAATAATTAACCTTCTAAATAATTTTAAAAAGATTTAGAATAAATAAAGATGGATTTGATATAATTTCAAAAGATAAATATGTTAATATTCTTCATCTCCCGCCCTATTTTTCTTTCTTCTTTCTTTCTTTTTTTTCTGGGAATAGTTGGTCGTAACTATAATCTGTCAGTATAAAAGTTGAAAATAAGATTAAGAAGACACACAATAAATTTAAGCGAAATTGATAATTTGAGAATAAATGAAGTTGTGTATTTTTTTAATCTCTGAACCCTAATTTTTAACCTCTTAACCTCTTTTTTAATTTTATCAAATATCCATCAAACATAAATTTTGGCCCATTTTCCTTGTAGTAATAACTTTATAGTGATTTCATATGCATTATAATTAAGGTGTAATGGAGATTTTTTTCGGTTTTCACAAAACCCTCGCTATTTCCATCCATTTGGTCCAATTTTGCCCGAACTTGGCGAAGAATTTCTGCCCGTGATTTTATGTATATGTTTGAAAGAGATAAGCGTAGAATTATGGAAGATACCGTGCCTTTAAAAAATGATACAAATAAAGAGAGTTACATATATATAATTTAGAACTAGAGGAAGGGTGGTTTTGGATTCCAGGGATCATGATGAGTGAAGATCTACAGAACTTTTTCCAAAATTCCAAATCAGGGGAAAATGCAATAAGTAGTATTTCTTACGAAATGTACCTAAAACAACGGAGCTTTATACTCAAGTTTAAATTACATAATACTTTTTTAATTACATCTCAATTTTAGAAATAATGTGTGAGGCATCATTAATCGAAAAAAATTGAAGGGAAGTTAATGTGTTTTAATTTAATGTATTTTTAGCATCCCAGACAGAGATAATCACTTTTGCAATAGTCTATTAATGCAATATTAATTTTACTCCACAAATATTTAGTTACCACTCAGTTTTATTAAAATAACTAGAACAGTTTAAATATCGTTTACTCGAAGATTATACTACCTCTGAGTAAAAAGTTCAGTGTATGAATTCTGAACGGCCGATCTGGCAACACTGGGGTAACAAAACGCTGCACCTGCATAGAAGCAAGTGTTGACCATCTTCTCCCACCGTTGTTCAGTTGAGCGTCGTTTTTGATCTGTGTAAGGCGTGATTTACTAAGTGCTTGTTCAGTGTGTTGTTTCTTAAATCAGAGGAGGAAAATGAACGAACAAAAGATCAGTTTAAATTTTCGTTTTAAGCTTTTTGCAAGACACCTACAGAAATTCACGAGGGATGGTGCAAATTGAGCATCTACCACACTCGCCGGATCTCAATCCTCCTGACTTCTTCGTATTTTCACGACTCAAAGTCTCTTTGAAAGAGATTTGACCGTATTGCTGACATCCATCGAAACGTGAGGAAACTTTTGAACTCCATCCCAAAAGAAGACTTCTTGCGAATTTCCCAGTACATGTATAGCAGATCTCAGTGATGCATAGGTATTGGAGATGACTATTTCGAAGGATGGTATGGTGACTTTCGTTAATATTTTATCTACATTAATGTTACAGGACTATTCACCGAACTTTATTGTCAGAGGTAGTAATTAAAGTAGCATAATAAACCTTCTAAGTAATATAAAAAATATTTAGATTAAATAAAGATCGATTTGATATGTTTCCGACAGACAAATATGATAATATTCTTCATCTCCCGACCTGTTTCTCTTTCTTTCTTTCTTTCTTTTCTTTTTCCGGGAAAATTTGGTCGTAATAATAATCTGTCAGTATAAAAGTTGTAAATAAGATTAAAAAGACTCATAATAAATTTAAGCGAAATTGATATTTTAAGAATAAACGAAGTTATGTATTTTTTAATCTCTAAACCCTATTTTTTCACATCTTAACCTCATTTTTAACTTTATTAAATCTCCATGAAACATAAATTTTGGCACATTTTCCTTGTAGTAATAACTTTAAAGTGATTTCATATGCATTATAATTAAGGTGTAATGGAGTTTTTTTTTCGGTTTTCACAAAACCCTCGCTCTTTCCATCCATTTGGTCCAATTTTGCCCGAACTTGGCCAAGAATATCTGCCCATGATTTTATGTATAAGTTTGAAAGAGATAAGTGCAGAATTACGGAAGATACCGTGCCTTTAAAAAATGATACATATAAAGAGAGATAGATATATGAAATTTAGAACTAGAGGAAGGGTGGTTTTGGATTCTAGGGATCCTGATGAGGGAAGATCTACAAAACTTTTTTCCAAAATTCCAAATCAGGGAAAAACGCAATAAGTATTTTTTAAGTATTATTTCTTACGAAATGTACCTGAAACAACGGAGCTTTATACTCAAGTTTAAACTATATAATACTTTTTTAATCTCAATTTTAGAAATAATGTGTGAGGCATCATTAATCACAAAAAAATTGATGTGAAGTTAATGTGTTTTAATTTAATGTATTTTTAGCATCCCAGACAGAGATAATCACTTTTGTCATAGTCTATTAATGCAATATTAATTTTACTCCACAAATATTTAATTATCACTGAGTTTTATTAAAATAATTAGAACTGTTTAAATATCATTTACTCAAAGATTATAATTAAAGTAGCATTAGTTCAAATAATTATGAAACTGATTAAAAGTTTATTGAATGCAATTATTCGACGAGGAATATTTGTTTCAAATATTAAATTCCAAACTTAATTAAATAATTTAAAATTAGAAAATGTGTTTCTTTTTTTACAAAAGCGAGCATTATTTGAAATATGGAATAAATATAGTAGGTTTCCCAATTTCAAATTTATTCAACTGAGTTTTGTAACAAATATATATAATAATAATTAAGTGAAATAATTAGTAGTCAATACATGAATAGCTTTAAAAAGTACGCAGAGTGAATAATACTTATGTTGTATTTAAGACTGTAGTAACCCTGTTGAAATTTCGTTCCACAAAGCAAAAAATACCTAGACCAGGAATCGAACCTAAGTACCTTGAAAATCATGCCAGTGACTTAGCTATTCGGATTAACCGTGGTTGATATAATTAATCTTATTTGTTGAATGTCAATCCAATGTACCTGGGTTCAATCCCTAATCTGATTTTTTTTCTCTGTTAGAATAAAAATCAACTCCTGCAGTCATGAATAAGATTTATCCTGTTCAAAAAAGAAAAATAAAATCTATCTTTTTATTAAGTTACTCCTCGTTGCTTATTGGTTCAAAAATCTGACAAAGGAACCGTTTGAAGTGCATTCGCCGTTTTTAGAGAAATTGATACCCTGTCCTAATTTTGGATTAAAAAAAATTATAGTTTAAAACATTACAACGACTACTTGGAAAATGATATTTTTAAAGACTAAAATTTCAATAATTATAATAAACATCTTTTTTTATGATGATCATAACGAGTGAAATATTACGTATGCCACACTGTAAAAAATTTTGGAAAAGGTTAGTATTCTAACCGGAAAACTTTAGATACCATCGGATATCTGGGAGATGGTTTCTTTTTCTGAAACCATCAAAATTCCAATCCTTTCCATATTTTTGTGATTAGTTTCAGAAGTGGAACGAAACCAAAACATTTTTTTTTTGCTCAAATTAAATATCTTTTAGTATCATGCAATCTTTCTTAATTTCCAAGTTGTTAATAGAAATCCTTAACTGAAATTTAAAAGTGTACATTAATAAACCCTAGGGGCCTGAAGAGGGTATAGTACCATTTTATGTTACATTAGTGGTCCCATAATACAGTGAAACTCCGATCTATCGTTCTCGCATTCATCGTTTTCCCTCAATGATCGTTTTATTTCTACGAAACTACTTTCCCTGCATAAATTATATTTAAATAATGTAAACGAAACCCGCAAGCATTGTTCTTTAAAAAGTAGTTTTCCCTCATTCATCGTTATAAAATTTTTCTCCTCTCAGAAATGAAATTTAAATTCATGCGAATCCATATGACATACAAACTAGAATTACTTTTTTTATCTAAAATAACCTATTGCGCTATTTGTGTTCACGCTGGCAACAATAATGCAGATGGAGAGTGATTGTATATAGCAGAGGATAGGATTATGTTTCCATTGATCAAGATGTCAAGACTTGCAGTGTCCTAAACATAGGAGATATGTGTGATAATGCAAAAAAAAAAAATAAATAAAATAAAATAAAATTATGGTGAAGAACCAGAGGATAATGTTAATGCCGATGAAGCGGGGCCACCAGTGCCAACTCTATCTTGATGCAATAACGGCATTAGATACTGTACGAACTTTTATATATGCATATGAAATTAAATTAAATGACCAGGAAAATGCTGTATATCTTGAAAATTTATTTTTTCATTTAAAAAATGAACAAAAAAATATTGATATTTTAAATTAATTATCAATTTTCTATAACTTCGATTTATTTATTTTACAGTTTAGTAAGCAGCAAATTAGTATTTATACTATATTGTATACATTGCATACATTAGCAATGCATAAGCATAGTGTTTTTTCGTATTTTTAACCGACTTCCAAAAAGGAGAGGAGGTTATCAATTCAACGCGTATGTATTTTTTTTTATGTATGTTCACCGATTACTCCGAAACTATCCAACCAATTAACTTGATTTTGGTGTTAAATGAGAGAGCTTGCTCTCGAATTGGTGCCACTTCCGTTTCATAGAAATTGGTTCAGTACTTTTTTAGTAATTAGGCAAAAACTAATAAAATTAGTGATTTCTCGCAAATCAGTAGCAATATGGATGTCGAATAAATTTGCCGGTCCCAGGATGGCCGAGCGATCTAAGGCGCTTGACTAAAGATTTGGTTTTCGAAAGGCAGCGTGGGTTCGAACCCCACTCCTGACGTACGTGTATACAATAATTTTTTCCGTATTATAATTTTTAAATATACATTTAACAAGTTAAATACTAATTATGCTATTAGGAATATTTTGTATTTAACCATTACCACAGAGTATCACAGGTTTTTTATTAACTCAATACTTAATCAGTGAAAGGGTACTCAAAAAGAAAATAGACTTGCGAAAAGTATCATGACATTGAATAAGTTCTCTAAAGAGACTGAAGTCTAAGACCGAGCGGTCTAAGGCACCAGATTTAATCTCTGGTTTTGAAAGAGAGCGGTTCGAACCTCACTCCTGACATATGTGTATGGTACACGAAAAAATTTTCTGTGTTATATATATTTTTAAGTGACTTCAAAAAAGGAGAGGATGTTATCATTTCGACGCAAATGTATTTTTTTTTATGTATGTTCACCGATCACTCCGAAACTATCCAACCGATTATTATTATTATTATTATTTTTTTTTTTTTTTTTGTGTGTTAAATGAAAGAGGGTACACTTCCATTCGTACTTCTTCCACTTCATTGAAATTGGTTCAGTACTTTTTTAGTAATTACGTAAAAACTAATAAAATTAGTGATTTCTCGCAAACTAAAAGTAACATGGACGATGACTAAACTCGCCGAATGGAGTGCAGTCAGGTGGCTGAGCGGTGTAAGACAGCAGATTTGATTTCTGGTTCTTGAAAGAGGTCGTGGGTTTGAACCTCACTCCTGACATACGTGTATGGTTTACAGTGATTTTTCCCGTATTATAATTTTTATTAACTGACTTCAAAAAATCGTTAACTTTTAACTAAAAAGAGAAAAATAAACTTTTCTACCAAAAATTGAACCGATTTCAAAAGCGACTGCAAAGTGAAAAATAATTTTTTTACAGAATAGTATTAAGAAATTAAATTAGAGCGTAGTATTTATCATGCGTATTATTATATTTATGTAGATTAATTTGATTTTTTGAAGTCGGTGCCAGCCAAGTCAAGCTCAAAATTAAAATTAATTATCCGATGCAAATCATAAAAGAGTAAAGTTAAATTTTTAACTAAATATTAAACTAAATATTAAATATTAAATATTAAAAATATAATCGTAGATACTTGGATGCGTGTCTAATGGAAAATTACATGTAACTTGGCTTGGCTGGCACCGACTTCAAAAAATCAAATTAATCTACATAAATATAATAATACGCATGATAAATACTACGCTCTTAATTTAATTTCTTAATACTATTCTGTAAAAAAATTATTTTTCACTTTGCAGTCGCTTTTGAAGTCGGTTCAATTTTTGGTAGAAAAGTTTATGAAGTTAACCCTTATTCGTCGATTTTTTCCCCTCCTCCCTTGTAAAACGATGGATCGAGGTTCTACTGTAATAAAGAAATAAAGGATCTCTTGGAAGTTTGTTTTTAATGCAGAGGAATATAATGCAGAGACAAAAATATAATAACCATTTTAAATATGGATACATATTGTACATATTAATTCTTGAAGGAACACTTTTTAAAAATATCTATCTTTCTTCTTAAAACATGGCATTGAAAGAACTCAGCAAACTTTTTAAAATTTAAATATAGAATTTATACAAAGACATTAAAATGAAAGATGATCGGCTTATGGGCAAAAGCTGTGAGGGACATTTTTTGCACGTCTGTTAAAATATAAAAACTTTAATAATAGTACATAAATTCATTAAGTACTAACAAGTTTCTTCTTAAAAAACGACATTCAACATTTTATTATTGACAAAATTAATACTATAAAAATCATTCTTAAAGAAGAAAAAATTTCTAAAGAAGATGTTTTATAGGTTTAAATAATAAAGATGTATCAGATTTAAAATTATTAAAAAACTATTTTTGACATTAAAGTATGAACGATGATAAAAAATATTTTTTTTTTTAAATTCAAGGCACACTAATTCACTAATTACACTACCTCGAATAATAACAAAAAATAGTTCATTGTTCATCTTCTACAGAGAATGAGTGGGAAATTATGACGATTTTTACTGTAAATTCTGACCAATACACAAATAAAAATGTTTATATATATAAGGTACCCTGGGGTAATAACGCCAGGCGGGGTAATAACGCCAAGTACTTATATTTTGCATAATTATGAAATAATCAGTTAAATAACACCCATGTGCTCTGCGCAGAAGGGTTTTGAGTCATATAAATCGCAAAAAACAGCTTCAAGTTAATTTGTTTCATTTTTAGGTCTTATTGTTTTTACAAACAACTAAAATTAACGCTTGATCTAAAATTTGCGAGATACGTTTTGTGATGTGAAGACTATCTTTTTATCCGGAAATGCTTTGTTAATTACATAAATTTGTAGTGCATTTCATGTACTTTTAAAATGTTGTTGAAGATTTTGGATATCTTCTCGAGATAATTTGTAATTTAAAATGTACTGCGCAATAACTATATCGGGGTAATAACGCCAATCCTTGACATTAATACCCCGGTTGATTCCCTACAGTGGCCGAGCTACATCCTAAATACTGATTCAAATAAACACAGTTAAAACTGTGCAATGTTTCTCATATTTCTATTTAAGCGGTCCTTTTTAAGCAAAAATAAGCTCACGGTTTGATATTCTTTTGCTTTATCCCCTCCTCCCACACCACACCTTTATTTTTCTTACACTTTCACAAAAAAATTAACATTTTCAATTGCTTAGAGTGCAATTCGTCAATTTATAAGTTTGTAGAGTTTGTATTTTTAGAATTGAGCTATCTACATGCAATTATTCCATCTTATTTCATAGTTTTGTTTGCATGGCGTTATTACCCATATAGGTGTGTAATAACGCCAAATAGCATTGGTCAAGAAAAAATGCCATTACATTTTATGAATACATATCTGATAAATTATTTTATTTTATATAGATAGTCAATGAGTTGCTGTATCAGATCCTATATTTGTTTGAAAAATACAATCTAAAACTGAGCCGTGAAAATTGGTAGAACCTTAACGTGGCGTTATTACCCCAGGGTACCTTATATTAATATATTTTTCAAGGAATTCTTTTATAGCTGAATTGAAAGGAGTTTATAAATTCTCACTTTTTTGATGATCTCATAGGTAAATATATGCGTTTTATTTTTTCTTTGAAATATACCCAATGTGTTTCGCATTCCCTGCACAAGATTGTGCTACTTATTTTTACAACAATGTTTTAAATAAAGATTCTTGTTTTAGTATTTTTTTTTAAATAGGATCATTTTATGTTACATTAAAACTTTCATAATAATTTTTAAAAATCAATGGCTGTTCTAAAGTGTTTTTTCTTTTATTCAATGCAAAGTGATAGAGTGAAGAGACAAAAAAATTGCGTAAATTACATATTAATCCTTAAAGCAGTACTTTTAATTAATATTTACCTTTCTTCTTAAAATATAGCATTGAAAGAGCTCCTAAAACTCTTTTATATTAATAAATAGAAGTTCTAAAAAGACATTCAAATAAAAGGTATTCGGCTTAGGGAAAAAACTGTGAAGGACACTTTTTTGCATGTCTGTTAAAATATAAAAACTATAATTACAGTACATAAATTCATTAAATACTATCACATTTCAACTTGAAAAACGACACTCAAAATTTTATTATTCATAACCATAAAACTATAAAATTCTTTCTTAGGAAAGATTTTTAAAGAAAATATTTTATAAGCTTAAATAATAAAGATGGATCGGATTTAAAATTATTGTAAACTATCTTTAACAATGAAGGATGATAGATTCAAAAAAAAAATATTCAAGACATAAAAATTGATTTATTTACGCTTTTTTTAGTACAAAGATAAAATACTTCATGATTTGTCTTCTAGAATAAATGGAAAGTTATGACAATTTTTATAGAAAAAATCTGACAATAGACAAAAAAAAAAAAAAAAAAAAAAAAAAAAGAACATATCATTCAAGGAATTAATTTATAACTAAATTGAAAGGAGTCCATCTATAAATCTTCACGTGTTTATGAGCTCAGTGGTAGACTTATGCGTTTTACTTTTTCATAAAACTGAGTCCAATTTGTTTCGCACTGCCTGAAGAGGATTGTAATATATGTTTTTAAAGGGGCTACCTACACACCCTATGGATTAAGAAACACATGTTTTTTAAGGTGGTATTTTGAAAATCATCGTTACTAGTCATATTATTATCACATACGAATGAATTTATTTGCATATGTTTTAGTTTTTCTTATAACTTTTAAAGCTTTCTTTTGCATTATATCATATCATTTTACATTATTGTATCTTATAATAATTCCTGACTTGAATTTTCAATGGATTAACTTTTATTTATTTTTTCTTCATGAATGTAGAGTTTTAAGATACGTTTAAATTAAATTAATGGTAGCATAGAATTACTCCACTTGATGGGGCACAGTGCCTTATTTTCGGTAAAAATTGATGAAATTATCGACTTTGTTTGCTTAAATTATACTTTATTACCCCTAGTATATTTTGATGAAGTTTAGTTAAGATCCGAGTAATATAAATAAAATTTAAAGCAATTTTGTTACATCGCTGTCTCTTCAATCGCACAATCTACTTCATTTGAAAATGATTTTTCTCAGTTTATGTTTTTATCACGGATGAACATATTCAAAGTGTAAGTTCATATTCAAATTATCGACTTTGAGTTTGTTTGCTTAAATTATACTTTATTATCCCTAGTATATTTTGATATTATAAATGCAATTTAAAGCAATTTTATTAGATTGTTGTCCCTTTAAATCACACAATCTTCTTTACTTGAATGTAATTTTTCTCATTTTTTTTTACGAATAAACATGTGCAAAGTGATAAAACTTTTAGGTATAGTTAATTCGTATCCTAAAGGCAAAATTTATTAATAAAAATTTACTAAAAAATTAATTTTAGGAATTTAAAATTGATAGTTACCGAATATCTTTTTCAAAATTTTTTTATCAATAATGGTTTTACATTTCTGCTACGATAGGTACCTCCTATTTGCCTCAACACCTTTGCTTAATGCCCATAAATTGAAATCTGTGTTTGATAAAAAATGTACTTTTCTCAAAAAAATGCGATCTAGAATAGTCGCTATAGATTTCATGCAAGGTTTAATGTAACAACTATAACCTCTAAGTTTTTCATAATTTTAATTTTAGTAGATTCAGAATTAGGTGGGGGGATATATTTTTCCACTATAATTTCGATGATATCTCTGAAAATATAATACCTAAATTTAAAAGAAATATATTTTTGAGTTCAGCGTAAAAACAACTTTCACTTGATATCCCACACAAAATACAAACAAAAGGTTTTTTCCTTCAAGTAACTCAATTAGACCGCTACCCACTCCTAAATATGTTTGTAAATGTTTTGTAATCTGTAAATATGTGGGTCAACAATTTTAATTACCTCTTCCCAATTTGAGCTTTTCCACTTTTTATGAAAAAAATGGCTGTTGCAAAAAGGCAGACAGACATGGAAGTATTCTTGCAATGATTCCGCTTTTACTTTATAAATACTTTACTCTAAAATAACCATACATGCATTTTTGATATTTTCTTTTTATATTCAAATTAATTTACCATTCACACTATAAAAAATTATAACTTTCTTCATTTATATTACAGTTTTTAAAAGGTATTTTGTCTCAAAATAATTATTTATTCCTGCCATTGTGCTCAAACATTAGGCGGAGATTTCAAAAATAATAATAACAACTTACAAAACATTCTTTTTTTTAATCTATCATCTTTTTTAAAGTAAATGAATTCACCATGATTATTTATTTTTAAACTTAGCCTCATTAAAACCGACTCTTCTCTAATTTTAATAGCGAGAAATTGCAGAGCTACCATTTTTTCTTATCCTCTGTTTTTTAATAAGTGAAAACAAAATGATTTAGAAATTGTTTGGAAAGATTAAAAGTAATTATTCTTATCATTAAAACTTGTAAAATGCGAATGATTTATTTTTAAAAGATTGACTGCAGAAAAAGGAAACTGTTGCGGCTCATTATGTGAAATATTTAAATATCAATTTTGTGAAACAATTAACTAAATAATTCTAATAATGATATTGGCATTTATAGTTGTGAATTGATTTTGCTAAATAATGAAAAAAATAATCAGTTTAAAATTTTATCAAAAATTTTCCTTCAAAACTTTCTTTTGGTAATTTTATACCTTTCTATGACAACATATGGTATTTTTGTAGATTTAAAAAATCTACTGTATTCTGTAATAAATATATCGTTTTCTAAATAGAGATTAAAATTTACTTATACTATTTTAAATATATAACTGCTGGCTAGGTCTACAAGAGACGAAAATTTCAAAGTTTATTATTAATTTCATCAACAAAAACTAAATCAAAATTAGTGATAAATCAAGTTTAACGATTTTATCTGGCCAGTTTTGAAGAGTCTTAAAAATCATTTTTCTTTCATAATCATCTCAGTACGACAATTTTTTCTTCATTCCTGTAATTTAACACTTCTTTTCTTTGCAAGAATTAATCCAAAAACACGACATAATAAATCTCCTAAATAATATTAAAAAGATTTAGAATAAATAAAGATGGATTTGATATAATTTCAAGAGATAAATATGTTAATATTCTTCATTTCTCGCCCTGTTTTCTATATTTCTTTCTTTCTTTTCTTTTTCCGGAAAAAGTTGGCCGTAACAAAAATTTGTCAGTATAAAAATTTTAAATATGATTAAGAAGGGGAGTTTAAGAGAATTCGATATTTTGAGAATAAACGAAGTTATGTATTTTTTAAATTCTAAACCCTATTTTTTCATCTCTTTAGATCATTTTTAATTTTATCAAACCTCTATCAAACATAAATTTTGGCACTTTTTCCTTGTAGTAAAAGCTTTAGAATAATTTGATATGATTTGATAAGATGTAATGGAGATTTTTTTCGATTTTCACAAAACCCTCGCCTTTCTATCCTCTTGGTCTAATTTTGCCCGTTAACGAACTTGGTCGAGAATTTCTGCCCATCAAATAAGTTTGAAAGAGATAAGCGCATAATTACGTAATTTATGGTGCCCATAAAACATTTTGAGTTCTAGGGATCATGAAGAGCGAAAATCTACAAAACTTTTTCCAAAATTCCAAATCGGGGGGGGGGGGGGGAATGCAATAGGTAGTATTTCTTACGAAATGTACCTAAAAGAACGACGCTTTATACTCAAGTTTAAACAATATAATACTTTTTTAATTACATCTACAATTTTAGAAATAATGTGTGGGACAATATTACTCGCAAAAATTGAAGAGAAGTTAATTTTTTTTAATTGAATGTATTTTTAGCATCCCAGGCAGTGATAATCACTTTTGCCATAGACTATTAATGTAATATTAATCTTACTCCACAAATATTTAATTACGACTGAGTTTTATTTAAATAACTAGAACTGTTTAACCTCCTGACTGCCGCCGGCTGATTTTTTCACACACTAAGCTGCAGGTTTCACTGCAACATAAGCAATATTTAAATTAGTATAATTCCACAAATAAAACCCAGTTCTGAAAAATTAAGTTAGGATTGATGCTATCAAAGATTATACACCGATACTAATAACGTATTTTGCATCACGTTGGAAAAAACATCTTTTTTTTATATTTTTAATAAATTACAGAGAAAACAACATTACAATATTATCCTTTGGCTGGGCAGTCAGGGGGTTAAATATCGTTTACTCTAAGATTATAATTCAACTGGCATTAGTTGAAATAATTATGAAACTGATTAAAAGTTTATTTAATGCAATTATTCGAAGAAGAATATTTATTCCAAATTTAAATTCTAAACTCAATTAAATAATTTAAAATTAGAAAATGTGTTTCTTTTTTTTACAAAAGCGAGCATTATTTGAAATATAGAATAAATATAGTAGGATTTGAATATTTCCAGCTAAAATCCTAGCCGGTTATCGCCCGGTTAGCTTAACAGGTAAAGCATTGGCCTTGTAAGCCAAGTATCCGGGTTTGATTCGCGGCCTGGGCAATTTTTCTCTCAGTTGGAAATATTCAAATCGTATGATAACTTTACCAATCAGTTAGATTGTGTTAAAAAATAATAGTAAACATAGTAGGTTTCCCAATTTCAAATTTAGTCAACTGAATTTTGCAACAAATATATAAATTAATAGAGTGAAATAATTAGTAATCACTACATGAACAGCTTTAAAAATGACGCAGAGTGAATAGTGCTTATGTTGTATTTAAGACTGTAGTAGCACAGTTAAATTTCGTTCAACAAAGCAACAAAATACCTAGACCAGGAATGGAACCTAAGTACATTGAAATGATGCCAGAACCTTGCCTATTAAGTTATGCGGTTTATCCGTGGTTGATATAATTAATCATATTTATTGAGTGTCAATATAGGTTCAAATTGGGTATCTAGGTTCGATCCCTAATCTGAAAAATTTTTACTCTTATAGAATAAACTTCAACTGTGCTCCTACACTTCTCCTATATCCTGTTGAAAAAAAAAATGTATTTTTCTGTTCATTAAATTACTCTTCACTGCTTATTTTTTTCTTTAAAATTTTCAAAATTCTGATAAATGAACCGTTTGAATTGCATGTCGCCGCTTTTAGAAAAATTGGTACATTGTCCAGGTTTTGCATTAAAAAAATTGTAGCTTAAAAAAATTACAGCTACTATTTAGAAAATGATATTTTCAAAAACTAAAATTCCAAAGACTTATAAATAAATTCTATATTTAAATTAATTATAATAATAATAATAATAATAATAATAATAATAATAATAATAATAATAATAATAATAATAATAATAATAATAATAATAATAATTTTTATAGTGATCATAACGAGTCAAATATTATGTATGCCACACTGTGCAAAAATTTGAAAAAGTTTAGTATTCTAACCGGAAGACTTTGGAGAACATCGGATACCTGGGAGCTATTTTCACTTTTGAAACCATCAGAATCCTTACCATATTTTTGGGAATAGTTTCAGAAGTGGAACAAGAATAAAACATTTTTCTGTTCGAATCATAAATCTTTCCGTTAGTATCATGCAATCTTTTTTAATTAACAGTATGTTAATAGAAATCCTTAACTGAAATTTTAAAAAGTACATTAATAAACCCTAGTTGTCTGAAGAGGGTATATATTAGTGCTTTCATAATAATAAAGAAATAAATGATCTCTTTGAAGTTTGCTTTTAATGCAAAGGGATACAATGCAGAGACAAAGAAAAAATAATAATCATTTTAAATCTTGATACATATTATACATATTAATCCTTAAAACAACACTTTTTGAAAATATTTATATTTCTTCTTAAAAAATAGCATTAAAAAAACTCATCAAACTTTTTTAAATTTAAATATAGAAGCCTTAGAAAGACTTTAAAATGAAAGATAATCGGCTTATGGAAAAAAGCTGTTAGGAACATTTTTTGCATCTGTTAATATATAAAAACTTTAATTATAGTACTAACAAGTTTCTTCTTGAAAAACGACATACAAAATTTTGTTATAGGTGAATTTAAAACTATAAAACTCTTTTTTACTAAGAAAAATATCTAAAGAAAATGTTTTATAGGCTTAAATATTGAAGATAAATCGGATTTAAAATTATAGGAAACTATCTTTGACATTGAAGGATGAACGATGTTAAAAAATACTTTTTTACCCAAAGCATAAAAGCTGACCTATTTACACTACCTCTAAAAAGAAAAAAAAAAGTTCTTTGTTTGTCTACTACAGGGAATGAGTGGAGAATTACTACGATTTTTATAAGAAAATTCTGATAAATAGACAAACAAATATAGATAAATATATATTAACTTATTATTCTAGGAATTCATTTATAACTAAATCGAAAGGAATTCATAAATTATCATTTGTTTGATGACCTCAGAAGTAGATTTATGCGTTTTACTTTTTATTTGATCTATGCTCAATATGTTTCGTTTTCAGAGGATTGTGCTACTAGTTTTTACAGCAGTATTTCATCAAATATTTCTATTTTAGTTATTTTTTTTAATATAGCATCATTTTATGATACATTAAAACTTTCATAATGATTGCAAAAATCAATGACTATCTAAAGTGTCTTTTCGTTTATTCAATGCAAAGTAATATACGACAGAGACAAAAAAAAGTTTTCTAAATTTCGATATGTAGCATACGTATTAATCCCTAAGGCAACACTTTTAGTAAAAGTTTAACTTTCTTCTTAAGATATAGCGTTGTAAGAACTCTATAAACTTTTTTAGATTAAAATATAAAAGTCTTAAAAATACATTTAAATGAAAGATAATCGGCCTATGGAAAAAAGCTGCGAGGGATATTTTTTGCGCGTTTTCTAAAATATAAAAACTTTAATTATAATACATAAATCCATTAAGTACTTACAAGTTTCTTCTTGAAAAACGACTTTCAAAATTTTATTACTGATGAATTGAAAACTACAAAACTCTTCTTTACTAAGAAAAAAATTCTAAAGAAAATGTTTTATAGGCTTAAATAATGAAGATAGATCGGATTTAAAATTATTAGAAACAATCTTTGACATTGAAGGATGAACGATGCTAACATATATATATATATTTATCCAAGACATAAAAATTGATTCATTTATGCTACCTCGAATACAAAATCCTCGAATACTTCATTGTTTGTCATCTGCATAGAATGAGCGGGAAGTTTGACAATTTTAATAGGAAAATTTTGATCAATAGACAAACACAAAATATTTCTTTTTTTTAAACTTATCTTTCATTCTATTCATTCTATTCATTATAGCTTGAGCATGACCCATTATGACCCATCATGACCCATAAATAACTCTTATAGTCGAAATCTCTCGATCGTGTGACTTAGCCTATAAGCTTTCTCGTGTCAAAAAACTGTTACAGGCAAATTTCGATAAAATTGATTCTGCCGTACTTTAAATACAAATAGTTTGATTCAAACCCTTAATGACCCAATATGACCCATTACATTTTTTTCTCGAACATGTAACCTAGCCCAATGTGTTTCTCGTGCCCGAAAACCATAGAATGCAATTTTTAGTCAAAATTGAGTAACAAAATCTCTAGATAAAAATAGCATGAGCCACAATGACCCCAAAACTGACCCACTAACTGAATTTTCTCGAACATGTTACCTAAACCAATGGTCTTGTAATCCAAAACGATAAAATATAAAATTTGGTGAAAATCGTTAAAGCCGTTTTTTAGATAAAAATGGCTTGATCCATAATGACCCCAAAATGACCCACTAATCGAAATTTTTCGAACATTTGACCCAACCCAATAGTTTTCTCTTCCCAAAAAACGATTGGATACAAAATTTCCTTAAAATCAATCTAGCCGTTCTTTAGATATAAATAGCTTGATCCTGACTCATTATGACCCAAAATGACCCAATAATTGAGTTTTCTGGAACATATGACCTAGCCCAATGGTCTTCTCGTGCCCGAAAATGGTAAAATCCAATTTTTTGCGAAAATCGTTTTGAGCCGTTGATAAAATTTACACACACGCACAGACACACACAAAATTTTTGCTTGCATTATAGTATAAGATAGACATTGTTTGATGCAATTTATTTACTGTTTAATAATTACTTTGTGGTGATATTTTCCAAGATAGAAAACAATTTTAAAATTTGTAATACACATGCATTTAACGACTGAATTAAAGAAAAAACTATTAAAACTTTGAATAAAATAAAATAAGTTAAATTTGCATACATTAAAAAATGAAAATTTATATACAAAAAATAAACATACTACAAAAAAATTAAAATACAAAAGTAAACATTCCGCAAGGCCAGTATTTAAAAATTGAGTTGCAACAGATATCACAGTAGATTATTCTTCAAAGTTTAGTTCTCATATTTATGATCGTCGAATTTGAATGATACTCGTCCTATCCCCGTTGAATATTATCTTTAACTAACTGCAACTGTTCTTGATTTGTTACAGTGTTTGTTATGCAATGGATATTTATTTGTACTGATTATGTTTCGCTAGTAGCTTGGCGAAACGTTTATTTTTTGTATTTTTTTTTTAAATTTTTTTTTTTTTTAAATATATTCAAATCTGTCTTAATTTATATTATTCAATCTTTTAATAATTTGAAATTTATTTCAGACTTTATTTGATCGGTACACTATTTCGGTGAAAAGTAATTTGATATGAACAAGCTGCTTATAATTTTTCTAAATTTATTAGTATTATTACTATCATTATTATTAAAACAGCCGAATTTCTGCCGTCTAGATTGATTCTACGGCATCATGAATATAATTGTTTCTATCTATGTAACTGAATTCATGCAGAGGTAGCAAAATAACATTATATTAATGTTATTGTTAATGTTGTTAATATATCTCGTATCGTTCTAAAATTTGAATTTTGAACTTAAAACTTTTATTTGATAATTTACAGCATCCAAAAAATCCTATAATCTACATTGATAAATCTCACTAATACATCATAACAAATATTCGGATATCTTTCCGTAAACAGTGCTGGGAAAAGAGTTTTTATTTTTAATGCTTCAAATTTTGAAAAACAATTGTGTTTGAGACTTCTAAACATAAAGAAGAGTTACTAGAAAAGTGGATAACACGAAAAAGGTTATTTTATATTGATTTTTCATCGTATAGAATATTTTCTTAGACTAAAAAACTATTTTTTAATAGCGTGTTTTATAAAAATTTGAATTAATTTATTAAATGTTAAATTGATGAAAAGATGCATGACTGTCAAAATGTGATACTGATGATAATGGATAATAACGAATTTTGAGCTGATTTTACAGACCATTTCGTTCAGAATTTTTAAACTGTCTACTTGAAAAGTTTACAGAAGTTGCTCTATACATTTATCTAACACAATATGCAAATAAAATTCTGATATCTTTGACGCATGCGCAATGAAAATTTATTCAGTAAACTTGACCATTTTTCATACAACTTTTACTATTATTTTTATTTTGATGACAGGGTACTGTGTACAATGTTGTTTGTCATATTTTCAGAAAAGAACATTATTTTATATTAAGAACTCTGCAAATTATAAGCAAAAAATTTTGAAAGATTTCGGGACTGCTTTTATAAAAAACCTAATTTCTCTACGAGTATACATGCTATAAACATAAAAATGAATAAAGTTTATTACAATGAGCTAATTAATCATATCTTTTTACCAACATCCAAAAAATAAATAAATAAATAAATAAAAATAAAAAATAATGTTTAGCGTTTAGTAACATGAAACTACTAAAGGATTTTATTAATGCTTATTCACACATGTAGATCATGGAAACAGTCAGAGACGCAAAATATCTCGTCTTTTATACGATCTCTTCAGATACTCACGATCATATCTTAAAAAATCCCTGTCGGCATGGCCTATAGGCGGAGATAGATTTCAAAGAGTTTTTATTTCAACAACAAAAAATGAAATATGATTAGCGATAAACCCAGTTTAACTACTTTATATGGCAGCTTTTGATAAATTTTTAATTTCATTTTTCTGTAAGAACTGGTTTTATCAAACTCATCTTAAAGGAAACTCGGCTCAAATGCCCATTTTGACAACATATTTTGAATTATAGTCTGACTTTATAAAAAAATGACCAATATATTCATTACATAGTTCCTAAAAAACAAAAAATGTCAATTGAATGTATTTGAGAACAAAATTGAATTTAAAAATGAGTCATAAAATAACCAATTTGTTATTGTAATACATCCTCAATGCTTTAATCATGATCGCCTTTGAAAATTTTGTGCGAAGTGCCCATTTTGGAAGCCCTTTTTGAAATATATTCTGCCTTTATCAAAAAACTGACCAATCCGTCACATTATATAGTTCCTAAATAAGAGAACCTGTAAATTGGATGCGTTTGAAAACAAAAATAAATTTAAAAATGACTCTGAAAAAACGCAATTTGTTAAACTTCCTCAATTTTTAATCACGATCACTTCGTGAAATTCTGTTCAAAATATCCTTTTTGGCAGCTTTTTCTTAAACTATATTCTGCCTTTATCAAGAAACTGGCCAATACGTCACATTATATAGTTCCTAAATAAGAGGCTCTGTCATTTGGATGCGTTTAAAATCAAAAATGAATTTTAAAATGAGGCAGAATATAAGCAGTTTGGATTTGAGGTTTTTCTCCAACTCCTATTTTTGTTTAATTTATTTTTGCTATAAGAATTGGTCCTATGAAAAACTTGTTGGTATAAAAGTATGTTATTGAGTTATTATTGAGTGGTACATTATTGAGAAGATGTATGATAAATTTAATTAGATTTGATTGCTTAAGAATTGAGTAAGTTATGGATTCCCCCCCCCTTTTTTTTCTTTTCGTTTTTCTTTTTTTTTTTTTTTTTTTTTTTTTTCATTGGTAAAAGTTGGTCCTATCAAAAACTTGTAAATCCAAAAGTTTTAGATAATTTTAAGAACATTTAGAAAAAATTTAGTTAGATTTGATATCTTGAGAATTGACGAAGTTATGAATTTTTTTCTCCCCAAAACCCTGTTTTCTTCGCCCCTCAAGCCCATTTTTAACTTTATCGAAATCTGTCATGCATAAAAGTTTAGCTCATGTTTTAGAAGTAATATAAACTTTAAACTGATTCGATATCTTTTTTAATTAAGAAGTTATTGCATTTTTTCTGCTTTCACAAAAAAGCCTATTTCCACCCCCTTGGTCTGATTTTGCCCATTAACGAACTTGACCGAGATTTTATGTCCCTCGATTTTATGTAAAAGTTTGAAGAAGATCTGAGCATAATTATGGAAGTTATCGTATCTAGAAGAAAGTGATATACATCGATAGATAGATAGATAGATAGATAGATAGATAAAGATTTTTACTTATGGTAGTTTTGGAGTCTAGAGGTCATGATCGGCGTAGATCTGCAAAATTTTTTCAGAAATTCCAACATGGGAGAGAATGCAATAAGTAGCATTTCATACGAAATCTACCGAAAATGGACTAGATTGTCGTCATGGTATTGCAATCGCATGTTACATCACAGAATTGTTCGAATTAAAAAATTAGTAGATACTTTTTGTACAACCTTAAAACATATCCGAGTTATAGCGGAATCCACTTGTCATAATGAGTAACAGATACAACTAAACAATTATGATGCCAGACCATACTTTTATGACAAAGTATACTTATGTTGCATTGCTGCGCACAACGCCTGTCTGTTAGAATAATTTGAACATCATGGCTGGGTAGTATATATGAAATTTTCTTTATATTTAACACGCCTTCATAAGTGAAAGAGGGTACAACATTATACATTAAACGAAAGTTGAAAAAATATTTTTAAGTACATATTCGATCACGATTCAAAACTGAGCTATTAAAAATAATCTTAAGCTCTTGGTTATGAAAGAAATGCAAGAATTCGGCTTGTAAAATGCACTTTATGTATTATATCACAAAGAGATTCCTAAGGTTATTCACCGCCTATAGTACCATTTATTAAAAGACGTATGTTAGTATCGATATTGGCTTTCCAGTATTACCAGTTTATTCTTTCTGTTACTAAATCTATCCTAAAAAAAAGTATTTTTTAGTTCTTGGCTACAAATCTAGCCTATTTTGATAATGCGTTTTGCCACATTTTAAAAACAATGTTGAAAAAAGGCTAAAAATGTATTAGAATTGATTAAAATGATGCGAAACTGGTTCCTTATAAGCCAATTTTAAGCTACGTTTGGTTCTTTTCCACTCTAATGAATTGAACTATTGTATCTCCCCCGTACAAATTGTCATACAATTATGCATGCGTATGCTCTTCTCTCATCTTTCCAGCTATGTCATAGGAATTCACATTCATAACTGTTGGAAAAAGACCGCTGGAAGGGGGAAGCGACTGCCTAGCCTGGCAACTGGAATCCCCCATAAATTTTCAATTATTTAACGACAAGGGAATGAGATAAGCACTAGATCTATCTTAATTCATTATCGGGCTCATTATAGCAGTCTGGAACAATTTTAGTAGTGTGAATGGGAGCATAAGTATCATAAGTATTTTAAGTGCATTCGAAAAAACGCTTTTCCACCTTCAGCAGCTCGAAATTTTCCGATACAATTTCAGACACACTTTTAAAAGTAGAATCATGAAACTTGCTGAGAAGATTCTTGAAGGGACGTATGAGGTGCCGAGTAAAGTCTTTTTACGCTCAATTCATTAGAATTTGATTTATAAGCAATTAACTTCTCTGGAAGACCCTTTTTTTCGTTCCCTTATCTCCCATTTCGGAAAAATCGGTTCAAATTGCCGTTTTTGATTGCTTTTTTTTGCAATATTTTGTACACTTATCAAAGAATTGATCTTTACGGCACCTTGTGCATTTTCTAAATAAGGGAATCTGCGAGTTTCATGTGTTTGAGAGCAAAAGTTAATTCAAAAATAAATCGGAAAACAAGCAGTTTGAATCGAAATACACCCTTAAGATACTTGACGTTTATTAAGAATCAAAGTTTACATCAATGAATGAAGATAGTCTGACATAATATCCAGGTAAGCCGATGCTATAACCTGCCCATGCAGATCAATAGGTACGACGAGACCAAAGTATGTCATCGTAACCCGGAACATTCACGTGCTTAACTTGAAAAAAAATAAGACAGTTAACATTACAGGCTTCTGCTGCATTCGCTAAAAGTAAACAAGCCCGTTTGTCTTAAACAATGCGAATCACGATTCCTCTGACCAGATGATCTCCATTATTCCTGTGTCCAAATATTATGCTTCTGACAAAATTTCGACATTTCAAGTCATTGTATAATAGTAACAATAAATTTCAAACAATAGTTCTACCATGCACGTATCCTGAATATAGTTCATGCAAGGTAGTTTTTACTAGTACGGTGGAGCATTGTTTATACGACGCCGAAGGGACCGAAAAACGTCGTATAAACAATAACGACGTATAATCGATTTTCACTTCCAAAACTGGAATTAATTTTGTTTTCATTTAATTTTAATGTTTAACGTGATGGTATGTCTGAATTTTTAAATTAAACAAACCAAAATAAACAAATAATCTTAAAAACAAGAGGGGGATTAGTAAGCAATTTAAATATGCATACCTTTATTCATGTTTCACCGAAAAGTTTCTCATTTGCAGTACATTGTTTCCTTTCCATTTTAAGTACAGATCAAAAACCCGCGTGGCCAACTAAAATTCGCCAATACTGGTAACAGTTAGAAGGATAGTCTATTTGCAATTTTAAACAGGTCGGGAAAGCTCACCATCCTCGAAAAAAGAATGACCCTTCCCAGTGTAATCTGTTACACATAAGCTGATTTTTCAGACTACATTTTTACCGCATTTTTATAATGTGGAGTGCATTTAAACACGCTCTTTGGTGTCATTCATAGCTGCCAACTTCCGCTCGCTCGTAAAATACACAAGAAAAATAAACAAAAATAAACCAATACAAAATCAAAAAATCGACGTATAAACGATTTTGAGCGTCGTATAAAAGATATATTTTTACATTAAAATGAATAGGAATGAATCGGGACTACATTAAAACGTCGTATAAATGTAAACGTCGTATAAGTGATCGTCGTATAAACGATGTTTTACTGTATATATTCCTGTCGATGTGTGTTTAGATAACATCCGGGATGCTGTTTTGTGCTTTTTGACCACGATCCACTTGAAAGCCCTTTTGTCTCTGACAGTCATCTTTGCTTTCAGTCGCTGTTGTACTTGCCAAACTATGACTTCCTCTTTTTCATAAAGGATGCCACGGTACTGGACACAGTGCTTTCCCCATACCAAATAGAGTGGCCGTTTCGTAACTGAAGCTTCAGCAAATGAGTTATAACAATCATAATACATTCGAAATCTATAAAATTAGCTTTAAGAAATTTTTAATGTCCAAATATATCTCGCATTGGAGTTCTGTCTTTGCTCAGAATAAACTGATGATCAGACATTCTAGCCCGCTAGGTGGTACATTTCAACTCCAGAGAGAGGATAATATGTGTATGACAGGTTTCCATCGTGTACACTAGCGTTGCAAGAACTAGTTTTGTATATTTACATCCTTTATGAACAGTGCATAAATAAAATATTAGTAAACATACAGATTTTCGTAAAAATAAAATACATCTATAGAAATACGGTCTTTTTAACAGTGTAATTTTAACAGAATTATTAACAGAATTTTATGTTGTTTAGTCCAACCCCTGTATGTCTCTTAGTTTCTATAGCATAGAACAATGAATAATCTCTCGACTCTAAAGATTAAGGGAGGGTTGACAAAAACTAAGAAGTTTATTATGCTTACAGATGAACAGTGAAATTTATAAGTGTATTCTCTCCAGTTAAGCATTCTTATAAATTAACGGTGCATTTTTATTTTGCAATTTCTCGTAAATACCAGTAATACTAACAATTTATACTAAGCATTTTAGGAAATGCTGTAAGCTACCAAAATGTTGATATTAAAATTCCTATATGTATTTCTTTAAAACTTTATTATTTTTGTCATTTCTAAAACAAGAATTTAACCTATTTTCAATGGTATAGCCACAAATGTTGTTCTTTTTTTACTTCATTTAAGTATTATTATCATCATCATCATCATTATTATTATTATTTCTAAAAGTAATTTAAAACATATTCCACAATATATCATTTACGTTTCAACAAATCTTAATAGAAATTTTTAAACTGTAATTACACTGATCGAATTATTCACAATTGATATTATTGGTTTTTAAATAAGACTTTTTTAAACAAATTTGTCGTTAGTGTTAAATCATAAAATTCTTCACGCCAAAGATGTTTAACAGATAAAATAATAAAATTTTCATCCACAAACTGATTTGCTTCAGAGAAAATTTTTAAAATGAAACTTTAGGTTTTCTTTTCAATCTTGTATTTTCAAACAATATCATAACAAATTCAATTTCCATCTTTCAAAATTAATAACAGATATAACAAAGATATTTTTTAAATGAAAACATTGCGTTTTTATACTGGCTTCTCTAAAAAATAGATAAACGTGACTCACAACATTATTGTTATTTAACCCCAGTTTTGAAAACAAAAACAGCCTAATCAATAAAATGTATTTTAATACTAAACGAAAAATTTTTTAAATCGCATTTTTGGTTCTAATGCAGTTCAGCTAAGGCTTTTGATAGGTGAAAATTTCAAAGAAATACACATTTCTTTTTGTTATGTGAAATCATTTTAAATTTATTTTCTAAAATTAGAAAAGTATACTTCATAATTTTAAATTAAACTAGACAGGAAAATCTATATTTCTAATTATTCATACTTAAAAAAATCTTTGTACGGGAAATCGTGGAATACTATAACATGCAGAGTAATAATAATAACAATTAACAGAATTTGAAAAAGAATCTGTAAGCATTAAAAGTAAAAAACTAATCTTTAAACTTTTAGCGGGTGTTTTCGATAGAGTTTGAGAGTACTGGCACACGAAACACTTAATTGAAAATTCCCTTTTAAAAACAATACAAAAATAAGATATTTTCAATTTTTTTTTTTTTATTTTAATTAATTAATTTTTGTAAATTTAAATGCAATTTTTAAAACTGTAATAACATTGATAAAACAATTCATGGTAAATTTTTAATTAAAAATTTTCGAAACAAATATGTTAATAGTGTACAATCCTAAAATTCTTTACATAAAACTTGTTTAACAAATAAAACAATGTAATTCTCATCCACCAAATAATTTGTTTAGGAGAAAATTTAAGAAATGAAATTTTAGATTTTGTTCTTCGTCCTGTAGTTTTATATGCAATATCATATCAAATGGAGTTTCCCAGTTTTAAAAGATAATAACACATAAAAAACACATCTTCTCTAACGAAAATCTTTGCACTTTATATTGGCTTCCCTACAGAATGTATGAACGTGACTTACAGCTTTATTGTTATTTAACCCCAGTTTCGAAAACAAAAAATAGCTCGAGTAAACAAAGTTTTAACTTTGTATAACTTTAGACGGCATATTCAATGGAATGTACGATAACACTAAACTAAAGTTTTAAAAAATCAAATTTTCAGTTCAAATGCAGTGTAAGCTTTTGATATTTTAAAATTTCAAAGAAACACGCATTTCTTTTTATTCTACAAAATCTTTTAAAGTTTAGTTTTTATAATTAGAAAAGTTCAATTCATAAATTTAAATGAAATATGAGAAGAAAATCTGGATTTCTTATTATATATACTTACAAGAAATTTCCTTGCGCGAGAAATCTTGGAATTTTATAGCCTTTAAAATAATAAGAACAATGATTACAGTTAACATAATTTATGAAATTAACAAGCGTAAATAATTAGCGAAAAACTCTGAGTAAATTTTTACCGGGTGGTGTCATCAAAAACAGACGCCTACGGATCAGACCTGGAACACGGAATATTTAATTAAAATTTTTCTTTTAAAAAATGTGGGAAAATAAGAGAATTTTTTTTCATTTTTTTATGTTTAACAGATAAAACAATAATAGAAATGTGCTTAACCAAAACAATGCAATTCTCATCCACCAACTAATTTGTTTCAACGAAAATTTTAAACATGAAACTTAAGGTTTTCTTTTTAGAGTTAAAATTTTATACAATGTCATTGCAAATATAGTTTCCCTAATTCAAAATTAATAACACGTAAAAAAAAAAAAAAAAAAAAAAAAAAAAAAAAAAAAAAAAAGATCATTTATAATGAAAATCTTGGCACTTTATATTGGCTCCCCTACAAAATAAACTACAAAACGTGACCCTACAAAACGTGACTCACACATTTATTGCTATTTAACCCCAATTTAGAATACAAAAAATACTTTTATAACAACTTTGGTAAACGAAGCTTTAATTCTGTAAATCTTTAGCTAGCATATTCAAAGAAATGTATTTTAATATTAAATGAAAACTTATATATAAAATGAATCACATTTTTTATTCTAATGCATTTGAGCTAAGTATTTTGATAGTTAAAAGTTTCAAAGCAATACACATTTCTTTTTCTTATGAAAAACATTTTAAAACTTATTTTTTGTAATTAGGAATGTTTAGTTCATAAATGTAAATGAATTGTGAGAAGAAACTCTGGATTTCTCACTATGCATGCTTACAAAAAAAATGTGCCAGAAATTGTGGGATTTTATAGCCTGTAACATAATAATAAGCAAAATTTCGATTGTAAATTTTAAGAGTAAAAAATATTAAGTGAGCTTTAACTATTTAGGGGGTAGTGTAAACATAAAAGATACCTAATTTTAAGAGTACGGGCACCCAGAATATTTAGCTAAAAGTTTCCTTTGTAAAGTACGGGAAAAATAAGCAAACTTTTATTTTCTAAAAAATTCTTTAAAATACTCTGACTTCATTCCATCATTTAATCATTCTACAAACAGAATTATTACGCGC
Organism: Maratus speculifer; assembly: GCA_964019185.1. Lineage (NCBI taxonomy): Eukaryota > Metazoa > Arthropoda > Arachnida > Araneae > Salticidae > Maratus > Maratus speculifer. Next base: position 160,598,511 of record OZ025292.1, on the reverse strand, counting down.
CTTAAAGGGTTAATGAAAGGTTACAAGTATTTTCTTTGCACTCTGACAATTATTATTATATATAATAACACATATTATAAACATTAATTTGTGCCTCCTTAATAAATAAATTAAACATAAAAGAAGAGTGATAGGGCTTCGTCCATGTCACATGACTTCTTTTTTCGCAAATAGCAAAAACAAGATTCGCAAATATTAAAAAAAAAAACATTTTTGATAAACACTTTTATTTTCAAAGAAAATTAAAGTGTTTTGCCCCTGAGACATTAGAGCACATTACGCTCTCAATTGAATCAATTCAAAAGTACTTCAACACAATTTTGATTATGATTAAAAGCCGCAGTCACTTTGCTCGTAAGCTCCTTCAATTTTTATTTTCAAAATTACCAGGATAGAAAGTATGGCAAATTTAACAAGCCTAATTTTGTCCAAAATTCTTTCGATCTCTCAAATATTGCTGGCCATATATTTATATATAAAGACTGGTACACTTTAAAGAGGCATATACGCATTTATTTTAATGAGAATCTCGCAGATTTTGTTTATTTTGCAATAAAGGATTTTATGAATATAAAAAGCAATTTATTTCTAAGAGAAAATCATATTGCTTTTATTCATATCGTAACAAAACTACATCAAAATTTCTAACAATGCAGCATACGCTCTTAATTGTAACTAGTCACAATTTCTTCTACACAAATTTTTTTTTTCAAGAGTAAAAGTTATTGCCAATTTGGGCGCATGCTCCTTCAGTTTTTCTTTTCATAATCACCATAATAGAATGTCTGTCAAATCTGATAAACCAAGTTTTGACCAAATTCTTTCGATCACTCTGAATAGTGCCATTCTGTACAGCCTCTGTTCCTGATCGCGAAGACACTCGTGAGGTAATGCCATTCCTATGATGCCATGCAATTTTTGTAATAACTTTTTCGCATTTTGATATTTTTTTTTCATTGCATAACTGCGATCCCAATCAAAATCGCTATTTAATTATATTTGGGCATTTCCATGAGCACTCGTCGTGTAAGTCACATTTGTAGTAATTGGTAAATTGTTGGCCACTGTTATTTTCGAAAGGTTTGCATGGCCTTATTCAATTACTGAAATATCCCTCATAAAATAAATCACATTTTTCCATTCTAAAATACTGGTATCCAAAATCGTAGTATGTGACTTACACGACATATGCTCATGGAATTACCCATTTATTGATTTTGGTATCAGGTATTTTCTATAAATTTACTTTTACTTCCAAAATCGATTTCGAAAAAGAAAGGAACTGTAAATTAAATGCACACACAACACAGTTATTCCATAGGCACTGGTTATATTAAAAACACTTTTTTACAAAGAATAACTCACTAGCAGCTCACGCATTATCGTCTGCTCATTTCTCAAACACAACTTTAGTATAAAAATCCCTTTCGGCATGGCCTATAGGCGGAGGTAGATATCGAAAAGTTTTCATCTCAAAAAAAAAAAAAAAAAAAAAAAAAAAAAAAAAAAAAAAAAAATGATTAGAGATAAACCCAGTTTAACTACTTTATTCAACCGCTTTTAAAAATTTTTTAATTTCATTTTTCTGTAAGAACTGGTTTTATCGAAATCCTCTTAAACGAAATTCTACTCAAATGCCCATTTTGGCAACATATTTTGAATTATATTCTTACTTTATTAAAAAAATTGACCAATATGTTCATTATATAGTTCCTAAATAACAAAAAACTGTTAATTAAATTCGTTTGACAGCAAAATTGAATTTAAAAATGAGTAATAAAATAACCAATTTATTATTTTAATACATCCACAATTCTTTAATCAAGATTGCTTTGGGAGATTTTGTACGAAGTGCCCACTTTGACAGATTTTTTTAAATATATATTTAGCCTTTATCAAAAATCTGACCAATACGGCACATTACACAGTTCCTAAATAACGATAAACTGTCAATTGAATGCGTTTGAGAGCAAAATTGAATTTAAAAATGAGTCATAAAATAAAAAATTTGTTATTTGAATACAACCTCAATTCTTTTATCATGATCGCTTTGGGAAATTTTTTTGCGAAGTGCTTACTTTGACAACTTTTAAAAATATGTATATTCACCCATTATCAAAAAATCAAAGAATACGCACATTATATAGTTCCTAAGTAACAAAAAACTGTCATTTGAATGCGTTTCAGAGCAAAATTGGATTTAAAAATGAGTCATAAAATAAACAATTTGTTATTTGAATACCCACAGTTCATTAATCATGGTCGCTTTGGGAAATTTTGTGCGAAGTGCCCATTTTGTCAGCCTTTTTTTGAAATATATTCTGCCTTTATCAAAAAACTGGCCACTCCATCACATAATATAGTTCCTAAGTAAGAGAACCTGTAAATTGGATGCGTTTGAGAACAAAAAAAGATTTTAAAATGACTCGGTAAAAACGCAATTTTTTTAATTTCCTCAAATTTTAATCATGATAATTTCGTGAAATTCTGTTCAAAATACCCTATTTGGCAGCCTTTTAAAAAATATATTCTGCCTTTATCAAAAAACTGGCCAATACGTCGCATTATATAGTTCCTAAATAATAGGACCTGTAAATTGGATGGGTTTGAGAACAAAAATGAATTTAAAAATGACTCAGAAAAAACGCAATTTGTTATACTTAATCAATTTCTAATGACGATAATTTCGGGAAATCTGTTCAAAATACCTTTTTTGGCAGCCTTTTTAAAAATATATTCTGCCTTTATCAAAAAATTGTCCAAAACGTCGCATTATATAGTTTCTAAATAAGAGGATCTGTCATTTGGATGCGTTTAAAATCAAAAATGAATTTTAAAATGAGTCAGAATATAAGCAGTTTGGATTTAAGGTTTTTACTCCAACTCCTATTTTTGTTTAATTTATTTTTGCTATAAGAATGGGTTCTATGAAAAACTTGTCAATATAAAAGTTGTAGATCTTATTGTGAAGATGTAAAATACATTTAATTAGATTTGATTGCTTAAGAATTGAGTAAGTTATGGGTTTTTTCTTTTTCCTCCCCCCTTTTTCTTTTCGTTTTTAATTTTTTTCCTCGGTAAAAATTGGTCCTATCAAAAACTTGTAAATACAAAAGTTTTAGATAATATTGAGTACATTTATATAAAATTTAGTTGGATTTAATATCTTGAGAATTGACGAAGTTATGAATTTTTTTCTCCCAAAAAACATGTTTTTTTTTGCCCCTTGAGCCCATTTTTAACTTTATCAAAAATATGTCATGCATAAACTTTTTGCCCATTTCTTAGAAGTAATATAAACTTTAAACTGATTCGATAACTATTTTAATTAAGAAGTTATCGCGTTTTTTCTGTTTTCACAAAAACCCTCCCTATTTCCACCCCCTTGGTCCGATTTTGCCCATTAACGAACTCGACCGAGATTTTAGGCTCCTTGATTTTATGTAAAAGTTTGAAGAAGATCTGAGCATAATTATGGAAGTTATCGTGTCTAGAAGAAAGTGATATACACCGATATATATATATATATATAAACTTTTTTACTGATGGTGGTTTTAGGGTCTAGGAGTCATGATTCGTGTAGATCCGCAAAAATTTTTCAGAAATTCCAACATGGGAGACAATGCAATAGGTAGTATTTCATATGAAATCTACCTAAAACAGAAATAACACTTCACTTCATTTTAGTTTCTGGACACGGAGTTTTTAAATATAGGTAGCGCGGTATCGTCTGCCTACATGGAACATACCGGCCCCCACTGACATGTTTCACATTCAATAATAACTTTTTTTTTACTAAGTACACCAATTACATAAATAAATACAAAAGATCACTATATATGTTTACTCAAATATAAAAATTGAAAAAAAAGCAATATAACACTCACACATATACATATATACATTTATTTTTTTTAAGTACCATGGGTTTCAGGCATAGGTAAAATACATATTTTACTAATCGATCTTTTAAAAATTCCATTCTGAGTTTTTACCTGAACTACGCGAATTTTGTTATCATTACCGTACAATACTTCAATAATTCTACCTAATGGCCACTTATTGGTTAGTATATTTTCGTCTTCTAACAACACTAGATCTCCTATTTTTACATTATCCTTTTCAAATCTCCACTTACTCCTCTGTTGTAATTCACTTAATTATGATGCCATTTGCGCCAAAAAAGTTGTACAATTTTTGTTATTCTTTGCCATTTTTTGAGGTGATTTTCTTTTATATTTGTTAAATCAGGCTCAATAATGACATTTAATGGTCTGTTTATAAGAAAATGAGCTGGAGTTCGGACTTCAAAATCATTTGCATCATCTGATAATGGACTGAGAGGCCTCGAATTTAATATTTCCTCTATTTGTATGACTACTGTAAGAAATTACTCATAAGTGAGATTAGCACCTCCCGCAATTCTCTTAAATTGAAATTTAAAGGATTTTATTGCGGCCTTCCAAAGACCCCCGAAATTGGGTGATCTGGGGAGAAAAAATTTCCACTCAATGCATTCACTAGACAAATATGATGCTAATTTCTCATCAGGTTTTCTTACTAATTCATACAAGACCCTAAGAGTTTTAGCTGCCACAATAAAATTTTTCGCATTATCAGAATACAATTTGGCACATTTACCTCTGCGTGCTATGAATCTTTTCAGTGCCGCAATAAATGATTCGGAGGTTAAATCTGAGATAATTTCTATATATATAGCCTTAAATACAAAACAAACAAAAATACAGACATAAAGTTTTTGTAAGATTGTCCTATGTGCATAACCAATTTGATCATAAATGGTCCACACAGATCAACACCCGAAATATTAAAGCAATAGTCCAATTGGACTCTATCCCTGGGCAAATCGCCCATCAATTGATTTGCAATAACTGGTTTAGCATTAAAACATGGAATGCACTGATAAACCACCTTTCGACACATTGCACGTCCATTTATTGGCTAAAATTTATCTCTTACTAAGGATAGTAAAGTTGATGCACCAACATGCAAATATTTCTTATGATAATAATTTATAACAATTACAGTAAATTTATTACTCTTTGGTAAAATCGCCGGGTGCTTTTTCGAAAAATTTAAATAACTATTATCTAATCTGCCACCAACCTCTAAAATTCCAAATTTATCTAAGTAAGGGTTGAGGCCTTTTAACTTGCTACTCGGACTTACCGATCCTTTAGTCTGAAGATTATATATGTCTGCACTGAACTCAATATTTTGTATTGATTTAACTAAATGTCTCTCTGCAAGCTCCAATTCTGACGTACTCAGTAGTACATTACTTCTATACAAAGGATTTCTTACATTCATCACAAATCTGAAAATATAACTAAGAATACGCACAATCCACTAATGATTATTACTAAGATTAATCAAGTTATATACAAAACAATTCTCGGTAATATTACAATTTACAACATTAAATTCATTAACAATTTTAACATTAAATTTGAATTCTTTATTGAACTCATCATTTGTTTCTGGTATGGTTATTGAACGTTGAGGATAATCACTGTTCTGAAGAAATGAAGGTCCCTTCCACCACAATTCACAGTTTGCAAGTTTTTCAGGATCCATACCTCTGGAAAATTTGTCAGCAGGATTTTATTCTAGCAAATATGATGCCATTGTTCAGCATTAGAGTTTTCTTCAATGTTAGCCACTGGGTTTTGAACAAATTGCTTAAGGTCGATAGGTTCTTTTTGAATCCATGCTAACACAATCACTGAATTTGACCAAAGGAAAACATTAGCCACTATTACTTTCATTGATGATAATACTCCGTTTACCAGTTCGGTTAGCAACACTGCTGCACATAACTCCATTCTTGGAATAGTTAGAGTCTTTATCGGTGCAACGCGCGACTTTCTAGCCATTAAATTCACCATCACATTTTCCTAAGGAATCACTGGATTTGCAATAAACTGCTGCCCCATAGCAACGTTCTGAGGCGTCTGCAAACCCGTGTATTTCTATAATTTCTGGGTTTTCAATTACAATACGCCTACAAATTTTTGTATTATTTACACATTTAAACGACATAAGAAATTGATGCTACTCGCGAAACTCTGATTCAGGAAGCTCGTCATTTCAGTCAATATTGATTCTCCTCAATTTTGCATTAGTATTTTGGCTTTAGATATAACTGGACCAAGAAGTCCCAGGGTATCAAACAGTCTCGCGATTGTTGACAATACTTCTCGCTTGGTGTAAGAATTGCTCAATTCCACCTTAACTCGAAAAGTGAAACAATCATCCCTTGGGTTCCACGAAACCCCTAACGTTTTAGTTTCAATTTCATTTTCAAAATTGTACCCTTCTTCATGTGTCACCGAAAGATTTTTATCACTTGTACACCGCTTATGGAGTCTCATACCTGCTTTATGAACAATCGCTATGAGCTGCCGCTACAACCCTTTGGCTTATGAAGCCTTTGTGCACCGCACAAAATATCATCCATGTAAATATTTTCTCAAAGAACCGATGCTGCCATAGGATATCTATCTCCTTCATTAATCGATAGTTGAATGAGAGTTTTCATTGATAAATAAGGTGAACTCACCGTTCCGTATGTTATGGTCTGTAGTTCAAAAATTTTAGGCTCTTCCTCGAAATTATCGTTTCACAAAATTCTCTGCAATGGGTGCTGACTAGGATCAATGTTTATCATTCGATACATCATTTGGACATCCGCGATCAGTGCATAAACATGCTATCGAAAACTAGCCATGATGGTAAATAAGTCATTCTGAATGACACCGACATTATATTGCAATGAGTTAAGTGATGTGCCCTTTATTGTTGTGACAGAACAGTTAAATACAGCTCTCAGTTTTGTGGTGGACTTTTTTGGTCTAAATATACCATGATATGGAGCATAATACACAACGTCAGGTTCCTTTACTTCTTTAACCTGTTTCATATGCCCCAACATTTGATATTCATTAAAAAAATCTTTATACAATTCGAAGTATTCCTTATCTTTTATTAAGCGAGTCCACAGCGATTTGAGTTTTTTTAAGAGCAAGCTCCCTACATTGGCCTAAACACGAAGCATTTTCCTTTAAAGGCATTCTCACCACGTATCTCCCTTCCTCATTTCTCTAATGCGTACGCGCAAAATGCTGCTTACATGTCTCAAATTCTTTACTTTTTGATAACTCTACTTCGACGTCTTCAACTTCCCAAAACATTTTAATGTTTGGTTTAAATCTTCCTCCCGAATTAGCCCACAATGAACTCTTACATCAGTTTACTACTCTATCCATCCACTAGCCACCCGTAAGACATGGTGACGTCACAGTGACGTCGTTGTGAAGTCACACTGTGACTTTGTGACCGTCGATGTGACGTCACGTGACGTCGATGTGAAGTCACAGTGACTAAAATGTGAAGTCGTTATGGCCGTTTTAGAGCTTGTTTGTGACGTCACATTGTGACCACTTTGTGAAAAGTGTGTCATTTGTGACGATTTTGTCATTAACATTGTGACGATACTGTGGCGAAAGTGACAATGCTTTCAAGTCACATTGCGACCAAATTGTGAAATACAGGGTGAGTCCAAAATCATGGAACAAACTTTGAGGGGGGGGGGGGAGGTAGGACTCACTATAACAAATAATGATGGTACAGAAATATATGACCGGAAGTGCCTCGTCAAGACGGTACACTAGTCACTAAAAAAGACCCGGATGATAATGTTAAGTCTATGGGGGGGGCGTTGTTTTCAAATATCTTGCTCAAATTTAAATATTTTACATGGTATTTTCCCCATAGGATAGCTGAGGACGATCCACAACCGGGCTAACTTTTACTTTTTCGATTTTGGTTACATTTTTTTATATTAAGATAGTTTCACTTTTAGAACCGGTTTAAACTGGTTCTGAAAGTTAAATTATTTTTCTTTGAATCTGTAACCAAATCAAAAGAGTAAAAACCAGCCCAGTTGCAGATCGTCCTCAGCTATCCTATGGAAAAAAATTATACGAAAATATTAAAATTTTAGCGAGATAGTTGAAAATAGCGCTTCCATACACTTAACATTATAATCTGTGTCTTTGCTTTTCTTAATCTGTTTCAACGCGTCACTTCCAGTCATACATCTCTATGCCATAATTATTTATTATAGTGAGCTCTACCACCTCCCTTAAAGTTTGTCCCATTATTTTAGACTCACGCTGTAGATCATTTGTGACAAAATTTTCGTTAACACTGTGATAATTCTGTGACGATTTAACTTTTCTTAACGATTCTCTAACAATTTAAAAGAAACAGTATCTGCAGAATCTATAACTCCATGCCATGTTCCTGTTAAAATAGGATTTGAGTCCTAAAATCATATATTGACAATTTATGAACAAATACTGTATAATATATAAAAATAGTTACCTGCAGTAAGGAGACTTTCTTCTAAATTAATGTTAAAAATTCGATTTACCTCACATGCCTTACAACTCTGGTGTTGTTTTCAAAATTTGAAAAATATTTTCTTTCAAAAATATTTATATATTTTCCCGCCACTTGCTGAAAATTGCATAGCTTCAATTTTATTTATAACTGACACACATTTAGTCGTATGTTGTTCAAACTGTTTAATCTTTTTGGTCTTTTTTTAAACTTTTACTCGCTTTGATATCCACAAATCTCAGCACATATCTAAAACTGTACAGCCTGCCAATATTTCTGACCAATAATCCTGATGTCTATAAATGTATATGTCTTTTAATTATCTTTTGTTGTAATTTTTCAACTGATTGAAAAAGTGTCCAGGTCAGGATTCGAACTAAGCAGTCTTTCGCGCAAATTGTCAAGACTTTGTCGACTGAACTATCTTGGAAGAATCTGACGCGCACAATTCACACAGTGAATACGAACGCATACTTATCATTATTATATATAACCCTATGTAATAATACTTTAATTTTTTTTTTCAAACTACCTGTATGATAAATGCATACTATCCATATGAGTATATAATGATATTTCTCCGGGTGAATTGTGCGTGCTAAGTTGCTCTGTTGGAAGAGCATTGGCAGCATACATCGAGGGTCTCTATTTCGAATCCTAATCTAAACACTTTTTTACTCATTTTGGAAAATTAATATTCGTTTGATTAATTTACCAATTAAAATCATTTTGTTAAATATAATATAGAATTATCTTTTGATAAAACTACGTGAAGTTTATGCGCAATATTTGTAATATACAGATTTTATTTGAAAATCGAGTACAAATGAAGATGAGGCAATTAGTTCTAGTATTACGCTTAGTTATTTCCTTACTATAGTGGCCTGTGCGCATGTATGATTACACCAAGGTTTAAATTCGTAGTTAAACTCATATATATATATATTGTATATGTCATATAATGTAGATGTGCCGTTAAAGGACATCCTTATGGAATTTATTTTTAAAGTTTCCTTATTAATATTTCATTTTTTTTCGTATTGGATGAATCGATTAATAATAATGAAGTATTCTTAGTCTCACTTCCCAATATTAGACAAAATTTTATTGAAAATAATAGAATACATCAAACACTAAAAATTTCAGTAATGTACATCCCACAAAAAAGTACATGTAATTGTTTTTATGACTATTTAGAACCAGGATTTAATGAACACATACAGATGAAACAAAATTGTTATTTTCAACACCATTTAACAATTAAGATGTCAAAAATTAATAAAATAATGCGATAATTACTCATTTTTTAAAATCAATAATTGTTATTATCACAAAATTAATATCTTAATTATTTTAGATACATGGTTTAAAATAATAAATGTCATGGAATTACAGTTATCAAATTTTTGGGATTATGAGAAATTCAGAAAGGTAATAAAAAAGTTTTAAAAAATTTGTTTTTGCAATATTAGTGCATAAATTAGTATATTTATCACTATTTTCAACAGTTAAACAACGCCAAACTCCTTCATATATTAATTATAACGTTAATTTTTGATTATGTATACATTTTTTAATTTATTAATATGTGATTTTAAAAATGTAATTAAAAAAATGTAATTAAAGTGCATTTTAAAAATAATAATATTAACTATTTTCAAATCGTTGACATGCTGTTCCGTATTTCAACAAAATAAATGTTAAATTTATTGAATTTACTAAGGTAAGTGAATTCAAAAAAGTTAAATTAATATGATACTTATTCCTTTTATAACATGTTTTTTTACGAAATTAACAGAAATCATTATACAAAAAGCAGGAAAAATAAAATTTTCTTACCTCTTTCTTATTAGCATTATCCTCTAATTACAGTGTGATAATCCAAATAGGGAAAATAATTTCGAAGTCGAAATGTCCGAATGAAGTACAATGACATTGGCGCGCTCATATTAACAAAACGCCACTGACATTGTATTTTTTCGGACCGACATTTTATATAAAATGTCACCTGATCACATATCTGCATAACTTTTTAAAAATTTTCAACTTACTTACTAAATATACACACATAACATCATAACAAAGCTACTAGAGCAGCTGCCTAATATTCTAAAGATAAAATACACTAGTGTCAACTCTTCTGTTCGTTGCCAAACGATATTTTTTAAGCAGGTGATTTTTTGTTATTATTGGTTGTTTCAGCTTCGAAGATTAGTAAGTTGAATGCGCATGCGCATTAGTTTTATGAGAGTGTCCCTAATTAAAATTTTGAGTTTAAATTTTTTTCACGCATTTCTATTTTACTTTCAATTAGTTTCGAAATTGAGTGGAACTTTCATTTAACGAAGCTCATATTTAAGGAAATTATCTACATTTTTAATTTTCTGTTGAACTTTCATTTAGAACGCAATTAACATTTGAATTAATATTCATATTAAAAAAATTCTACTTAGCAAAATTTGTTGCAATTCCGTGCGTGCACAATATTCAAAAGGATAGATTGCTGTTAAGATTGATTGGTGAATATATTTCAGCGGATTGTATGAATTGAAATTATGTATTTATTTTATCTTTTAAATAAAAAGGAAAAGATGCGAAAATTTTTCGATATGCTAAGAAAGGGATTCTAGTTCCACGAAAATATTATAGGTCCATTCTCTGAATACTTAAAAAATATGCGAAAGTTTTTATGGGTGTATCTTTCATAAGAGATCACCACAAAGTAATATTCCGATTTTTTTAAATTTTTCGCTTTAAAATACAAGAGAAAACGAGAAATAGAACGCTGCGATTCAGTTTTTGTTTCCCTTCCTTTATTACGTGGTTTTTTAGATATTATACTAATGAATTTTTTCTTATGTGGTTATATTGCATAACAAAAATTATTATCCAAATTAAAACACAGTTTTATAATATTTCCATTTTTATTTGTAGTTTACTATACAAATTTCATGAATTTTCGTGGATTTCTATTCAACGATATTTTTTTTTCATAACGAAACATTTAATTGTAACGAGAAATTTCCTTAAATGGAAGTTTCACTGATAGGTTCATTGCTGGGTGCTTAGTTTCATATGATGGGAGGTTTATCTCACATATGTGATATGACGTACACGTTACATGCAGTGCATGTAACATGTGACACAACAGCGATTGCACAATATTCTTCTGAAATGCCAGAAAACACGTTTTTTTGCGAGTAAATAACATGGTTTGAAGAATTTTTGTAATTTTCTAAAGTTTTTTAAGAAAGTCACATCTGAGTCACAATGTGACGTCACTGAGGGGTGGCATTTTGGTCACAGATGTGACGTCACATTTCAGTCACAATGTGACGTCACTGAGGGTTGGCATTTTGGTCACAGATGTGACGTGACCACAATGACTCACAGTGACGTCACTGTGACCATGCATGCTATGTGGGCACATACCCAAATACGGTATTTTGCAAAAATGAATTTGAACTCTGAGAATATATTTGTCCCGGTCTTAATAGCTCATAAAATATTTCTGCTCCAAACAACATTTCAATTCCTAAGGGAAATTAAATCTATAATCTGCTAACATAGTTAAATCTGGTACTTCAACATTTATATTAACCACTTGTTGTGGAATTAAATCTGTAATTTTTCTTACTACTGGCATAGTCAATTATCTTTCAAAACTTTTATCTTTCAAAACTTTTATCTCTATTCGCGATTTTTGTATTTACGCATCCTTTTATTGTCATAGAAGTGTTATCCAAACACGAAATTAAAGTACTCGTTTTATTAATTCTAAGTTGCGATCGATTAGCACACTGTGAAGTAATCAAACAGGCTTGTGAATCGACATGTAGTAAGCATCTTACTTCCTGCCATTCCGAAAATTTTTCTTTAATGAAGATACTCGCCGTACTTAATAAAACGGATTTTGTTTTATTTTTTACAAAACTAGAGGCAACAGTCTGATTTGGAGGGTAGGAAAAGATTTATTCGGGTTGTGATTTTTTTAATCCTGCAGTCGATTGAAACACATGACCAACATTTTTATTTTGATTATTTAAATCCTTTTGTTCTCTAGGAAAATTTATTAGTTCAGAATGCGGTAGTTTACATGTAGGACAATTTTTAGATTTACATTTCGGTACGCAAATGTATAATAATCATAATTATAATTTAAACAGTTGAAACATGCTTTATTTAATTTCACAAATTCTATTCTATCTTTTATGAACAGTTTTTTGAATTGCGGAAAAGAATGTAAACCATGGTACTCATTTGATTTACACAAGGCACGTTTCACATTTTTTTAACTGAAAAAATATATTTGAAACGCTCCTTTAAGGCCGATTTTGAAATTTATTTGCCGCTATACGTTTATTTTCATTTATCGTATTTCTGGAATACACATTTGATTCACCTTTAGATTTATTTTTAATCGACAAAAAGATATCGCATTCTCTTCCTAGTTACTGTGGTTTAAAATATGACTCTGCTTGTTTAATCGAGATATGATTCATTAACTCGCAATCTAAAGAACTGAAAATTTTATCTGTAACAATCAGATCGCATAATGATTTTAAATCATTTACTTCATGCAGATTAGAGTAATACTGAAAAATTGAACTCAGCCGGGCTGCAAATTGAACGTAACTTTATGATGGTAATTTTTGCGCACTCTTTAAATTGTTTGAACATTCTTGTGCTATAGGTTGAAATTCCTTTAAGACTATACTTTTCAATTTATCATAACTAATCAACTCTTCCTCTGATAAATAGATCATTAAATTGCTCGCTTTTTCCCCGAGAATATTTAATAGAATTTCTGCCATAAACTCTTCAGGTATATTTTTAGTTCGAAATGCTTTCTCAAGAGATTGAAAAAAAAAAAAAAGATTAAATGATTTAGCTCTCGACGGTAAAGGAATAGTTAAAGTTTAAATACTTTTAATTAAACTTTCCAAATTATTGTTTCCTATTTCCATTTCCGATTTTGCTGTTAAAGACGCGAAATTTTCCCGAGACTCTTTACGCAGTTTGGCTATTTCTAATTCCTTCTCTAACTATGCTAATTTAATTTTTTCAAATTCAGAATTTTGGGATGGTTCTTTACGAGTATTTGCTAATTCTAACTCCTTTTCTAATTGCGCTAATTTATTTTTTTTCTAATTCTAATTTTGTTTTCTCAGTTTTCTTTCGCGATTTATAGTCCTCAACAACCGAATTAACGATGCTTTTAATAACTGCTCATTTGAGTAATATTCACTATTCTCTATATTTGAGTAATATTCACTATTCTCTATAATATTTCTTAAATCAATAATTTTACTATTTTCAGAAGCAGTTAAACCCAATTCCTCAATCACGAGCTTAAGCTCGTCTTTATTTAAATTATCAATAACAGACATAATTTAATCAAAATAAACTAGAAAATTGCTCTTACCTCACTCAAATCTCTGCGAAAATCCCGAAGTAGACTCATTTTAACACTTAATTTATCTTATTAGGCACAACCCTTCACTGAATTAAGCAGAATATTATTCGACGAATCTCACAATGAAAGTTTTAAAAATATCTTTCATAAAACTCTTAATATCATATCAGCACATAGTTCAAATTAGATGATTATTCACTCACATAAATAATTATTTCCATTTACCGGCACGGCGCACTGTGGGGTATTTGAAGAATCTGGCTGGCCAAAAGTCGATTTCATAAAGTACAACGCACGATCGAATGGAGGGATACAGTTTGAAGCTGAGTCTTTGGGGAATTCTGTGATACCATTTTTATCTTGTTTAAGCAAACGATGACTTCCTGCTATCAGTTGAAATTAGAGTCTTCCTTAAACGCATCGGCGTCAGATCGTTGTGCATTGTGACTTTCTATTTTCGAAAGTGAATAACTTTATTTTTGAAAGTATTTAAAATCTAATCGTTATGGATAGTGGCGAGGCAGGTATCTATTATTATTTTTTTAATTTTTATATTAAGAAAAAGATAGTTTTCGTATTTGCAAAATTAATTTAAAATAACGTATATTTTTCTATTATTTTTGTCCCTTATTTCTGACTTCACGAAGGGTTTTGTTATATTTCCAAGCTTTTCCAAGCAGAGTTATTTATTGTAGCAATAAGTATTCACCCTTTACTTTGTGTTTTGGTTTAAAGTAGTTCCGCATTCGTCTGCTTTTGAAAATGAAGGCAATATAAATATGCTCTTTCTAATTTCTGAGTAAGCATCCGAAATTACTATGTACAGATATTTAACTCATATCTATGATATAAATTTTAAAATGAAAAATATTGTTATGATTTATTAGAAAGTGATCATATTTGTTTACTTTTCAGTCAATCTTATTGAAATGAATTTATATTAATTTGAAAAAGAAATGCGTTAAAATAATGTATTCATTCCCTTTTATCTTTTTAAAGCTCTTTTCAGAAAATGAAAGGAATTTATTGCTTATTGTTAACTTTTTTTTTGTCTAAAAGATAAGTCGCATCAATTTTACATAAGTTTTTGTTAAAAATTAGTTAACGATTGCAAGATTTAAAAAATATATATAAGAGATTAAAATAATGTTATCTATCTAACTTGAATATATTTATTATGCATTCTCTTTTCTACATTTCTTATTTATTTTAATTTAGGGTCTACGAATTTCAAAGTAATGACTAGAAATGGATTTTTTAACATTATGCAAGAGCAAAACCATCAAATGTAAATGATAGACTGAATTTTCTTGAAAATTACCTTCTTAATAATATTTTTTATGATGATGAATTAAAAAATTTCGAGCACAATTTTTCCCAATTTAAGGGTAAATTCAAGAGCAAATGGGTCGCAGCCCTTCACAAATTAGATATTTTTATGAAAAATAATAAGGACTGGCTTGAAGGTACAGTAGAAATTTCAAGTAAAATAAATGGATCAGGGACGACAGCAAAAACTTTCACTGAATCCAATGATAGGACAAAGCGGAGAATGTTTGAAAGTTTGAGGAGATCAACAGATGTGGAAGTACTTACACATGCCGTTCAGTTAAAACTAGAAATTTCAGAGAAGATAGATGCTGAACATGTGCCAAAAGAATTAACATAATCACCAAAGCAAGCATTCAAATATAAAAAAGCATATTTGAGAACTCAGCAAACAGAAAAGAAAACAGAAATATCCCCTTTTTCAAACATTATCATTATTTGTTGAAACTAATCTTTCCAGGAACCAATATAAAATTATAAGACAAGATAAATAAAATGTATACCCGTGCTACAGTTTTCTACAACAAGCTGAAATTCATTGCTATTCAAAAAAGCAGTTTTTTTAAAATTGCCGAAACTTGCGCATAAATCAATACTTAAAAATAATTTAACAGTGACACGATTATTCATTTATTTGACAGAATTTTTGGGAAATTTAAATAAAGAGGAAAAATGTGCGTTAATTCTTATATGTAAATGGGGCAGTGATGGATCGCAACAAAAACATTAAAAACAAAAATTTGAGAGTGATTCCTCTTCCTCTTTCCATATTTCAGAGTTTATTAGTTCCAATTCAATTAATTTGCAACATAAATAACAAAACTATCTGGCAAAACCTATTACATGCCTCACTACTACTACACCAATAATACTCCAATGATACATCTACTTATCACACTAATACTACTATTTATCATAATTATCATTTATTTTATAGTACTAATTTTGTTCAATAAAACCAGTACAGAGTTGTAAAACATTAATGATTTTTAAAATAGTAAACAATATTTATTACATAAACATTTTTGAACCGTTTAATTTAGTTTAAAGCAAAAAAATAATTTTGGCCGCCCAGATTTGTCAAATACCCCACTGTGCGGCGGTCCATGTAAATTAAATGCACACACAACAGAATTATTCCATAGGCACTGGTTATATTAAAAACACTTTATTAAAAAGAATAACTCATTAGCAGCTCATTGCCGCATTATCGTCTGCTCATTTCTCAAACACAACTTTAGAATAAAAACAGAAATAACACTTCATTTCAGTTTCTGGATACTGTGATTTTAATTATAGGTAGCGCGGTATCGTCTGCCTACATGGAACAGGAACTTTCTAAAAAATATCTCCGACCAAAATGGAAAATCTAATCAAGAAGCGATTTGAGAGGGACCTCTGCTATGCAATGCAAGAAAAAATATATTTAAAAATGTCAAAATGCGAAAGAGTTAATACAAAAATGCCTCCCCTTATTAATAGCATTAGCTTCGCGGGCAGGGACAGAGAGCTTTACTGAATGGCAAACTCGCAGATTGCGTTTTCTACAATAGCTTTCAAATTGCCTGCAGCGCCATCTGTTATTGAAAATTTTAACTAATTTTGAAAGTTATATGTCTGAAAATTTACTGTTTTCCCAAACATATTGCAACAAACGGTGTATTTCTAACGCTGCCCGTTTAATTTTTATTGATTTTTCAAATGTACCGGTCATTTTGAAACACCCTGTACCTGCCTGTCAATTTATTTATTTATTAATTCACATTTCAAGTTCTGATATTTCAAAAACGGTTGGATTTGGACAGATAGTTACATTGCACTTTGTAATGTCCATGACGAGATCTTTCTTTTGATACCACACTCGTCCAAATCCACACTTACACCTGAGAACGCTCCCTTGTTAATCACTTTGGGCATCTGCTCCTTCAATTTTATTTTCATGATCACCAAGATATGATGTAAAAGTCATCAATATGGGTGTAAATATTATGTGACCCGCATTATTCGGAATGACAACTTGTGATCCAGTGCGTCTCAAAACGGAAACTATTGCTTCTTTCTTAAAACGCTGCTTTAATAGCCATTTCATTAAAGGGTTAATCATTACATATTTAGTTAAAAAAAATCAGAATTTCGTTATCATTGAATTTCATTTAAATTGCCGCATAATATATTGAATATTGCAGAAAAAATGTCTACAACTATGGTGATGGCGATTACATAGTGTATCATAGAATTTATTATTATATTCTATTTCGTCATTATTACTGTTGTTAGAGTTATTTGTAATTTATCTTTGAAATGTGGCATCACATAAGTGTAACTATAGAAACGCAATTCGTCTGTTTTTGTTTTGTTGTTGTTTTGATTTGCTAAGAGTAAGCAACGCTTTCGCTATGTCTTAAAATAAAGGATGACAGTCTACTAAAGCATGTCAGTTTATTAATTAAGTTAATACGCATCGCCGCATCATACACCTGGTTACGTCGAGCCAAAGTCTATATATTTTTTTTCTTCACTTCGAAAAGAAAAGTTCGAAAATAATGAACTGTTTTCATCATTGAATTTTATTAGAACATTATTCCACAAGTTGGACTGGTGAAAAAAAGAAAGAAAGAAAATCGTCTGCCGCAGCAATCAAGGTAATGAATAATTTATTATTCCTTTTGTTGTTACTATAAGTTTTTGAACATGGAAAATATTGATAAATTAAAAAAGAAGCGTGCAACATTACGCACTTCAATTACGAAATTAATTAGTAAATTAGAAGCCTTAATGAACGATAAAAATAATGATATTGATAGTTATTTAGAAATTTCGGAACAATTAAATGACAGAGAACAAACTCTAAAAAACTTAAATAAAGAAATAGAATCTGGTATTAATTTAGAAAAAGAATATGAAATTGACATTAGTGCTAGCGAAGAATACCAGGAAAAAATTATAAAGGCCAAATTTCAAATTAAAAAGCAACTTAAACATTTAGAACAAAGTAAAGTTTCCAATGAAATTCAACCAAATTCTACTCAAATAAACAACGCGATAAATATTAAATTACCCGACATATCTCTTCCGAAATTCTCCGGAAAACCAGATGAATGGGGTCTATTTAAATTACAATTTAACAACTTAATAACTTCAAATGAGCAACTATCAGATGCGCAAAAGTTGCATTATTTATTAGCATCATTAATAAGTGATGCAAGAGCTTTGATTAGCACAGAAGACACTTTTTCATCTTTATTTCAAGCATTAAAAGACAGATATGAAAATGATAGAATAGTAACAGAAATACACATCAATTCGCTCTTAAACGCAGATAAACTTACACAGCCTTCCGCTAAAGATCTTCGAAATCTAGTCGATAATGTAAAAAAAAGCATTCGCGCCTTGAAGATTTTGAATTATAATAGAAATAATCTTTCAGATGTTTTAATATTGAACATCATTCTCCAAAAGTTAGATAGAGATACTCGAAAAAATTATGAAATGACGATAAGTTCAAAAGAAGTTCCGAAGTTAGATGAATTACTTTTATTTTTAGAAAAACGATCTCAATATTTGGAAAATATTCATACAGTCACGTCTGTTAAATCTTTCAGTAAGGATCAGAAACGTTCATTTAATTCCAAGTCATTGACTTTGTTAGCAGAAAGTCCACACATTTGTTCAATGTGTAAAGGCAATCACATTTTAATGAGATGTTCCTAATTCTTAAATTTACCTGCAAAAAAAAGGTTTAATATTGTTAAAATGAAAAAATTATGCTTCAACTGTTTGTCATCAGTTCATAACATTAGCCAGTGCAAAAGTTCAAGCACGTGCAGAAAATGCAACAAACGTCATCACACATTGATCCACCTGGAACGCGGTGAGGAAAATATTGATACTAATCAGACAATAGCAAACCAAGATGAAAATAATATTAGTAGTAATTTATCGCCAACCGCAAACGCATTTACTCCTCATTGTTACACAAATAATCAGATGTCTGTTACCGCTTTGGGTGAAAATACACATTCATTTGATAACACGCATTCAGCTATTAACAATACTGTAATGAGTATGACATCTTCTTCTAGTAAACAAGTACTGCTTTCCACTGCGATAATATATGTACAAAACGCTAGACGAGAATTAGTTCCTCTTAGAGCATTGTTAGATTCAGGATCGCAAAATAACTTTATAACGAAGGAATGTTCTGAGTTATTGTTCTTGAAAGGAAGGAAAATAAACGCATCAGTTTCAGGGCTAAATGGTTCAGTTATGAATATAAAGGAAAGTATTATAACAACCATAGCAAATAAAAACAGGAGTTTTAATGAAACATTGCAATTTTTTGTTGTTCCTAAAATCACGCGCATAACACCAGCTACATATCTAAACATCATGCCTATTAAGCATTTACAAACTTTTCAGTTAGCTGATCCATAATTTGATAAACCAGGTCCAATACATGTTTTATTATCAAACGAAGTATTTTTTAAATTAATCGGACAAAATAAAATAAATATGCAAAATTTGGTTTTTCAAGAAACTGTTTTTGGCTATGTTGCCAGTGGTTCTACGTCTATTCCGCAACAAAATTTTAATAATTATTGTGGTCTTGTTCGATCTGTGGATGATTTATCCAACACTATGCAAAAAGTTTGGGAAATTGAAGCGGTTCATGATAAAAACCCAATAAAAATTAAAGAAGAGCAGTATTGTGAGGAACATTTCCTGCGTACACATACTAGAAGAGATAGAAGAGATGATGAAGAAGTAATTGTGGAAAATTCTGAAATGGGTAGTTTGCTGTTGCAAACAAATCGTGAAAAGAAAATTGCTCAATCTATAGACCGAAATGGAAAAAGTCTCTATTCATTTGAATCAAATAACAAGAAAACTATCGATAAGTTTCAAAATATGAACGTGAATAGTTCATTACCACAAACAAATCCTGAAGCGGAAATCATATTATCTTTAGAACGAAATGAACAGAATATTTATTCCTTTGTTTTAAATGAAAAGAAAACTATCCAGTATCAAAATACAAATATGGACAGATCATTGTTGATAGCAAATCGTTTAACGGAAAATAAATCACCTTTAAGAAGTAATGAAGCAAGTACTTTTTCACATACATTAAATGAAAAGAAAATTGACCATAAGTATCTGAATTCAAATTCCGGTGAAATACAAAGAGAAGCACCAGTTCAACATCAGGTTGATGATAATATAATGTTTATTGACGGTAAGGTTGAGCCTTTTGATAATTATACAGTGGGTGATGCAAGTAAACAACATGAATTACATAATCTTCTCAATACAAACATCCTACAAGCAGCAGTTGTATCGAAGATTGATTCTGGAAAGAATACTGAAATTATCACGCCTAAGAAAATGATCGCTCATGGAGAAAAAATTCAACATATTCAAACCAACGATTTTCAAAATAAAGGCAATATTAGTAAAAAATCTCCAGTATGCATTCAAGCCAACAAAATTTCGCATTCGCCTGTGATATCTTCTCCGAAAAATTCTCAACCTGAATTCAAAGTACCGACTCCTCCGAATCCAAAAACACCATCACCAATGGATTCGAATCTCAAGACACCCTTAACAAGACAGTTGCAAAATTCTGGGGAGCCACAGGTTGATATAGAAGGTTCAAATTCTGCTCTTTTCAAAGCTGATTCTGCTTCTCCAGGATTTGCCTATACTACTCAATTAATGTACCCAATGAATGCTGTAAATACCATCAAACACCCAGCAGACCTTGTGTTTCGAGGACTATCCTTTGACAAATTAATTGATTATGAACTTTGGTGGCATGGCCCTCTCTTCTTGAGAGAAAGAGACAGTGAATCCAAACACAGCATTGATTTAGAACAAGTGAAAAACAATATAGACTTTTCATCAGAATTAAAATTGAAAAACAGTACAGCATTATTAAGTTTAAATTCTAGTGAATTTGTAAATGAAATTTTAAGTATCAGCAATAATTATACTAAAATATTACGTGTTTTAAGTCATATTTTCAAGTTCTTAGATAACACAAGAAAATTAGATGAAAAAAGAAAGGGACACGTAAGTATGGAGGAATTATCACGAGCAGAAATATTTTTATTTCGGGAAATCCAAAAACTTGAATTTAAGGCAGAATATACTGCATTGTTAGAAGGTAAGCAAATTTCTAAAAAAAGTAAATTGCGATTGTTAAACCCCTTTTTAGATGCAGATAATGTGCTAAGAGTAGGAGGGCGTTTAGATAATGCAGACCTAAGGTTTGCTCAAAAACATCAATATATTCTGCCAGCTAAGGGTAAATTGTGTAGCCTAATTGCAATTTACTATCATAAAAAATATCTTCATATAGGTGCACAAGCATTGTTATGCTACTTGAGGCAAAAATACTGGCCGCTACGGGGAAGAAATTTAGCTAGAAAAATAACGCATGAGTGTGTAACTTGTAGTAAAAGCAACCCCATAACCATACAACAAATCATGGGTTCCCTACCCACTGAGAGAGTACGTCCTAGCGCACCATTTAATTACGTGGGAACAGATTTTGGTGGCCCCTTTTTCATAAAATATAAGGGACAGAGAAAGGGAATTCTTAATAAGGTGTATTTGGCAATCTTTGTTTGCTTTGTAACTAAGCAGTGCATCTCGAACTAGTGTCAGAATTGACCACGGATGCATTCATTGCCACCTTAAAAAGGTTCATTGCTAGGCGCGGAAGGTGCGCAGTAATCTTTTCAGTTAATACAAAAAATTTTGTTGGTGCTAACGCCGAGTTACAGAGACTCCATAATTTACTAAGACATCCTGAGGAGAAGTTAGCGAATTATTTGTCAGAAGAGAATATTATTTGGAAATTTATTCCACCCAGAGCACCTAATTTTGGCGGGTTGTGGGAGGCAGGAATAAAATCGGTGAAATATCATCTAAAGCGAACGGTAGGTAATGCAAGGCTAACATTCGAAGAGTTATTAACTGTAATTGCTCAAATAGAGTCTATATTAAATTCACGGCCAATCACTCCATTGTCTTCAGACGTGAATGACTTGGAGGCCTTAACACCAGGTCATTTCTTAATCGGAAGGCCTATGACAGCCATCATTGAACCAGAATTAATTAATGTTAACGAAAATAGACTATCTAGATGGCATAGAATTTCAAAATACATTCAATTGATATGGAATCGTTGGAATAAAGAGTATTTAAATACGCTCCAACAACGCCCCAAGTGGCAATTTGAAAAAAAATAATGTTAGCATAGGAACCCTAGTGTTGATAAAGGAAGATGACCTCCCTACAAATAAATACTTACTAGGACGCATTATAAATATTTTCCCTGGTGCAGATGGTAAGATTAGGGTCGTCGAAGTTATAACCGCTAGGGGAATACTTAAAAGAAGTATTTCAAAAATTGCGTTATTGCCACAACAAGTCTCAGAAAATTAATTACGAAATGTAAAAAAAAAAAAAAAAAAAAAAAAAAAAAAGGGGGTTTTGTTATGTCTTTTTATTTTTAGTTTTCCTATTGTTGTATATTCGTAATTGTATTTTTTCATCGTTAAAAGAAAATTGTTGTATTGTATCATATTACTTAAGCATTTGTAATGTTAATATTTTGTACTGTATAATTTATTGAAGTTGACCCTTCAATGTCGGGGGGTATGTTAGAGTTATTTGTAATTTATCTTTGAAATGTGGCATCACATAAGTGTAACTATAGAAACGCAATTCGTCTGTTTTTGTTTTGTTGTTGTTTTGATTTGCTAAGAGTAAGCAACGCTTTCGCTATGTCTTAAAATAAAGGATGACAGTCTACTAAAGCATGTCAGTTTATTAATTAAGTTAATACGCATCGCCGCATCATACAACTGTTTATATTGACTATATGCAAGAACGTCAGTGTGTTCGAATTATACAACAACACAAGAATTTTTGAATTTTTATAAATAAATGCAGACATATATTATTTAAGAAACACCTTTTTTTATTTTAATACAACTGAACATTATACGTAAAGTTAAAAAATTCTATTTATCGCGACCTTGTTCACAATATGGTTGCACCACCAGTAACTGATATCTTTCCAGTATTTTATCACATTTTTGAAATATAACCCCATTTCAAACAGATCTAAGTATTGTACGTGGCACTAGACATAATATTTTTGTTTGGAGCAAAAGTTGCCACGTTATTGTTAACTATCTGCTGTAATAGAAGTCGTTTTATGAAATACTTTAACTAGAAAGTGCAAGTTTAGTCCATGACTAATTAGAGACTATTACGGTAATTTAAAGTAATCCATTTCCATCTTGATGATTTCAACTAATGGTTTTCTAGTAAGTAATGTTAAACACAGCCCAAGGACGATATTTAAAAAATAAATTTTCAGATTTTCGAAATAAATTTTCTTGCATTCTTCTCTTGCTAGATCTATTTGTTTAAACTGATTTCTCATAGTGCTTCATTTACAAGTGTTTCTTATTGGGTTTCACTTACGATTTCAGACTCCGGTATATACGGCAAGGGGTATCTGCTATTCATCCCATAAAATACAACAAACTCATTTAAACAGCCGTATCACATTTACTGCTATAGCTAATTCGGCTCCCCAGGTATTTGACACGAAACTGACTTAAAGAATAACCATGTAGATTTATTCCTATATAAATAAATACAGAGTACTTTTAAAAGAATTCCTATCTTTACAGGGCAATTAGGAGAAAACAGAAAAAAACCCCACCTTGTTCATCAGAAATTGAAAATAACAGCTGGAATTTTAAATTTTACATTGTTATAAGTGTTCAATCTCAATCCCTCCAAAATCATGTATGAAATCCTTCTGGTATGGTAACTCACCCCATATAGCACCCGCGTGATTATGAAAGGCGTGATTCTTTTAGGTATGAGTGTTCTAAGCTCATCAAGGACAGTTGGTAGCGGTCAAACAAACATGTGATCTTTGATAAGGCCCGCAAGAAAAGAAAAGTAATCATTCTGAGAAAATATTATTTTCCTTTTCTTGCCGGTCTTATCAAAGATCACATGTTTGTTTGGCCGCTACCAACTGTCTCTGACGAGCTTAGAAAACTCATATCTAAAAGAATCACGCCTTTCATGCTAAAAAATATGTGTGTGGTGAATCATCGTACCACCTCGATATCGTTCGTGTTTCTAAACGGTCTCACACTGAACACGTATAATTGCGTTGAACTGAAACTTTCAACTGTTATTTTACATTTCTAATTCACAGCAAGATTTTACTTTTTCTGTTATCATTTACAAGGCCTGTAAAGTTGGGATATTAATTTATAATCACCCTGTACATTTTCCCCTCAGGAAAAACAAATCGCCGAAGTAAATTTTCTGAAAATAAAATTTCTACAAGTTGCACAAACCTTATATATATTTTTTTTTCCTTAAAAAAGGAACGAGAGATAAAATCGAGAAGAAGTCCAGAAAAGAAATTTAGATTTGTACATTTACACATTCCGGTGGTCTCAGTAAAAATGGGTGCATTCATACTGATATTTTTATACAATAAAATATAAAGAGTTTTTGGCAGAGAAGATTTTTCCAGGCCATTAGAAGTACATAAGATTCACGAAAAAGGAATTGTTATTAAAGGAGCTATTTGCATTTCTTTTCGGTTTCTACCGTCTGTTACGAAAACCTTTTCTCAGATGGAATAAATTTTTCAGATCATAGAGAACAATTTTATACATTACTAGTTTCATTTCATTATAGGAATTTTTCCCTCAATCTATTTCATGTTCAAGAAATATCAATTAAAGAAGTTCTTCGTGTTGTCTCTCTAAATAAGTGCTTTTTATAAAAAATTAAGTTATTTGCTAACTAATTTCTTTTTTCAAACGATTGTATTTTTAAATGTACTCAGGCCTAAAATAATAATTTTAAATGCAATTTATTAAGCTGTGATAGATTTATATTATGCAGAAAATAAATAAGTAGAATGCTAAATTCATCTTTACACAGGTAAACATACAATTGAATTATCTGAAAATTACTTAAAATGATGACAAAGACATATTTTAGATGTTAAATTACTTTAATCCTTAGTACTTTCAATTGTAAGCGTAGCTCTCACCAAAAACTATAAAATTACAAATATGAACATCATAATTTTCAAATTTCCCGTAATTGATGTAAAAAAGAAGCGAAACTTAAAGTCAAGTTTTTAGATCCGGAAAATATTGGAAAAATTAAAGGGAAATTATAGATATTGGGGGAAGTAGATTATTACTTGTATTATGTTTTGTAAGTAAACTGTTCTATATTACGGTTATGTTCTGGGATGAAACGTCTTTACATACAATATTCTCTTTAATAATAATTTCTATTGATTCTCGGATGATTAGTTCACAGAAATTCTTCAAGGGACATATAATTTTCGAACCTTCGAAATTAACTTGTATATTTTACTTCGTGTTGGAACTTGACAGGGCTGCTGCATTTTTTCTTTTATATTTTCTGGAGACGGCTGTGTTTACAGTTGAAATCTCTAAAGATTAATGTAGTTTTATAACTTTTTAAAAACGTTATTTTCATCTTTTTGAATATTTTACACTTAGGGTAATTTTAAGTTTATGTTATCCATCTTCTGTTGCACTTGGATGTCCAATCTGAATGGACATCAATTTTATTTTGAGCACCAGTTATGAAAGAAAATAAAATATGCCTTATTTAATTAGAGCATTTTAGGTAGTTTTTGTAAGAAGTACTACCTATTTTAGTCGTTACCATGGTACGATTTCTGAAAAATGTCTTTATAATTTTCTTTATATGATCCCATGAACCCAAAACCACCCCCAACTAAAAAGTTTAAATATACATATGTGTGTGTGAACTAATGGGTAAACTGAGTTTTAACCCACTTCTTGCCGCGTTTTTTTTTATCTATTTTTATTTTATTATTATTATTATTATTATTTTTTGACGCGCGATACTGCGCCATGCCTTGCTTTCTTCTCCGTTTAGGTGCTGCTCTTCTTGGCAACCCTCGGAGAGATTTCGCTTCTCGGCTTGCGCATGCTCCGTTCGTTCTTTCTTTTCTAGTTTTCTTATTGGACTAGAGAGGAGAAACATTTAAAAGTTTGAAGTCTCGCGCCTTGAAATTAATTAAATATCTTGTGTCTCATTAGAGGCCGTTGGATTTCGAAGAGTGTAACATCGAGTGAGTAAATTTTTTGGGGGCAATATAAGAGTGATTTTTTTAAAATTAGAAACCTTTGTTTTGTAATTATAAGGAAGTATTTTCTACATTTCTATTGTTTATTGAATGCAGAGACCGTGCTTTGTATTTAAAAGTAAGTGTTTTGGGCCTTTCTTTAGTACTTTAGATGTTTTGAATCTTAATGTTATTTAGTTTCATATTATATATAGAAGAAAAACATTATTTGACTTCAAAGCTTAGTATATTTCTTTAGAAAATCTATTATTGATTTCTTTTTTTATTTAAAAAAGGCTGGTTTTGTTTTTAAAAGAAGGAATGTCATTTGCGTAGTGTCTCCTGGACTTAAATCCCGCTCCGGGAGACAAAACGCAAAAGCGCGCCAATGTGGCGATATTTTGGAAGCGCACCAAGAAGGGGGTTAAAACTCAGTCGCGCCGAACTAATTTTTGCCCGTACGATAAAAGTCGGAATTATGCACGAATCGTCTTCAAATTCGCCAAATACATTGAGATGGTTAACCCGTTCGTGACGATGCACCGCGCGAATTCAGAAGTGCGCACCACAGAACGAAGTTCGAAAATTTGATTGCACCTTCTGGGCCGGAAGGACAGTTAAACCTAACGCTTGTAAAAAATTCTTTAAAAATTAATACAAAAAAATAATTTTTGCATGAAACTTTTTGAAATTCACATACATGGAATTTTATGTTATTTTATATATTCATTCAAAAAATAAAGTATATTGTGTGATATTTTAATTGAAAAAAGAATTTTTAAATATAAATAATGAAAACTTAATATCATGTTTTTAGCTTAGAAAATAATATAACGTGGGAGAAAAATACTTAACTGTCTTTAAAATATCAACATATGAAACATTTCGATATAACAGAAAATTAAACGTAACTTTCTGTAGATTTAATAATTTTTAACAACTTTCAGTAAATAAAATATATGTTTTACAAAAACGATTTATTTAAAAGTGAAAATAATTAAATAAAAATTGCAAACAACCTGTTACAATAAAATATGCCTTATTTAATTAGGGCATTTTAGGTAAATTTTGTAAGAAATACTACCTATTCAAGAAATAAGTAAGAAATACTATAAGAAATTATACTGTATGAAATACTACCTAATTGCTGAAATTTGTTACATGTAATAGAGTAATAAAAAAAATTATTCATGTACTAAACAAAAAAAAGCAGATACACAGAATCAGAAATTTTCTTATGAACTATTTAAAAGAAAAATTTAAAGGAATCATAAAAATACTATTATTCCGTAGAAACATTCGCACAGCGTACATTCGTATTATTTACACTTCTAAAAGTCATTTCAGAATGTTTGACTTTATTTGATCGATTCATATTCCCCTTTTCCCAGGTCCCATTTGGTCCTCAAATAAAGTGTCTTCGTTTGTATTTCCTAGATCATGATTTGAAGTTGCTCATCAGCATTCTGACGGGAAACAAAAACATGTAACGCATGAAAAAAATCAGTACCGTATATACTCCGTATAAGCTGAAGAATTTTCGACAATTTAAGACAAACGAACTGGGGGGGGGGGGGTGGGAGTCGACTTATACGAGAGTAGAAAAAAAGAAGAAAAAGAAAAAAGAAAAAGAAAAAGAAAGAAAGAAAGAAACACTTCGAATACTAAAAAATTCTGGCTTTTTACGTATCTGAATAATAAAATAATACATAAAAAGTACAGATAATAATAATTTATCATTAAAAATCGTAAGAACGGTTTTTGTTTACTTACTTATTTTCGAATTAGAAAGGGAAAACTTTGGTTTGATATTGCGCAAAATTGAAATAAAAATTTGGGCGTGGAGTTTCACGCGGGTTTTCTATTTTTTTGCACGGGTTGCACTCGAAAGTTGTGTGGTCGACTTGTTATTATTAATAATTTACTTGAAATTGTATGATAAACAACTCTTTCCCCATAATCCGAAAGTACCTTCTAGTACCTCACCACTGGATTTACGGCCATTTATTTAATTTTAATTTTTTTTTCTATGTGAATTTTTTTAATCAACTCTAATTGTTCTGAGTCAACCTATATAACTGCTCTATATCCATTATTTTTTTCTATAAAATTTATTTGATACATTCCTCATCAATTTTGTATTAGTTTTATAAAATAACACGCAATACCGAATAAATTTACTTTTAATACATTTTGATCGCTGGAGCGAATCTCTTTATCTCATCCTCATCTTCAACCATATTCTCCAGTGACGACTTCTTTTATTAAAAAGATGAAAGTATGTTAATGAGTAACGTAAATATCAAGTTCTTTAAATTAATAGTTACCAAGAATTGATTAACAGAGATTATTAAAGAAAGAATCTGGGCAGTGGGAACGATATAGTCTTTACTTAATGCTTTAGTGATGTTCGTTTGCCTCGAATGATGTTGTTACCGAATATATTAAATTCTGCTCACGGATCCTTGGCGAAAACTGATGAAGAAAGTCATCTTGGAAATGAAAATTGTAGTCTGTGTAGAGGTTTTTATTACGTTCCTAAACCTAACATTAAAATATACTTAACATTCTCGAGGAGCATAATTTATGTGAAGCAAGCATTTAAAGACACGAAATAACTCTTCTTAATCAGATTTGTTTATTAGAATTTCGAATTGGTTAAGAGTTAAATTAGCTTTTAAAGTAGGACATTTAAATATATGTCCGCTTGCACACGAATGTTTATTTTAAAAAATCGTTCTTTAATTACTATAGCTAGAATATTATTCTAGATTGCGTTAAAAAATAATTTTTTATAGCATATATGGGGCTTTTATGTTGAAAAAATGTCAATTAAAATAAAATTTATTTGAAAACCGATTTTATTATGAATTTTTATAGCTTAACTCAGGAGTTTTATATAAAGTCGGTATGAGCAAAATGTTTTAAAGATATACTCAACTTAACATTCTTGAACGTATACAGGATTATTTTATCGTTTCCAAATTTATAACTCCTGTAATTTGACATAAAAATTTACATCCAATAACTAAAATATGTAAAATAAGGAAATCATTGTTTTAAAAATAGTTGTGATTTTAGAAAAAAAATCGAAATAATTTATATTTTTATATATATCCCTGTTGTACAGCAATATGATTGTAAATAAAGTTTTTTTATAACTAAACTATGCCCGCTTAGACAATTTTGCAGTCTAACCAAATAAAAATAATAACTTAA
Organism: Maratus speculifer; assembly: GCA_964019185.1. Classification (NCBI taxonomy): domain Eukaryota; kingdom Metazoa; phylum Arthropoda; class Arachnida; order Araneae; family Salticidae; genus Maratus; species Maratus speculifer. The sequence continues at coordinate 160,568,929 of OZ025292.1, read as the reverse complement.
AAGTGTCCTAATATATTATAAAAAAAATACCGTATAAAATTCCAAAACCTTTGAACAATACAATTAGGGAACCTTTTTAAGGTACACGTGGCAAAAGAATGCATACATTAAAGTACCACAAGAAAAAACAATTGTTCAAAGACAGTAAATATTGATAATTTCATGTTTAAAACAATGATAATAATTGAGAATAAAATACTAGAAAATATGTCACATAATTCGAGAGCAAAGAAAAGGAAAAAAGAAGTTCGAATTTCATAAGTTTTATGGGAACACAGGACTGGGTACAATCCTGTGCACTGTAAAAAAATTCTGTAGAGGTACTAAATTTTTTCTAGGAAACTGGGATTCCAAGAACTTTTCCTGTAACGGTAACAGCAAAAATTCTAGTTTTAGAATCAGTTACATGGATTTTTCCAGTTATCGTTACATGAAAAGTTCTTGGAATCCCAGTTTCCTAGAAAATGTTTAGTACCTTTTCAGAATTTTTTTACAGTGTGGCAAATATGCGAGCTTTATGAACTGTTTTCTCGGAAACTACCTGACCACTTATGAATAAATGGGGATCCATATTCACAGTGTTATGTTCAAGACTTTTGGCAGACAGTTTTTCTCATCACAACTACAATTGCAAATTTAAGATATGCCAAATCTCTTTAGAGTAAGAAAAAGTAAAATTATTGACTCTGTAAGAGTGAATAGTCATTCCTTCGAAGTCAATATTCACTCTAAATCGGGGATGAATATTCACTCTTGCTATAAGAGTGCGTTCTTCACTCGTGGTATGAGTGAATAGTCATTATTTCGTAGGAATAAAGTTTCCTTTATATGCAGTGAAATCTTTTTTTATTGTTAGTTTATGAACATTAAAAAAAAATACCATCTTTTAGAGCATGCAATTAAAATAAATACAAACGTGATAAAATTTGGAATAATGAATGTTATTGGCAATATTTTGTTTTAATTCTTAATTTGTAACATTAATTGAACTTTTAAGGAAAAACTTATTTACAGTTATATATGAATTAAATTATATTACTAACAGAAATAAATTAAGATATTTTATTTCAATCTTATACATTGTGTGTGCTTTCATTGGTAGTCTTATTAATATACGATAGTTTATAAATGCCCATAAAGATAAGTTATTAAACAAAATTTTAATCAGTCGAAATTATTTTTATAGATACCCATTAACTTGTATTTACTATTTTAAGCCCATTAGCCAAACAATATTGGACCAATAATGGCTACATTTTGGAGCAATATTGCCACATTGACGTGAAATATTACTCGAATATTGGGATGTTTATATTTTGCCGTTATTTAGCCAATAATTGCAGCCATTAATATGCTAATATTGGGGTTTCATTGGAAATATTTCCAATAAAACGCCAATATTAGTTAAATATTAGAATTTAATTTTATTGGAAATATTTCCAATGTAACGCCAACATTTGTATAATATTGGCGTTTTATTGGCAATATTACCAATGAAACAACAATATTGGCACAATATTGACTGCAAATATTAGCTAAATAAGGGCAAAATGTAAACATCCCAATATTGCAGCAATATTGCCGTTTTATTGGCAATATTTCCAATAGATGCAATATTGGCGCAACGTTGAACCAATATTGGTTTGCTACTAGGGAGTTATGTTATTTTTCCTGTTACATGTTTAATTAAAATTTTCTAACTGGAAAACGGATATTAATACAACGTTTATATCTCAAAATAACAGTATAAGTCCTATCGCATTTCAATTTTTATATCCCGTATATATTAAATTTTTATGAATATAACCTAAGCAGATTTCGTATGTTTTATAAGAAAATATTTTAAAACAATAAAACAAATAATTAGTATTTTATAACTGTATTTTTAAACATTAACAAACTACAATAGATAAATTAAATGTGGTATTAAGTTTAGCAATTTCTAAAAAATCTTGTCATAAGCTATAAGAAATCAGTATTATTTTATAAATTTCGCAAGTGTTGAATCCGAAAACATAGTATGAAGATTTATGATCTTAAATAACAATTTAAAGTATTAGTTATAAAAATATTTCAATAGTTTCATAACTGTAATATGTATGAAGACATTTTTTTATTGCAATGCTATTTTTCAACCTGAAACCGTTTTATAATATCATAATAATCGAATATCATATTTAACTCTAAGATAAAAATGACAACAAATACTTAAATGTTAGTAATTAGAAAACAGCAAAAGATCGAAACAAAGCTAACAACTGATAAGAATGATTGGCTCAACACATTTTCAAGTAACTGCAAATTGATGTTTACATTTTACTATGAATGTATAGTCATGGTCATGAATCACTCTTTGCATCACCGCTTTAACTTTGTTTTTGAGCGATGACAAACAGATATTTTACATCAAAATACAGAATAGGAAGAAATCGATTCTAAACGAAATTCCTAGTCAATGTTTTTCTGTGAGATATATAACTGTTTAACTCATGATAAAAAATGTATACATATATATATATATATATATATATATATATATATATATATATATATATATATATATTCAAAATCTGCAAGGATAAAAGGTTAAAACTAAATAAGACTTACCCATATGTATCATAAATAATTCAATTAATAATGTGCGTGCATTATATCCTCTTTTTTACTCCATTAATGCAATGTTATTTCTTATTACCGAATCATGTCTTTTCCACTTTGACTACAGAGTAAGATATTTAGTCTATTTGGATTATTTCAAATCATAGATATCGAAGCATATTATTCTAAGATCGAAAATGCAATTACTTTTCATTATTTGTAATAAAAAGGGAAAATATGGTAGTCTACTTATATGGACCCAACGGGGAGGGGGGATAAAGATAAGAACCTCAAAAGGGCAGATGCCTTTCTGTTAACTCACAAAAAAATCGTAGACAAGACACTTCCAATTGACTAATGGATTTATATGTATGTAAGTAACTCTTTCGGAGAAGCGAGTACTCACTCTTGAAAAAGAGTGCATTTTTAAAATGCTATGAAATGAAGTTTTTGAAAACCAAGAAGTGACATATTTTGGTACTTTTAATTATTTTCCTCGATGTATTGACTGTATATTTTGTAAGTGTGCCATGCCTGGCTTTCACTTTCTTCAGCGGAGTGAATAATTTCACTCTCAATAATGGGGTGATGCATTTCACTCTCGACAACTGGAGTGACATATTTCACTTCGTCTAGGGAGAGTTAAATTCTATTCTTTAAGGAGTGTATTTTTATAAAGTTCACTCCAAAAAAGAGTGAAAATGCCTATTACTCTTACAAAGAGTTAATTTTTCCCTCCTCCCAATTTTAAAGTGTAATAAATAAAAGTAGTTCGAGTTACAAACCTGGTGTGTTGCATTTAAACGATTTCACAAATTTCTTGTTGGAAAGATAAATCAAGTTTTAACATACCGGGTGATCAAAAGTCAGGACGAACTTTAAAAATGACTAATTCTTAAACGAATCAAGATACAAAGACTCCTTAAAGAATAGACGGTTTGCACCAAAGGGATGTAAAAGAAACCGGGATTAGTGTGGCAAAGCAAAAAAATAGTTATGTTGGCGACCCAGAGATGGCGCTATAGTGATTTAATGCACCAAAAGATGATTTACTAATGAAAAAATGTTGACAACTTACAAGTCAGCTTAATTACAGTTAATTAGTACTACGGTAAATGTCCAGTGTGCTGTCCATCATTCAGAAGTACAGCTGTGAGACGAGGCACCTCACCGTTCACAGCATAGAGTAGAGCTTCTTCCGTTATGGCAGACACATTTTGGCGGATGGCACCTTTCAGTTCTGTTAGTACTGCCGGTTTGTCGCGATATACTTTTAACTTCAATAATCCCCCACAGCCGAAAGTCCTACGGTGTCAGATCGGGAGATCTAGGAGCCGATGCGTAATTAAAGTGGCGACTGATAATGCGATTCTCCCCCAAATATTGAGCGTAGCAGGCGTTACACAAGCAGAGCAATATGAGGTGCTCCATCTTGCATAAAGGTGACTGTTTGGAGTGCCTGTCGCTCTTGCAATTCAGTAATTCGACAGCGCCATCTATTGATTGCCAATAAAACTATTTTTTCATAGCCACATAAAACCCTATTTCTTTTCCATCCGTTTGGTGCAAACCGCATCTTTGTATCTTGACTTGATTCATTTTCGAATTATTCGTTTTTAAAGTTCGTCCTTACTTTTGGATCACCTTGTACATTTAGAAAAGAATTAAAATATTAATTTCGTTAAATACTAAATTTTAAAGAATAAATCAGTTTATAATGTAGATTAAATATTTAATCAATCAAAAAAAATCACAATTTTCAGCGATACATTTGTAAAACAAAAATGAAGAAGAAAAAGGGATTTATTTTTATATTCGACTTTTTATTTCGCAACTGCTGAAGTGAAAATGAATTATTTCATTTACACTGTGCAAAACTGACGTTATTTTGACTAATACATAAAAAACTGATTTACGTTTAGTAAAAAATCTTAATACAATACCTTTTTCTGTTGCTCTGTCAGTTCATTTTTAATGAAAAAAAACCTTGTGTAAAATATTAATCGGTATTTAAAATAATATATAATGGTTTAAAGTCAGCGTTTATTCTTTAAATTTATTTGGTTTAAACATAAGCCAATAATTTTCTAGTTATATGAAATAGCTTAAATCTGTTTTTGTTTACCCTCTTTAGATGAATAATAGCAAGAAGGAAATTTACAAGATAAATGACAGTTTGCCAACAGATGATTTTTTTCTGATTTCGAAAAAGCTGATTATTGGAGATGAATGTTTAGAGTTATATTTTGGTATTCCTATGTTTTTTTATTTCTTAGCACTTTGTTTTATTTTCACGATGGGTTTATAATACTTCAAGATGTAAAAAAGGACAAAATCATGAAAGAAATGTAAAAGAGAATTTAGAATTATTTTTATAATATCTAGATTTTTTTAAACTTTTTTTCTGAAAATTTGATTTTTAATTCTTTTATATTTATTCCATGAAGTAAAATTATTAACTTTCTCTTTTTTTACAAATTAAATTTTTTTCATTGCTTTTTGACATTTTTATCGCTTGTTTAATAAAAAGAAAAAAGTCAAGTTAAACTGTTAGTATAGAGCTCACAGACTATTCACACTAACTGTATATTATACTCTTATTTCAAGAAATAAAACGCCCTTAAACTAAAAAGGGATTATCCGCCACCGTTTCTCTCTTTATACTTATTCAATGAATTTCCAAATTTAATCAGAGAATTGCCTTATCAAAATAAACCTGCATTTTAAATTTCAAGAAAATCAAATAGTTCTGCATGAGAAACCCATTTAGCTAAATTAAGGGGGTGGGAAATAGCTTCCCCATTACTCCCCCCTTTATAAATAACCAATTAATTTCTTAACCGAATCTAAGGAGCTGCTTATCAGAATTAACTAATATAACAAGTTTAAAGTAAGCCAGATAATTAAGCATGAAAAACTCATTTACCTAAGTTAATTGCAGACTAGTCACTTTCCTCTTCATGCTTAACCAATAAATCTTCAACAGTAATCAGGGAAGCTTTTTATCAAAATGCGCCTAGAAAGAAAATTTTAAACAAATCGGATGTTTCTATATAAAAAAAATAACTTATCTAAAGTTAGGAATAAGATTAGCTTCCGTTTCTTCCTTTAAACTTATCAATGAATTTCCAAATTTAATAGCTAATGCTTTTTATCGGAATAAACCAGTATGGCAAATTTTAAGCAGACAATTTTGAATGAAAACTCCATTTATCTAAAATAAGGGGGTGGGGTAAACCCCTTCTTTATACTATATCAATAAATCTCAAAATATAATCAGGGAAGTGTCTTATTAGAATAAATCTAACAAAAGTATTTGAAACGAATCGGATACTTCTATCAAGAGTTATGGCGTTACATATATATATATATACATACGTACAGTCATAGAAAAAATGTAAACACATCCTACTAAAAACCTCAACAAATTATCGTAGAAAAAGAGTTACTGGTACCCAACGATTGGAAATAAAGTCTACTTTTAAATCGTTTGTACAAAATTTGCTTAGGTGGCCATCTATATATTAAAACAAAGCCCTACTTTGTTTTTTTTTCTTTTCTAATAGCAGTATTCAATTCGAACCGAATTCGTAGAAACGAACTTTACACCCTTCAATTAGCCTAAAAACAAATTTTCATGCAATTTCTTATGATAAGTTTCGAAGAAACTAATTATTTTAAAACTAGAAAATTTTAGGGGCTGCATCCAGATTGAAGTTCACTAATCAATTGTTGACCAAGAGATAGTTATTTTCTTAGTTGGATGTGTCAATCATAAAACACTCTTCTATCGCATGCACGTTAATATTTCTTGAAAAAAGCAGAATAGTACCACCATCGTTTAGGCGATTTACACCATTATCTAATCAACATATGTCAACTTCAAACTGAATCTGAAGTTCGATAAAAAATTCGTACATTACTTTGTGAGATAAAGGTCTCGCGGAAAAAGCGAAAATTCTGCATGTCAGCGATATCTATTGGGTTATATATGTTACAGGCCAAACCCGATTTTAGGCCAAACTAAATTGGCCTAGTCCAAACTAGTCTATCCTAACGCCCATCGGATAAACTAGTTTTTCCTAGGCCAAACTAGTCTCTCCTAACGCCCATCGGATAAACTAGTTTTTCCTAGGCCAAACTAGTCTATCCGAACGCCCATCGGATAAACTAGTTTTTCCTAGGCCAAACTAATCTATCCGAACGCCCATTGGATAAACTAGATTTTCCTAGGCCAAACTAGTTTGGCCGAACGGTCATTAGGATAAACTAGTTCAGCCTGCTATTCATTGGTTTGAATTAGTTTATCCTAGGCCGAACTAGATTGTCCTAGGCCAATTCAATTTGGAGTGATTTTTTTTTAATCTAAAGACCGCCACGGCGCCAACTTTCTACTTTTGATCTAATTTAGCCTAGGCCAATGCTGTTTGACGCGATTTTAGCTCATAGACTATCAAAGTATGAGAGCTAATATGCTCGCAGATTCTGTGTGTGTGTATGTAATTATGTACGTATGTATGTACGTATGTACGTAATGCGATAACTCCTGATAGAAATATCCAATTTGCTTCAAAGTTTGGACATAGATTTATCCTGATAACGAACTTTCCTGGTTAGTTTCAGGGGTTCATTGGATAAGAATAAGGGAAGGGAACAAAAGGCTAAACCGCACCCCCCCCCCCACTCCTTAATTTCGTTAAGTCAGTTTTATGCAAAAGTATCAGATTTTATTAAAATTTTAGGTACAATACCAGTTTGATAAGGTACATCCATGATTAGATGTGGGTGTTCAGTTTTACATATAAAGAAAGGAGGAATGGAGGGTGACACTCTTAATTTATGTAAATAGATTTTTCAGGGATAATTTAGCGATTTGTTTCAAATTTTGGATGTAGGTTTCTTCTGATAAGGCGTTTACCTGATTAATTTTGGGGGTTCTGAGTTTAAATATAAAGATAGAGCGTATTATTTTTTCAATCGGATAGAAACTTTTGGTTTTATGAAAAGATTTTTTATTCGTAACAGATATTGGTTATCACACACATCACTTCAAGCGAAATTGTTCATATTAAAAAAGTAAATATCCGAATTCTTTTAAAAATAAGAAAAAGCTGAAATAAAGCATGACACTTGAAATTTAGGATACGGCGGGGAGGTAGAGTAAGGTGACGCTAGATTTTTTTTTAAAGTTCAGAGTTTTCTTAAGTTTTAGCTGCTAATTAAATATTACCAATTTTGTGAAACTTTTTGAAACATAATATAACATGATGTTAAATATTTAAGAAAAAAGATGCCGCGTCATTCACAACTATTTTTTATTAGTAATTTTTCTAAAAATGTTAAAGTCTTGTTGGAATTGTTGAAACTTTGTGATAGTTTATAACATGTGATAAAAAATTGTATAAAAAGTCCCATTACGAAAGGGAAAGAGGGGAGAAAGGCAAACAAAATCAGGAAATATAACGGAAATTCTAGGTTGATCTATTTGAAACTTTAAGATAGTTTATGACATATGATATAAATTTATAAAAATATATTTCGCATTTAATGCCACTATTGAAGAATAGTGATTTTTTTCAAAAATCGCAAATTCTTGTTTTGAAGCACCGCGACATCGAGTAACATATCTACTGATAGATTCTTTAACGGAGTTTTCTTAAGATACAGTTTTGTTAGTAATAAGGTGCGCTCCTTGGTGATAGAATGTGGAACTAATGCGAGCACCCTGGTGTTGGAATTTGGAACTAATACAACGCGATTTAGGTATTTACGAATGTTGAATCGAAAAGAAAGAAACATGATGATAAATACTTAAGAAAAAGGATTCCGCATCGAAATACCACTATTTTCTAATAGCAATTTTTGTAAAAATGTTAAATTCTTGCCGGAACTTTTTGAAAAGTCCGTAAAAACGTCTTTCAAATTCTAATTCAAGCTGAAATTTGATGAAAATCTGTGTATTAGTACTGTTTCAGATATTTGAATTATCGCAAAAGTCATAAAAAACTGGATAGAAGCGCTACCTATTGAGCCATTTACTCTAAAAACAAAATAATATTAATTTATATCAGGGGCTAACTGAATTTGAAGTTTGATGAAAATCCGTGCATTTCTTCTTGAGATATTGCGATAATCATGAATAATGCCACATAGCAGCGCCACCTGTTGCACGATTTACTCCAAAAACTAAAAAGTACTTTTGTACTTTTTTATATCAAGGACTAACAGAATCTGGAGTTTCATGAAAATCCATGCATTAGATCCTGAGATAGAGCTATTGCAATAATCACGAATAATACCGTATAGCGGCGCTACCTTTCAAGAGATTTACTCCAAAACTACAGAATACTAATTTATATCAGGGACTTGCTTAATCTAAAGTTTGATGAAAATTCGTGCATTAATTCTTGCAACAAAACTATTTCAGGAATCGGGAAAATTGAGCACAACAGCGCCAACTATTGAGCAATTTACACGAATACGTAAAAAGATTTAGTTAATATCGCGGATTTACTGATTCGGAAGTTTGATGAAAATCCGTAAATTAGTTATTGAAATAGTGTTAATGCAAATCAGTAAAAACACACTTTAGAAGCGCCATCTGTTGAACTATTTACATGAAAAAGTAATCAGTATCGATTTATATCAGGGACTACCTGAATATAAATTTTTATTAAATTCCGTCTATTAGTTCTTGAGATACAGCTATTGTGAAAACTGTGAAAAATGCATCATATCATAGCCATGTTGAGTGATTTACTTCAAAATAAAAACAACACCAACTCATGTCATGGACGAACTGTATCTAAAGTTCGATGGAAATTTGATTGTATTAGCTATTAAGATAAAGCTGATGCGTAAATCGTAAAAAATGCCAAACAGTACTCCACCTGATAAACGATTTACGCCAAAAACTAATCAGCATCAATTTAGATCAGAGACTACCTGAATATAATTTTTTATTAAATTTCGCGAATTAGTTCTTCAGCCGCGTCCCCACAGACTGCGGCAGCGTATAGCAGGTGTGCTGCACACGTACTGCCGAATGCGCTCTTCCTTTTCGAATAAACTTCGAAGCGAACAAAATTTAAATCGTAGCAAGCATGCTGAACACGCACCTCCGAATGTAACCCACCTTTTCGAAAGAACCTTGAAGCGAACGAAATTCGAACTATATCTCCGCTGCCCACGCCAGTCCGATAGCGGGCGAAGCCAGCAAGTTTTAACTAAGCCACGTTATATTAGTTCCTCATTCCAACACCAGGGAGCGTACTCTATTATTAACAAAACTGTATTTGAATGAAACTCCGTTAAACAACCTATTAGTAGATGTGTTACTTGAAGTCGCGGTGCTTTAAAATATAGAATTTCCATTATATTTCCTGATTTTGTTCGCAACCACATCCTCTTTCACGCCGAAATGTAACTCTTTTTTTTATAAAATTATATCATATGCGATAAACTATCACAAAGTTTCAAAAAGTTCCAGCAAGAATATAACATTTTTACAAAAATTACTATTAGAAAATAGTGGTATTTCGATGCAAAATCCTTTTTCTTAAATATTTATCATCATGTTTTTTTCAATTCGAAGTTCGTTCGCTTCAACATACGTCCGTTTCAAGATTTTATATAAAAGAAGAGGCCCGATAGCGGGCGAAGCCGGCTGGCTTGAACTAAATCGCGTCCAAATTCCAACACCAGAGTGCTCCCGTTATATTAATTACACATTAGTCCGTTATATTAGTCTTACATACGTACGTACATAAGTATGTACATACGTACGTACATGGGTACATACACACACACCGAATCTGCGAGCACATTAGCTCTCAGGCTTTGATAGTCTGTGAGCTAAAATCGCGTCGAATTGCATCGACCTAGGCTAAAATAGATCAAAATAAGAAAGTTGGCGCCGTGGCGGTCTTTAAATTCAATAAAATCACGCCAAATTGAATTGGCCTAGGACAATCTAGTTCGGCCTAGGATAAACTAGTTCAAACCAATGAATAGCAGGCTAAACTAGTTCATCCTAATGACCGTTCGGCCAAACTAGTTTGGCCTAGGAAAATCTGGTTTATCCAATGGGCGTTCGGATAGACTAGTTTGGCCTAGGAAAAACTAGTTTATCCGATGGGCGTTAGGATAGACTAGTTTGGCCTAGGAAAAACTAGTTTATCCGATGGGCGTTAGGATAGACTAGTTTGGACTAGGCCAATCTAGTTTGGCCTAAAATCGGGTTTGGCCTGTAACATATACACCAAAAAACTAATCAAGACCAAATTATATCAGAGAATCACTAAATCAGTAAACTTGCAGAAAATTCATGCATTAATTCTTAAACTATAGTTACTGCGAAAATGTGAAAAATGTGGTATTGCACCGCCATCGGTTGGGCGGTATACACCAAAAATTCAACAGTACTAACTTATATCAGAGTTTATCTGAATCTGAAGTTTGATGAAAAAGCAAATATTATTTCTAAAGATTTGTGCGACGTATTGCATTAATTAAAAAAAATGCAATGAAACAAGGCCACCTGTATAAATTTATACCAAAAATTAATTAACACAAATCGACACCAAGGACTAATAGATATTGAAATTTTATGAAAATCAGAGTATTAGTTCTTTAGATATTGCTGTTGCAGAAATCGTGAAAAATGCAGGATAGCAACGCACCTGTTGGGTGATTGACATCCAAACTTAATCAGGGCAAACTTATTTTGGGGACTAAATGAATATTTTTTAAATTAAATTTAATACATCAATTCTGGATATAATGCGCCCACAAAATTTGTGTGATATAAAGACACATAGGCAGACATTTTGTAAAAACATGTTTTTCGGAATTACTGATCCCTGAAAAGTGTAAATTCGCTGAAAATCAAAATTCAAAAATTTTCACGAATTCCTTTTTTTTTTTTTTTTTTTTTTTTTTTTTGTAAATATAGAAGAAAGAAAAAATATTAAAGTTCCAGAGTCCTGATAAAAATAATTCATTCATCTTCTCTGAAAGAATTTTTTTTTCAAAAATATTTAAAATTTTTTAAGAAAAATTTATTTTTAAGTAGTTTTTTTATGAAGTTTATGTCCAACGTCTCTTTTCTCCTTCTTAGAAGTGGAGTGGAAATTAAACTATATTTTAATAAGAGACTGTTAAAAAATAAATTTCGGACATACAAATGCAATTTCATAACTCAATTACATCTAGGGGATTTAAAAAACTCTTTTTACTTATATTGCAAACAAATTTTTTTTTTTTTAAATAAACAGATAAGTGTTCAGCTTTTAAATATTAATAAAACTAAATTTGGATTATAATATTAATTATATTTATATTGGCGAAAATTCTAAACTCACATAACGAATGTTTTTAATATCGATATCGAATTATATCATAACGCTCTGCACTTTAAAAAAAAATCTATAAGTTCTTTTATTTATATCGATTATCAATGGATGGCACCAAATAGTGTTGGTTTATTTATATCTAATTATCTGTTCTTCCTAATAGCTTGCTATCCGTTACTTTTTAGAATTAAAAACATAATTGAAAAGTTTTTAAAGATTCTAGAGAAAAAAAAGGGGAATAAATGTGGTACAATGCAAACAACGTGTATATTTGCATATGTTGAAGAGCCATACTTATGGCATTTAAATACTTAGCCTAACACAGCAATCATAGCTTACTTTTCTCGAAGACAAATGAAACCTAGATTCGTCACGTCGGCATATTATACACTGCTCAAAACAATTAAAGGATATTTGAAGTTTTATATAAAATAAAGATATAAACGAAAAATTTTTTTGCCGAAAATAGAAGAAGAGAATCACAAATGCAAATTTTTCTGGTTTTCAAATTGTGGAGTATGCAAATTTTGAGTTCGACGTCAAAAACATCGTTTCAGCGGCAGCAAATGAAATTTGACTTTCAACTGGATAAAAGAGAATGAAGGCAAGGATGATCGGCAATTAGTGATTGCTTTGTTTCGATGAGCACGATGTCTCAGCGAAGTCATTTGACAGATTCAGAAGCTTGGAGAATTGTTGGTAGGTTAGAAGGGGGCCAAACTCAAGCTGAAGTAGCGCAAGCCATTGGAGTGTCACAAAGTGTCATTTTCAGGATCTGGACCCGTTTTTTGGAGAGTGGATGTGCAGGCCGAAGACCAGGGCAAGGTCGTAGATGGGCAACAACGCCCAATGAAGATCGGTATTTAGCGTTAACAGCTCGGAGACACCGAAACATGAACGCTACACTTCTCCAACAACACCTTCGCTCGGCTACAGGCACCACGATTTACACCCAGACTGTCCGAAACCGGCTCCATGCTGTAGGTCTGTATACCCGCCGACCGATGGTATGTGTTAGATTAACATCAAGGCATCGTCGCGACCGCAGGGAGTGGGCAACCGAGCATGTCAACTGGAGGAGAAATGAATGGAGCAATATTCTGTTTTCTGACGAGTCCCGTTTGTATGTGCATCCGGATAATAGGCGTATTTTTATCTGGAGGGACCGTGGCGGTAGGAATATTCCTGCGTTCGTGCACGAAAGTGTCAGATTTGGCGGTGGAGAAGTGTTGGTGTATGGTGGCATCTCCATTGACGGGCGCACTGACCTCTACATCATTCGAGATGGAGCTCTGACTGGTCGCCGATATAGGGATGAGATCCTCAGACCTATTGTAGTCCCTTACGCTGCAGCAATCGGAGATAACTTCATTTTAATGGACGATAACTGCAGGCCACACCGTGCAAACCTGGTGGAGGATTTCCTTTTCGAGGAAGGAATCGTTCGAATGGAATGGCCAGCGTGTTCTCCAGACATGAATGCAATCGAGCACGTTTGGGACGCTCTAGGAAGACGAGTTTCCGGTCGCCAACAACCCCCACAAACTCTCCAAGAACTGGAAAGAGCTCTTCTGGAAGAGTGGGGCAGAATACCCCAACTCGTCATTAATAGTCTCATTGAGTCCATGCCTCAAAGGTGTTCAACGTTACTGGCCGCCCGTGGAAACCATACCCCATACTGAAAATGATTTTCTTTGAAGAAAACACTTTTTCTTATTTCTTTTTCTCATATGCACAAATGGTGTTTTTTCCTTTTCTACACAAATGCGCAATAAAATGCATTTTTTTTGCCAAACATGTATAATTTATTCTCTTATAACCTACTATGTCTGTCGACCATGTATCAATCAGCTAAAAAGTTTCCCAGATACAAAATCCACCTAAAACTGCAATATCCTTTAATTGTTTTGAGCAGTGTATAAACAGATGCTTAAGGAATGATTTTATGTTCGCGTTTAATGTTTGCAATACTGCGTAAATATTAAATATTAATTTTATTTGATATGAATCTGAATGTATGAACTTCAGATTTAAAAATCCCCGAAATAAGCATAATTTTCATTTATGTTGTTTCAATTGCAGTATTTTCCACTAAAATAGTTTTGCTCTTGTACGGAAGATATTACTATAGCTCTATTGCAGTATTTTTTCTGCTGCAATTTCAAATTTTACGAGTGTATTTAAAATTCCTTTGACACCTTTTAATATTAATCTTAAATTCTTTTAACTTCTCGGGGTTTTTTAATAAAAATTTGAATAATAATGATTTTGATTTTTTATATGACATATTGATTCATTTTTCATTTTTTGACACTTTTTATAATTTTGTTTTTGTATTTTATAGCTACAGTTTTATTTCTCGAAAACAAAAACTGACTTAATAAGCAGTAAATCATCTGTCTTCTATATGACCTAATTGAAAATTTGAAAAGCAGAATTTTAATGAGACTTTCAGAAGTTTCAAATCGAATTAATCGAAGAGTGGTTTGTTAGAGTTTCCAAAAAACATAATAACGCAGTTTGCAGATAACAAGACAATATACTTGAGGATTTAGTGTTGTTTCCTGGCGTCTCGTTAAGATTTAATGACTTGATTCCTTATATAATTGTCTATACACGTTCTTCAAAACTATATTACTCAGACTGTTAAATGATTTTTTTTAAATAAAGTCAAATTATGTATCTTTTTGAATGATCAAGTATTTTTATATAAAATACTAATGATACTGAAGGATATTGTTTTGCTGGTACATCTTCTCTGTTGCTTCTGTTTTACATCATTAGTTTAATATGCATGTTTGAAGTTTAAAACTCCTGAGTTTTTTTTAAACAGATAATATAAACTTCATTATTTTTACTTTCATTTTAAAATTACATTTAAATGTACTTATCTTTTTCATCTAAACAACAATAATTTTGAAGAATTTAAAAGTACATATAATTTTTCTTAACAAGCCAATATTCTGGTATGCAGATTTCTGTCTCATTATTATTATTATTATTATTATTATTATTATTATTATTATTATTATTATTATATATTTTTTAAGTTTAAACATTTGTCTTCTCCAAAGATTTTCCTTTAACGTTCTGTTTTAATAAATATATTATCAGTATTATTTTATTTACTTTTTGAAAAAAAGCTGTTATCCTCGGTAGAGAGCTGGGAACTGTAAAGTATATCTGAACATTTTTGTTGATTGAATTCCGCAACTTAATTTATTCGTTTTCTGATTGATCAATTTTTAATATTCAAAATTGTAATACTTCTGTGTTTTGTTTTATTCGTTTTATGATTGGTCGATGTTTATAACCTAGAAAAATGAAATACTTCTGTTGCCACAATGACAAAAAAGCAATAAAAACCTTTAAAAATAATAATAATTTGAAAACAAATTGTGAATTAAGATTTCAAACAAATTTCATTTAAAAGTGCATTTTTTCTCTATGCAATGGTGTAAAATTTTGAAATGTGCGACGTTTAGAAGTTTAAAAATTCGCAGTACCAAAAAGTTTAAAATTGAAATTCCATTTAAATTTTTTTATGATAGGTCTAGGAATATTAATGTTTAATCCATGTTGTATGTAATATGAGGCGTTCAGAAGTCAGTCTGATTAACTATATCAAATAAAAATGCACATTTTAAACAGTTAAAGTTGTATATCTATAAACTACTGTTTTTTATCATTTTTCTCGGAATATTAACGTTTAATGCATGGCGTACGTAATATGTGACTCGTTATTATCATCATAAAAATGATTCTTGTTATTATTATTAATTTAAATTAAGAATTTATTTATAAATCTTTAAAAGTTTAGTCTTTGAAAATACCATTTCCCAAATAGCCGTTGTAATTTGTTAAATTACAATTTTGTTTCTAATTTCAATTAAATTTCTCTAATGACGGAAACCAAATTACTTTATTTATTTACTTTAATAATGTTTTGTCTACTTATTTTCTTAAATCCATAAACAGTGAAATACAAAAGTAAAATTTTAATAGTAACTTATCTTAAATTGCCTATTTTTTGTTGTTGTTGTTGTTTTTCGAGAAACTGCCATTTAAAAAAATATCTATGTTATTTTGTCTTGTTTTATCACATTAAAATATATCATTAGCATTGTCAAGCATATACGTAAAACATAGCTCCAATTGAATTGTTTATTATTAATATTACTTTTTTTAATTTACTAATACTAATCCGTTAAGATGGCATAAAAACGGAATTTTTCCAACAGAGTAAAATCACACACTTACCGGATTCAAACTCAATAACTTTTTGTCTTAAATTGACAACTCACTAACTACTCTATTAGAAAAAGACAAATGCTTCTTAATTTATGAAAATGTATCATAATCACGCACAAAAATATAAAATAACCTCTTCAGATTTTCTCAAGATTCCGTAAAGCGTCGTTTTATTAGTACTTCCTGCCCCATGCCAAAATTAATACTTCCATTACTACTTCTTGCCCTGTAAAAAATATTCTGCTTAATTACGGGCAGAGGCCAGTAGCAGAGATTTCAATCATATGCCATAAAAAAACCGTCCATCATTTTGTACCGAACATAAAACATAATATAAGGAATTTTAAAACACAATAACGCTTTACTTACTGTTCCCTAGCAAATAGCACGTTAGATAACTGAGGCAGAATCGCTTTTTTGGCGGGTTCAAAAACACGTTGTAGATGACATTAATTTCCGAAACGTAACTTTAAAAAAATTGGTTACAGTCAGGGTTCTCGCTCTCGCTCGTCATTACTCCAAATTGCGATGAAATGCTCCATTTGGCGAATAAAAGAAAAATTGGAACTCGCCAAACTGCGAAAAGTCAATTTCTGCTCATTTTATGCCTGTCTGTGTGTGACAATCGACAAACAATATAGTCTAGAATATTATCAAGGTTGCTGGACGAATGGTATCATTTTACTCTTTTTATATAGATACTGACTCAATGCCAAGCAACAGCTAATGGCAAAAATAATTCTGAGATAAGCATTTCTCTATAGCCAGTTAATAAATATTAGACATAAATAAAAGTATACTATACATTTGGTGTGAATACATATGAGCCAATAGTATTTGTTTAACTGGGCACATTTCTTTTGATTTATATAAGTTTACGAGAAAAAAAAAAGAACCGATGATTACACACCGAATTTTAGATTCTTTATATAAATTATTAGCATTGTAAAACGAAAATAAACAAATTTTTCTCATTAGAAAATCTTTTTAAAGAAAACGTTTACTAAAAATTCAAAGAACTTATTCTTCTATCACAGCTGCAATTTTGAAAAACTTTTAAAACAGATTGAATAATGTATTAGTTACTATTTTCGCTTCCAAATCAAAAGGCTTGTTTTTCTTATTTTTCCTGATTAGTTTTTAGAAGTTTTTAAAGTTTTCTTATGTAACATTTAAAAATTAATAAAAAGTAATGTTAATACAAAAAAATAATTGAATTTCATGTTCAAGAGTTCCAGTACTTTTAAAATGCTAAAAATTAGCAAACGTTAGACTCGCATCTATAATATTTTAGCAGAATTTTATTTATAGCAGAACTCCTACAATATTAAATTTTTATTTTGAAAAATTAAATATATTAAAACAATTAATGACAGCAATAAATATATTTTACTAAATTTGAGTGATAAATAAATGCATATTTGATGCAAACAGGATAATATTTACATAACTTTGTCAATTGAATCCGTTCTTTAAATACTTCTAACTCGAACTTCTGATTTCGTGCAAATTTTGACTGGCATATGGATGAGTGAACTTAATTAACAGGCCAGTCAAATTGTCATAAATAGATGCAAAAATTGTGCTAGAAAATTTTATGTTTTTAAACTGTTTATGGGGATACTGGTAGCAAGAATTAATGATTTTCCAACAAAATATCTCGAGGCTAAATTTTGTGGACCAAAAAAAACCACGAAATTTTCGGTCTTTTTTTTTTGTTTTTTACCCATAACTCAAAAATTATAAAATTTTTGTGTGCCATACTTAATTACAAAAAGAAAGAGCATTAGATTCTCTACAAATTTCATTCCAAATTTTTTTTTCTAAAGCCATTAATAAGCTAATTAGCTTTCTAAAAATGACTTTTTTTTCCTAATTTTGTTGAAAAATCGGAAAAATCATTATTTTATCTTCTTTAATGTAACTTATTAATATTACCGGTATTTGTATGATAGCAATCATAAATAATTACAGCGATAACACTTTAAAAATATTAAAAATATTAAAAACATTGTTTTTTTTTTTTTTTTTTTTTTTTTTTTTTTTTTTTTTTTTTTTTGTATTTAGAGCATAAGTGAAGAAATCAATGTTAGGTATTGAATTGAATATAAGTAAAAAACACTTACGGTGACATTTTTATATGCTCTACTTCTGGATAAATAATGTATTCAACATTTTCGCAGTTGATCCCGTTATAGTTTTTATAAATTGTCGAGCATTTGAGTCCTAATTTTTAAAAGGAACATTTTTTGTTGCATCTTTTTTTACATCTACATGACCCAACATGGAGCAAAGATTCAGGCTCTGGGTCTTGACACATTTGAACTGGATGAAAAAGACCGTCTGACATGCAAACCCAACCCCATTCTTCAAGAGGAATGCTGGTTCCCAGCCAAACTTGTACCTGATGATACCATCAGAGAAATTGATGTTGAATCAGCCCCTTGATAGTCTTGCAAGATGAATATTGCTTTTTGTGGCAGATTTAGCAAATAACTGGAACCTCAAGGTGTTCTGTGTGATATGTCTGCATCCACTGTATCGTGCAATAATGATCTTTTCTGAAGCCTTAATGATTTCTTGGCAGATGGAATCTGGATTATTGAGCATGAATACTATTTTTTCAAGCTGATCATGTTTTTTCACAGTGTTACAAAACTTTGACTTTCCTTTCCTAAAAAGAGCAAATGTTGTATCGCATTCGCTGATTGCGCAAGCTAAAAGAACATTTCTGTAATTGTATTTGTATGGCATGGTTGAAAAGCATTTGGTTTCAATTTTACCTTTCTCTGTCTTTTGGAAAAACAGATTTTCGAGCTCATAGCCCAAGGTCGTCATGATTACGAGAAGGTCAATCTCTTCTCCTACATTTATGACGCTTTCAAAAGATTCAACTTTTGAAATGGCTTAAATAATTATCATGACATCAGCTTCTTCTTCTGCCCTGTCAACGTGAATTCTTGAATTCTGTTATTTTGAAATTATGTTTTAAGCAGTGAAATAAAGCGGCTCTTGGTTTTGACATTGGCTTTCTAATCGGATGTTGCAGGTCAACGTCCTCTTTTATTTCCACCTACACTGTAAAAAAAAATCTGCAAAGGTACAAAACCTTTTCTAGGAAACTGGGATTCCAAGAACTTTTCCTGTAACGGTAACAGCAAAAATTCAAGTTTCAGAATCGATTACATGAATTTTTCCTGTTATCGTTACATGAAAAGTTCTTGGAATCCCAGTTTCCTAGAAAATGTTTAGTACCTTCACAGATTTTTTTTTACAGTGTATTACAGTTTGATTTAATTTTACGCGACAAAAACTATGATACCATGCATCTGCAGCTACCAAGTCAGTTCGTTCTGTATATGTCCAATTACTTTGTTCAGTTGTCAATCCCGACTTTTTTCAGCTTTAAAAAATACAATTTTAGTTTCTAACTTCATACCTTTGTGAATCAAATTTCTCTCTATATAGGACTTTTTTTTGTTTTTCGTTGACGTCATCGGGATTACCTTCTCCACATAAGTAACAATTATCTTGAAACTTGAAAGAAATGCTCGATGGGATCGTCAAGCTAGTCTGTGTAGAACCTTCACCCCGACGAACATATGCAGCTATTATTCTCTCATTCGCATATGATTTTTGGCAATCATCATGTACTTTAACTTCCTTGGTACTTTAAAAAAAAATTGATGTATATTATTTTGACGCTGAATGCTATATTGAAAGAGCTTGGCAAGTCCTTTCCGGCTCACAATCTGGTATCACTATTTGAAGCCTTTAGGCAAACGAAGCACAATTTTGGGTCGAGTTGAATCATTTTTCATTACTGCACGAGAAAAAGACACCCAATAAAGTGAATAGCAACATATTAGAAGAGTGTGTTTTTAAAAAAGAAACTTGCGTCTGAACAAAAATGAATACGGGGTGTTAGATTGCCGTTATCTTCCATCTACATTCCTTTTTTAATACCGGCTCTCCCTCCCGTCGCAATTATTTTTCTTACAGGATTTCAACAATTTGTGCCTCTTCTACCTGCCTTTCTTAAAACTTCTCATTCATCAATAGGCGTATTTAATTTTCATTGTTAGAGATGAATCAAAGTTTTTTGGGATGGGAGGCAAAAAGTAGGGAAGGCGAAAAGTAGTTTTTTTTTTTTAAAGTGACATTTTCAAAGAGCCATAGTGCGCTTAGTAATGGGTTTAGAGAAACAACTTTATTACAAAATTTGTAGAGACTTTAATGTTCTTTCTTTTTGTAAATATGCATGGTACATAAAAAGTGCATAACTTTCGCGTTACAGGCAGAAAACTGAAAAAAGTCCGAAAATTTCGTGGTTTTTTGGCTTTACAATCTTTAGCCTCGAGATATTTTGTTGGAAAACGATTAATTCTTATTACTACCATCCCCATAAACATTTAAAAAACGTAAAATCTTCTAGTAGAATTTTTGCATCTATCGACCTTTTTTTCTGACAATTTGACTGGCCTAAGTGGGCGAATGCAAAAACATATTTAACAACTACAAAAGAATTATGCATTTGGCATAGATTATGAAAATTTTCCATCACTATCAGAATAATATTAAAAAATTATTTTCTTTTCATAAAAATAAATGATATATTTATTTTAGCAATTTAAATGAAATTCAACTAAAACAAGTCTCCCTCATAGAGTATAATGTAGTGGATTTTTTGTGAATTCCTGTAAATGAATCATAAATGCTGTGTATTTCATTTTCAATGGCGAACGTTCTTTTAGTAATCATCATCAAATTACTAAATGTTATTATTACATGTTACTTCATGATTAAATAAAATACATAGAAAGTTAAATAATATATTAAATTATTACATGTTAAAAAGAGTTGGTAAATTTATGATCAAATTCTGATATCTAGATATCGCACAGGGTATCTAATAATAATACTTTTTCCTATCTTTACAAGAAAAAAAAACATTGAATTCTTGAAAATTTTCAAATCTGATTTTCGACGAATTTACATGTTTTGTGGATCAAGAACCTGAAAAATTTTTAAATGAAATGTCTGTCTGTGAGTCTGTGAGTCTATCTGTATAAGACAAAAAAATTTCTGACACCCTATCTCAAGAACTAAGCACGCAATTTCCCAGAACTTTAAATTCTGTTATACCTTGACATAAACTAGACCTGATTAGTTTTTGGTGTATATCTCTCAACAGGTGGTGCTTCTATGCTACATTATCCACAATTTTCACAAAAGCCATATTAGAAGTACTATTGCATGGATTTTCACAAATCTTTCGATTTAGTTACTACTTGATGTAACATGGTGCTGATTACGTTTTGGTGTAAATTAACGATGTAAATTTATACCGTACAACTTTACCGTTTTTTAATACTCCGGGAAAACTTTGTCACCTTGTAGGCGGACGGATTTCATATCGTTATACATTTTTTGTGGGTTTTATACATGTGATTAATCCTCGCTTTTCTTACAGATCTTAAGCAGTAAGTGAAAGATGAGGACCAACGAAGAAGCCCAGGGAGTTGGAATTATCGCAATCATACTGAAGGAAATGTGGCAAAAGCTGTAAATAGTAGCATAAGTAAAATATTAGCTGTAACAGAATTTCAAAACCATTTAATACTCTTGACAATGAGTGCCTTGTAAAGCACACCAAGTCTAAGGATCGTCGAATAATCCTTACTCATGATGAAGCACTGTTGATTTCCAAGACCGTCGTGGCTGACTGAAATTTTCCCTTAATCAAGCACGATGTTAAGATAGTAATTAAAAAATACCTTAATTGGAAGAATACTGAATAGGACTCGTCACTGACTCTCCTGTCTGTCTTGACTAATTTTTTTTTAAAGAAATCATAAAATTTTATTGTTAAAATATCCCTAGGAAATAGAAAGAGTGTCCTTTTTTATGGGAATTGATATCTATTGTAAATTTGTCGAAAATCGTCTATTGTGAGTATTTAAAGGATATTTGTTGTTAGGTGACAAAGAAACCTCAAACCTTGGGTAACTTTGTCACCCTTTTCTTTATTTTTAGGTGCGTTCGTAATTATGTAAATACGTAGCACCTATTGTTGTCGCTCAGTCCGTCC
The DNA here is from genome assembly GCA_964019185.1 of Maratus speculifer. Taxonomy (NCBI): domain Eukaryota; kingdom Metazoa; phylum Arthropoda; class Arachnida; order Araneae; family Salticidae; genus Maratus; species Maratus speculifer. Next base: position 160,546,636 of record OZ025292.1, on the reverse strand, counting down.
GTCCGTCCGTCTGTCTGTCCGTCTATCAGTCCGTCTATCCGTCTGTCCGCATATAAGAACGAAAAAACTACCCAACCGAATCGTTTGAAATTTAAAATACATAATTATAACATAATTTTGTCGAGTCATTTCAAATTTTATGAAAATCGGGTGGATAGATCAATTACAAGGACAATCAAAAGGATTACGTTACATTACGGTCAATGGGGAAAAAAGTTTCAAATGCATTTTAATCGTTTGAAATTTAAAACATATAATTATTACGTAATTTTGTCGAGTCATTTCAAATGTTATAAAAGTTGGGTGCATAGGTCCTTTACAGGGACAATCAAAAGTATTCCAGTACGTTACGGTCAATGGGAAAAAGGTTTCGAATGCATTTTAATGATGTTACACTCATTCGAACATAATAGAATTGGCATGAATCTATGAAATATATACTAAAATATGCATTCCGTTCAATCTGTGATGCAAATAATTTTTATTATTAAATTTCAGGGCCACACAAAAGTATCCCACTACATAATGCTATACGGGGAAACATTGTTTGGGGCGTGTTTTAATTATAATCTACTATTTCACATTTTATGAATAAGATATACGTTGCTGAGGCGTAATAAAAATTACTTCCTGCATATTTACAGAAACACAAAGATTACTATACTGTATCCGAAGTACGCTCAACTATATCAGCAAGATCTGAATATTTTTAAAACTTCGTTATCGGACGAACGCACTTCATTTACTACGTTCACGTGCAATTTCCAACTTGTTTTTCTTACACTACTTATATACATTTTAATCCGTTTTGATGTTGAAGAGAATCATTAGGTAGATGTATTTTTTTAGACTTGAATTCGTAGAACAAAAAAAGTTATGTACAAAAATGTGTCTAAAACGTGTCAAATTAACCTCAGTTTACAGTACCTTATGCCAATAATATATTTGTCAGAGGTGGCTTTTATATGTTAATTTATTTTTCATTAAAGATTATTAAACAAGTTGGAAATTTCACGTGAAGCGTAGCAAATGAGGTGAGTTCGTACGATAACGAAGTTTTAGAAAAATTACTCTCATATATCAATCTCATAAAATTGTAAATAGTTAATTACAATTAAAACGCTCATCAAACAATGTTCTCTCAATACCATTATGTAATGGAATACCTTTGTGTGGCCTTGTAAATAAATAACAAATGTTCTTTGCACCACAAATTATGTAAAATGTATATTATAATATGTACTTTATAGTTTCAAATAAATTTTATTAAGTTCGAATGAGTGTAACACCATTAAAACTCATTTGAAACATTTTTTCCCCCATTGACAGTAATGTAACGGAATACTTTTGATTGTCCCTATAAGTGATCTATGCATCCGATTTTCATAAAATGTGAAATAACTCAACAAAATTATGTAATAATTATGTATGTTAAATTTCAAACGATTAAAATGCATTTGAAACTTTTTCTCCCATTGACCGTAATGTAATGGAATACTTTTGATTGTCCCTATAAGTGATCTATGCATCCGATTTTCATAAAATGTGAAATAACTCAACAAAATTATGTAATAATTATGTATGTTAAATTTCAAACGATTAAAATGCATTTGAAACTTTTTCTCCCATTGACCGTAATGTAATGGAATACTTTTGATTGCCCCTGTAATTGATCTATGCATCCAATTTTCATAAAATTTGAAATGACTCGACAAAATAATGTTATATTTATGTATTTTAAATTTCAAACGATTCGGTTGGGTAGTTTTTGCGTTGTTATATGCGGACAGACAGACGGACGGACTGAACGACCACTAAAGAGCTACGTATTCACATCATTACGAACGCACCTAAAAGTCGTCTGCATTATTGGCCGCATGTTCTATTATCGGATAATAAGGTTATATTTAACATTGAAAAATGTACTTTTTTACTTTTATTAAATTATAATTTAATTTAAATGCAAGCATTTTTTAAATAACGTAAACATTACTATTCCTGTTCAGGAGAAAAACCTAATAATTTTAATTACGTGTGATAACAGAAAATAATTAAAATATATATATATATATAATTTAAGTTAAAAATATATGCGTTTAAATTTCTTTTCTACGCTATTTTACATATATTTTTCTATGAAAATTTCTCAAATATTTTCTACTTTGAATTTATATTTTTATAGTTTTTAAATAATATATATATATTCGAAAAGTATACTGAGAAAATGTTAGATCAAAGAATTTTCTACGAAGAGATAAAAATGTATAACAAAACAAAAAATAAAATAGTTTCCATGAGATTAAAGCTCACGTACATATCTGCTATAAGTCTTTATTTATGCGACATGTTTATGTATCAAGGGAACACTTTTGTTTGAAAACTATTTTGTTAAATTGAAAAACTGTTGCAAACATTAAAATTCTTTTATCCTTTTTTGTGATATGTAATATTTATGAATTCTAATACTTAAATTAATGGAAAGTTTTTTTTTTTTTTTTTTACGGATTTAGAAATTTAATTCATAGCATCTGAAATTTTAGGTCTTCTTCGTATATGTGATTGAACATTAATAAAAAAAATACATATACAGAAATTTAAAATATTTCAATGAAATAACAAGTAGATAATAGTTTACTTTGAATTGCAATTTAATTAACTTTTATTTGTCACAAACATCGGAAATGTTAAAAACGAAGATTTTAAAAATATATTAATTCAATGAATAGCATTAAAAAACAATCTCGATTTTACTGCATCTATGCAATTAATTTTTTTAGCTTTATGTATAAAACTGCTATAACAATTTGCTAGCTAAAGAAAAGCGTACATTCAAAAAACTTTTTATTTATGTGTTCTTTATATGTATTTTGCAAACGATGCGAAAAAAAATGCATGTCATTCATATATTTTTCATGATGATATAATTAAATTTGATTATAGTTTGTTTATTTTATATTAACTGACAACATTGATAAACACCTTTTTGTTTCTTTCTTTAATGTAGTCACTAGGGTTTACCTAAAAAATACATTACTTACTATACTAATCAAAAAAATTATTATTTTAGCATAATTATATCAGTCTTTATTTCCATCGCTGTGAATATGTGCTACTTAGATTAAACAATTATAGAAAATATCATTTTACTTAAAAATATATTCATTTTCAAATGTCATACATTATGAATAATTCTGTATGCATATAAATGTGTGTGTCATTTTTGTGGAAAAAGTAGCTTTCTGAGCTGTATCATCAAACCGTGTTTTTAGAGTTTAGTTCATCTGGAACTTGACGGAAATGTTCACTATGAAAAAACAGTCTTAATTTTGCATATTATAGTGCATCTCAAAAGTATATAGACAGTCTATTTATTGAAATAAAAATTCAAAAAATGAAGCTTTAATAAAAAAAAAATATAATTAGCACATAAAATCACTTTATAAAATTATTACAAAAGAGAGACATACTTACATCACAAACTGTTCAAATAAAAATGAAATTCAAAATAAGCTGTTCCAAAAATATATGGACAGTAAAAATAATCGCCTTTATTACCACCTTATGAAAAAAGAATTGCATATTTTATGTTGGGTATATATGTAAGCACTTTAAAATATAAAATCACTGCTGGTTTTTCAATTTTCCACTAGTACGAAAATGCATTGCGACGTTCAGTTCTCTGCAGCTAATATATCTAAAGTTTGGCATTTAAGCGCTGAAAATGCTAAAGTTTCTTTTATAGCTAAACAAATTAAACGTAACAGAGCTGGAAATAAAGAGATTTGATTGAAAGCCGAAAACGTAATGGCAAAAAAGCCTTCTAAATGATCAAGGTAAATATCTCAGCAACAAGATTGTTAGTCTTTTAGAGCGATTTCTTCCCAAAGACGTTTCCCAAATGTTCGTTAAAATTCTGAGAACTTTATAGTTTCTTATTTTGAGATTTACTGTTCATCGTCGTATAAAGGAATGCAATTTCAAAAATATTGCAGAAAGTGCTGGAAATCATTTTAAAATTGTACCACAGAATACTCATTCGCGCTAAAAAATACATGCATTGGACGTATGAATTGTTAAAGGTTTTCTACACTGAACAAAACAGTTAATTTGCATGTGCCCGATGGATAGGCATACTGTTGGCATTATGCACAACGAAAATATCGCGAGTTCTTTAGATCACAGCAAGAAAGGGGATGCCTCGTGGTGTAGGGGGCATTCTATTTCAACAGAACAACAGGTATGGCCTTTCTTAACATTCTGCAGTGTTTTGAGAATTTTTGTAATGTCCTCAAAAGTTATCTACTTTGAATTCGAAATAACTTAGGGGAGAAAAAGGGAAAATTTTAAGAGGACAATGCATCGATTCGAACCTCCTATTAAAAAAACAGTTGTTTTACGCAGAGTAAAATAAATGATATTGACTGGCAAGCTTTCAGTCCACACCTGAACCCAATCGAAAACCTTAGGTAAGTACTTTCATAAGAACTGTATGCCCATAGTCGTTATTTTTCGATTATTCGGGAATTAAAGCAAAACATGTAAAGCATCGTTTGCTCTCATTTAAACCACACATTATTTAAACACTAGTTCGAAACATGTCAGATAGGATTACAAAAAAAATGGATCTAAAATTAGAATTTAAATGCAAAATATTCTTAAAGTTCGCATATTATTGATAACGTTTATTTATATTTTTTACTTTTTTACAAAAAAAAATCTGTGAAACTTACACGACATTCTTTGCTCTAATAAACTTATGTTATGAATCAATATGATTATTATCTTTTCCGTGATCCATTGCTTCATTTTTTAAAATATTATTTCTGAAAATCGTCTGTCTATATACTTTTAAGACGCACTGCAAAATTCATTAACAATTCCAATGTATTTATGAACTAAAGTTATATATTATTGTATTTCCACATTATTAACTAACTTGAACTACTCTCCGTACTAAACAAAATTTTTCTAGAGATTTTTGTTGACTGCGTAGGTTCTTAAAAGGCAAAAGAAAAATAACAAAAGTTGCACACCTGGAAAATTCATCTCACTTTATTTTTGGGTGTGTAAATGTAATCATGAACGGAAAAGAAAAATCTGCAATGCATTTGCTAATGCCTACTAATCAACTTGCGTGATCGGATTCTTTAACGCCGTATGGAAAAAAAATGAAAAAACAAAGTAATTTAGTTTGATCGTAAAAACAATGGAACGTGTTCATTATAATTATTTAAAAAATACTTATTAAAAAAAGAATATTGAAAAAAAGAAATTAATATTTAAAAAAACTGTTAAATTTTGAGAAAGAAATTTAAATAAAATAAATAGAATTAACAAAATCATATGGTAAAAATACATATATTATAACAATATTTATATTATCCTCTCAAACTACTCAAACTTGGGAAAGAAAATACATACAAGCTCAAAAATGAACTCCCTCAGTATAGAATACTTTCAGAAATTACAATCACTGACTTTTAATAAGAATTACCTGTTAAACAGATTGAAAGTCTTCTGAAAATTTCGGGAAAACTATACTAAACTTTTAAATGCCTGCACTGCATCCCACGTATTACAATATAGTGCATACCTAACCCATTAATGCCCAAGTTATTTTCTTCATTAAAAATTAAATTTTGGGTTTCCCACCACTTTTAAAAGACGAGTAACTTTTATCTTAATTTACTGAGGAATTTGTCTCGTGAAAAATAGTGCTTATTTATTTTTCTATTTACTGGTGTGAAAAGTGCTTTATTGCCTTTATTATAAGCGTTCCTAAAAAAGGACGCTAGGCACTAATGGGTTAAGATAATTAAGTACAATAAGTTAAGACAATAAACCAATAAACTTTTCGAGACTTTTATAGAAATTTTTGCACTTTCTGAAAAAATCTTGGTTTGAAAACTTTATTCTGCATGGAAAGTCTGTCATACCTATCTTGAAAAGCTGGCAATAAATTCTTAAGATAATACCAAGAATAAATAATAAAAACAAATAGTAACTATTCCAAAATCATACAAAATAACACAAAAACTTTCTCATACGAAAACACAGTACATTTTTGTTAGCATTTGATGCATTGATTTTGTAATTTGTTTAAGTATATAAAAATCCACGCTGTTAGAGTAAGCCCATAGCATTAGTTCTGATGGTGATAGTTATAGTAGTTGCACTACAACAATTTTTGGTGTTATTAGTTTCACTGTAAATTTCATAAATTATCTTAATTCATAAGTTTTAATTGTACATTTTAACATTTGTCAATCTCTCTAAGCTTACATTTATGTTAAGAATTAAAAAAAAAACATATAGAAAACACAAGAATATGCCAAACTTTGAATAGATTAGTTTCGGTAGGCCTAAGTTGAAAGAATGACTGAACCTTTCTCAATGATATAATAGTGAAACGGATTTAAATGGGAAATCCATTAATCAACAGAATAATAGAAAAATACGGGTACTAGCCAATAGAAGAATAATATAGAGATAGTAATAATATCTGATGTCTTAGCTATGGGTTCACTCCTGATACCTATATTCATAGACACCTATGCATTATTTTAAAAGTTTACTTTTTAATAAATTCACTTTCCCTTTCAAGACTCGCTATGTAGATGATGCTTTTACCTTAATTGACACAAATTTTTGCAGTATTGATAATAGCGTTAAAATTATAAACTCAATCGACAGAAATATGCAATCCATTTATGAAATGGGAAATAACAGTTCTCTCCCGTTTCTGCATACCTTGTCTATGTCTGTCTACATTGTTAAAAATGTTGCCCTGGTTTCAACAAAATTTTGGGCTCAATAGCTGCCACTGTAAGATGGTGAAATCTTGAACCAATATTTGGAGCTCCTGTTGAAGCATAGTTCCAAGAGTTGGAACGAAGTTGAAAGCTTCAAATGTTGGTTCAAATAAGCTTCAAATGTTGGTACGATATTTCACCACCTTGAGCTGATAGCTACTGAACAGCAAAATTTGGTTCAAACTAGAACAAAATTTCTAACGGCGTATTGTAAAAGTCATGTAGTTTCTCACCCCCTTCCCCATCTATGCTTGCTCGTGTTAACCTTCTAGTCAGAAAATGGCTGCCTATTTAATTTTCATAAATCGTGACATACATATTTGATCTTATTCTCACTTTCTGAATAGTTAATTCAAGTATCTTAAGAGTGTATTCGAAAAAACGGTTTTCCATCTTCAACAGCTCGAAATTTTCCGATACAATTTCAGACACATTTTTAAATGTAGAAACATGAAACTTGCTGAGGGGATTTTTGAAGAGACGTATAAAGTGCCGTGTGATGTCTTTTTACACTCAATTCATTAGAATTTGATTTATAAACAATAACCTTCTTAGTATGACCCTTTTTTCGTTCGCAAACCTCTCGCTTAGGAAAATTCGGTTCAAAATTCTGTTTTTGATTGCTTTTTTTGCAATATTTTCTGCATTTATCAGATAATCGATAATTACGGCACCTTGTGTACTTTCTAAAAAAGAGAATTTGAAAGTTTGCTGCATTTAAGAGCGAAAATAAATTTAAAAATAAATCGGAAAATAAGCAGTTTGGATCGAAATGCACCCTTAAAGACATTGCAATTGACAGAATTTACAACTCTTCTATTACTGATACTACTTTACGTAAACCACAGCACTCTCTTTCCTTTAACTCATATCAGCACTCTTTTCTTTCCAGTAATAATACTGTTTTATCTTTCTTTTCTAAATCATGCTTCACTATTTCTAAAATTTTTAGATAACCGGATTTAAAAATACCCCTACGAATGTATTATATTAATTGATAGTGAGGTCTTTTTTATATTGAAAAGATAAACGGGGATTTCAAATTTGGTGTTCAAAAGCACCAACAATATATTTAAAAGAATGAAACCAACAAATCTTCAGTTTCTAAAAATTGCTGAGAGATAAATTACTCTACTAACTTCAATTCAGATAAAATCACCTTAAAATACATTTCTATGCATGAAATTACCCTTTTTAAAGAATTTAATAAGTAAAGAAATTCTGATAATACTGTTATTTGTGAATGCACTATTCTCTCTTCTTAAGACTGCTGCAACAATTACATGAAATGCTCTCTCACTTAATACCTATCAGCAATTTCACACTTTTGGTAGCATTACGTATACTATTTATTTTCCGGTTGACTGGTACCCGTATTTTCAAACTTTCTTATTATTTAATGAAATTTTGAATCCATTTCTCTCCTATATAACTGAGCATGTTTCTGTTGTTCTTTGCACTGAGGACGGTACGCTAAAAGCTATCGAAATTAGTCTACTTAAAAATTGCATATTCTGAAGTTTTTAAGTTTGTTTTAAAATTTATATTATACTGTTTCATGTAGCATCTTAAAAAACAGTTAATCTAATTATGTTCTGACGTTTTCAACAGGATGGAATGCTGAAATGTTTTTTGGTTATTTTATTTCACAAATGCATGCACACACACTTTCTACCACTACGACTTATTACACATACTTTAAAATATAGAACCAAGCGGCGAGCTAAGTATGTCCCGTAAAAGAAGCAGTCGCCATACACAAAATCCTTACAGTACTGTAACAGATTTGCCCTGTTCACTCAAACACCACGGGTCGAGACTCAGCTCAAACACTTAGCTCTTTCTCGATGCCGCAGTTGTTTCCTATTTATTGCAGTTGTTACAATATTAATGTTCATCAAACACTCTCAATTCATAACATATATAAAATTTCTCAGTTCATAACTTTTCTAAATATTCTTGTTTTTAAATTTTGCATCTAAAATAATAGTACAAAGTTAGATTTTTTCCATCAGTAATGTAGGACAAAATACCACGTAGAATACAGTATGATTTATATATGATCAATACAACTATATAGGTTGCAATGAAATATGCTATATCTCATTAAAATTAAATCACATAAGAAATTGTCAAAGAAACCAAAGATAGAAATAAATCATTCTCTTTATTAATCCGGACAAATAGTCTAAGAGCAACGTTCCTCACCTGCAAGGCTCATTTTTCTACACGTTCTTCCGTTTTATATGGTAGTACAGCGATTCTCAAGCTTTTTTGGTACACGACCCATCTGCCATAAAAAAATTTCGACCACCCTTCAGTATATTTTACTTCGAATCCCACCTAATATAAATTTGTATATCAATATAAATATTCTTGTATGATTGATATAAGCTCGGCAATTTTGTCCTACGAAGCATGAAAATTTACTTACGAAGGATACACTATGAGCAAAAATAAGAATTGGTAATCTCAATGTGTGGAGAAGTGGAAAAATTATTAAAAATACGTTTAATTGTTATCGAAACATATCTTTATGATCAATGAAATTTCTGGCATTGATATTTTTTTATGAGGGTTCTCAATATCAATGTTAAAATTGGTTAATTTAAACCTTAAGACACTTTCTAGATGCAATTTGAATACTTGATTATCAACGACAGAAAAATTGAAAAAGCATATTTTCACAAATGTGTCGTGTTGAATCCCAACAAGGATATCAAATCCGATTTAGATATTTCTGGATATTCTGTTCGTATGCTTATCAAGATGGAAATTAAAAATTTTCTTTTGAAATATAATTTACTGTTGAAATTGTCATGTCTTTTTATGTAGATGATACATAAAAATATATTTTTACAAAACTCGCTAAGTGTTTTGAGACCCACCAAAGCACTCTCCGTGACCCACAAGTGGGTCGTGACGCATAGGTTGGGAGCCGCTTGTATAGTACACTTGCGAACAATCTGGTTTGAGGGAGACGTTGCGGTTACCTGTGGAAGTAGGGGTATAAAATAAAAAATCAAAATTAAAGCATTTTAGCATGACTTCTGTTTATAAAATCTATTTCTGCCTATTCGTGATATTAATCCATTATGGGCAGACGTTGCTAACGTTGCTCATACCTTGCCAGATGCTTATTTATAAGTAAAAAATATATGTCATTTTCAAGTCATTTTTGAAAGATAAAAATTGTGATGTTTTATTCTTTTGCTATCACACAACCTATAACTAATTTTACACACATAAATTCGGCTCCAAATTAACCCATTTTCGGCCAAAGGTTCGTATACGAAACATTTCGATAAATATTTTTTTTTAACACTCTGACACATTTTTTTCAAGAATTTTATTTTTCTTCTATTTTTTAAGGCTTTTGAAGACATCCATAAAATATTAGTAATTCAATTGGAGTAAACACTTTCTCTTAAAAAATTTTCAAAATACGCTAGAGTTTTAATCTGAAACGCCTTTGACAAATTCGACTTTTTAAAAATATATTATTATTCCAATTGAAATGAATTATATGTTTTTAAAATGGATTAAAGTTGCAAATTCTGTATATTAAATAAGAATAAAACAAAAGTCATAAAAATATTATTCATATTCATATTATTCATTATAAGAAATAATATTTTATATTATTATATAAAATATTATTTCTTATATAAAATATTATTTTTCATGCACGAATCTTTTTTTGTGTCTTAATGTATGTAATTTAAGCATATTTCAATAAAAATAATGCTACATTTTATAAAATTTCTGTGCTTGGCCTAAAATGGGTTAATGCCAGATGCTTTTAAATCTAGAAATGAAAGTGTTGATTTGTAGAGAGGTTTATAGTTTTAAATATATATGTCCGCTTCACGTCATTTCAGCAAGATTGAAAATTGCGCCATATTAATCTTTTATTATCTGACAACCTATAATTTATTTTCCAGACACAAATTCAGTTACAAAGTTAGTGTCACGTACCTTTAAATCTGGCAATGAAAGTGCTTGTTTGAACCGTCGTTAATAGCTTTAAAAATATATGTAACCTTTACATTATTTTAGCAAGGTTGAAAATTGTAACATATTACTCGTTGACTATCAGACAACCTATAATTAATTTTCCAGACACAAATTAGATTGCAAAATTAATGCGAGACAGTTTTAAACCCCTTGAAGTGTTTTGCCTGTTTGAAGGGTTGTTTACATGTTTAAAAAGTGCACACTTCACATCATTTTAGCAATCTTGAAAATTGCAACACATCATTCCTAGGAAATGAGTCAGCGTGTAATGATTTTGCCAGACATGAATTCGGTTTCAGAATTAATGCCAGATTACAGAAAGATACGCGCAAACTGTGAAAAATTGTCTTAGAAAGCTAGATAGAGGTCCCATAACATTATTAATTTCTCAATTTTTGATGGAAAATCATTACACTCCCCAGTCAGTGACTAGTAAAACTTCTGCTAAAGTAATGCTTTAAACAGCCTTTCACTATTAGTTTTACCATCAAAACCTAAAATGTAACAACCATTGCACAAATATAAGCTTCATAAATTAGTTTTTGATAAAAATTTTGGAAAAAGGGAGAAATGAGTATCAGGAAAAATTATGAAATTATTAGGGAACAGATGGATTTTACTAAATAGATGTGTGTAAGCATCAAGTTAGTCAGTTGAGACGCAACAGAGAGATAAGTTATTAAAAGTCAGACAGAGTTCGAGAACGAGACCACAGTGATAAACAATTGTCAGATAAAGTTGAAAATATGGGGCATAGAAGTAAAAATTGCTATGATTATTATAAGTAGGAAAGGTTTAACCAAAATCAATTTTCTGGGATTAATGGAAAAATAAAAGAACAGCTTAATAATTAATAAAAAGAACAGCTTACAATATCAGATTCTCTATGATATTTTAACCGTATACAGTTGTGAGTAATAAAAATGATGATGCAACAGATAAATCCGACAAGAAAACTTTGACTACAAATAATGATCAGGACTCAAAGAAAAATGCTCCAGTTCGAAGAAGCCACAGAACAAGGTTGCCTGTAGTTTGTTTGAACTATGAGAGGAAGGGTGTTACGTGCCAAAAATAGTAGTAATTTGTATTAAGATATAACGCTTCTATAAAGAGGTTTGGGAATACTCTTTGGATGCGAGAGAGAGAAATGAGTATTATAAGAAATGACTTGAGAATAACAACTGCGTTTTAGCGGCTCTTATATTGTACAAATAAGTATTGGAATAATTATAGTGATGCTTTCCTGATGAATATGCAGTACTAAAAAGAATACAGAATTATAATATGAAGACGTACATATTTTAAGTTATCTGGGAGCATTTCTTCGTATTGTAATACGACTCTACTGGAAATAAAAAATATCGAACTTGGATCATGTCTTATCACTGCATCACTGGAAACCTCGTATTTATCTAAATCCCGGCAAACACTGTTATGGTCAAGCAACCACCAACCTATATCTTATATTCTTCATGTTTACTAAAACCCTGATTGTAGCTGACAAATCGCTGAAATCTTACAAAAAAAGAAAACAATTGCACAATTTTTAACGAGTCAAATGATCATAAAAAGAAACAAGCAACTAGTTATAACAATGTATCTTTATTTGAGTTATCCAAACTTCTAACCGTCAGCTGCGTTCATATTTATCCGAACGATAATCATTTCCCCTTCCATTAAATTTTCTTCATGTCACAATGTAGGAAATAACTAAAAATCAAATGCGCATTAGTATCATTCTATTTTTCACATTAATGTCCACAAAGTATCATTTCGTATAAAATCGATAATGCTCTAAAACTTTCTGAATTATTTTTGTTTCCTACCTCCTTTCAATTTCAAGATAAGAATGCTGTCGCAGTTTTACCATCAGGTAGCGCCTTAGAAAGTTTAATTCAATAGAATATGGCAATTTTACTACACCTAGACCACTTATATGACCATAGATCTTAACGTTCAGAAATTATTATAGTGACAGCAGATTTTATCAGGCAAACTATATATATTAATTTTAAATTTCATTGTTGGGTGCATCGGTCAACATAATGCTGTTATACACAAAAATATAGGGAATTTCCTTCAGGCATTCCAGTAAAACTAATTGCACATATTACGACAAATGCTTTAACCCCTTGAGGGGCGGTAGGATATATTATATCCCATCAACGATTAAGGAAGTGTGTCACCAGAAAAAATTCACTAAATTTTAATTTTCTCACTTTTGCGGAATAAAGTCGTAAAATTGCTTTTCTTAATTTTGAAATATTTTTTCTTAACTTCCGGTGGGTGTTCTCAATTACAAAAACGCAATTACTGGCCCCTAAAAGGATTAAAACTACTACTACTACAAACATAGTAGTACTGAGCTCCTTAACACTATATTCAAAACTCATGATTATTGGTCATATTTTACAAAAGTTAAAGTCCCTAAAGTCTAGACAGTCAGATACTTTTTACATTTTAATTGTACTCAAACTGAAACATCTGTTGAAAGACAAACGTATAAAACAAAAAAGATAGTATGGAAATCGGAAAATACGCTAAAAGTATGTGTGGTGAATAGATAAATGGAGGCCACTAACTAATTAAATAATTTCTGCAGTTGGTGTAGCTAAAAAAATAGATTTTTAACCAAACAAAAAGAAAAGTCATCGACCATTAGTTATTTATGTGATTTATTAATCAAATTATAACAAAATACAAAATGATTTCGTATAAAAATCATTTTAATTATTCATGCACATGTTATGACATTTAAATTTATATTTTAATTTACTTAAGGTATCTTAATTATGGATTTAACACAAATGAAATATTAAAATAGGGATTTAAAAGTTATTATGGAGCTTGAAATAAAAGTTACTTCTGATTAGTCAGGCATTAATTTATAAACATGGTTACAATGCCGAAAACTTCTCAAAATACTTGTATGAATGTATTTACTCTTCCATCATAATTATGAAAGTAATATTCTTGTAAACTTAATATTTCAATCTGTTCGTTACTAATAAAGAATATTTAAAGGTTAGACGACCTTGCTATCGAAACAAAAATTAACTAAAGTAATGAATTTCTTTATGAATGCCACATACTGTAATAAAAGATATTAATTTGTGAACTTTGCAAGAATAAATTCCTAATTTAATATTTAAAGTTTTCTAATTTATGGGGGAATAAACGACGATATTAATATTTTAATTAATTTTATATGGCATTCTTTGTATAAAGGTGCTTTCTTAATGGATATTAAAAATTGATTTTTAGAATATATATTTCATGAGCGTTTCAACATTTAGACTAGCTTAATGAAATGTACTATTCAGAAAAAAGAAAAAATCATACTTAAAGCATTTTTATGAAGCACTTAAAACAATTCAAATTAATGTAATACATTTTCACCGTCTAAAAATATGAAATATGCTGTCTAATTGAACAATTTGGAAAAGCACCATACATTTGAAAACCAAATTTCGGCAATTTTTTTTTAAATTATCCTATTTTTGCAGTCGGAAAATTATTTGGATTCTTTGAGCAGCTGTTGTATATACTTATATTTTACATGCAAGCAAAAAAATGAATTCAGTTAGGATATTCCTCTTACGCAATTTAAGCAATTAAGGAGAATGTTATGCTCATTTTTTGTACACGAAGTATACGATGTATTGAATTTATACACAATCAGTAAGAGTAAAAAATTTATTTTAATTTAAAAGTGCATACCGAAATTGAAAACGCACTTCCAGACATTCTTGATCAAAGACAGTACTGTAAGTGATTTCTTTTGTGTGTTCCTGTAAATGAATGATAAACGTAAAAAAATTCCTTTTGTAACCTAATCATCTTGAAATGAAATTTTATGATTTATATTATTTTCAATGCATTTGAAATAGAGTAAAAAATAAAAATATTTTTAACCACTGACCATAATGCAATTGAATTTTTAGCACCTCCGTAAATGAACTGTTAATGCTTTATATTTCTTATTCAATGTGAAACATGCCGTGATAAACCTCATTAACATACATCAATTGAAATAAATTCCGAGTTGACGCGAGTTAACATAAAGGCAGACAAACAGGTAGACAGACAATCCGAATTCATAAACACTTTTCAACTA